>OZ026810.1:5927606-6609149 GCA_964023185.1 Macaria liturata
CCTATAATATCTATGTGTCACATACACCCCCAGCACACTCAGACAGACACACCCAGTGACAGAAACTGACTGACAGACCTGGGTGACAGCACTCACCGAGTTCCAGTATGTGCACTATGTGCGCGGGCAGGGCTCCGCCCGGCGGCATGGGGCTGAGCAGCACGGCGCGCAGGCGCTCCAGGGCGCGCAGAAGCGCCGCCGGCGGGAGCGCCCCGCCCGCCAGCTCGCTCTCCAGGGCTTCTAGCACGGCGCCGCGCTCAGACAGCTTCTTGATGGACACTAGGATCTTGTGGCGCGCGCCTTTAGTTACACCTGCAATATTATATCACATATTTTTGGTAATACAACATATTATGTAATATTTTATCAATAAATATCTGTATCTGTACACGCTAAAACTTTCTCTTCCAAGTATATTATGTCAAGGTCTAGAATATCGCAGCCGGAAGATAGAAAAGAAAACTGCCAAATCTAGACTAAGAAGCTTTTGGACTACCATGATTGATTAGGAATCACATCAAACGTTTCACATTTCCTGTCTAGTATTGTTTCAATTACAGCACGCACTGCACTATACGCACGCATTCAAACAATGCCACAAGGAAAACAACAGGATAGTCGTACATTCTCTGTCCCAATGGACGTAAACAAACGTTGTATATTGACTCACCCAAATTCTCCAGATATTTCTCATCGATGGCCATCATCTGTTCGTAGCTGATGTTGGTAAAGAGCCACACGTACTTGTGCAGGCGGAGAGACTTGAGCCACTGAGCCACCGTGGACATGCCGGGGTGCTCTGAGGAATGCGAGCGGAGGTCGTCCAGCCTGGTCTCGCTCCCCGCGCCTCCATACATGATGCTTATTGGCCGGAGCTGGCTCAAACTGTGCTCACTAGACAAAGAGAAGCTTCTAGGCTTCTGCACGAACGGCTCGTCACTCAAATTCTCAGCGGAGGAAGACATCTGCATGAAGTTCGTCGAAGGCGGAGTCAGGCTGTTCGACCGCTGTGATTTAGGCTGAGATATCGCCGCGTCAAAGTTAAGCCTTTCCGTGTCTATGCTAATGTCTACGTCCCGGCCGTTTTTCGAGAACGATTCTTGGAGTAGGTCCGTTGTGTAGTGGTCGGGGGAGTCTATGACCGTTTTGAACACGTTCTTGCCGATGGTGCGTCGGAAGGGAGTGGTGGAGTTCCAAATGTTGTTGTCTGATAGAAGGGTTGGGTCTATGCGAGGGGGCCATGCGCCCTCCGCGCCGCGCCCGCCTGACATGTGGGATTCTAGGTACCGCAGCCATTGTGAGAGGGTCCTGGAAACAATAGAATAAATCTATAGATACATACATACTATTACATGTTTACAATATTATCACGCAATCAGCAAATATTACACTACACTTTCATAGGCATATTGTAATGACAAATGCCAGGTTTTTTTTTACTAATAATAAGTATTTGTTAAACCAGATTAAATAGATGATACTAGGTAACTCCTAGACCACATAAGATTAGAACTAAGTATTTGGTAGAGAATGGATAAAAGATTATGCATTAACAATTGTGAACAATAATGTAAAAACATTATAGGATCTGCGAACTCAGCTCAATAGCTAAGTTCAAAAAAATAAAATTATTCTAATTGAAGTAAGTAATCGTATTTTATGACATTACAAAACAAAAATATTTATAAATACCCTTTTTCAATCATGTTGCCGATGCTGAATGCTCACTGCTTGGTGTCGAATAACAAACTGACAGCTTATGTTACAAACAACTAAAAGGAAAACCATAAGTCATTTACCTGCATGTTTATTTACTTTGTTGTTGTCCTCGGAGCATACGCAAGCCGGAAAGGCGTAAATACGTGTTTTTATACGTCATTACGGGATACTAAAATACAGTGTTTTCGTGTTTTTTTTACAGAAATTATATGTGATACATACTTATGTACGTCAATACTCCATAATATAGATGTTATTCTATTTAGATTTAATAATAGGACTAAGTAATTTCCACATTTGCCTGCGCTGATAGAACAGGAATCCAATGCTGTGTGTACACATGACAATTACAATGTGTGATAAAAGTTGGGTCAAGACCACCTTAATCCAAGTTAGGCAAGTAGAAGACTAGCAGATCAGGTGGCAACATTTTTTTTTCTAGAAGCTTTTTCTTAAGCATGTATCTACTTATCTCTCTTATATTTTACTCTATCACTCGGCATCTCCATTTTTCTCCTCACAGAAGTATCATCATTCACACAGTTCATCTAGGTCTTTTAGAAGAAGCTACCATCTAGGACACCATACTTCTGATCACAGGCACTAGAGCCGCCGCTCCTACCACCCATATGTCCTTGGGAGTTTTATAGAAGCTAGAATAGAATCTTCTAGAAACTTCCATGTAGATATTAACTCTGATTATTGGCAGTCAGTGCTCGCGACCGCCACCCACGCGTCCTTGGGAGTTTTATAGAAGCTAGAATAGAATCTTCTAGAAACTTCCATGTAGATGTACTTTCGGACCGACGTTCGAAGAGTCAACACGAGTCCTGAGGATGCCTCGTGGAGAGGCGAAACACGTGTCGACCAGAATATCTTGCCGAAAGAGAACAACGAAGCTTCAAGACAGGTGCGGTGTTGGTAAATCTCGAGATCCACGGAGGCCACGTTGGTTAGGAGGTGAGGTGTGGCGGTGGTATATGGAGGAACACACCTAAAAACCATCAAGTTTGTTGTTTGATGTCGGTTAAGGAGCAGTCGCAGCGGGAAAAACACTACATATTTCTCCAAAGTTTCAGTTCCATGTAGATATTAGCTCTGATCATTGGCAGTCAGTGCCCGCGACCGCCACCCACGCGTCCTTGGGAGTTTTATAGAAGCTAGAATAGAATCTTCTAGAAACTTCCATGTACATATTAACTCTGATCATTGGCAGTCAGTGCCCGCGACCGCCACCCACGCGTCCTTGGGAGTTTTATAGAAGCTAGAATAGAATCTTCTAGAAACTTCCATGTAGATATTAACTCTGATCATTGGCAGTCTGTGGCCACCCACGCGTCCTTGGGAGTTTTATAGAAGCTAGAATCTTCTAGAAGTTTCTTTATATAAACATTACCTCTGATCATTGGCAGTGAGTGCGGGGTGCACGAGCAGGTAGGACAGCAGCTGGCGACACAGGTCGGGCGGCGAGCCGGCGGCGGGCGGCACGCGGCGCGGCGCGTCCACGCAGCGCTGCACCAGTGCGCCCGCGCCCGCCACCCAAGCGTCCTTGGCGCGCGAGTTGTCCGTGCGCAGGAGGGACACCAGAGAGAGCAGCTTGTGCAACCGCTTGTCGCCTGTAAAGGCACGGGAATACAATCAAAAGCTGCTTCCTAATTAAACTATATTAAACTAGTGGATGCTCGCGGCTTCGCTCACATCAAGAAGTAAATCTTGCAACCCCTATTTCACACCTTTAAGTGTCCAAAAATCCTTTCTTAGCTGATGCCTACATCATCACATCTACCTGCATGCCAAATTTCAGGTCAATATGTCCAACGGTTTACGCTGTGTTGATAGATCACTATGTCAGTCATTCAGTCACCTTAGAGTTTTGTATATTTAGATTATTTCTCTCTTACACTTCTACTTAATATAGAAAAAGTAAATATTTGGTAGGACATAATTTTGTACCAAATTAAGTAGTTACTTATTGCATTCAATAATATATGTATGTACTTACTTTACTTGGAAGTAAATCAGTAAAAGTACCTACTACTACTACATAAGTGAATTATTCCTAACAAAAATATACATCCTATCAAATCAGAAGTTCCCAAACACTTCAAGAAAATTTTTCAAATTATCATCTGTCTCAACTAGAATATATTTTGAAAAAAACATCCAGGCTAGGTAGAAGTTGGTATATAAGTACACCTTTTAGTACATACAGTGTGATTCCACTTATTACTCATAAAATATATCCTGCAGTTTCAGGTTAAGGAAACTTAACTTATAAACTAACATTGTCAAAGGTGACTAATTACTAGATACTAACTGCAATGTACATATATGGTGAATCATTAAAAACTATACATTGCATCTGGGATAGCTTTTTTGGTTTGGATAGAAAAATAATAAATAGTAAGAGTAAGTACATAGTTACTGATTTTTACAGACTTCCAAAACGGGAATTTAAACTTTTAAACGGGAAATTAAAAAAAAAAGCAATTTGACACATACATAATATACGTTTATGAAATATTAGTTCAGACTTCAATTTGATTTTATGTGATAATATCATAATTCATATTCATATAAAATAAAATAAAATAAATAAATAAATATTACTTATTGAATTGATATTTTTTTTAGAAGTAGATATAAAAGGTACAGAAAAAAGTACTTGCATATAACATTAGGTATGTAAAATATCATTGAACCATGAACATAGGTACACAATAAATCAAAGTTACACCACGAGTGTAGCAAGGGATTTTTTACAAAAATAATTAAATGGGTTTTGCTGTATACAATGTGTACAAGCATATTTCAATACAAAGTTTTGTGGGTCACATTACTAAGCAACTACTCATTAGAAATATAATTAGTTGTTTTAGTCATAAACACTCATGTAGGTAAGTTATCATAAACAGACAAACAAACAAACTGAAATTATTAGTATAGAACCTTCTATCTCTATGTTTTCATTTATATGTTTCTTTTAAATTTTAGCAAATTAAACAAAATTATTATACTAATAAATATATAAGTACTAAAATAGCATTCAAATATATACATAAAAAAATACTTTTTACAAATAATTCAAAACAGAAATACTTTATTCTTACTTTTGCATTTTAAAGTATTTATTTATGTCTATGCTTGAATAATAAGTGTAAGTAATCAAGAGTAAACTGGCAAACCATTTACTTACGTCTCATCAAATCTACCTGAATTCGGAATTCAAAATTAACATACACAGATCACCTAGTTAGTCTAGCATTTGACATGCTCTTGCACTGGAGATTCTAATAGGATTCTATTTATCTATTAGTAAGTTTAAATACTCAGTTGTTAAGCCGTGTCAGAGGTCTCTAGGGTCGTTTGATAACTTCAACAACATAGTTGGCACCCCCATACAAACTTATTTTTAATTAGCAAGAAAAGTTGGTAGTGGTGCAATATAGGTACATGTATATGTACTGTACTGACCGTCGTCATCGTCTGGTTGTGTTGGCGCGAGCAGCGCAGCCAGGCACAGCTCGTCGTTGGCGTCCCGCTCCAGGCGCTCGTCCGCGACGTGGTTGCGCAGGGCCGCCTCCACGGCCCGCTGCAGCAGGTGCAGGCCCGGCCACGGCACGCGCCGAGCCAGCGCGCACGCCACCACCGTGCGCTCGCAAGCACCCCATTGCTCGAACAACCCGGCGACACCCCCCAACTGCTCGTAAAAACTGCCGTTCATCGCGAAAACACCATTGGACTCGCAGATTTGTTTGTGTTCTACACGTCAATGGTTTGGCGACAGCTGATCGTTTTGTCGCGGAACAAGGGTTGCAGCGCGGGAACACTACAGGGCGGGAAGAGCAACGATACGGCTGCGTTGCACACCCGCTGTTTTCTCGTAAAAATGTAGGGTAGACGGGAAATTATATTTTATTTCGCCTTGCTCTCACAAACAATTTCCAAAATGGCTGGGCATAGACAACGGGACACCCGGAATTTTGACGTTTAACTTTTATCTCTTTGGTGGATTAATTTTAATGATAATGATAAAACAAAATTATTTAATCTTCTTTCATTATTTAATTCCTTAACTTTGCAGTTATAAAATTATGGATAGAGCAATTAAATAGTTTTTTTCTTAAGAAAAATAAATACTTTTTCTTGTAATTTTAATTATGGCAATTCAACCAGAAGCTTTAGCTACTCGGCAATAGATGCCGCTTTATCACATTTGTTGTTAACGTAGCGCAATAGAAAAAATCCTTTCAAGATACGTAAATGTAATGTTATGTTGTATATTTTACTAACCAACTTCCAAAAAAAGGAGGTTATCAAGTATTCTAAAAGTTTTTTTTTGTAAGAACTTTTTGTTACATTTTATATCTAACAATATGTTCTTACAAATAAAATATACAACAATCTGTACACGACAGCATAATTTTCTTTTCGTAAATATTTTTTTTCTGGGAGCCGTACTTTATAGCGCGGTATTATAACTAGGTAGGTACTGAGCAAAATGAGCAGTGGGCTGAAACAAGCTAATATTAGGATTAAATAAAATATTAGTCCAATTTCAGCTTAATACTTAGATGTAGTACCTATAAACTGAAGGTAGATTTCGGTAGATTGATCTCTAATATTGTCTTGGTATACTTTCTTATTACCTATTTGTGTTAGGTATGTTGATAAACGTTGCAAACTCAGCAACAATAAACTGCTGTTAAGTTTTAAAGAATTACTGTGATACTTCTTTCTTTTTTCTTTGGTATCGGTAATGACAATATTAAAAAATAATTAGGTACTTACCTCTAAATAACTTAAATTTTCTAGATCCTATTTGGGCGCTAAGTTTTGATACCACCTACATATATTTCAATTCATTTTTGCTACGATGCATTTTTATTTAGTCACTAGCTGTGCGCGCGACTTCGTCCGCGTGGAATAGTTATTTTGGGCATCGTATTTATTTTTGCAAACTACCTCTTCAGCTTTATAAATTATAGCTGTTACCCACGACTTGAACTGTTTTCGCAGCTCACGCAACGGAAGCCCTCAAACATGAATATTTTTCCCCGTTTTTTCCACATTTTCCATCGTTTCTTCGCTCCTATTAGTTGCAGCGTGATGTTATATAGCCTAAAGCCTTCCTCGATAAATGGTCTATCCAACACAAAAAGAATTTTTCAATTCGCACCAGTAGTTCCTGAGATTAGCGCGTTCAAACAACCAAACAAACTCTTCAGCTTTATAATATTAGTAAAGATTCGTAGCATTTGTTTTCGTAGCAAGCGTAGCGCGTAAATTCTACAGATATACGCAACTACCTATCTAAGAAAAAGTAAAATAAATAATTTGGGAGGTTGAATTTTCCTTCAACAGACTTCAAATCTCGAGTGTATTTGTTTATTTTGGGTCATAGTTTAATGTATCTTCAATATCTGCAATGATGATTAATATATCAACGGTCACGCTAATAAAAAAAACTTTCAGGAGACTTCATAACCTACTTTTTTTGAAGTCGGTTAAAAAAAATAGGTCTTTTCCTATGAAATTGCCGTTTTTTTCTTGCATTTTAATCTGTTTGTAACTTTTACGTACAGCTATATTTTTTCTAAATACAAATTTTATTGTATCAATTGTAGAATTATGTACCTTTTAGATAAAAAAAAAAGTATTACTAGTGCATATTACTTATAGGGAAGTCATTGAAAACACCTCTTTCAATGTGTCGTCGGTTTCACTACTTTAACTAGGTATATTTTTATCATATAAGTACTCTGTTTTTGAGAAATTGATATACGCAGTGCATAGTTTTTTTTCCATCTAACTATAGTTATCAATTGCATCTAAATCTGTTCAGACATTTCCATACAAACATTAAAAATGTTTGTATGTCAACAAAGGAACATCAACGCCTTTCTCAAAAAGATGACCTCTTAGATAGCCGGGTCCCATCTGAGGGGATTGAAAAATGTGTGCTGTATAAACGGAGGAGGGTCAGAGATTAAATAATACCTGTATAGAAGTGTAACTACAAGTAACAAACATTAAAAATGTTTGTATGGAAAAATCATTATTCTCAATTTTGTCATACAAATCGGCAATTTCATAGGTAAAGACCTAATAATATAGTAAAGTAAAATTTAATATAATAAAGTAAAATGTATCTATTACCCTGTATTACACGTATCTGCCCTACAAGTGTAGATAAGTTTACAAAGACGTCCCTACCTAAAAACATAGCAAAAAGCTCACATTTTCTACAAAGCATTCCTTTGAAGCCGCAAATTTTTCATTGTCTCCACTATGCAACCCTTCCTTTGTGGAACAAACTAGAATGCATGCAAATTACACAATTTGTTTTAAAGCCCGCTATTTTGCAAGTCTCGCGGGCGCTTCTTGGAATTTAGTTGTCGTTTGTATTACCTACTTACAACGGAGCTATTTAGTTTCGGCGCCAAGTGGTCGATGACGGGGCGGTTTAATTTAATTGATGGCAAAAAAACGCAAATACTTTGCGGTACTTTATAACTTAGTAAGATGGAGAACGAAGAAGACGAAAGTTATGTAAGGCTGAAACCTTGGGGGTTCGGGGTATCGGACTACCTTCTCCCTCCCCAGGGTCGGGTTGTACCTCTAAAGGTTTTCCTGGGCCAAAAAAGGCTGAAACCTCGGAATCACCTTCCTTAAGTCTTAGAAACACCGTCTGTTATTATAGCTTCGTTGGTACAGTTTCTTATTCATATTCATTTAATTTATTCAGTGCATTCAATACAATAAAAAAAAATAGACCTACGAATAACGATAATAACAAAGATCGGTGAGTCCATACAAATGTTGCTAGTGTGTGGTGTAGTAAGTTATTTTTATAGACATAATAATTGACTAAACTAGTGTGTGGTAGGTATAGTAATTTATTTTTTATAGATATAATAGTTTAATACTAAGATATCTAGGTATCATGGTTGATTGGTTATATCGACAGTGGTAGGAAGTGGATAATTCAAAATTATCTTGAAAACAGTCCTCCCGACCACCCATGCCAATCATCAATGCAAGCGACAAGTGCAGTGAAGCAGTCGACTGGAAAATGTATAATCGGATTGCGTCAATACCTGTCTTATTCTTTTCTATACAAAATCACAATACTCACTGCTATGTAGCCCTTATTTTTATGTCATTAAGAATCAGCTTTCTTTAAAAAAATCTTCAAGTAGACATCACAGTTGAATGATTGACAATGAGAATATTCAGTTGTACAATTTTAAAGACCACCAGCACTGTATTTTAGAAATACGTATTAGGTAGGTATGTCGTCAACCACTTTTTTTAGACATATTTTTTAGGACCCATCACTTCTCAACCATACATAATCCATAGAATAGCGCACGTGGGTAATTCTCCAACTGACGTTTTGTATTGAGTCGGACTTCTTGCAGCCTACTGCTTCCGCAAGTAGACATCAGTCTCGTATCTGTATGTCCGGTCCACCGCCGCGCCCGCGCCGCCATTAGCTAAAGGGAGATCTATACTGAAATCAAACATGTGTCGTAATTCCCTGATGAATCACATAGTTATTGAAGTTATCCCTAACACTGCCTGACTGACTAGATTAATAATATCGTTTATTTATGTAAAAACTTAATGTCTACGTAGGTACATACCATTTAGTAATCAAATAGTATTTTAATTATAAATAATTGATTTTTTATTTCAATATGTAGGTAGGTATAAGTTAATCTACCACTCTCCTATCAGTTTTAAGTAAGACAGCTAAAAATATCTAAGTATTATCTACCAATAACCAAAAGATTGCCAATGAGATAAATTTTGTTTTGACATGGGATTAAAATTTAGACAAGTACCTAATTATTGTAATGATTGAGCTAGTTGCATTGACAATTGTAAACAAGTCCACTATGGCCAGCACATTAGCTAATTAACATAGTTAGTAGTCAAAAACATAAAACTTCACAAGAGATACATTATTTTACAATAGAGAGTTATTGGAGATCAACTCTTAATATAAAGCAAAACTAAAATTCCATTTCTTCATTACCTCTTCATAACTTGAAGTAACAGTTTGATACAACAAACACAAAAACTAACAACAACAGTCAAAAGCAATATTTCAAATCAATACTACCGATATTCGGCAAAATATCGCCAAGTCCCGTTATCTGTCGCAGGTAGGGTCTCAACCCTTCCCGACTCCCGGGGCGCACCCTTATTTAGTAAGCCCCGCCCCCTCAGACGCTTGGGCAAATCTTTGCGACATTCATCATTCGTGATCTACTCTCCGAAGTGACAACAAGTTCAGTGACCATGGCTCTGTGGACGCCTTACGCCCAGGAAGCTGCGCTGGATCTTACCAAGACGACTGTGAAGTTGGAGCGCCGGTCTCCAGCTTTGGACTCATCTCCTGTGCACTCTTCGCCTCCGATAGCTGACTATCCGTATCCACCATACGCGTACGATAGTCAGCCTCCAGCTTACTACTACTCAAGCCCGTATCCACAACCAGTGGAGCATACGGTGCCTACTGCACAGATATCTCCGGACTCCGTCGGAAGTGCCTGGTCTCCATACCAGTCCCACAAAACCCACAGCAGCGCTCCATCTCCGCCCGATTCACCAGATTACTTCGATACGGAATCTCTATCAGACGACGTCGAATACCAAGCCTTCGAACGAGACGCATTGAGAGCGATGGCTGAAAAGAACGGAGGAACTTTACTCGGCAACAATCCGAGGATGCGACGAGCAGTTCAGACCACGCAAGCCGCAGATGACTCTTACAGGAAGCAACGAGAAAGGAACAACTTTGCCGCGAAACAGAGCAGAGATAGGAGGAAATTGAGAGAAGTCAGACTTGCGTTCCAAGTATCTTACCTGAAGAAGAAGATGGCTGATCTTCGAGCGAGGCTGGCAGCTGGGGTCTGTGGCCGCTGTCGACAGATCAGCGAATGTTGATCTATTTGCAACTATGAAGAAAACTTGTACCATATTTTGAGGTCAATGTTGAAAGACTGATATAACAATGTGCGACGTGCAATTTGGAGTTCATAGTTTATGTACAGAACAATTAATAGGTTTAAGTGTAGTTTAAGTAATTTATTTGTACATTAGAGATTATTGAGAAAGATTATATTCCTTATCATCGATTTATATGGCCAATAAAATGATGTAAGATGAAATCGAGTTGAACTTATTATTTCGTGCCCCCATTATTTTTATCACTCGTTAAAATTAAATAGGGAACAAACAGTTACTTTAATCTTCAAAAGGAGTTAACTTTTAGTTTTCGCCGCTACCGTATACATTGAACTAGAGTCATAAAACTATGGCTGTTGTAAAAAGCTTAACGTCCAGTAATCTGGTTCCAGGACCAGCTCGGGATTTACCAATATTGTCTTATCTAAGGGATTAAGTTTGCAATGGAGATTATAGAGGTAGATATACAAATAGCTACCTCAATTATAATTTTTAGGTGAAAATGACACGTAGTAATTTTATCTAAATTCACAGAGTGTGGACCTTGCCTAACGAATTCAAAATCCTTATTTTGTATGGTCTCGAAAAGATTTCTACGTGTGATCAACAATATCATGTATCAACATATATAGTATAGTTTATAACATAGTTGTGATTGCAGACAAATACCTACGTTGTCAGATTTTTTACGAGTTAGATAAATACTTACACTATGCGTTAGTATGGATAGGTATATGTTCAAATTAAAATTCAACAATTAAAAATTGATTTATTTTGATATTTCAGAAAAAAATAATTAAGTAAATAATCCATAATATGCAACATATTTTATTAAAAACAATTAGGTACTTACCTACAATTTTATCAAAATTGTTTGCGAAATTCCACGAATAATCATCTCAGATTCCCATCTCCATCTCGCCAGAAAAAACATTTGGCACGCGGCACCACGCGTCCAACCATTATAGAAAAACTAATATTCTCGTATCGCGGAACCATAGAATACCATATCAATATATAGTCGATGGCAAAGGATTCGCATAGAAAGGATTGTTATTTCTGCGCACACGCCGGTGTCAGGTCTGATGGAGAGGCGCGTGGTATCGAATGTTGATGCCGCAGCTGCCGGCTCTGATAAACATCGGCGTGATTATGAGATTTGGTGACAATATGCTTTTAGAGAATTAAATTGAGCTTTTCTTGCAAGATTATGATTGTAATATTGATGCAGGTGGTTGGTCAAATAGATCGATACGCTTTACGGCTACTTACCTCTTTAGTTGAAAAAACAGAATTTTCTTAGTGGTCGCGAAATATACATATGTAGGTACATACGTACGTTAAAAAAGGATTTTTCTATGTTTTGTTCGCATCTACCCAAATTAATTGCCAGCTATAACTTTTCACCACAGATTACAATTTATATCTTAATCAAACGAAACTATGCTAGGTAGTAATCTAGTTAATGATACTTTATATTAGTATAACAAAACGTAGCAAAACAAGCATACTATATGAATTATTCCAGCATTTAAAAACATTCTGCAAGGCTCGATCAATAACCAACGGTATATAAGGGTAGTCTACGCAAGATGTGAGCGCAAGGGTTGTACATGGAGGGACTCACCCCCAACTTAATTAGACGCAACCCTCGGAAATGCAATCACTGGGAGAGGGGCTAAATATTGATGTGACTAAAATAAATTATCCTGAGCTGTTTCATACCGAGAAACGGTGTGCTGTATCTAGTGTAAAGTTTGCAAATTTGTTTCGATTATGTCGTATAGGGAGGTCAAGATTGGGAAGGATGGCGCATGCACAGACAATTGCTTTGCCCTTAAATTTTTGAGATGATGATGATGAATTATACTTATACTATCCATCAAATCATTTTTTGGGCACAATGATCTGTTTTTTTATTTAAGTAATAATATTATGTCTATTTAATTTTTTTTAGGGACAAATAAAGCAATAGCATGCATGAAATCATTATTTTTAGTTTAAGTCCTTTTATTGTAATTCATTTATTTTGGTGTGCAATAAAGATATATTGTATTGTATTGTATTGTATTGAAATCACGTATGCTTATATACAAGTGCGCTAGATGTTCGAATACAACGTTACTTAATATCAGGCTAGTTGTAGTCATGCGTGAGCCTATCAAGTATAAAAAAAAAACACACACGGAAAAATCTTTAGCTGCTAAAACACAAATTCATTGTTTAGTTTTAACCTTTCCTATTTAATTTCGTTGCCTTATCTATTAAATAAACATCAATAGAATAGGCTCGTGTATACATAAACATAAATAGGTACCTATTGTTACAAGCACGTTTTACGAGGGAAGCTCTCTCCTTTGTGGGATTGGTTGCGCAAACGCATACAATACAGCCTTATCTATAGGGGAGGGTGTGGCGTATTGCACAATATATCTACCTATTTCTGTGTGTATAAAGTGACATTGTATGTAGTATGTGTATACCGAAATGACACCGAAATGATATCCACCACCCTACTTGTAAGTTCCTAGCCGAGCCTATTCTAAGTTGTTATTTATTATATACCTGCTTTATTAACTAAATCAGTCTAGACACTATAGTGGTTTGCTTGACATGTTAGGTCCGTATTCCTAGACAAAACAATGTATAACGTAGATGCTATGGTGTTATTCATCTTAAAAATAGTAAAAAACTTTGCAGGAAAAATGTGATGTACGGTTTTGGTTGCCGCACAAGTCAAAATTTCTCCTTTTGTTTAGTTCAATACCGTTACTTACAAACAAGTTTGCGGTTTTATTAAACTAAACGAAACCTTTCATTTTGAATAAATCTGTACATCTGCAAAGGATATTTTCTACAGTTAAAGAGAACTCTAGTCCCCTGAGATGACGAAATATTCGCAAAAAGTCTTTCCACCGATTGCAAATTAGTTAAGGGCGTAGAATTTGCAGATTCATTGTCTGGACAATGTACCGTTCAATTCGCAACTTACGCCGAAATCTGGGCATTGTTTCGGGGTAACCCTTTGTGACTATAATCCTGGCAAATGTTTGACACAATACCGTGGTATACAATTTGCATGTTGTACAGTTTCTATTCAGGTCCATAGTTTTTGCTCGGCGCCCTCAGGAAAGGGAATGGCCTGTTTTGTCTTTCTTTTCACGGTTGGTGGGGAACTTTCACTCATCAAATTAACTGTTTCCAAATCTGTTATTTGTTACTTTTAATAACTACATGTACATCATTTATAATTATACGAACACATATAGGTACACTTTCTTGTTATCTACGTAGGCGATTTTGGTTCGGTACTCGTGAGTTACAGTAACGACGAGAACAAAATTAGTGACAGTAAAGCTTAAATATAGATCAAAGAAATCTATACACTGTCTAAAATTATTAATAGTTCTTTGTAACAGAGATATTTCATTCCTCCACAGTCCTCTCCATCCTACGGTTGCCTGGAAGAAATCGCTGTTAGCGATAAGTCCGCCACTGGTGGCGCAATTGTTTAAGTATTTTGTGTCTGTTTGTTTTTTTGTGTTTGTTACAATAAACTTTTTTTATCTATCTATATTATTTCTAATATAATAGATATTCTCGCCATAACATCATACTATACCAGTAATTCACATACCACGTGTGGGCTCCCATCCCATCAATCTTGCACACACATTGCACACCCTCCTGTCACTGCCTCAATGCTGACTGTAGTGTACCGTTACCGCCTTCTTGATCGATTCAATATACTAGAGCAATTAATATAACGGAATCCTAAGGTTTTTCATATCAAGCCTTTTCAAGATATTCGTACTTATACAAACATTAGCTAAATAGCTTTTTTTAGATAAAATAGCGATTTTCTATCCCATTTCCACGTTTTTATGTTAATCAAACAACAGAATCATGATTTTTTCTTATCAAATAATTTAAATAATGATATTGATACATTTAATGTCAGCTTCCTTCGGATAAATGACCAATTGTCTATTCCGTTTTCGTAATTAGCTGTTTATTGCAAAAGCTAAGAGAAAATTTTACAACCTACAGCTTCTACAGATGCAGCTAGTAAAAAACTAAGTACTTACCTCAAAGCACGCGCCGCAATTTTTTAAGCCCTTTACACACCACTGACAGCGTCCATCTATTGTAGGTACTAATAACCAAAGTATTGTTCTACCGTTTATACAATCTTCAATGCGCCCCTACTGCAATAAAATGTTATATTACGGTCCTGAGCTTAACGACTTATTTTTTAATAGTTATGCAGGTTCTTGATAATTTCGTAGATTTAATCCGATTAGACGGGATTTTGCCAGCAAACACAGTTTGGAAGTTTAGTTTAAAAGTCGGCCGAATACCATGTTGCTAGGCTTAGACGGGATTTTGATTTTAGGAACGTTGGGCAATAAAATATTTTAAAACTTTTGTTACATTCCTAGATTACCTGTGTCTAATACTGTTCGGTCTGTTAGTTTTCTGTTAATTTAATAAGTAATAGTTTCTTTCATTTACTTTTTCAAATATTTATTATACTACATCAATTACAATGACTCTTGGAATGAAACTCAGGCACAATTACCAAATTATTATATTTCTGGACAGGATGTGAAAAGAAATTGTGACGATATAATTTAGTTCGATCATTACCAAATCCCACAATGGCCTGTCAAGAAAACATCACAATCGTCCAAATCCGGCAGTATCCATTACGCTATAATTCTACAATGATAATCCATCTTTCTTACAAAATAATTAAATCTTTTGAATCGTCCGTGTCCACAATTGGACCACCATGACGCGACAATTTAACATTGCATTTGTCCGAAAGAGTTGTCCGGCGAGAAAAAAATAGAAATAAAGATGGCGGCCGGAAGTGCGGACATGCGGTCTGTCACAAATGACAGTTGCGGAATTACCCACGCGTGGCGTATTGTTATGTCAGCTAATGGACAATGGACATACGCATGAGATGATTCTCGACATAATGGGAATCTGCCGTCGATTGAGTTCTCAAGATACTTCCGCAGTGGCATATGCAATGACAGTACTGCTAACCTGTTATTACAAAAAAATGCATTGTTCTATTTGCAGCTAAGAAAGCTCTAGAAACTTCTGCGAGGCCAAAAAAGCTGAGCTTGAAAGGAAAAATAAATGTTTGTAATCAAGGAGTATGCTTATTTCAGACTTGATATTATTTCTGAATATGTGTTATTCAGTAATTTAGACTAAATTTTTAATTTAAAAATCAAGCAAATGGAAGATAAAAATAATCAACGATACTCAAGCGAGTACGGAGGCCATTATTGGGTTAAGTAATTTAGACAATATATTTACTTCTCTTTTCTAAGAAAGAAGTTAACGATATAAGACAATAGAGTCGCAATTTACAAAATGACACAAACTTATTCAGCGCAAAAGGTGAAAAACAAAGTCTTTACCGCAACCTCATTAGCTAATTTGTTTACTGTTTAGGCATAAGACAATCATACACGATCAATAAGTAGGTACATAATTACTGCTAATTAAATAAGTGAAGAGATACTATGATAAGGACAATAAGCAGGTATAACAATATACTATGAAAATACTAAATTATACAATTTTATATCACACTTTGACCTGTAAATTATAATCATTAATAATACATTATTTGTATTGTTTGTACTGTTATTTAACTAGGTCTCTTTGCAAATTCTGTCGAGTCAATTCAAATTAAAACTAATTTTATTGTATTCGAAGTATAAAGACTAGCTAGATGGCGCTGTGTGATAGGTCCTGAAATATTTATTTATTTTAGCTAATAATATGAGATGACAAACCTACTCTGGTGTCATAAAGAGCGAAAAATAGTTAAGTTACTCCATTATCCTAAACAGATGAGGCTTTTTATTCGATATTGTTATTATTGTGTTTTTGTTATCTATCAACTATTTATCAAAGCTATTATCTAAAGATGTCCTATCATCCAGTATAATATGTATTTTTTCGAATTCATCTTATTTGTCCAGCAACTTCCATAAGCTACTTAAATCCTTCGAAATAAATTGCGGCTAGCATCTATCTGCATGTAATAGTTAATCACTAAAATTCCATAAATAGAATAATTAAGTAGATAAATCTACAAAATATGACGCCATTGTTTTTTCGGCCGTAGGTCCCGTTGCAGCAGGTACCGGGGCGCGAAGTCTCCGCCCCACCCTCACGCGGAAGCCCCGCCCCATCATCCTCGCGGTGAGAGCTACCCTAGCCTCATCATTACAATTGCACCCTCCGACCTAAACACACACACTACTGTTAAAAACTGAAGATTTGTGAAATAGTGAAATTCGTTGAAGAAACTGTGATTTTCGACATTAAACTTCAAGACTTCTACAAACTTTTACCCATCGAACTAGACAAGATTCCACAATTGGAACTTCTGGATAAATTTTTACCTGACTACAAAGAAACGTCAAGACATCACCATGGCGCTTTGGACACCTTACGCTGACGCGGCGTTGGACTTATCCAAATCAAGAATGAAATCTCCATCTGCGGAGTATCCTTCCAAATCAAGCAATCAATCAACATCGGAACCACCGCCAGTTGAATATCGCACCGACTTGTCACCAGATTCCATCTACCACTTCGGGTATAACTACATACCAGTGCCACAGTTATCGCCGCTCTCTGCTACAAGTATTGGATCTTATGACCGTCCGTACACTCCACAATTATTGACCGGAGGCACTTATATTGACAGATCTGTTACTTCCCAAGTGACTGACAGATTCTCGCCACGAGTCCCAACGCTATCTCCACCAATCTCGCCGCAGCCCCAAAAACGCCCGTATCCAATCGACGATTACCTCTCAGACGATCCAGACTTCCAAGCCTTTGAACGAGACGCGCTTAGAGCTATGGCAGAGAAAAACGGAGGAGTTTTACTCGGAAATAATCCGAGAATGAGGAGAAATGTACGCTCGAATGGAGGCAGTGACGACAGCTACAGAAAGCAAAGAGAACGAAACAATTTCGCGGCGAAACAGAGCAGAGACAGAAGAAAACTGAGGGAAATACACTTGGCTCTTAAAGTCACGTATCTGAAGAAAGAAGTAGCAGCACTCAAAGCAGTTTTAGCGGCGAGAGTTTGTAATAGATGTCGGCAAAGTTGTAGGTGCTAAGAGTAGATTTAGAATTTGATGTTTAAGACTGATTTTGTATGTTTAACTAACTTCAAAAAAGGAAGAAGTAGGTACTTAATTTGATAGTATTATATTGTATGCGTATTTTTGTATTTAATAAGGAAATACATATGTCTACCTCATTGTGTAGTTAATATAAGTATGAAGTCAAATGTTTATGTAAGAAAGTGTGCAATTCTAAGTCGTTTTGATAGATAACTTATGAGTATGATTAAGTTAAGCAATTGTAAATATAACGATGTGATTGAATTAAAATATAATAATTTATGCATACAATTGTAGTTTTTCCCCCGCTAGTACATATTTAGGACCTACAATAGTTATACCATAACTGCCTAACAAATAAAAGTACGTTAAATTTAACGTATGCAGGAGAATCAGATGCAGAAGAAAAAATAACTTATCTGTATAGATAAGTTTACAAGATAGATTAGAAACAGTAGTAAAAATAAAGTTACGAATATGTTAGCAAATCATTCAATTAGGTATTTATTTAATGTAACTTGATCGCTAAATTAAGCCTTTTTCAAAACTAAAAAACTCACTACAAATGATACACAACAAAAGTGGTTGTTTTGCACTGCGTGTGGAATTTAAAAGAATATTTAGATTAGGTACGCCTTGGGTTTTAAAGCGATACATTATATAAAAACCCTGCCCTAAGACCCCGGTTGAGGCGTGGCTTGCGCAAGAGTTCACGCGAGATCCACCAATCACAGGCCAGATTGCGCAACGCATGGGGTTTGATACTGTATGTATGTATGTAATGCACCAAAATAAGGAAGTACCGTAACATGATAAAACTTTGATATTTCAGATTTCTTTTGTAGGATTTTTGAGTGGAATTCATCATTAATTTACTTGTGGAATTAAATATAACTTAATGTCAAACTATTTATAGACAGACATATTCTTATTATCCTTTCAAACTTTTTTTATTTTTCCTATTAGTGTGTGTGTATTATGTTTATCAATGTCTGCAAATATAACAGTACTTTGACCGGTATAGCTTTGGGTTCTTTCGGTTTTTATATATCAAATCAAAACACCAGTTAATACTTACTGTAAAACTATATATTGAACTAATTAACGAGTAAACCTACATGATACCACTACACCTTTTGTTTGATGACATGCGCCAAGTCGTATTTCCCGCGCACGCACTTTAGCTTCACTCCGGGACAGTCTTTTAGCCTGAAATAGAAACGAGCATGTTAAATATGACTATGACTAGATAATGTTAAAAGAAGGTAAGAGATGCTCAAAACAAGAAATATTGACGTATGAGAGAGGAGGCTTATGCTTAGCAGTAGGCTTTATGAGCTGATGATGTTGGTAGGAATAATTAATTGATTATAGCTATGATTGGTTCATCTTTAGATAAATAAAACATGTGAGCGAATTTTGTACGAGGGTGGTGTATTCTACGCCCTATGGGCTTCTGAAACGGTTTTATTATGTATACTAGTGTATGTCCTATTCGCACGTGGTGATGTTTTGCTTCGGGATACAAAGTAACTATGTAACTGTTAGCCACAGGACTTTATTTTGGATTCTGCTTTGGGCTACACTAAAGTCTAACCTGGATTATAGACTAGACTCTCTCTCTCTCTCTCTCTCTTGAGTCGTATTTATCATGACTGAGGGTCGAGACTCCCCCGCAGAATTAATTCGTTATGGGAGTTTTCTTGGGCAGATACATCGTGGTCGACACATGTCCTCGGATATTGTGGTCCTCAAACATGTCGGTTTCCTCACGATGTTTTCCTTCATCGCTAAGCGAGTGCAAATCCACTCATAACTTGAAAATACAACTCATTGGTAGGGCCGGATTCGAACCAGGGTGCGCCTGGATAAAAAGTAGACACTGGAACCACTAAGCTACACTTACTTGAGCACTTAAGCTACGCTTTTTTAGGCTACACTCTACTTAAGACCAAAATAAGGACTACAACTTAGGCTAAAGCATGCAATATGGTTTATATCTCACCTGCCGACTCGAACCAGTACAATGTTATGTTCCTGCAGGTTGTGCCCGATGCCCGGCACATACGCCACCATCTCCTTGCCGTTAGACAGGCGCACCAGCACACACTTGCGGTTGGCAGAGTTGGGCTTCTTTGGCTTCTTGATTAGTGTCTTTAGGACTACTCCCTGGAAAACAGGAAATGCATATGAAATGAAATTATTCATTTACTATCAATTATGTTATAATAATATCACAACACAACCCTACAATTAATACATTCTATTGATACTTTTCGAAATTGGCATTGTCAACAGAATAAATTTACAATTAAATATATAAAACGGCGGCCTTGCTTTTTTACATGAGATAGGCTCACGCTTGCCTACAACTTGGCTGATGTTAAGCAATGTCAAAAAAATATAATGTTGTACATACATTTAGTTATAAGATAGTGGTGATCATTTTCATTCTACTTTCGAACAGAATCAGCGTGATTGCGCGCAAGAGGACAACTTCGATGTCTCTTGGTCTTTATTTTAAATTAAATATTTTATAGGAAATTAACACATACTTACACAGCGCTATCGAGTCTCAAACTTAACAAATGTTCTGTAGGTTTTTTCTGAAGGTTTTAGAAAATTGGTAACACTCGTCTTCAAATATACAACTTACAGAATACAATCGAATACAACGCTATAACTATCGTTTCAAGATTTAATTGTGTTGGTATTCGTGTTTTTAGCAATTTTGAATTTTATTTAGCTGCATACCTTAGCAAAAGGATTCCCCATGAGCGGGTTCCTGTTCTTCCTATTCTTCATGTGAGGTCCGGTTCTGTGCATCTGCGCGAGGGACGCCATGGCCCTCGCGAGCAGGCCGGTGCCAGCTGCAGCTGAGCTGGCTGCGGTGGAGGGAGCTGGCACTGCTGGGGCTGGGATTGCTGGAATAAAGAGAGAAAGAAATTCATTTAGTTCACAGCTAATTTTATGCTTTAAAAATTAACTTTAAAAAACGAGATGTCTGCAATTTTGTTGTCAGTATATCTGCAGTATTAGTTTTATTTTTAAACTAAAACGGGTTTGCACTTGGCCATAGTCAAGATATTGGGATATGGGGTTTCGGGATAAGAAGTACTTTGTATCATTCTAAAGTCCGTATTCTGTATACTATCTCCATATCAACATTTATAATAATGGTGTGATAAGACAAACACTATTAGATAAATAGATTAAAAAAGTGTATGATTTGCGTAATGAAGATATAATTCAATGATGAAGTTCAAGATTCTTTATTCTTGTTATGCTGTGCTAATTCTTTTTTATTTTAGCATATAGGTATGTTCGCCTAACATGTACTATTAAGTGTCTACTATTTACTATTATGTTATACCTAAGAATGAATGAAGAAGCAGACACAAGAAGATTCCCATTACATACGCTTGCTTTTTAAGGTACATGCCTGAAAATGCCATCCTATGTGCAATACCACATTGAATACATATGGCTGTAAACGTACAATATATGTACCTATTGTCACATATGGCACCTTCCATACACTACCGTTATCAGTATACGGAATATAATAACTGGCAGGTGGTAGCCCCGCTTTGTGGCTGGCAGATTATCGCCAGCAGATTTGCTATCCCACTAAAACACCATCATTGTTTACCACTCAATCATGCGATTATCAACTTTATGACTATTAGAATAGAGGTCTGTATGAGTGAAGAAAAAAATGTTTGATGGAAAAGGCTTGTCGAATGCAAAAGGCTAAAGTTTTACAGTTACCTTATAGGGAAGTTCTAACAATAGTTTTTCGTGATCGCAATGTCGATTGTATCAATTGTGTGGTTTATAAAGATGTAAGGGTTAGTTTGTATGGAAGGGCGTGCGATTTGATTCGCATGTCATGTGTTTTTGTGATTTGTTAGGTATAGCGGGATTGTAATGAAGGGTGTTGGTAGGTGGAGTGTGCAGTTATACATATGACACATTGGAGTAGGGATTGCGGATATATTAACGGTATTATTAGAGTAGATTCTGTTCTTTCTTTTTCTTGCATAATGATGGTTCTAGAATCAGGATTCTGTCTATAGTCGGGTATAAATTTTAAAATAATTTAAATCTTGTGTAATGTTATCTTCACGTTAAGTACACTTCGATCCAGTTTCTATTAGATGTCATTTTAGCCTGTATTAATTGTAAACAATAAATATTCATGCATTTTTAACTTAATATTCTAAGTTGCAGTACGTCTCTAGCTTGAATATAAATTTGGGCGCAACTATTTTACATGTATGAACTTTACTTAGTCAAAGTAGCTTGATTTATATTTTACACGTGGGAAGTAAAAGCTGTAACATTTCTTTGTATTCAACGTTAGTTTCACCCTATCTCAAATAACAAATGCAAACAGTTCTGTATACAGATCTCACCATTCAATTAAGCTAAAGTTTTCAGAAGTTCGCTTCCACAGCGGCTGCAGAAGATTACAACAAGTTGCATCTAAAATAACAAACTTAGGATCCTAAACCCTCGGACTTTGGTTTGGCACGTAGCTAGCGGATGACCAGATTTTTTCAAACTGATGTTTGAATGTGGAAGATAAAATAGCGTATGGATAAAATTTGTACTAAAAGGGCCTCATAGATCTTGATGGTTATTATGAGCAAGTGCTGACAATCATAGGTAGCGAAGACTTATCTTGGGTGGACTCTAGGAACTTTTTCCATACGGGTGTATTATTTTTTGTGATATGTTATTGTTTAGGATAATCGTGTCCAGTGCGTCCCACGGGACGTAAGGTTTGCATCTGTCGCGCAACCAAATGTTGGTGTGGTGGAGCGAGGGATGAGATAGTAGCAGGCTACAGAAAATAAGGCATAAGCGTATGCCTATATGCGTAATATTGCCAAAGTTATTCGAATTCTAGATAAGGCTCAGTTCATAGATTTAAATAAATTAATGTGAATTGGTTGATAGCAAGAACAAGAAACAAAGAACAAGAACAAGAACAGTTCTAAAATCAATATTACTCTTTAAAACAGATAAGGTATTTAACTATCGCGTTAAAATCGCATAGATTTTCTAGTATAGTATAAATATTGCGAAACAGCTCACGTGACTTGCCAGAATTTTATAGGAATTAGAACAAGCATTTAAAGTAGACTAATATCTAGAACAGAGCCATAAAATTTGATGTTGTAGAGCTTACACACAGAGCCAGATTAAAATAATCACACCAATACAATCCGATTAAAAGCCCAAGTCATAAAACAGCCGCGTAGTCTTATCCCTTGCACCAAACGACAACAGACCTGCTCTTTTTGCGGATTATAATCCGCTAATAGTGGGCATTGTCCCTACTTTATACTTCACAATATTCGTGACTTGTACGGGAACGACAATTGGCAAGAGTTGCCCATTGTCCATTCCGGGAACCATTGTAAATCATATTTGTATGCAACTTTATCAACTCACTGATAGCTACAAAGGACGAGTTATATTTCGCAATTGTCGAGCGAAGCACAATGCTGTTTCTAAAGGATTTATAATCACTCCGAGATGATTACGTACGGACTAAGAAGCTGAATGTGAATGCATACAATATTGCTGCGTGTTTTCAATTCATAAAGATATCGCGTTTTCTCAGAAGGAGCGTGCAGTTATGATTTTAAACATAACTTGGTGGGATTTAGATTTCTTGTCAGCGAAAGAGTTTCTTAAAATGGAATGTTTTCTTTGAATGCACACGTTCTCTAAATAAATTTGAAGATTGGATTTCTCAGCACACTAGCTGCAACAGCCACACAATTTTGATTGTTTTAATATAACTGATAAATAGATGTATACTATGTATAAAGTTGTACTAAATTTTAGATAGTATCATATCACGTTTTGAACAATGAAGATAGGTAAATGTTAATGATATTTACTGCGATGCCAACGATGGCATCAAACTCGTATACATTTAGGTACATTATTAGATCCAATGGTATCGATTACAGTAAAACATTATAAGACTATTATATGTATTATAAACATATTCTCCTTACATAAGTAATACTCTTAAGATGTCCATAGTTTAATGTTAAATTATTTTATTGAATAGTACCTGTATTTGAAAACCATAACCACTTAGAAGCACCTGTCTTTTGCAACACGGTTCCAATTAAAGCAAGAAAATCATGTAAAAATAAGGGTTTCAAATGAAAATTTTCTTTTTTTACTTAATTGAAACCAATTTAAACCAAACCTTAATTTAAACCTACGGAAGAAAAAAAACATTAGATAAGAAATTCACACAGTCATTGGTCAGTCGACAAAAAGCCTTCCACTTTGGCATTCAATCAAGTAAGGTGGTATTGTAGCACCTTATATGAGAACCGCAAGTAGAGGGCGGTTCTCACGGCTAATATTCACATGTTTGCCAAATACGCCATGAGAAAGGTTACAATAGAGGTAGAGGATGGTCTTACTGTGTGAGGAAGTAGTGTTAGGTGGTTTTAACGGTACTTTATTTATGCAAAAAGAAACTAGAATAAGGGTAGAAGTAAACTTGGTTCTTCTAAAAGAATTAACTAATGATGTTTGTAGGTTTTAACCAACAATTAACATATACCATTATTTAGGTATACGATGAGTGCAACGAAGCAACACGTATCATAGTGAGTTTTTGGTAAAGTGATTAATTTTAATCTCTAAACAACGCGAACGAAGACTCGTACATCCACTAGTTTCATCCTAAATGGAAGCAAAATAAATGCTTCTTGAATGAAGCGTCAATAAATCGAACAGAATAAAAGTGAGCAGTTTCCAAAGAGCAACAAATGTCCAGTGTGAAACTCTTTATCTACAATCTATGGGAGTCAGATGCAAGCTTTTAAAGGATTGCCATAATAAAGCCGGGCGAAATTGGCGAGACGTAATCGCAAATAGAAATCTCAAGTCATGCGGACAGACAGACGGACGGACAATGGACGAGGTGTGAATGGACGTGGTCAGATTATTAACTTATGTGGAATGGGTTAGAAAAACATTTAATATGTATATATAGCTATGATTCGTACAAGCCCAACCGACTTCGGGCGAGCCAGCGAGCAAGCGGTAAAAAAAGCCTTCCAGAAAATTTTATACATCTTAAAAATTAGCATAAACATTAGTTCTACAGTCCAATAAGGACATTGTAATAAAGATGCTTTGAATTATGACATTACACTTGAAGACTTATATTAGTTTGCTTCAAATATAATTACATATATACAATCCAGGGGTCTTCAAATCTATGTAGAGTTAATAGGTACATTCTAGGTAAGCGTGTACACCCTAGGCTGCAACAATGCTGAACTTTGGATTTTGGCAGGCTGTAGTCAAACGCAAAGCTATCCCACGTATAAAAATGGTTAAACCAGTATTCGTATCTGAATGAGGTTGCCATAAGATCGAAGCATTGGCGTCTATCGCTAGACCTCTCTATTTTAATAAGCTATTGAGCTTATTAAAATAGAGAGGTCTAGTTATACCCAGCTGCAAGTTGACATCGATTGTGGATGATGATGATGATGATGTAAACAGTGAATGGACAGTAAACTGCCAGTGTGTATATAATGGTATATTGCGGTGGTCAGTGTCGGGCTCGTGAATGCTGACTCACGCTCCCGAGCCAAGCTAACGAGGGTTGCGGATACGGTTCGCAAATACGATACGTTATTAGGAATATAGCATAATCAATCTTATCTACCTATTGCTGGCAATCGCATGCAATTACCAATGTTAAGCAAAGGTCAACGCGCTCAGTCCTTAGATGGGTGACCGCAAAGAGGCATAGCATTTTGGGCGCTTCTGTGGGTCGGATGACACGTTAAATTGCAGGTCCCGGCTGTTTGTCTAGTACGGCAATCGTTAAGCTATGTCTAAGGCCCTTGGCCAGCTTGATAAACTCTCGACACCAGAGTTGGCCACTCTAAATCGATAAGAAGAAAGACTGCTGGCTTATTACTTACTTTTCTTGGCGCCAAATATGACAGTCTTGCGCTTTTTGAGCCCAAGACTCTGGATCTGATGTCATTAATCGTCCTGGCTGGTGGTCTGCTTTAACACAAACAACCTCAGACCTCAGCAGACCTCAACCTGACGTGAACTTATAGTAGCTAAGCTACCTTCAATTATATAGTTTTTTTCTTTGTTAGTTTTATTTCAAGCACTTGCCAGATTAGCATATACCTTACAAGTGCTAATCTGTAAGTCAGTCTAGTGTGTTGCCTTGGAATATTTAAACACAAACACTTCACCATACACCTACCTGTGGAAGTGTGGACACATCACATTAAACACATCTAAAACCATCGCAAGACAAACGCAAGCATCGCCGAGCCACACTAATCCTAAACAACAGTTACTTACAGATAACATCTCATATTACTATATTTTTTCATTCAAATATTACCACACTTTTTTTGCTATCCCTGCAGTCCTTTGGGACTTAATCCTTGCGGAAGGGTTCGCAAATGACAGGCGCGTCACAAAATTGCAAGAACTATTTTCATTTTTGACCATCTATCGGCCAATCTATTTTGAACTTTAGTCCTTTGAAATAAAGTGGAATATAAAAATAGTATTTGGTATTTTTTTGGGCAGCTGTGTCTGACTGCAGATGTGAAGTGATATGTGACCACTATCTAGTGACAGTTATTACAGTTTCCTATATACGACTGTACTGTCATGTAAAGCTATTGCTCATATTGTGATGTTGTTGTATGTTGAGATAGAACTTTGCAATTCAAATTTTGTCTACATGTTAATAAACTATACTAAACTTAATATTACTGATTATACATGTAATTGTAACTGTTAGAACCTAAGATTTTCTGCAATAAGTATATAAAGAAATGTTTTCATACTTCTTCTTCTTATTGAATGAGAGTGGCCAACTATGGTGTCGAGAGTTTATCAAGCCTAAGGGCCTCTGACATGTTTTTTACTGAAAGCAGATTAAGTTTTATTTATAGTATTACTGCATAGAATAAGGTACACCAAGTATAAATAAGGTACAAAAGGTTCAGAAGGTAGGACTAGGTTTCAAATGAAAGTGGAAAGATGTCATCAAGGAGAAGGTGCTGGGAGGTGGTGGTCACAATCCTCAGACATCAGATACTATTCATCACTCATCAGGTATAATACAGAGTACCACAGGCCCAGTTAGGGGCCTATTATGTATTATCAGTACAAGCAATCACTATATTTCATATCCTTGAGTACTCATAACATAAGTTTCAAAAGTTGCTTGAGTTATAATAAATATTTTAATTAAATAGGCAAATATGATCCTAAAGTAAAAAAATATTACCTATCTAAATAAACTATAATGGTTAATGAACCTATAGTTACATTATGTTAATTTCATCAAGCAACATTCATACAACCTTACAGAAAAAAAAGTGCAATTAAAAGGTTAACTTTTGTTTGGGGTCAACTGTAATTATTATTTGAAAAGATGCAATACTTCTACAGAAAATTACAATTGTCAAAGCACCTAGATAGCTATATGTGATACCCTACATATTTAAAGTAAAAGCAAACGAAGGAATTTAGTAAACAATTACATATAGATATGTTACGTGGGTTAATGCTTATATACACTGATGCTGAATTTTTGATATCTTTTTGGAACATCAAATACGAGCAAAATATAACCTAAAAGTACCTTACCTAGTTGTTAATAGTCTTTGTAACTTATTAAGAACAAAGTGTCTTAAAACAGAAAGATTTATTATTATACGATATTATTAAGCTGATAAATACCTTTTAGCTGAGTGCATTGTATCCGAAATCCCGTAGAGAGCAGAGAGAATCCATTTCGTAGGAAATTCATCTGGAAATGTATAAACATACCTTCGTTAATATGCTTTCATGGAAAAACGTAAGTTCTTTTTTGTTGTAATCATATCATGTCTTAAATATTACCTCTGTTCCGTACGTTATCTCTAAAAATATCTAATTTGAGTTACAAAATACAAATCGGTGAGAAAAACATAACCTAAGTTTACGAATTTGAGTGTTTACATCTTATTTGACATTATAATAGAGGTGTTGCAAGTACAAATATAAATACTACTGGCCTCTAGTGGTGAGTAGCGCTACTATTTTAAAGTAGCAACAAGTTTGTCTACTCGGCAATAGATGTCTTAACTAGCTGGTATTTCTGTTACACGCTAGATGGCGCTTTAAAACTTGTCATGGACTGCTGACTGTACATTGCTTGATATTTTAATTACATATTCATACTTGCACACATGTCATACAAATTTCCAGAAAAAATATATTTTATAATTGTTATAGGTAGGTAATCAACTAGTCAACGAAAACAAAAATAAAACCTTAGGTTGGTGTAACCTAAAATGGGTAAAAAATTGATGCTTCAGATTAGTTGTACAAGTTTAAAAATGTGTTGAGTGATTGTGTGACAATATATTATTTTATTTTAGCTAAACGAACATTTTCAACATGTAAAGTACCTATTAGGGACAAGAGAAGTGGCGTTTTTTTTATTTAATTTTCTTTTGCCAACCAACAAAATTACAATCCACAATAAAATTCCCCGACAGGCTTTAAAAATAGACCACGTTCTGTCCCAATCCATTCTATGATCGCGGCAGTTTAGAAACACAAGTTACCTACTTACTTTTTTGGGGTTTCATCCGCCTACACAAAGGTCCTAATTAGGATAAACAAATGACAACAGCGTTGTTTAGCGAGATCGTTCTGTGGAAGCTATTGAATAAAACAATAGACCCAGAACCTTCTCCGTTTCATACATTTGGGATTAAATTAAAAAGTTGTATCGCAAACCCGGCAAGTTTTATTGAGCTGAGCCCGAATATTTGACTTTCAACATTTATATTGAAATTTTAACATAATCCGGGACTGCGCGGCGCTTAGGCTCTGTTTTACTTTGAGAGAGTAGAAGGTTGTTTGATACCTGCACTTAGATAATTAAAGCAGTTAGGTTATATCTTCGAGTATTTTTTTAATCTATTAGGTAGGTATTCTTTTTGGTGTTACATACACCAAGAATGTGAGAAGCAAATACAGTCTTAATTTATTAGGGTTAGGTTAGTATTATCACGTCATCATTTTTGGCTGATAAATTGTTCAAGATGAACAAATTGAATGTGTCACACTTGTCTAATCTATGTGTTTTGAACGAACAAGAAGTTTTAATTTTCTAAACTAAGCGTATTTTATTTAATAGTAAATAATTAATGAGCTTGGTCATCGCATCGCTTACGATAGTAGTATGTTTAGATTTCAATAAAACACATTGAATATTAGTTGAAACATATATTTTAGTAGCAAACAGTTAGTAGTTCTTCTGACAGAAGTAAGGCTGGTGGCGGTGGCACCACCAGTCCCGCAGGCCGGGGTTGGCTGCATCCATACCCACGCAGTGAGGCTCCGCGGGGGCGTCGCTGAAATTAATACAACATTAATAAGTAAAAAGCGAGTGTGGCTTAGCGGTTCCAGTGTCTGCTTTTCATCCAGACGTACTCTGGTTTGAATCCAGCCCTACACCAATGACTTGAATTTTCAAGTTATGTGTGTATTTGCACTCGCTTAACGGTGAAGGAAAACATCGTGAGGAAGCCGATATGTTTGAGGACCACAATATCCAAGGACATGTGCATTTCGTGAGAGGACATGGGCGCCCACCACGATGTATCTGTCCAAGAAAATTCCCCTAACTAATTAATTCTGCGGGGGAGTCACGACCCTCACTCATGAGGAATACGACTCAAGAGTGAATAAGTAAGTAAAAAGTAATTAATACTTTAATAAGTAACTCAATTTTAATTACTAACACCGAATACATAAAATAGTAACCACGATTTCACCCGCGTTATTTTATATACAAAAATATCTGCACTATTACATTTATACCATACCTACTCTGAAAAACTTATTTTATTCACACAAAACAGTGAATAAAATGGCCTTTTATTCACTGTTTTGTTTTTATTCACTATTTTGGTTGTTTGAATTTGGAACACAAAAATATATCCGGTCTCTATTTAAATGCTTACACAAACTCCTTGCGCTAAGATTCGAAATTCAAAACTCTTTGGTGCAAATAAATTCTCGAGATTTGATTGGTCGATATTTGCGACAAGGAGTTTGGCATTAGATTAAAAACTGTTTTGTGTTCTTTGCTGCCTTTATAGAAAAAAAATAGTAAACTGGCGCCATTTCAAATACTTACTGTGAATTGTACGGACACAAAGTTTAGTGTTACTTTATAATAAAACGATTGAATTATAATAAATCGATTATGCATTCAAGTGACGAAGAAGATATTGTGTTAACACCTGAATTTATGAAAGAGAGGGCAGCCGATATTGTCGAAAACTTGCTACCCAACAAATCACGGCTGGTTTACATCAAAACCTACGATGAGTTTTGTAAATGGAAAAATGAAAATCAAGCTTCGGGCACATTTTCTGAGTCATATTGTTTCACAAGTTGACCACCCTAATGATAATAATAAGAATGTCCATTTCAATTAATGTAATGACCCTTATTTCTTGATTAAATTTCTATTTTCGCTTAAATTATGTCTTTTCTCGTAGTCATGGTATAAAGTATAGTATGCAACTCTTGAATAAAATACGAATTAATATCGAGGGCCATGAATCACTCGCGTCGTTCAGGATTCTAACAGTTGAATCACTCGCTGCGCTCGTGATTCAATCATTAGAATCCTTCACTTGCTCGTGACTCATCTACGGCCCTCGCTTTAAATCCGTCCTTTATTCACTAGTTGCATAATATACTATTAATTTGATTGAAAGTCGATTATATATGTTCACAAACTCTTGAAATGGAACAGCGGATTCTCGTATGTATTCGCTTTTTATCAAAATCGTAATAAAATAGATGGGATTACAAACGAATAACTGTGAATCGACTTTTAGTGTCTCTATAAAATTTTCGAAGCTGGGTCCTAGACAGTTACTTGTGAAATACTAGTAGTAGATATAACGTTACTTGGCATAGGAAACATACACGACCTGTGTTCTTGGTCCTGCCAAACATGTTTTTATAGAAACTCGTCGGAAAAATATACAAAATAATGTAAACAAATACTTAGATATCAATATCCAGTGATGTAGTAAAGTGTCTGTTATCAATCATGCGATGTTCCCGTTATTTACTGTCATTGCGATACTGGCGATATTTATTATTTACCTACTCACTGATAGCTCCAGTTGAAAACCAATAAAAAATACACGGTCGATATTTTTTATTTACTATTAATACATGATGATACATAATAATGATGATGATCAAAATGATTTGTGTTATCTAACCAGGTAGACCCAGGTTCACTCTATGTCCTCACAAATATGGCATCCCTGCGGCCCGCCACAATCTTTATGATTTATTCACATTCCACTATTCGTCTACGGGGAATTTTATCATAAAACTCGCAAATTTTTGGCACGACCATAATTTACTTGCGTAATATTTAGAATGATTTTATTCAGGACTAAAATGCTCACGAATCTGTCCCAGTGGACTAACTCACCGATAATGTTACGACTGGATTCGTAATTTATTAATATTATCGTAAAGGAATTTTGATGTAGTTTTGTGAAATTTTTGATCATGTTTCCATGACCTTTTTTGACGCACGGGATACATCAATGTAACGCATATACCTATATTTGTATTCTACCTGTTTTTCAACTTTTTATGTATATTTCGTTGTGTCCTGTGTGTCAAAATAAATGCTTTCTTTCATGAATAAATATATTTTTATTTTCAAATAAAATACTTATATATATACATATGTACATACATCAATGTATGTAATTATAGCGACTTACCTGAAACTTTGCCCGTTTTCTCCAGCCCAAGTGTGGTAGCCAGTTTCATTTATGTTTTCACCTTTGAAAAAATAAACAAATTTAACGCTAAGCTCTTATAATATCAACATTATATTTTATTACAAAAAAAAATTCGTGGTTTATTTAGTTAGGCGTCAGTCATGCGGTTATACGACTCAAGAGAGAAACAAAATATCTTAACTAGCAGCAAATACTATAAGCATAGACTAAGTAGGTATTAGTCTATGCTATAAGCAAATATTTGGAAGTAAATGTGTGTATGCATCCACATGCAGTCTAGTTGTTAAAAGGGCAAATAGCTTACAACTCGCTTCAGATTTTCTAGTGTATTCTACAATTGAAGATACACTTCTCTTCATTTACCTCAGTTTTCTCGTTACGTTTAGGTAACACTTGTACACTAATACATGCCACGGACTAGCGCTGGCATGAACTGACACTACTAAATGATGATGATGATTGATACAGAAGAGCTCTAGCTGGAATAGAAGCAGTACTCACCATCCACATTGATCCAGACGCGATGGTTGTCAAGGTTATTAATGCCGAGCCACACGAGCAGCTTGTAGTCAGTGCCGGTGATGTTGGGATAGTACATGCCGCGGACTAGCGCTTGCATGAACTTAAACTCAGCCTGCGAAGGAATAGGTCTATTAGGGCATGATAGTGCATCGTATACTGTTGAACACAAAGAAAGACACTACGTTATAAAGGTGCGTTTTAAGATCTGTTCTGATGTGTGTGATTTATTATGTATATCGTGTGTCAAGCAAACAGACAGGCAATAATAAAGGGTTTGTATTGTGGTATTAGTACTGTGAACTTCTTAGGTTTCTTTCTGTAAATGTTCTTGAGAAGTTTTGCATGTTAAAAAGAGATACGAATAAATTATTGCTTCTTTTAATTACTTTCATCAATCAGCCAGAACAAATAAACTCTATTGGCCTTCACAGGGAATTGACAATGAATTCGGTTTTTCTCCGTACATAGGTACCTCACTCTTGGGCACAGCTAGCTTCCCTCCATCTTGTTCACAGTCTTCCTTGGCTCTGCTCCACGGCTTCGACTGGTAAACTATGCGGTAGCCAATACCAGACTCTTTGTTGTATACATAACCTGAAAATAACGCATTTTTTTAAGTTTTTAAAGTAATTACACAGATTGCTTTTTTTAGAAACAACAATAATACACTAGAAATGCAATTAATAGCAACTACAAATGGCACAAAAAAACTTGTAACTGTCATAGAATCTTTCAATGGTTTTAGTACGTCAGAGTTCTGTTAGGCACTTCGGGAGTTCGTACTGTATTACTAAAGTGCCGATTTGTAAAAAAAACTAGTTCCGTCGAGTCGAGTTTTATAATAATTTGAACTTACTATGAGGCCTAGCACACACCAGCACAAAGGCGACAGCTACAACCGCACACAGCACGCCGCGGACTCCCCTGCAACATAATATGGTAATGTAATCTAAGGACAGGGGAACCATGCTTACAATCTGTCGACCTTGCTCTTTGCAGGGGAGACATAAAACTTCCCTTGGATCTTTGTTCGGTATATGACATATAGAAATGGGTTGCTGGCTTATTGGGTATTCTAATTTTGAATTCAAAAAATAAATATATTTTTTCGGAAAAAAGTTAACAAGAATTAATAAATGATATCATTTAATAAATTATAAGGCTTTCTTTGATTTGTACATGCATATTAAAAGTATTTTTTTTCTAATGTTAATAATTTTTACATTTACCTCATTTCGAAATAAAATAATCTCTTTACAAAATCCCAGTGAAATCCAATAGAATGAATCGAGACAAACTCGATTGAATCCTATTTTATCGTAGAATCGTAGCCAACGTAGAAAAATGTAGCAACGAAATCTGTAAAATAATTTTATTATGTTATATTTAATTTGATTAATTTCTCAGATCAATAACCTGCCTACCTAAATAACTGTAAGGTTTTGTTGTAACCAATTATTTGTTAATATAAATAAGTAGACCGCAAGTACTTAAAGGTTAAAACGTTTGTAATATGCAAAATAAGATTAAAAAATTATAATCAAAATATTTAAACATATCTATTCTTCTTTATGAACTTTCATTTAAATCCTGAGAATCTATACATTTCCTCTTTTAAAACATATTTTTGAGCCATAAATATTATAACTGATATAAAACCAGATTTACTAGTCAACTGATATTACCTACTAATTTTGAGTTAGCGGCAGTAAATCTTAAGACAAGCGACACACAAAATCCTGTCGAAAGCCACAAATTTATTGTTTCTTTAGACTAGTAATTTATCTATCTTTGAGAAAGTCTCAATACAGTCTGCGAACTAATCAAGTTTCCTAACTCGGCTAGATAAAGGAAATTAATCTCTAACCTGAACTAATGGCCGATCCAACGCTTGTATTTATTTTCTGCTGTTTTGACCCACGGATAAAATTCTATGTTTCTGTGTTTTTAGAACAACAAGTTTTCGTAATTTAATATTTTGATCGACGGTGTCTGAATTTTTAACGTTTATTCACTGTCACTGCGTTTTTAAAACAACAATATTTACTTCTCCTTTTTTTTGTATTTAAAATGTCAAAGAAAGTCCGAGGTGTATGTTTTCATGGCGAGTGCATGTATGAGACTGATCTAGCGGTAAATCGATTGACGCTAACCGATCAAGTCTTGGCTGTTTATATACTTTTTTATTGGCCGCCGTGTTTGTTTGTTGATAAGTTATTGACACGAATATCTGTGGCTATTATTTACTTTCTTGTCTGTGAAGTGATATATCATTCAAGACTTTCTATAGCGAAGATCATGTCTTCCAAGACATTTATTATATTATTATGTGTATAATACCAACATTTGAAACATTGTATATATTTATGTCAAATTAATTATGAATTCAAAATTTTACTTAGTATTATGTATTGAATTTGGAAGGCCGAAGATTAATAGATAATAATTATCATTATTTTTATATACTCACGTATATTCCAAATTTGCAAATGCACTATACTATTTTTATAAAACCGGTCCCGTGAACAGTTTATTAACTTCTATCTGACTCAATTATGTAGGCCTCCTTATTTAGATATAAACTTGTCTCTTGCTTTACAAATTAAATTTATTTCGTTTCAACTTTTATCACTTGCATAGTTTTTATTTTCTTAGACTTGAATAGTAAGTAATGTATTTATCTTTTCTTTTTTAAAATTTTCTAATATAAATATTATATTCAAAAAAGTCAATTCATTTACTGTATTGAGAGTTACATATTGATTACACGTTGAGAGTCGTAGCTAGTTAATTTAGTAATTAACTAAACGATTAGATGATGTTTACAATGCACCTTTTTAAAGTAAATAAAACGTATTTACAACTAATTGCCAACAATTCAAATTAGTTTTAGTTAATTGCCTAATTGTTTGTAACAATAATTACCTATTTCTAACTAAAACAGTAACTCACTAAAATATCAGTTGTATTATTTCTAGGTCTGGATACCGGTATTTCGATTAAATTTCCCGGAATTACATTGAATGCTCAAACAATGTTCGAATGTGCAATGTATTTGTTTTAATCAGGTTCTTTTTTATTTGTGCTGCAATTATATTTATTGCCTGGCTATTGGTTTATTCAACTTATTAGATTTTCTGAAAACTTGTCAGTATAAACCTCGGGTAATTTAATTTGAATTAATGTAATGTGCAATGCTGTATCGTGTTAAGTTATCGTGTGCAATTGTGCATGGTTCAATTTTATTCATTTATTCACGGTTACATTTATTTTGAAGAGCGAAAAAATAAAATTAGTACCTAAAAACCCTGCACTAATGGAAATTCGGGATAATGAAACCAATAATAAAACTTCAATTTACAACGTAATAATTTATTTTAACACTAATTGACCTATATAAATACAGTATTATCTATTTTCCGTAAGCATAAAACCCATGACCTGCCCCATGCCCTCCGAAAAACAGTCCTGTGCCATATCCGCCAAAGAAATTCCGGTACTGGCTCGAAGGCTCCTCATCTTCGTCTTTTTTCTCCATCGCTCGATACTGTGCCTTTTCAATTTTGCCTCTCTGAAGCGGTACTACGGATAGATCGTGTACCGGTATTAAGTGATTGCCAGTACTCACAATGTTATGTATTGGAATTAAAAGTGGAAGGAGCGTGGGTCGAGCGTGAGTATAATTGACGGTGTGTTGCGGTACGGTTTGAGTTATAACCGGTACTTTGACATTGTCTTTTGTAACTAGGTGTTGAACTGTGTTGTGAACCAGGTTTGAGTTTGCAGGGATTACATGTAGCTTTTGGTGTATGTATAGCTGGGAAAGCGGTATAGGTGCTAAAAGTTGTAAGTTTCCGTGGGTTCGAGAGTAGTAGTTTTGTTGCAGAACCGGGTGTGATATGAGAACCGGCTGGTGGGTTTGAATCTCTCGCGGTGACCGTTTCTGTCTGAGAGGAGAGTTCGCTGCTAGTTGCAGTTGTAGAATGATGACAGCAATCGTGAAGAGTCTGGTTACCATCTGTAACAAGAAATATAGAAATAATAACCTTCAGGTTATAAAAAAAAACATAGTTTCTTATAATAAAAGTGATCGTGATAAATCGCTTAATTGAGTAACAACAGTTTATTCATAGGCCAATTATAATAAGTACTCTAATATTTTGACCGTGGTTTAGGATGCTGCTGAGTAATAAAAAAACCGGTTAAAAATTTTTTATACCGGCTCTACATTCAAATCATATAATCCGTCCCTGTATTTATTAAATCAGCAGTTGACATTTCGTTTCATTACACGCATAGATTACAAAGCCAACAATAAGGTCATCAAGGGAAAAATGACAATCAACCTAAAATGTGCTCGAGACGCAATTAACAGATTTTCTATTAATCCATTAGCAAAATTTCTTACGGGGTTTTCCTCGGAACAAAACATAGTATGAGACTGCCTTACAGAATTCTCATTTTTTTGCTAAAATCTCTAGTGGTTAGTTTTAAATAATTTTAAAAAAGTACCTTTTTTAGGATTTCGCGCTATTAATACTAACCCTGTACAACTATATACATACGAGTACACTGACAAACATAACTCCAGCTGTAATGACGTCACTTGTCAACTGGCACCTTGTCATTTTGACATAATTACACGCGCACAAACAGAATAGCACATTCTAGAGATTTAGTCATGTCAGGAATGTCACGGGGTCAAAGAGAGTTGAAAACCTGTTTTATAAATAAAATCTGTAGCACTTTTTTTTAGTAAACTGATTGGGAAATGAACAAAAATATTCAACTTTATAAGTTAAGTATTTTACTTAAACCAATAAATTAGTAAACACTTTTATTCTCAGGGCTTGAATAATGCTTCAATTGGTTTTTCGTCACTGCCTTAAGTTAGGAATTTCCAGAGTTTCAATATCTTTCGAATATATATGGAAATTGAAAAATTTTAGTTTACAAAGTGTAAGTATAAGTAAAAAACTTAATAATGTGTAAAGAATGTTATAATTTTTATACTTATATAAATAGTACGTAGATATCTAAAAAAAGCAAGCAATAAAAAATACCTCCATCGGCTAAACCGTTCCTATGTCTGACCCATTTTATTTAAATTTTAAAATCTTAGTTCTCACTTCCAGTAGTACTAAACCTTATTCTGTGGCAACAGTCTAAACTACTAAGCTAAGATAGTAGACCTAATCCCGCTAACACCTCGACAAAGGAAGGAGTCCGATATTAAAAAGAGCGAGATCTTTTTTAATTTTGTCGGTAGTTGGAAGCAATTAACGTAGCTTAGAAGATTAGTAAAGAAGGTCAGGGTGCGGACGCAACGTGGCTACCGGAATAAAGTGCTCGGAAACTAATAATAGGTACTTTAGATATGTATTAGAGGATGAAGGAATATGCAAATTATTAATAAGAATTACTAAAACAAGGCGGGTTGAAATATGACTTCGAGTTCTTAATACCTTACCATAGTCCCCGACGACTGGTAAAGGTGCGAACAGAATTTTTGCCAAAAAAAAAACTTATTTACAGTGTATATGGTAGTTACCTATTTTCAAAGTCTTTTAGAATTAGCTATAGTGCCTAAATCATTTCGCTTTTTGAGAAATCGTAATAAATGTACATGTTTTATCTGTTGACAATATAACCCTTTTTCTTTTTTTTTCTGTACGTTCTATAGAAATTAATGAAGAACTACCTACTCCTTTTTCCGTGATGGTTTTAAAAATCATTAATCTAATTTTCTCATACAATATAGCCCCCTCCTAGCCTTATTAGCGTACTCATTAGTCCTTAGACTGTGAATTACCGAAGCCTTTGACTAGCGTCGCCCTCCTGCCTCGTACCTAGGTAGTAGGTATCTGCCTAACTGGCTGAATGAGGCTTCTCTTCATTAGGAAGAATCTTGTTTAGAAATAAGATAGCAAGTCTAGCAGGGCTAAAAAGTATGGCATGATTGTTAGGATATATATGAATTTAATATTATGTTGTTACTTGTTGTGAGATATAATATTGATTGTACCTATATATAAACCAAGACAACGGCATCTTGAATATAATGTTATATAAACACAATCACAAAAAAATATGTTAGTAATTAAAGTACATTAAAAAAAGACTAAGTAAAAAATGAATAAAACTTAATATAGCTTTAGTAGGTGATTATTAAATAAATATAATGAACTAATTCAACACTTTATGTCTGGAGTACATAATTATATTATAAAAGATACGCAAACTCGACAAAGGAAGCTTAATTTAAAAATACTTTAAGAAAACCTCAAACACAGTATCAACATTAATAAATCTCTATGCTAACTTCTAACAGTCTCAGGGCATATTTCTTTCCCTTTAAGTAGCTGATGTCTAGCCAATTCCACCTGATAAGCTATCACGTTCCTTGCACCCTTCTACCAGCATACCATTGCATGTATGTCTGTGTTGCTGGCTGGCCACAGACTATACAGACTAGAAACTTATGTAATTTTTAAGGGCAGGTTAACCTAAAATTTGATAATAATTAATTCTCTTCTCTTGTAATTACGTATATTTTTTGTCAAGAATTGATCGAAATAATTGTATAAGTGCTTACTGTTTACCATGTGGTTACACAAATACTATAAGAGAAATAAATTTATTACTAGTAGATCCATAGCACTAAGGCATTTCCCGAGCATTAACGGGATAAAAAATTGCTAAAGCCACTTTCGAGGCCCCCACTATCTCCACGTAAAAATTAAATGAAATCCGGCTGCTGCCTGAAGAAGGCACAGTCATAAAAAATCAAACTCATTTTTGTTTTAATATGAAGTTTGACGATGATTATATTATTATTAATATAAAGAACGATAACTATTCTTCACATGAATGCGAACATTTATATACGCAGTATAGTACAGCTGATTTTGTCGCAAAAATGATGTAGATATCTATGTATCTTAAAAAATACAACAGCCCTTAGACATGTTGGGGAGAATGCACCTCTAAGACACAAGTTACCTATGTTTAGTTTAGAGGAGCAGACATACAACAGCAGCTTAATACCGTAATGTATTCAATGTTTAAATTCACACTAAAGTAATTGCAAGCTCACTCTGTGTAAAACATAAGATTGTGTCAATAAATGCATTTTATTATTTATTTTATTAATTTAAGTTATCAATAACCCTGTATGCAAACTATTACAGCCTACAACAGTCATTTCCGTAAGATTCATATTATTAGACCATCGATGATTTCATGATGTTATCAGCTATCTCTCTTAGCGACAGACATCTTAGTATATAATCGATTTGCAAATCTACTAGTTTTAGAGAGCCGGCTATTTCTAGTTAGCGATGGATGTTGCGTGATAGGCGCATGAACTACGTGGCTGGAAGAAGTCAGTTAGGTGATAAGACCACCTAATGTCACAGCCAACTTGGTATATCTTTACAATTTGTGATTTATTATGGTTTGCACTAAGATATTGTTATTGAAATAACAGCAAAACTAAATAGCTCAATTTGTATACTTATACTTCTAACACTTGGGAAAACATATCAAATAAAAACAACACGATACCAATTCTCAATTAAATTAGATGTCTGTTTATAATAGAAACTGATTATCCGGAAGCTTACCTACATCAATTACCCTATACGTATAGCCAATTCATCTGATTCTGAATTCATTAATTGCATTTTATCTACAAACAATATATAAGGATAAACTTATTAATTCAATTATTTGTTAGATTAGTGATTAATCAGCGTAAAATCTAGAAAGCTGTTGAAGTATAATTTAGCTTTATTCTAAGATCGAAGGCCAGGCCTGAGACTTGATTAATTGATAGAAACGAATTAATCTTTTAAAAACTTGTGCGAATAAAAACTTCATAATGAATGATTCCACACCTCGAAATAAACAAACTTATTCGAAACTTTTTAATTTGATTTTAGCTTTTTTGCTAAAACACTAGAACTGTAATTATTTGGTGCTTAATTAAAACTTGTCTAGTAAATTATAGTATTAAAATTAATGAAGTGAACGTTAAAAAGTCGTTTGGACGAAATAAGACAGAGTAGGTATTATGTCGGAGACAGAATTAAAAATTCAAATAAAAAGTTTACAATACATAGGTTTGTAATGAACTGTAATAAATCTAACGCTCTCAATTAATTTAGCACCTACTACAACATGTTATTTGTAAATGTAAATGCTTATGCAATATTTGCTATCGGACATACGAATAATTAAAAAGTGTACAATATAAATCTAGGCACTTAATCCAGTCAGTAAATCACGAGGCCGTTCAACTGTCGCTAGGGACGGACTAAAGATTTTTATTGGATTTAATTATTTATATGGTATTAAAATGATAAAATGGGCTAGTATTTTTTATGATTTTCACCCATTACTCGGTTTGCTTGCTCAGTTAGTAAAGCTATGATATTTTTTTTACATCTTAACTCAAACTGCTTATATATTATAGCTGTATTATGCTTATGAATTACAAAATTTAGTGCACTGTGCACCTCCCTGCGATACAAATTTGTGCCTAAAAAATTCAGATCACAATGCTCAGGAATATTTCAGTGGTTCCGTACTATTTCATGTAGTACACGGGTAAAAACCATTATATCTTTTGTTTCGTTCAATCTAAAAAAAAATATATTAGATCTGTCATTGCAACTCTACATACATTTCGGCCTCTGCCAAAATAGCTTGCTGAGCGCGAAGCCTTAATAGTGAGCTAGAACAGATGTATTTTCTTTTAAGAAAAGCCTATGCTTGTCTCGAAAGAAAATACTATTTTTTGTTATATGTAAGTAGTTGCAGCCGCTTTTATCTTTATTTCTTTTTTTTTTCTTTTCAAATAAGTCTCTTTGGCTATACAAACCCTGACTACGTCCACCCAATTTGCATGGCTCAGTATCCAAACGCGCGGATAATTATATTATAACATTCACTATCGCATGTTGGTACACTGCAGGTTGGGCCACATCGGCACACTTCTAAGGACGACAGGATTCGGAAAGGAGACAATTAAATTGCATAAACGTTTAACGACAAAGCGTGCAATGGAATGCCAATAATCACCTCATAACAGTTAGTAAATGTCATGTGATATTCAGGTGTTATTACTAGTGTTTTTCGTCAAGATAATGCTAGTGTATTTGCACATTTGGCCGCGTTCACTACCTTATGTCATTCTATATTATTTATGTCTAATCTGTCGCTCCTTTGCGGCATAAAAGATAATGAGAACATGTAAATACCTAAGTATATCTAAGTAATTATTTTCACAAGATTCGTATGTATCTACTATATTTTTAATTTAAATCAGATCTACCTATAACGATGATGATGCTTGATTTTAGACGATTCTAAAAATGTTTCAGAAATGTTGGTATACTGCATACACAATATACACATATCTCGCATCTCTGACGCTGTTGTAAGCCGTAGAGAACTATTATATCTAGTTCTACATAACATAGCACTAGTGGTCGAACCTCGTGTAACACACGTGACGCCAATCTCCAGCCAAGTTACGCACTCGTTGACTCCGTGTAAACAATCGCCGATTAATTACTAAGAGTACAAGTATTACTACATAAGTGCTACGTAACGCAGTACCTAAGTGAACAACTAGGATAATTTCTAGCGTCTGGGATCGAACTAGGGTGCGTCAGTTTGAAAGATGCTTCTTCAAAGAGCTGCTCTCGCTTGAGCTCGCTCTTATCTTGTATAATAATTTTAATTACCTTATATAATTTAATAACAATAGTAATATATGAAAACAAGGAAAGAAAAGCTAAACATACTATACTACTTCTAACTACAACAAAAAAGGGGGGGCACTTAGAAAATGTTGGAAAAGCCTAAAGATAGTCTAAGTGCTCCAGCCCACTGAGTGCCCAGCATACTGTTCACATATTTATATTACCTAATTTGTTCAAAACTTGATATAAATTCTATTATGTAGGTAAAACACCAAACAATCACCATTCTAAAAATCATCTCTGGTAAGGAAGTTAATATAAGAGTGGCCAACTCTGGTGGTGAGCTCAGTAACTAACTACCTACTCCTAACAGTACTTAGTGCTTGCTTGAACTTAGTATTTTGAAATTAATAGATAACCTTAGGGCCATCTAAAATACTTATTTGTACTTATATAAAGTAACATTTGAATTGATATATTTCGCCCAGAGAAAGTTAAGAGGGTCCTTGAGTAATAGGGATAAGAAGTAGCATACATATTCATGTAAACTTTTGGACTCGACTTTAATAACAATCGCTATGTTTTTTTGCTTTGTAAGAGGAACAAACAGATCAACAAACAACTACACTTCCGCTTATATAATAGTCTTATGGACTAGTCACAAATATTTAAAGCCAAATTGTAAAATGTTTTTTTTTTGTTTCCTGCACTTACGCCATTTATGCTCGCGTTTGACAAATAATTGAGGAAAATTAGATTTCCGTGTATTGAAGGTCCCACGTAAGATGCTTAAAAATATCTTTAAATTGTATGATCACGTAATATTTCTTTGGTTGAATGAGAAAATAAATACAATAGTAGGCAAGGTTTCTATTTCGGTCCTAAAATACTTCCCGTTAAATTAGTTTGGAAGCAAATCAGTAGATTCAATAATATTGAGTATACGGAGTACTTTTAGTGCGAACGATTTTTTTTGTTCTGTGATTCAAGTAATTTATATAAAACTACTACAATATTCTATGAAAACAGTACATCATGTATATCAAACTAGAAAGTAAACTGATAATTCTATCCTTATCTTATATGTACATAGATGTAGTTTCAAAAGCAGAGCATTTTCACCAAAATTTAATAATTTAACTGAGTACCTGTACGAAATAGCTGGATACATCTACAGCTACTTATAACATATAGCTATAGAGATATCGGAAAGCTTTCCTATGAAAAGCAAACTTCCCTTCAATCCCAAAACTTCCTTATCAAAAGAGCACTCCTTTCCAACAAAACAATAATAAACATAAAGCACTTACTTTCAATTACAAATGAAAATCCAATGTCACTAAATCCACTCAAATCCAAAGTCTTCGAACTAAACTCTGAAGATAAGTAATTTGTAAGCTTTTGCTAATTACTTGACGTTTATTTGTTTTATCTATGGCCACCATACACTGGGAATATATTTGTCAAAATGGTTACTGTTGATTTTCCCTTTTTTAGTCTAAATATAAGGTTAAGAGCCTTTTAGCCTTTTATGTCAGGTTAACTTTTTTTTTATAAACTGATTTTGGTGAGATATTTAATTAGATTGTTTGTTAGTTATAAAGAACAGTATACGTGTGAACAGAGGCCGAGGTAGGCACCGGTGTGGTCGCCGGTCTGCTCGCTAGCCACCAGGAGAACTGTGCTTTACCAATGTCCGTGGCTAGGAAACTGGCGAGATTAGAGAATTTAATTAATTAGTAAATTTGAACAGTTTTCGACATAGCTATCGAACATATATGATATAGCGTTGACTATGTTACGCTTTATGCTATGTATTTATCGTTGATTTTTGCCACATTTGTAAACAATTAATACTTTTTTCGGGAAAAGTTACTCCCTCTCAGTAATCAGGTATTCCTCTTTTCACGCGTTTTTTTCGTTTGTATTCTTTTACGTACCTACTGAGCTTTTTCTTCCCGAAATTAAGTCAAACTAAGAGTTGCCACATTAGGCTGGCAATTCATTTTCGTAATAATAAAAACAATATTAATAGGGTCAGCTTGATTAAGCCACTTACTAATACTGGACTAGGTATTCAAAACAAGAGATACTTAATACCTATATTTTTTATTCAAGAATGAATAGGATCAGTTTAAACAACTCTTTACCTACTAGGGCTTTACTAGGTATTCAAAACAAAAATACCTGATTTCCGATTTTATCAAAACGCTCCCGCTTGCTCTCCGCTCCCCTCCAACTCCGTGGCCTCTCCACTTGCAGTAGAATGCCGACCGCGTCTCGGCGAAAGGCCATCAGCCTACGAACTACGTACGAGTTTGATGTCCTTGGATCAATAAATAATTGACCGTAAGCACCACAGATTAGCTATCAGCTAGTATGAGATAATACTCGGTATAATAGATCAGGAGCATGTGAGCATGTGATGAGCAAGACTCTTGAAAATATGAAGAAACTTATTGTTTAGGCCTATGAACTAGGCCAGCTAAAGATCGAAGACAACATACTATGAGAGAGCCAACAGTGGGACCAAACCGGTTGTGGATGATGATGATGAAGTTTGTGTTATCATGGCTTAAGCAATTAATACATGCATTAAGAGAGGTTCTGACTTGTCTCCCAAAGAGTTTTAGTCACAGTCTTTGTTGTCTCCAACATTTCATGGGAGCATGCTTACAACATTTCTGTTACCTACTAGAAGTTTCCAGTTACCTAAAACCATGTTTATATTATTTTCCCTTATGATTCTCGCATTCTATTTACTTAATTTATCATATTGTTTATCATGATAATTTTATTTATGTCATGTGAGGACATGAGTTCGAAATAAAAGTTTTTTTTATAAGTGTACGAAAGTCTGGCGTCCAGGGGCTCTCAGTCTATAAGTAGTTGTAGTAAGCAGAGCAAAGTTGCGTAACTTGGCACTTGGTTTTTGTTTTATGTGGCGCAGACAACTTGTTGTACTTCGGAGTTGAACTTGGACTTTTGCTGCAGAAATGGTCAGCTGATTGAATTAAGTGTTTTTATATTGTTGTAAGCCTTGTTGTGTTTGCAACGTATTGTTATTGTTTTTTTTTTTTTTTATAAAAAACTTATTTAATATGAACAGTGACTTAACTCGTATTTTTGAGTATGTAGATATTTATGGATTAATATTATTATGTAAGTATTAGACTTGTAAATGTAAATATATATGTAAATAAATACCTTAAATGTACCGAATACATTTTGTATAAAATTAATAAAGTTTTATTACAAAACTCGTTTATATATAGCGAGTTCTTTTAAGTATCAATTGTATTATTAATTGTATTATTAATATGAATATTGACATTATTTTTTGTTCAATTTTGTAAGATGAAATTATACGTACATGTATAATACTTTTAAGTAAGTACTCGTAGTTTAAGATATGACCTGCAATACATATTATTATGAATAAATTGAACTTGAACTTGAACTATACATATTTCAAATTTTGCTTTTATTTCTTTTTATTTTGTGTTCTTATATATAGATCAGTTTTTGACTAGCGCAGTAAAACCCTCCTCTGCACCTACGAAAAATACATCGAAAAACTTATAGCTAATAGCTATCACCATTCCTCGACATATCATTATCCAAAACAAATGCACCCCAAAGGAATAGCACAAACATTTCTTAGTCAAAGAAATGTTGTTTATGACATCCGTACAAGACATTCTTTAGTTTCTCACTACTGGCATCACCTCTGGGAATCTACCAGAGGACATAACATCCTCTTCAAACCTCAATCACGTAACTCCCTACCAAATAATACGCACTGTCCGTCACTATATAACAGTTACCATCATACGTACTTACTACGGATAATCTACTGCAAATAACGATACCATGTCTCAATCTATTTCAGACTTGTAGCAGCATTTTCTGCCAAGTATTGGCCTTCTAGAATCTATTGAGTTAAACTTTTTAGTAACGATTTTATCCGTAAGCAAACTTATTTTGCAACTAACTATGACGTAATCTGCACCATCACACTTGACATCAATCACGTTCTACTGATCCGAGTTGAATACTAATTTGAGAGGAAAAAGGAACTTCTGATAGATATTGAATAGGCCTTAGTTGCAATCATGGTGACACGGGTTGCCGCAGGAAAATGTAGGTGTGGGGTGCGATGATCGGACTACCTTCACGTTGGGTAAGACCAACTAATTTCATCTCTCCGTATGGGGATTTGGGGTTAGTTGGGGAGGCCTGGTGCACCCCGTCCACAGGTTAGTAACTTCTACAGTCCGGTGGATCTTGCTAGCCTGTGTCCAAATGTCCGATCGAGTGGGGGCCCTCGCCTATACCTCTCCTTGGAGAGGGCTGGTGTAGGGCCCGGGGCGTGGAGCTCGCCGCACCTCCCGGTGCAGGCGAAGCTGGGTGCTCTTTTAGAGCACCCGAGGTGGTCGCCGAGAGGCGAGAGGAGTTCGGTGTACCGGCTGAGTAGCGGTGACACGGGAACCGAACTCCGTGCGCAGAGGGCGCATTGGAGGAGGGCGGCCGCTTTGGCGTGCGACCGCCTGACTCCTGTGGGCTCTGGGCGGCAGGTCGGGGAACCTGTTGCCCTAGAACGAGTCCCCACAGGATGCATGACGTGTCCCGTGTTCTGACACGTCGTCCATTGAGGGTTGAGCTGAAGCTCCCCGAGGCGGGGCCCGTTGCCGGGCCAGCATCACCAGGGCTGCGGATGTATGCATCGCGCTCTCGTGGCCCTGGACCAACGATGCGGAGGTGGAACACCCCAGGTTTTTAGTGGGTATGCCGCCCTTATGGAGTGGGGCGGAGACTCCCACATAACCATCCGCCCTCCCCGGGGTTTGGGTGGTACCTGTAATAGGTTTTCCTGGGCCAAAAAAAAAAAAAAAAGGAAAATGTAGGTAAAAGTGAATTCTAGGTATTTTTACTCTCTATTTTTATACCAGGTCTTTTGTCGGTTAAATACTGTTTTGACTGGTGATGTTTTCACTTATAAATAATAATCAACACATCATAAAAAGATTTCTAAGTTTACACCATTACAAAATTGTAATGGTGTAAAAAGTACCCAAGTGAGGATTTTAACAAAACGACATTATAATATGTATATTACTAACTCTTTACATTCAAAGGAAACCATAGATAGATTACTTGTCCACGAGTATCTGACAGAAATCCTACTAGATAGAACATATCCCATGGAAAAAGAGCCGTAGAAAACCTGAATGTAAATTTTAAATCACATTTATTGAAAACAGAACTGAAACACAGGTACATCGATATGGCTTAATTTTAATCAAGTCGGATTTCATATATTCATCCAGACCGTTCGGAAAAGAGATACATTTATGCATTTTTCCGCTGAGTCATCTGCAGATTACGAGTTCCAAACCTGCGATATTCAGCTTATTTTTAATAGCAAAACGTCGCTTTCATCCTTTTTATCGGATAGATGAATATTTCTGTATCCTTTTGCACGTAATCAGGGTTGGGTGGGAGTGATCCCAAAACCAACATACATCGTGGTTACAGTTACTCAAACTTTGTCTACGAGGTACTCTGGTCCTTAGCATTTTTTCCGGGATAATAATTAGTACTACAACAGATATTTTAAAATAGGTAATTTGTTATACATCTGAAACGATAAACATCCCATAACCAAATAAGTCAACAAAAGAGTGCGCAAGATTATTATTATTCTGGTGGTTGGTTGTCAGTTGTAATTAATATTAACAGTTGTGTAAGTGTAGTGCTGCAAATTGTATAGTTAAACGATTTGTTTACTGGTTCAATATATTTCTGAACTTGCCTGAAAATTCAATCCGGAACAAAAGTTATTTTTTATGGTGAATGAATAGATAATATCGCCATGTAAATAATGTGTTGGGGTTAAGTTTTTAAGTTGAAAATAAAAAAAATGTATCCGTTTTTTCATGCCAATTCAGGGAGTACATTGAATACCCAAGGTACTTTAAATTAACGCCTGTGAAAGTTTAGTATCTGTTAGCAGTCTGTACGGGTGTCCCCCACCGGAATAAAGGCTTGCTTTATTGGAATAATCGCGGAACCCTGGATTACGTCGAGGCCGGAATGGTTCCGTATGTAAATTTTTCACATGCAAATTTGTGGGCGACCTTTTTTTGCGGTTTCGTTTGACCTCCCGTCTCTTTCCTGTCTCTTGTTTAAATAGGAACCGTTGTGGAACTGAATTGGATCGCTTCAGATGTACAATGATATCGGGGAACGGGAAAAACGGACTTAAGGTATACTCTGGCTCAACAAAAATATTCCTAAGAGAAAGTATAACACAATAAAGTTGTGAATAAGCAAAATTAGTTAAACATCCATTACCTAATTCCTCTATTACAAATTTCTTGTTCTTTTATATTCTGTGCGCCCTGGTTGTTTAATACTTTACGTTTAATTCTGAAAACTGAAGATATTCATTTACGAGTTATAACAAGCCTGATAAATTAGCAATCCGTAGTGGAGGTTTTTGACAACATTTTAAAATCAGGCGCATACTAGTCAAGTTTGCAGATAACAATGAATATGAAACTGACAAGGAATCGGATTTTTAATACATTTGTCATTATTTATAGGAGAAATTGTGATCAATCAATCCAGTTTTCTATGATTCCAGGTTCGGAGAACGTTTTAACCCTTATTTAATAATTTATTAATTTTAAAGGTAGAATGCATATGTACCACTTGATTTTTTTTTTAAAAAAGGACTTTTTTTCACCGAATTTAATCGAATTGAATAGCAAGTAAAACGTTGTGTTTTTTTTATCCAACTACTGGCAACATTTCACTAATAAACGTCACCCGTCCTTATAAGTCAATGTCAAAGAGGGCAAGTCGGCAGTTTGGCGAAAAAAATTTGAAATTTGTGCGTCGCTCCCACAAAAATTTGAGTTTTGTTCTACGAAAAATCTGGTAAGTGGTTTTTGCGTCCAGATTTATAAACTAGGCTATATTGTTGTTGTTTTGCATCCATTTGGTTGAAAATTCTGGTAATCTATGCATGGTTTTCGATCATGTGATGTTATGGGTGATTGTGGTAAATTATCTACCATTGTTCATTCGTGCCTAACTGTTATTGGATTTACTAATATAGAAAACGGTTTAAAACATGACTCGTGATCGCACTTTATCCACTAAGTCTAAAAATAAGTGTCCACTTTTATATAAGTATAATTAATAAAAGTCTTACATAGAAAACGACTATTTTTATTTACCTACTAAGATAGACCATAAAACCATTAGACTCCTTCTATGTCGAATGCTTTAGAAGAAATATAATGTATTGAACAAAAGAAATGTGAATATGTATATGTTTTTTAAATTACCTAAATTAGACAAGCAAACCCAGAGAAAACAACTAGTATAGATTTTTTTTCAAACCGGATTGGAAATTTTACAAGTCGGTAATGGATAATGGTAGGTTATTTACCACACAAAAAACACCCCTTCCCTCCCTCTTTTTTATATTTTTTTCATCAAAAATGAAATCAGCGGCCCCTAATTACCCAGAAAACACCCTCGCTTTTTCTTAAACAGCCACAGGGGCTCTTGTTTGTTTAAGGGTTAAAATTTTAATTCTTCACATCTTTTACAACCATCGCAACCTTAGACTTCAAGTTTCAAAAGTTACAAAGTAAAGCCAATCATATTTTTTTAAATTGTTAATACCTAAAAAAGTTAAATCCGTCCCTGATTTAGTCGTTTCACGATGTGATTTTTGGGTGTCCCAACCTCTGATACTTGTGTTCATTTGTGGACTCAAAAGACCTCTTTTGTAAGACCTTAACAAGTTGGGGAAACCGTTTGTGTTAATTTTCCTTTGTAAAAACCTATACAAGATCCAGTAAAAACATGTTGAATGGGATTCGATGCGGATTTAGTAATTACTTACGAGTTATTTAGGATTCCTATTGTGACTTTTTTATTGATAAAAACTTGTATTAAGACAGTAAGTAGGTATTTGTGATTTTTGGCCTGCAGCTGATATTTAGTAAGTTTAGTACCATACTTTTAATAAAAACATACAGTGGGTTCGATATTTTAAAATATTAAACCGACTCCATGCTATGTATCCATATGTAAAATCACACACTATTCCTTGAATGTATATTTTTCCAAAATCACAAAGTGAGATGTCATCACAACACGAAAAATGTGATTGAGAGATGAATAGATAGATATTAATTATTTACATAAAGAATTACAAAAAAACTTACAAGAGTTGGCATCAATCATGTCTCGTCGAACATTGATATAATTTTAAGTAAACATTTGTTGATTGATTTGTGATAAAAATAATTGTTTTAACCTTCACATACTTCAATATTTATATACTCCTCTATTGCCAAGTAAAAAGCTATAAGACAACGTCGTTGATGGCTCGTAAAGCCCGTAGGTACCCATCGAGCCAGATTACTGTTTATGTGTTAATCAATCGAGCTTTAAGATCAACGTACATAAACTTCGCGAACATCACACTTGATGTTATCAGACTATATATTGTCAATTTGTCACATCACTGCAAACATTTTTACGCAAGATATTGAATCAAGCGTCACTTTGCGATAATCCATTGTAAATGAAGCTCTGGAGCAATATTTAGAGTTTTTCGCTGCAACTGCTTCTTAACCGGCTTTAAACAACAAACTTGGTGGTTTTTAGGTTTGTTCCTCCATATACCACCGCCACACCTTTCCTCCTACCCACCCACGTCCTCGTAACCACCCTTTTCAAAATCTTCACAAACGATCAACCCAGTCCCCCTCACACCCAAGCGAGGTGTTAATATCGAACACACCCAATCTCCAGTCCAAATCTAATGCGCAGTGTGGCATCGTTCTACCCACGCTAAGGAAGTTGAATAATAACAGGATGCCTAAAACCGACCTCCCAAATGCCTTATACCCATTAATAGGCATAGCACCTCCTAATGTACGCAGGAGCATATTATGCTCTTCGGAAAAACAAAAAACCGAAAATGATAGCACCCCCTGTACCAATTTCCAACCCCTATCCGCCGCCTTAAGAGTCGCAATAGTTTTTTAGCCTCCACAGCCCAAGTGGGCTGCTGCTTGACAAACCTGGTAAAATGGGGGTACTCTAACGCGGGAACCCAATGTGGCTCCGGAGCTACCCAAACGATGGCCCATCTCACGTCTTGCCCACTGTGCCCCAACACATGCACTAGAAACGATCTGCTCACAGCCTCGCCCCTCGGCGTAGCTGTGGCAAAGTACTGGTCCAAATCCATATAGTTAAGAACAAAAAAAATGTTTCGTTCAATCACCGACACGACGAAGAAGATCCTCAGGACGTATCGACTTCACGTTTTTTTTTATGCAAGATGTACATCTGTGTGCTTTCGTAGGTTTGATAATAAGTTAAATGGTAGATCTCGACTGTTTGTCAGTATTGTATAGTTATTATCACGTAAGGGCGACATATGACACTTGAGTTCGCCACAGTCACACGAAGTAACTTTTTCTTACATTGATATTGATTTATCAAGGCAAGTAATTCATTATCTTCGGTCTTTATGGGCATATACAATTGAAATAGTTATCCAGACTCAGCCAGACTAGTTAAAGTTGATTAGAAATAAATAAATACCTTATAAATTAAATAAGATATTCATAGTATTTCGTCTATTTTCGTAAACTAAAATCTTTGACGAGCTAAGAAACCAAACACCGAGAGCCTAAAACTTTATTCAAACAAAACTTGGCTGTTTAAAAATTCAGACATTTGATTCTTGGTTTGTGAAAAACCAATAAATAAATCAGAGAAACCCTTTTCACGGTATCCGATGACCAAACTGTGAGATTTGGTAAAGTTTGGGGCTTAGAGCTTCTGACAGTATCCATTACTGAAACATGGGTGCACTATACCTAAACAACTGAATTGGCTATTTAAATCTGAACTGAAACGTCTTATTGCCTAGGACTTTTGATACTTAGAAATTAAATTTTACTACAATATGTTTATGGGTATTAATTGTACAGCAGGAAACCTTTAAATCGATTGTGTCATATATTTAACAAATTTATGAGTTTTTTTGTGTTGCTGTTGTTTTTTTCTTAATGTACATAGCTAGGTTTGTTACAATAAATGGTTTTATCTGTCTAATTTGCAATGATCATATATTTTTAGTGTATATTAAATCTAAGTCCTGGCATTTCTATACGTATTAGAAACCATGTAAAGGCATCAAAATTCCAACGTAGTGAAATCTTTTTCCCTCTCATGGCTGTTTCATTCCACTAGACAGCTATTTGATTCGCAGCTACAGGGTTCCCAGCAACACACAGTTAGATATATCTTTTGAAGTCTATTTTTATATTTACTTAAAAAAAAATCGAACATAATTTATTGACGTGATGTGCTAAAAGCTGACTTAATTATTTTATTTAAATTGAACAAATTTAACATACTATCGTTTATTTACAGCAAACAAAACATGGTACATAATAGATTACAGTGGTGCTTAACATCAGGCGGGCTGTAGTCAAACGTAAACCTATTCCGTGTTAAAAAAATAATCTTCAGCAATCAAGAGTCTTCAAATCTAGAGGTAATATCCATATTTTTAGTTAAACACGCTATTCCCAGGTTTGAACAATGATTAACATCACGCTGGTTGTACCTATATCACTTAACATGACCAAAAGTAATTTATTTAGTAATTTCAGCGATATTATGCTGTTACTTCCATAGGTTTATTATCAGTATCTCTGTATATTGGCCAGTATGCTGCAAGCAATGAACTGCGGTCCTGTCCTGTGAATGGTAGAAATCTGTCATGTCGGTGTTCAGCGTTGACGAACCGTGGACTTTTTTGGAGGCTTTGTGCTCATATTCCAGTGAAGGAGGCGAGTTTAAAATTTCATAAATACTATTTAAAAGATTTTATGCGTCACGCCTGTTGCTACAGTGAGGTAAATTATAAAATCAAACTAATGATAGTAAACCTACCCGAAGTGGCACAAAATTAGTGCTCTTTTGTTTGACACTAACTTCATTTTGGTTCATCTGATATAAATTTGACGTGCTCGGATAAACCTTCAGGCAGGCCTACCTCCGTAAGTTATTTTTCATTACTCATACTCTGAAAGTAGGTCTGAAGTTGCCTGAGGAGCGGGTTTAAAGTAATACTTTTCATCCCTAGGAAGAATCGCTTTCAACTGACAGCTGTCAAATTAACATGTAAAAACTCTGCGCGCGACTGGCGGCAGCACTTATGCCAAGAATTGGCCTCTGATGCAAATTGCAATCAGAACATTTTAGTTCCAATTTTATCCGCGCGCAGAGTTATCGTGAACTCTACTAACTTCTTTACAAAAACAAAAGAGTTCCTATACCTACATTCAACAAAAGAGTTCTTATACCTACATTTAACCAAATACTTCTTACACCTACATTCAAAGAGGTGCTACGTCACAATACGTATAGCAGGGTTTTGTACCTATAAAATGAGTTCATCTGATTTTAATATAAATTTAACGCCTGATTTTATAAAAGAAGAGGCTAAAGCGGTAGTGGAAAATCATCATACGATATGAGGTATCTTTGTTTTGACTTGGGTGGTAAAATAAAATTTACTCATATTTTCTATAGCTAATTCATGTTTTTATTTTTACTTTCCTCGTATTTGTAATGAAAAGCACAGTGTTTACCTCGGGTTAAAGACTTATTTAGTCCCTCGAACTATTGGCCGGCCAAACCCCGTCTCGGGACTAAATAAGTTACTTTCACCCCTAGGGTAACAATGTACTATTTTTATTGACTGCTCCGTTAGCTTAGTTGGTAGTGGCTCTGCCTTCTAATCTAGGGGTGCGGGTTCGATTCCCGCATAACACAAGTAATTATGAATATTAAAATTTGTAATTACTTGTGTTGAGTCTGGTCGTTTCTATGTATAATAAGTATGTATTTACAAAAAAAAGTATATATGTATTATATCCGTTATCTAGTACCCATGATACAAGCGTAAGCTTAGTATGGGGCTAGATGGCGCTGTGTGATTATGTCCTGAAATATTTATTTATTTATACTTTGACAGGCTAATAAATATGTTTTAATTTAATCTTTGTCATATTACCTTTCAGTATGCTGGCGCCCTGTGCCCGGTCGTCCGCTTCCCATGGAATATTAAACAAAACCGCTTCGTCCGGACAAGTAATGGATCGGAAATATATTCACTACTTCAGTCAGGACTGTTTAGTTAATACTTAATAATAATAATAAATTAATAATAATATTATATATTATATTAATTAATTTAGTTAATAGTTGTTTTGTTTAGTTAACGTTAATTGGTTTTGGTGTAGTTGTAATAATAGATTAATAGGTGGCTCGGATAACTGTGTCAAACTTATGTTGGATTTGGGTATTCGTTTGGCTTCCTTTACAGTTAATAGACTTGTTTGTCTATGCTGATTTTAATTTATTTTTAACTTTATAGGTTATTTCTATCTTGTGTCTGATGTACAGGTGCAAAAAACCATGCCCATGTCCCTGCTAAATATTCCATAGGCAAAGTTACCTAATTCTACGACGCCAATATACCTATAAAATCAGACGAAAATGGCACTTACGAAAAAGCAATATGGCAACGTTGCGAAGGTACTTCCATTCTACTCTCCCTCTATATCGGGTAACGGGATCTAATTCTCTTAAATGTTTCATTTTGATAACATCTAATCTTGAGCTGCTGTTAAGCTGAAAAATTTAAACGCCTGCTGTTTTAAAGGCAAGCGTTTAAAAAAATAGCAACGCTGTGGCAAGCTTACAAGATGATTTTGTTGGGGGTTTGCTAAACTAATTGTAACTTTTTAATGATTTTCATTTGGTACAACTAATTATTTGTAGATGTATATCCATACATATAATAAAGCGAAGATGGTCTTAAATCTGAACATAGAGATAGATATTACAAAAAAAAACAGTTTGGGTATACTTTAGATCGATTATAAAACACGATTCAACAGTTTTATCTGTGTCTCTGTTTATTTAGACGCTTATCACGCAAAAACGGCCGAACGGATCATCATGATTTTTGACATGTAGGTAGTATGATGTCTTAGGAGTATCATAGGTTTCTTTTTATCCTATAATAATGCGTGCAAAGTTGAGGGCATCCACTAGTTATGTATATAGCTTTCATTATTTTCGCTGAAGTTTTCTCTATGTAAATTAGTGTGTTTCAATAAAATAAATAAAACGTGTTTATTGCACATTTATTATCTAATAATTTTATACAAAACCTGGTAGGTATATCTTATAAGAAAATATGGCATCATCACAGTTTCACTCTCGTCTTTACCATTTTCAAATCATGCAATAAAATTACTAACTAAATAACTAAGCTCAGCATATCTGATACATCAAAGTAATAAGTACTAATGAATCTCAATGAAATATTTACATCATATCTTAAGAGTATAGTTTTTATTCTTACTTATACTAACATTGTCGAATAAATGCTCTTAAAATCATTTCTTTCGTTTCCATCCAGCTCCGAATATACCATTAGAGTTTTTCCCAAAGAACTGAACTGATGGGAAAGCATGTGTACTGTGATAAGAACCATGGAAAGGAGTAGCATGTAAAGGAGACCCGTGCAAATGGGGATTGAAATGTGGTGAATGTAAGTGAGATGCGTGTAAGTGTGCAGAATGTATAGGTAGAGGAGTTGCTGAGAAAGGAGCGGCCGTGAAAGGAGATGCTGTAAAAGCAGTCGGGAATGGAGAGTGTAAAGCAGCAGCAGATGGATACGCTGAAACCCCCACTGGTACCGGGAACAGAGGCTGCTGTAGAGAAGCATATAACTCTTCCGAATATACATTATTGTGCAAAAGCTGATTGTAAAACGCTTCGTTCTCTATAGTCTTATGAACTTCGTTAATTTCTTGCTTTTCTTGCTCCTGTTTTTGAGCGTTCTGAATTTGCTGCTCTTGCTTATTACTCTGAGTTTCAATAGCAGGTAGTGGTGATGGTTGAGGCTTTTCAAGTAATGTTACAGGTTGGGGTGTTGTTTGTAGTTCTGGCTTCTGTTCAACTATTTGGACTGATTGAGGCGGTTTCTGAATCAACTGAGGTTGCGGCTGAATAAATTGTACTGGTTGTGGAGATGTTTCAATTATTGGAGGCTGTGGCGTACCTAATTGCACGGGTTGTGGTGTCTGAATCAATTGAGGCTGTTGTTGAATGAGTTGAGGTTGTTCTTGAATTAATTGCGGCGGTAGTTGGATCAACTGAGGTTCAATTGGTTGTGGTGGTGCCTGAATCAGTGGTGGATGAGGCTGATTCAATTGAGGTTGTGGTTGAATTAATTGAGGTTGAGGTGTAACTAATTGAGGTTGTTGAACTAACTGCCCTGGTTGAAGTTCGAAAGAAGGTGGTTGCTGAGGTTGTTGTTGGATCAACTGAACTGGTTGTTGAGGAATTGACTGTTGCGGAAGTAGTTGGATTGGCTGAGATAAAGGTGAATTTTGTTGTTGATAAATTTGTACAGGCTGAGGTTGTTGTTGTAGAAACGGTTGCTGCTGCAAAAAATGTAGTTGCTGTTGAATGAACTGGAGTTGTTGCTGAATTTGTTGTGGACCTTGAAGGTACTGCGGTTGCGGTAGGAATTGTGGTGGTTGAGGGAATGGCTGTGAAAATTGCTGAGAAAACTTTTCTTCTTTAGTTTCTTGAATTTTAATTACCGGTTGTGGTTCAGATTGAACTTCATAGGCTATCCTTTGAACCGGAAAAGGTGTCACATTTGGAATATTTGGTTGAATAGATGAAGGTAAAAGCTGTGGTTGTGATTTAGGTATAGGTTGTAATGTAGACGATTGTTGTATAGGTTGTAGAGATGTCGGGAATTGTGGTTGAAGTGAACTTGGTGTGATCTGTTCTGGCGTGAAAAGAGGAACCGGTGTCAAAGTTGACTGGGATATCTGGGGCTGTGGTGTGGTCGATGGTGATGTTAAGATTGGCAGTTGTGACGCCAAACTTGTACTAGTCAGTATTGAAGGTTGAGGAGGCAAAGTTGAAAGGGTAGTTATTGCAGGTTGTGGTGGTAATGAAGATAATGTTTCTAAAGCAGGTTGTAGAGGTGGTGTTGGGGATGTTTCAGTTATAATGGATGTGGGTGCAAGAGTCGAAGAAGGTAAAGTTGAAAAACTCTCTACTGTAGTGCGGCGTCTCAACAAAGGAGAAAAGGTAGGTCTAGAAGAGAACATACTATGCTGTGTTGATCTAGGTGTTACAGTAGGCCTAGTGAATTGTCTAAATGTAATACGTTGCCGTGTTGGTGATGTGACTCTCGTACTTGAAGTCTGTTCTTGAGCTGGAGTTGATTGTGATGTTTCTTGAGACGATACGAATGAAGATGTGGAAGATGAGCCCTGTGGTTCCACCGAGCTTACGGTGAAAGATTGAGGAGTGGTTGAATCATCTGTAATTGGTTCGTTTCTTATCTTTACAACTCCAATTCGTCGAGGTGTTTGGTTCACAGTAGTGTAAACCGTTGTTTGTGGCACAGTGGTGGTGGTTCCAATCGGTTGGAATACAGATTGAGTTCGAACTGCTTTTGTTGTTTGAAAGAGTGGTGGAGACTGTGGTTGGGGCAATCCTTGTTGCGGCTGCGGAGGTTCCGGAGATGACTTAGAATGGTCTATTCGAGAGTGATACTGACTTCGAGAATTTGCTGGTAGGCTTTGGGAGAAGCTGGCGTAGCTTACTGCTTGCGGCTGAAAACAAATATTTAATAGGTCAGGGTTTTTGGCGATTTCATAAAAACATAGATGTTCATTATGTTGCCGTTAATACACCTAACTGTAAGATTTTTAAGGTATTAAGGTTTTTTGAATGGTGCTAAAAATTATAAAAGCTGTTACCTGTCCTTCTGAGGATTGTTGTTCAGAACTTCTGTTTTGGTCTTCAATGCTTTGACTCCGTTGTTCCGGATTTTGAGCTTGGTTGCTAAGTTGTTGGTTTTGAATTTGGTTGTTTAGTTGTTGATCTTGGACTTGGTTTATTTGTTGTTGGTTTTGCTTTTGCTGTTGTTCAGAGTTTCCTGATACCTGGATTCCTTGTTGTTCAAAAGCTTCAGAGTTCTGAAGACTGCCATCGAAATTCATTTGACTTAACATGTTGATTTGTTGGTAAATATCTTGAGGAATCTGCCCTGATTGTTCGGCAAATACTTGCTGATAGATTTGTTGATGCTGAATTGGATTGATTTGACCTTGTCCATTTAATTGAGATAAAAATTCGCTTGGTATGTCTGGTCTTGGTGGTAATGGTGGTTGGAGCTGACCAAATCCTGGGAAGGGGTTGATCTGTAGGGGTCGATCCTGGTTTTGTTGAATCTTCTGGTTAAAAGCCTGGTTTCCAGCGTTGATGGGGGATGGTTGATATATCTTGTGTTCGGAGTAGGCGAGGGGTGATGGCACGGGTCTTGATACCTCAAATGTTGTAGGCGAGCCGAGCTGAAACCCATATAAAATGTTATAAGTATTTTGTTGATAATGAGTAAAAAAATTTACATTATTAAAGATGTTACTTTTTTATACCGTGTTACAAGCTGCAATTATTTTAGCTATTAATTCTATGTATGTTTAAAGTTCATGTCTTCAAATAAATTATGTGTCAGTATCTCACCCTGGGTTGGTAGACCTGCACCGGCGAGTAGAGGTGGCTCTGGATGGCAGCTGGGAAGGAAGGGCCCTGCCCCGTCAGCACGTCCGAGATCTTCGGCGGACCGTACTCGCGCTGGAAAAGTCAACCGTAACGTTTTAGTGATAGGGGTGATAATGCCTTCACAGATTGATTAGCTTGGTTCAGTTTTACATAATGATGGTCTTGGTATTTATGTAAAACAATACAGCCTGTGATTTTCGTCGTGAATTACTAACTAATGATTGAAATATATAGAGATGATTGTAGGTGTGAAACTTTGGTCTTTTGTATAAACTCTGATAATTGTTTATTTCAGTTTAAAAAAAGAATGAAAATTGTTTTGTTCTTTTATTTGTCTAAACATAACTATATATAAAAAAACTTTTATCAGACTTTGATTCAGACGTACGTAACGTAATAACCTACATACATACATATATGTAAGTTAAGTGGTGACGAGTTTGGTTATATGAATATAATCTCCAACTTCACAAGACGTACTTATCTCCAAATATACATTTCCCACATAAGTATATTTGTCCCGTACAATCCCACGATCGACCGGCCGAGTAAGTACCCTGTGACGTTCATCCCATAAAAGGTCTACAAACACTCTTAAGAGCCCATTAAAGCTTCAATACCGTGTTTTAGCCTATTTCCCTTTATGTTAAAGCAGAAAAAGGATAATATTTTCTCGACTCGTTGCCCTGAGTCACTGCTGTGCGATTGTCACACAAATCACGTGGTTTCTAGGAACTTTTTTCTTAGGAACTTTTTTCTTAGGAACTTGTTCTATTATAAAGTAGGAGGTGTTGAAGAATTTTTAAAAGATTGCGAAACGCGTTTGTTATTCAGGCGTTGACGCAATTTTTGTTTCACGGACGGACGAATTTTGAAAGGTTAGCAAAATGACAGATATTAAATAAGTTTTAAAATGTTTGCGTAAATTTTATAACCTCTGTTGATTCTTGTATTTTTCACACAAGCGTTTATTTGTATAGGTAGGTGAGGGAAAGAGAGGGATGATATAAAAAATCCTTGAGGTAGGTACATAATCAGTGTATGTCACATCACTTTCTGTTTAGAAGAAATCTATTTATTGTGGATTTTAAAACCCTAAATAAAATGTATAATTGTCAATCAAACAGCAATTACAATAATGTGTTTATTTACATCATTTGATATACTGTATGATCTCGCAAGAAAACTTTATGATTTTGATAAATACATGTATTGTGATACATACATACGTGTATACTATGTAAAGTATTGATTCAGTTTAATAACTTTGCGTAAAGAGATTCAGTTCTAGGTAATACGAGTACAAATCTTATAGCGCAATCTAAACGAAGCAAATTATATAGACATTCCGCGACAAACTTAGGCATAACTTGTATTACTTACGTACTTGTGCCTTTGTATGTGTTTTACTTAGATATTCTTATACAGGGTTATTTACTTTTCAATGATTAAAAACATCAGCTTTACCCATATTAGCTGAACTACACAGATACGTTGACATTGTGTTTTTATTGTGTTTGATGTTTTTTTTTTAAAACAAATAGTTATTATTTTAGATTAATACTTACTTACACATATATCAAAAAAATAGACTTTAGAAATTGTTTTCTCAAGTTAAAGAAACATGTATTATCTTTTATTTAAATAATTTTAAAAACTTTTAAATGGCTAACCCTGCATATACAGCTACATGTTGCTATGCTAACTTATAATGACAGAAGATGGTACTTTAGTCTTAATGCGGTTTGTATTGTTTTAATAGACGAGTGTGTTTCTTAGTACTTCCTAATAAGACTAATTTTAAAATGGACAAAGTTTGGTGTTTGCGAGTTTCTCGCGATTGGGCAGATTATTATACTATAGATATATGTTTGTTTTTTTTCTTATTCCTTGTATTATTTTTTATACATGATTAGTGTATTTGTATAAACTGTTTATATTGCAATGAAACTAATTGTATTTTATCATTTTTCTAGTTTTGTTTTGTTTTGTAGGTATGTAAAACAAAATAAAATAAAAATAGAACAAAACTAAGCTGCAAATTGGATGGTTTAATGTATGATAGTTATAAGAAATTTACCATAACAGGACATCACGTTGATTTACAAGTAAACTCTGCAGACTCCGATTTTAAATCTTAGAGAAAAAGTACAACGTAGAACTTTATAACTACTTATAGCTATTATAACTGCAAAATTTCCTATAACACTTACTTTCTTTGCTACTTTGGTGTCTTATCAACATCCAATCAAGTTTCCATCACGTTGTCAGTAATCCTAGCCTAAAAATAGCAAGTAAGTGCTGAGAGGTCACAAAGGCGTACGTTTTACAATCGCGATGGCCTCCGCACGTCGCGACCTCCAGAGCATGGATTACGGGACTCATTGCTAGAGGTTTTGGGGCTGTGAATGTTGAGTTGGATTTTATCATTAATCATGGATAAGGAAGTTTAGTGTTGACAATTCATAATTCTGTACAATATTTAATGAATTGAAGGTATAGTGAGAGCGTACACCGGCCTATGCTCAGCAGTGAACGATAGAACAGAGGACGTTTAGTCACCGATGCTGCGGTCAGATATCACTGTTAGATAACTTTAGTAAACTAAACTTTGTCAATTTAGGTGTTTTAGTGATTCAGACAAATTAAATTGAGGTCCTGACTGTTTGTCATAGTACTGAAGTCCTTAATTCATGTCTGAGGCTTTTAAAGGCGATTTTATTATTCAGAGTTCCCCAAAGACAGTACTAGAACAGTGCAGAAGATTATGAATGTTGAAAATTATGTATGCCATAAGGACTTCCGTAGCAGTATTCGTAGCAAGTTTGCTACGCTCCGTAGCAGTGCTACGCTGTATTGTAGCGTTTCGTAACTTCAGGGTGTAACTAAATTATAACCCAGGGGTCTTCAAATCTAGAGTAAATAGGTTTCTTCTAGGCAAGCGTGCTACATCTTAGACTATAGTGGTGCTTAACATCAGGCAGGCTATAGTCAAACGTAAGCCTATTTAATGTAAAAAAAAAAAAAAAACTTGCCTTATTTGGAAAATGCCGTAACTTGGAACTTTACCTGGTAGTGATATTGACAAGTATCAAGAAGTGAATATTATTGTGAAGTTGTGTAATGATATTGAGGAAACTTAAAACGTACTTGATTGGTATACGAAGTAATTAGTCTTAAAATAATTGAAGTTAAAATAAATCAAATTTGAATTAATGACCACCTATGACAATGCCTCGTTCTCTTTCTTTGAGTTGTATTTTCTCATGACTTGGGTCGTGAAAATGAGGTAAAAATTAAACATGTAGTAATTTAAATGGACTTAAATAATTTTGGAATTAAAACACAAACACAGATTGGTTTAATAACATGAGTATGTTCAAAATAATTTAAATATTTGAATAACAATCTCAAGACTATAATATCAGGTAAACAAGAGAGAAGTAAGAGGGTCTTAATTTCTCATTAGTATGCCTGCATAATCTCAGTAACTAGGCTGTATTCTGTGGCATACTGTCTAGTCTAGTCTGAACCTGCACTGATTATAATTAACCAACTTGTTGGTAGACGCGCAGACTGGTTGCTAAACTAATTGGTCCAATAGTGTTATACGGGAGTTTTTTCCGGCCACTGTGTTAGTGTAATATGTGCTACAAGGAAGTTTTAATAATAAATTGGAGGATGAGTAGCTTATATGAGTAATCTGACAAAACGATTTTACAGCTATAATACTATGGTAATATATGATAACGTACTGTTTCGTCTTCAATAACTCTAGATATTTATCTAATATAAAGTCAGTTTGCAAAGCACAAAACTTTTTGCTTGAATTCGGATCATCAATAGTAAAACGTTACCGTCCCAGCACCACTGGGTCTTCAGGGTCTATTATCAAAAAGAAAATCTACAAAGAGCACCGGTGACACACGTGACTATATAATTAAATCTACGTATAATATAATGAGTATATAGAGCACACAGTTATGAAATAATCAGTTTCCTCAACTAGCACACATGTCGACAGACAAGTTTGGGATTCCGACAAAAATACTTCCACTCTAACTGCGGAGTGTAATTACGGAAAATGGCGCTTTCTGAGCTAAAATTGTGATAAACATTGAATATTATTTTCACTTGTGTGTTATGTTTTTTGGCTGGTTATCCGAAAGGTAGGTTATTTGTTTGAGTTATTTTTTTAAAGTAAACGTAGTGTTCTTTTACAGATAGTCAAGTTTATGCCTTACATTATATGATTTTATCAGTCTTACAGTCATAAAGCTACGCCATAAATCTAAAATACAAAAATTTGTTACGGGATTCTTCATACCCCTACATAAAAACACACTGAATAATTACAGCCTGAACTTTTCTTTGAACTATAATAGTCTTAGCGACAAAAAATACTTCTCATATTCATATTATTTACCAGTTTCTAGTACACATACTCTTAGTAAAGAATGTACAGTTCATAACATTTTTAGAGCCTATTCCGCGAAACTGTCAAACCATCCGACATTCCCTTGAAATGAGTAGGCATACTCCGGGTCACCTCTAGGCAATATTAATTAAAACTGGAAAGAGGCTGACATTTCACAATTAATTGTAGCGAGTACTGGCTGCCTAATGACTCTGACCAATGTTAGAAATATCCTGCCCAGTGGTGCTCTAAGTTTTGTAAATTCGAATTATTTCCCTTCCTGCCTTATTTTTTAAAATTCAAAACATTTTTTTATTAAATAATTCGTCTTCTTCCCATGACATAATCGTTTGCTTTTTATGAGGGTTGTATGAATGAATAGAAAAAACTACGAAAGAAAAGAAAAGAAAAAAAAACTACGAAATATACTCTCAAAGCCAAAATTCCAAATATTTACCCAAATGCTACATATATGCGACTAGGTTTACTAAGTTGTGTACTAGAACGAAAAACCTTAATATTTTTATTATTATGTTTTCTTCCTTTAGAGAAAAAACTTGTGTTCTAATTTTCTTCTTGTAACTTATCTGTTTTACTCAAGACGTTTAAAAAAAAATGTTATGTTTAACATCACGCGGGTGGAAGTAAAAAACGAACCTATACCTACTATATAAAAAATATTATTCATGCATCACACAGCCGATCAATGATGGACCATCTTGTGAGTTAGCGGTCAACTTTGAGAGCCACTGTCACCAGGAATTTCTGTATTTGTGTGTGAAATTACTATGCGGCCCTTTGTTCCGATCTGACGTAATGAGAGCCTTTCATTATAAACTTTGTTTACAATAAGTACTTTTTTCTTGTCTAAATTTTAGAGCTATTTTAGTTAAGATTAGATGGGCTCACGGAGAACTTTAGCTGAACTGATAAAACAAGTACATATATTATTATCTTTATCTTTATCTTTATAAAAATAGAATCAAAGTTATTTCAGAGATTCATAACAACATTTTCTCATTCTAGCTGAAGTGAAATCCTAAAAATAAGCTATAGGCCTTCACCGTGCGCTCGCTTTGACAAATTATTACATACCTATATTGAATTTAAGGAACTTTTCCCAACAAATCAATTATGTGTAGGAACCAATAGTCATGAGATATACGGCTAAGCTCAATAAAGACGTTTATAAGGGTTATGTTACGTTCTAGAGCCTCTTTGATGGCATACTCGTCTGAAATCACTCAATATTTCAGCTGAAACTTCCACTGTAAGCGCTTTGTTTTGTTGATGAAAGCTTTTAAATCCTGCATCATTGATGTGTCGCGAATCATTTCACGGGAATTTCAGCAACTTTTCAGGATTTCACAGATTTTAAAACGAGGATTTTGTTTGCGTTTGGGTTTCAGAGGTTTGGTGACGAGTAATGTTGGCGAATTAGATTTACACAAAAAGTTAAATAAAATAATTAGTTTGCTTTAAGGTTGAATCTCTTTTCGAATATTGTAACTTGTGTAATGTAGTACGACACGTGACGTGTTTTACGCTAGATTTGAAGTTGTATAATTGAAATGCTGCTAAAATAATATAGGTAGATTTTAATATACTTATATAAAGTTTCACCATAACAACCTCACATGAGGAACGCAATTTTTTTTTAATTCATTAAGTAGGTACATACTTGATTAAAAATTCATTAAATATACTATTATTTCTTATATATATTTTTTCGTGGCAGACATGAAATCTACGAGCTGAGTTGTCCAGAAACTTCTTTATTGTATAAGAACTCTCACTCATCAACCACTTCTTCAACTCCGTGTAAAATTTGCGGTTGGGTAGTTCTAGTAAATGATTAGGAATGGAATTGTAAATGAGGTTAGGTTCTCGCAGTTGAACTATTATTTCATCAACATTATGTTAACTTGAGAAAATTCGAGAACCAATCGATGTAGAAAGACATATTGACCTTAACAAAACCAGTTTTTAACCAATACCAATAATTAGGGCTAAGTCAATGACTCCTATGAAGATGATATCTATTAACTAACACTGAAATTGGCTAATTGATTTGCAATAACAGGTCTTATGTCCCTAATAATAAGGTATATTTCCATAGCTAGTTGGACCGGTTTCTAGTTATGAGAGAGTCCAGGTTAGTGTGTTACATAAAATGGCAATGTTACTCAGCTGACCTGTGTATCAAGTTTGTGCTCTATGCTGACATGTTTCCACACTTTTATGGTGTTTTACCACATATGATAGATTACTTTCAATTTACTAGCAACGCCTTGTAACTTTGCCTGTTAGAAAAGTGTATTTGATATCAATGCTACTAATACTAATAACTACTATTATAAGAGTGAAAGTTTGTTCATGAGTGTAGTTACTTCTTCACACTCTAACAGCTAAACCGACTTGGATGAAATTTGCCAAAAAAATAGATTATATCCTAATATAACACATAGATGGGACACTAGTGCTATCCTGTTTTTTTTAATGCGAACAACAACTGGGGAAACTACTAGTTTTACATAAAAATAACCAAAATTTGATTACTACTTGATATATGTAAATATATAATACATACAATTATAGTTTTAATTTTGAACAACAAAAATTAATTATAACACTTACAAATAAAAAAAAAAATATATAAACAACCTAATCTACTTTTTCAAAAGGCAGCGTACCCAAAATGCTGGCTGCATTGCCCCGTTGAATAGCTAGACTAATCTTTTGGGCAAAGTACAAGCCAGCATTTTGGATTAAAAAATACACGGAATATCAACTCGAAAGATGTCATTTCTAACAATTAAAACCTTTCGTAAAAGATAATAAATAATTCACATTAGACTGTTGGAACAAGAGAAAGGCCTATACCCAGCAGCGGGAAAAAGCGGATGATGATGATTGATAATGATGATAAATTCACACAATTGGCAATCGCATGCGATTACCATTGTTAAGCAAAAGTAGATGCGGTCAGTACTTGGATAGGTGACCGAATAGTGGCAATCCGTTTCTGTGGGTCGGAAGACACGTCAAATTGTAGGTCCCAGCTGTTTGTTTTGTACGGCAGTCGTTAAGCCATGTCAGAGGCCCTCAGGGCGGCTTAAACTCTCGACACCAGAGTTGGCCATTCTTATTCGATCAGAAGAAGAAGAATTAACACGAAATAATTTGAAAGAGTTTGTATTTATGTTTCGCTCCATGCTTACAAACTGTTCTATTTATCATAACACTACCACCGTGTCGCGCAGTAATCCTATAGTCTCCTTCTAGGCCCGCTTTGACTCCCGCGAACAATAACCAACTCATCCATCATACAGGACGGCGAGTTACGAGCCTTTATACATACTTGAAGTGTAGAGGAAGTTAGTAAGTATGTGTGTATTAGTTTATTTTTTATTTTTTCATCACTTTGAAATGAATGAAACGATTTTCAAGATTTTTGATTTAATGGTATATGAGGGACTAGATTGATTTAGTATTTTTTTAATAACATAAAAGTCCCTAGCATTTGTACCTATATATGTTTATCATGGTCAATTTTCTAAGTTTATCTTTCTGTAAATACATTTAAACAGATATATATACCAAAAATAACAACAACTTCGCAAAATTAGCGAAAACAATAAATGTTTTTTGACGGGAATTCGCATTATAATATATATTTTCAATGTGTTTGCAATGAACTTTTTGTACGGAATTGCTGTTTTATATATACGGTGAACGATAAACATATTTGAAGGCTATATATAAAACAAGAAAATAACTCGATTCAGTCTTAAATCCTCTCTTAAATTGTATCATTATTCTGAGCGAGATAATAAATATAAATATATTTTCCCAGCGGAAAGTTGTCAGCTTTAGTTTTAATTTTCTTAATTGCTCGGTCGTTTTTAACGTCATTCAGTGCTGGTGCGATACTGATTACAATTTAAGGAATGACGAGCTTTTATTTTTATTTTCCTTTAAAACTTATAATTATTTCTATTAACATTATTTTTCAATGTACTAAAATGACTAGTATTTAATTCCTATCATCATCATCGGTGCCATCTTCATATTGAAGTTCGGAGGTCAGTTGGCAAAACTTCTTGCGACCCCATTTTAGTTCCTATGTTATACATAGTTTATATAATAATTTGTGATGTGTATAATATACAAAAAATTTGGTGAATATAACCCATTTCTTTGTAACATTCATTTTAAATCCAAATTTCATATAACACCCAAATTTACATTCTAATCGCATAATGTCGATAACTTCTGTCAATTTTGTCATTACCTATCAAAATTGATAGTAATTGTTATACCAAGTATGACTTGCTTTCTTATACAAATCAAAAGACGCGGAAGAATATTAAAAAGTAAGTCTTCAATTCAAAGTCGCATAATAGAAGTATTAACCTCTTTCTGAGTTGAAATTGGCGGAGAATTATCTTAAAGTTGTGTAATCTAGGAGATTTATTTATTTGTTATTATTCATAACTACATCGGTATGTTGTAACGGAAATAGGATTCTCTAATCCAGCGATCTTCAAAGCGAGAGTGAATCGGTTCTTATCATGTAAGCACACTCCATCTTAGGCCATATCCTTTCCTTGCCATCAGGCAAACTGTCGTCAAGTGCAAACCCGTTTTAGTTTAAAAAATAAACTATAAAATAAGCCAATTTAAAGAAAGTTGACATTTAAAAGTAGGTGATGTATACAAAGTGACATAGACACTTCCAAAAATCTAACCAAAAGTATATTGTAGATTAATAATTATGAGGAGAAGATCCAGTATGTAACAACCGAACAATTGATTGCAAATGAACATGAATGGACATGTGATTATAACTGATAGCAGTGATATGTCATTGATGTAGGTCATGTCAAAGGCTACTGGATAGTCCGGTCTATGTATCGGATTTGATGTAATTTATTGTGAAACGTAATGTAGTAGTAGAAAAATACTATATGTGTACTAAGTTGCCTTCTTACATTTTATGCAATGTTACAAAATAAGTTTTTTTTATATATTAAAATAACTGATGTTAAGTTTTTTTTTATATTACACTTACATATATTATAGCTTTGAAAACTTTTACGATTTTTTTAATTGCGTTTGACAGATGAAACAGATATTTTTCAAATTGATTTCCAAAATACATAACGATTACAAAATACAAAAATTCTTATACCTAATTCAAAATAAATGACCGTGATGTAGGCCAATACAAGACGCTCAAAAAATTTAATAACTTCAAAGTAACTTTCGCAATTCTATCGAAACATTCTCTGGTCGTTTGAGAACATTATGTTAATTTTGATGTTTTTTGGAAATCTCAGATTTTTGGTTTTGTAATCTAAGACATGTTTCGATACAGATATATACAAGGTCCTATTTTGCCAAACCTATTGCAAAAATACGGTCATATCATTATTATTATAATATCTTTCATATTTGACATAATAGACAACATACATTTTGTTGTGAAATTGACGAGATACAATATGAATCTGCAGCTTTTACTTCCTAAGTTCGATTTAAATCGATCAATAAACGATTTAAATTTAGTTGAAAGATTTTGTCTATCAATAACTATATCTAAAATTTTCCACAAACTTAAGCATTTATTAGAGGAATAAGATACAATTTTATTTTATGAATTCAACTTGAAGGGATTAAACTTTTTGCACACGCATAGAAAAAAGAAAAAACCCAAGCTCAGTAGAACGCAAACATCCTTGAACTCGGCGAACTATTTTCATGAAAACTCCGTGAAAAACCGTGGACTTTCAAAATGGTGATTTTACGCCACAGATTATTTTGTAAAGATACAGCATTGTTTCCACGTAAAGCTACAACTACATTTTAAAAGGAATCACATTGCCCTTGTGCCGATGTCGCTTCAAGTGATCAATGATATGTGGTCTTATATTTGTAGTGTCTTTTGTGCATGTACATATTTAATTTTGTTTTCAATGTTATTTTAATATTTTCTTTGTGTTTGCATAGATATAGAGCATATTGCATTTGCATAGGTAAAGAGTTCCATATGTAATCTTACTACCATCTACATATATTTCGCAATAAAAATCTTTGACTTTGATAGTAGTCTGATACTTCACCGTGCACTATTAAAAAATCTAGAAAAGTTCGTATAATTATACCTAGATATTGTATGGTGCTTTGTTTGAAATGTTTGTAGTCTGTAGTATCGTCATCCGCAGTTAATTCAATGTCCCTACACTACACTAATCAAGTTGATTATATTCTAAGTTTCGGCGTGGAATAATAACAAACACACTTACATTTTTATAACTATGTGCAAATCATATTTTACACTATCTTAGTGCCGGTATCTATACAAGTGCGAGTAGGTAGGGAGTAGTCTGCGTCATAAGCACAATTTATATCGCAGCTCGTAGCAACTTTTATATTAAATTTCTTCGTGAGCAACTTTACCGGCCTAGAAATGACACGGCAATTGATGCATCATCCTCCAAACTATGGCATATTTACATTGACAAAGTATACACACGCGCACAAATTGTATAAACTTTTGTGGTCGGAAATTAAGGTTAATCGTAAAAAAACACTGTAATGTTTTTTTATGTTTTTGTACTATTATATGAAGCAGGAATATTTTGCAAATATGTACATAATATATAATATAACTGAGATTTTTAGGAAGCTATTAGCATCATTATGTATTCTTGAGTTGGCCACCGTCGTACTCGCTTGAGTTGTATTCTAGTTGTGTCATAAAACAGTAAATGAGACTTACCTGAGGAGGTCCTTCCCGTAACTCGCTCTGGTTTCCATCGATTCCACCTTGAAGGTTTAACGCTGAAATAAACAAAATAAACTTTGAGGAGAAATACACATATTGGACGTAATTATGTAAATGGTTAAAAAAATTCATGTTTTTGTTCAATACGGTTGTAAAAATAACAGGACAGTTGAGAATTTCGTTGAAATGCTTTAGACTTGTGCACCTTTTCCTCTTTTGAAGTCGGTTAAAATGTATGGCAACAATTAAAGTTTACGTAATTAATTAATTTTACGTGAAATGTAAAATAATTTAAAAATGGTGGTTACCCCTCTTTTTTATATCTGTGGTGAAGACTAATATGTCCTTTATATCTATCTAGAGTAGAATTATGTTTGTCATCGCGTGTATATAATATGTCACAAGACGATAGCTGGTTTATTTCGTACCATTTTCAACAGAAGGTTGTATCCGGACCCCGAAGTTCCCTTCCTGCAGCTGGCGCTTGGCTGCCTTCTCATCATCCTGCTTGTTGAACTCGGCTGCGTAGCATGATGCTACCAGCATCACATACACCTGGAAATAGAGAGGTATGATGTAGGTAAAAGAGAATAAGCAGATAAGGTCTAAAAGTTAAAATAAAACACTTTTTACTTGAACAATTACAATTTTTACAGTGATCACGCAGACATCCCTATCACCTGCATTAAACAAATAGCTTCTATTTCTACTGTGTGTATAAGGTTGGAACGATCATTCAAGTAATGATCAAATGCAAGGCCATGTGGAATAAAAGAGATATTACTACAAACACTGTGATGTTTTGATTGCTGCTGTGTAATATAACCCAATTAATGCACAAAGAAACATTTGTCAACAATCATAAATTTATAGTATGATCCTAGGATCTTTGTGGACTTCAGAAATAATTGACTCCAATGTAAAAATAACATGATATTTTATGCTTAAATAAGTAACTAAATACATATCAATCTAAGCTTAAGTAGGTATAACATACGCAAAAAATATTCCAGGAATTGAAAATAATGTGTACCTATTATGATTTACAATTCCACACCTTTATTATTTTGTGGGTTTAATAAAATTTCGGTTTGGTACGACATTACAAAATAATTAATCAGCTAGAAAGGCATTGTAATCAAAACAACAACTTGATCTTTTTAATATTTCATAACTCTTGTATTGACGTGTAAATAATTTACGAAAATAAAATGATTATGATTATGATTATGATTATGATCTTTTGACACGTGATTAAATAACTTATTTATATGTAATTTGCAGTCATAATCACGAATTTATTATAGCGGAACACTATGAAGTGATTAATTTATGATAATTAGGTCGAAAATCAGATTTATTTGCATTCACAATGCACGCCAAATAGGAACTAATTCACTCAATATGTCGGTTTGCCTATGTTTCCAAAATGGGTTAACTAGTGTATACAAAAATCTACCCTCATTAAAACAATAAATATATCAACATTTCAGGACATATCACTCATCAATAGCCCCATACTAAGCTGACGCTTGTGACATGGGTGCTAGGTAACGTAATTAAAATAACAATGTAAGTTTAACGTGTTAAACGCGTAAATAAAGTTAATTTTCTATTTATTTATCATCATTATAAATTCACTTCAAATAAACGACTTTCTGATGATATAATATTGGTCACTTCCGGCCGATTTGCATTTCGCATATGCGAAAGTTAATACACATATTTATGTACTAAAAAATAGAGCATTATTTAAATTTGACATGTATTTATGCGTTTTGATGATATCTTTGTGATTTATCCCAACATTTACGATATATTATGTAATAGAAAAGTAACTTTGTTTTGATATTTTTATCACAGTTTTGTCTATTTCTCCTTAGTCCTTGTGTTTGGCTGTTCACTCACTGAAAACACTTATCACTCCCATATTCACTCTTTTAAGCCGGTTTCACTGTTTTCACTACACAATAAAATCCAAAAAAACTGTCCCCTATTTACACTACAGTACCAATTATTTGCACATTCCACAATAATTTCCTATTAAATTTTTATTGCTCTATTTTAAATTGTAATATGTGTTATTGAAAATTGATCGTTATGTTAAGTACCATTAGTTTCATATTGCGTTGCGCGGGGCGCGCCTCCGGTGCGGTCGGTTGAATGCGCGCGCGCGGGTCGAATGCCACCTTTATAAACTTTGGAGCTTTCCACTGCGGGTGCGCTAGCGAGATTAGAGGAGATTGGTCTGTGGAGAGTGCCCACTGAGATCAATTGTTTTTATAAATAAATTTATTTGTATTTTTGTATATGTATTATTTGTATTGGGACCCTTGTAAGATCATAAGAATAATACTTAATCTGGATTCATTAAAGATAATTGATGTTTTCTGATTGACGCATTTTAGCCATTTTTTCTTACGATTTTGCCATGTCTATATTTTCCTATTAATAGTTATGTAAACTATCATGTTTATTAAAAAAATGCTACTGCAAAAATAATACATTAGAACAGTCGTGACAAATTAATTACAAAACCAATCACAATAATATCTCAGTAAAAAGTCACAAAATTAATTACTGCAAAGGGTCTCGCAATTTTAATTAATTGCGAGTTCATTGTAATAAAAGCTTTAACATGAAAAAAACTTAAACGAATTTCCTGAAACAGGAACCTCCTATAAATAAGAATTAATCAATTACGCAGATGAAGTATTTAGGGACACTCGGAAAAAAATAAAGTTGAAATTGGAACGGAAATTACAATTTGTCGGTTGTCTCATCTCTTTTAATTTGTTCAGTGAATTTCGGAGGCTTTGAGTTGTTTTTCGTCTGTAATTTGCAGCTAGTTGTTTATCGAGGCTCGTTGGCGACGCAAAGGAATTTTAGTTTGAGGGCCAATTATTTTGTGAACAAGCTTACTTTTGTCGATGAATCTAGTTAGTAAAAGCACCGGTAAAAGTGTTGTTTGCAAAAAAATATAACTCTTTTATGTGACTAAAAGTAATTTAAATTAAACTTTTATTGGAAAATGAGCGAAAATAATCACGACCGACAAGATTCGAACCTGCGTATTTCCGATCACCGTCCGGAACGCCTTAACCAACTAGGCTACGGTCTACTAACTGCCAGGTGCGAAAATCCACACTCATTTCCATACACTTCGGACTGAGCGGCTGATGGCGCCACTTGTGCTGTCAGAATATGTCTAACAAGCACTCATATCGATGTACTATGTACACCTGATATGACGAGAAATAGGCCTTTCGCGTTTAAATTATGAGTTAATTTATTAAGTGCTAAACCTGCACTATAATTGTTTTAAATAAAATAAAAAAATAATTAAAAGTAAACCTATAGACCTACCACCTTACCCAAGCTATGGTTCGGATACATTAAACATTTTTTTTTAAATTTGTTATATATATTTTTTGTCTAGAACTGTTCACAATTGCATCAAGTTTACATCAGAGAGCCAAATATTTTTTCCAAATACCTTTGTTTTTATTTTGACAATATTATAATCATGTAAGTTTTCTAGATCATTCTCCCACTGGCCAATTTCCACCACCGCCACTATACATACTAGTTTGCGCCACCATCCTGCCCCGCCTTGATTCACTCCCCACGTATGCAATGCACATCATCTTTAGCATCACTTGGAATGACACCTTGAATCGCGAGCATACTTCTTCCTTTTGTGTCGTTGTCGGGTTAAAATGTTCTTAATTTGAGATTTGTGTCAGATTAATTATCATAACTTAAGGTGGCTATAAAAATACTTCACTTATACTACATAATTTTTTAACTAGGTCAGAGATTCTTGTAGTTCGAAAGCCGCCAGCCAGTCTAAGGTCTGCTATGATAGTTGAGTTCTTACTGGTTGATATTACCTACCTTCCCTCAAAATGTCTGTATAATGTACTTACTGCCGTATTCTTCCGCCAGCCTCGGGTGTACAGGCATTTATTTTAGCGCTTAGATCAAAATGTTACTTGATAGACAACATAATCAATGTTGTTTCATTCAACGGTGGCCAAATATACAGAGAACTGAATGTACAGTGTCCATTCCAAGAAATTAATACATATAATTATGTTGTTATTTTTAGTATATACGTTTCTGAGGTACACGAAATATACGGAAAACAAATTGAAACCCAGTGAAAATTAATTTATAATAGTACAAGAATATTATGAGTTTCTTGTCATAAATTAGAAACAAGATAATCAATAAATTCATCGTGTTTTTTAAAAATTTTACGTTAGGTTAGGTTAGCTAAGTTTTGGAAACCGGACACAGCAGTAGGACTAAAGCATCTTATTTCTTTTTTATGTTAAATTGGTGTTTATTCGAATTTTGGACACGGAAGTTTGAAATCTGCATAATTTTAATTATTGTGATTTACTTGTATTATTTAATTCAGAATCTAGATCTGTGATTTTGTGTCTCATAATCTTAAGATTACAAGATGACAGAATAAAATCACTTTACATGAGTGCTTTTTATTGGGCAAATATTTTATTGTGTTCGTTTATAGTATCTTGTTTGTGACAGGTGAATGAGTTTTACTGTCTTCGCTAGACGTATTGTCTCCATAAAATGTATAAAATTTTGTACACCTACAGAAGTTTAGAGACAGTGAAAAGTTCAATAAAATATAAGTTCTGAATCAGTCGACAGTCATATTTCGATTTTAAACCACGTCGTAAAAAGGTCCCAACCTCGGACATAAATTGATACATCAAAAGTTTTTAACAACAGGGTATAAAAATAAAAAAAACTATGAACCGCAATCGAGACAAATTATCCCAATCAAGTAATCACATCATTACCGTGTGTGGACTAACCGGCCGGTGAACTGCAAGTACCAACCACAGACATGGTACGCATTGTATAGGCTATATCTAAACCTGTACCTGTTGCCTGTAACATAACCTAATCTGATACATACATTAATCAATATCATGTATATAGGTAGTTATGACATATCCGTGGACAATTGCAATTATGCATGCACAAATAAATGCCACATCTTTAAAAAACATTAAAAAACACATTCATCATCACCTCACAAGATTACAAACATCGGATCCTATTTAAATTAACTTTATTTTTAGAAGAACTTTGTTATATTATCATATCAGCATCATCTGAAGACCTATTTGTATGTGTGTGATACAAGTAGCTATCATTATTTCGTACTGAACTTTAACTTACAAAATACTTCGTCTGCTTACGATTCGAGCACTTTGCGTATTTCATTGCTAGACTATGTCGGTAGTAGCATAGTGACGAGCGCGGGGCACATGTACGGATGTGGTTGCGACACCGGAATCAGACTAAGCAGCTGCTAAACGTCAGTTAGTTACTTTGTAGAACCGGCCCTTGGTGGTACAGATACAGATACAGATACAGATATTTATTGAGAAATTATAGAATTTTACATGTCAAATTAAAGGAAAGGTAAGGAAAAGGTGAAGGGAGGTACTTAGTGAGGAGAATAGTTTTAAGAATACATTAATTATTAGCACTTGATTCATTTAATTGATGACATGTAAAATGAATACATATTTTACTTGTAGTAAAATGATAGTTTTCATTTATGTCATAAAAAAGCTAAAATACTTTGCCCTAAAGTACACAATACGAGTTATGTACTCGCAATCGTATTACTTTTTATTTACCAATCTCTTACCTACTTTGAATTATTTACCTTGTACTATATTTTATTATGCATTGTACTCATATCTAATATCTACTCCACCTTATACGTAAATATAGTCAGAACTTATATGACCTAATATAATTTCAAGCTGCAATATGTGACATTGCATCGCAGAATGTACGTAAGTCTAGTTTTATAGAGTACTGAACTAGTTCATACATAGGTTTCCTATCTATACGTGAGGGATAGATAGATAAGTAACTTAAGTGTGTATCGGAGTGGTTAACTCTGATGTTAAGAAAGTTACAAAAGAAATTTGTGAACACCTTATTATTTTAATTTTGAACGCTTCAAAAGGCAAAAAGACATCTAAAATAATTTAAAATAATTCCATCTATCATAATAGTAATCATCTTTTAGGGCAACTTGAAACTTTTCGACAGTAGGGTTAGCCACTCATATGGAAGAAGAATAATACTTCACCCTATGTCTTGTATAGCTATTAAACTGTGGAACTAGTTAAAACCTCACCTAATGTATAGACTAAGTTACCTACATTTGAAATCTAGGTATTCTAAGTAAAACCTAGGCTCACGGCACACCTAGGGCCCATTAATAACATATTTGGGAGATTTATTCAAATCCTAAGATTGGGATATCGTAAATCTCGCACGATTTATTGCGCTATTATTTTACAGCTTACGAACCTTACTTAAAATCTCTGCTTGTTAGGGTTCCGTGGATCGGACCGTAAAAAGTGACCATACAATTAATAATATAATAAAAAACTAGTTATTAAAAAAATCTACATTTATTTTTACTAAATGAATATAGAATTAATGATTGGCCTACATATCGTTACTGGATTATTTTTATGTAAATAGTTGCTGATCTACCTTTTTCTGAATCAATTAACAAGATAACTATAAATTTATTTAAAAGTCTTAAACATAATATTAAAATATACAATATACCTAAAATAAAATACGAAGCAAAATAAAACAAACAAAAGTTAATCAAAGAGGTGGGTTCTTTGATTAACTTTTGTTTGTTTTATTCCCGGATCACTCTCGGTGCAAAGGTTCCCATTACGCTCGCCGCGTTGCCACGTTGAATCGCGATGCTAACCTTTGCACCAAAAATGATCCAGAGCGGGTGTCCCCCGTCTTCTCGTTAATTCTTCGGCCTAACTCCCTGACAAAATCTTTGGCGTCACCGCTCCAACTGCCCATGGTCTCTACGGCAACCGGAACAAAATGATGGAGCGTTTCCAAGGCAGTATATTTCTGCTTCTTTCTTCTGCAGGCGTCCTCGGCAGCAGCTGATGGTGAGTGAATGGTACGACTCAGGTGACTGGCGGCAAAAGTGCAGACACAAGTTGCGTCCCAAATTAGGCACTTGCCGTTTTTCTAGGGCACCAGAGTCAGCCCGTCCAGTCTCTTGCCATCAGATCTGCTCAGCCCCTCAGGCTCGAGGACACACGGGATATTTGCAGAATTAAAGATAACTTATATTCTAAAAATATATAATATAACTATGCACAATCATGAAATCATTTTGTACGTTTCCTTTAATGTTCGTTTAGTAGAATGTTTTTTTTATTTTTTACTACCTAATATTATTTAATTTATAAGTTTAAATATGTGGTAGTTCAACTAAATTCACTCAGTACCAATTTTTTTTATCACTCAGGATCCTTCTAATAATTAACAGAATCAGACATGACCTGGGTTTTTACAATAACGCGTTTTATAATGTGTGGAGTAGGTATAAAGAGGGTTAACTTGCGACCCTTGGCTTTATAATATTATGTGAATTTACTCTGAATCGGAATAAAATTAACTGCACACAATAGCAAGGGTGTGGTGACATATGAAGTGGTGCTTATAAACATATTAAGTATGTAAGTTATTTGGCTCTAATATTTTAGTATGCTGACTTTGAGGTTTGATAGCAACTTTGATTATGTACTGTACGTTGCAATAAATGCAGTTGAATTTATATGGTGTCTTTATGAAGTACTTATCAGAAGTTAATGACTACCTGTTCTTTCATTCGATATCGTCTACATTCAAGTATTCCATTTTTGGCCCTATCGCTTTTGAAACTGTTGTCTTAATCACTTCTTTTCATTTGCTAAGCGTGCTCATCCAAGACGCGCGGACATATTTTCCGTACCATTTTTTTTCACCAAAAATTCGGAAAGTTTTTACTAGGAAACGAAACGTTTAGTACAAAACTGTCAAATTTTCATGAATGACAGTGAACCACCAATGAGAAGATCTAAGAGATTCTATACATTTGACATTTTGCTGTTGCTGAGTGGAAACGTTTTAGTTTATTAAACTTCCGGCAGGTCCTTACAAATAAAATCTCTATCACATGCTTAGTAGTCAAACCTCCCTAGATACCTGAAATCATTGTTCGCTATCAATAAAGCCGGCGTAATATCAGCCATCAGTTTACGTTCCGTGTAAACTACAATATGGCCGATTGAGCCCCGCCTATTGTTCTCGGAGCATGGAAATTGTCGAAGGCACAGATTGAAATCATAAGTGCCGTGGATTGGGAATGATCAAAGTGTGGCGGAAACAAATTTTCTTGCCCAAATCATTTTTTTAGTTTGCTTAGTTTGGGACTAGATGGCGCTGTGCTATGGGTCCTGCCCTAATATATTTAAAATTTATTTAATTCTTTGTCTAATTGCTGATGATACATCCTGCTAGATTTGTACAGACTTCTCGCTAGTTGCAATTTACTTCGCATTGATTGACTTATTCAATTTCATTCTTATAGAAAAAGAAGAGAAGGTTAGTAGGGAAGGAAAGAAAGAGTTAGGAGTTTTCTTGGGCAGATACATCGTGGCGGGCGACCAGGTTCTTCCACGGATGACACATGTCCTCGGATATTGTGGTCCTCAAACATGTCGGTTTCTTCACTATTTTTCCTTCACCGTTAAGCGAGTGCAAATCCACACATAGATTGAAAATACAAAACATTGGTGTAGGGCTGCATTCGAACCAGGGTTGTTGACCAGCTGAATGCAAAGCAGACACAGGAACCGCTGAGCCACACTCGCTTTTTAACCTTATAATGAGTTTAGTATCCATACAGTCCACTCTATAAACTATAACCATATGGTTAGCTAATGTCACTGTATCGCGTATTTGTCATATCGTCACACACTCCTACATGATGTATAAAGATCGACTATATCTCATACCGCGGAGACCGTGCGGACCGTGGCAACATATGGATAAGGTGTTTGATATAACAATTGAAAATTTCATGATTAATTATGTACTCACAGGGTGTTATGTGAAAGTATATATATTTATGATTTTTCAGAAATGCCTGATAGCTACATATATTGTAAGTCATAATGAGATTATAGCCTGAAAAAAGTGAGTAAAACATGTAACATTAATTACAGTAATGTAATGACAAAACTTCGATAGTTGAAATTTTCTTACAAAAATCTTAGTCAATAACGAAACTAAATAAACAACACTAATTTCACAAACACACTTTCTAACCTTGTTATATCCATTAAGGATACATTACACATACATACATATACGTATACGAAAGCCACTTCCCGTGTGATCCATAGTATTGGAGTGAGACGTATTTGTTGTAAGCAGCCAGTAATGCAGATAGTAAAAATTTGAAGCAGATCAACTCCCACCTCATCTCACCCCCTCGTGAGTTGGAAGGGTTGGTTTACTGATGACATGGATTACCCACTTATCGAAAGATCTATGTATTAGTATGAGGAGTAAGATATTAGAATATTGTGACCGACATTTGTGGCTCTCGTATTGGCTTATTTAGCCACGAGCGCAGTTGCAAAAATAGTATGAACACTACATATTATGTAAATCAGCCAGTGTACGTGTCGTCCCCTTTGCCGTGGAAACGTCGGGCTCGTGGAGCTCTGACGCAAGGAAACTCGTTCAGGACCTCGGGCGCCGCATGCCGAATAGAGGGCAGGCTCCTCGTTCGGGATCTTACTTGGCACAACGCGTTTCCATCGCTATTCAGCGTGGAAACGCTGCCAGTGTACTGGGGACATTCAGTTCCGCGAGCGGGAAGTGATGTTTTGTTCGTTGTCTGTTTGTTGGTATATTTTAATTTTGTATACATACATACCATGTTAATATTATGAATAAATGACTTTTATTTAAATAAATAAAAAAAAACAAAATGTAAATCATATCTCGTAGATGCAATAAGGCCAATGATGAAGATAGGAGATAAATCTTTATTATATCTCACAAGAAGGAAATTAGTTGTGTAGAATGAAGTAAGTGGCAATTTTTAAGTACCTAGTGCCTGCTACAAATTCTGGGAATTTCACTAAAATTAATCTCTGCCCGGGTAAGTAAGTACAACACTCCCCAGGATTTCTTTTTAATTGTGCTTTAAAGATTTATTGACACATCAAAAATTTGCTAAAACAGCCTAATACTATAGGTAGTCTGAATAAGAAAGAAAATAGTTTGTTACACTCTAAATTAATGATAAAAAAAAACAAATAAGATTTGCAGCTATAAGAGTACAAGAGTTTTAAAAACACGAAATTCTTATCAAAGTTATCATTAAGTTTATATGTACGTTATCTATTGTAAGATAATCTTATGTTATTGTTTAGACAACGTTGTTTTAGCGTTCCGCATCGTCTTTGATAATGGAATCTGTATGATGTTGGCAGGGAGAGGGAGGGATACAAATTGAACCCGCACGGCTAGTTTTACTATTATCTATTATAGGAAAACCCCTAACATAGGAGTTATTATTATATCTTGGTCAAAATTTACACGATTTTGCAAGTAAGTAGTAAATTTTGTCTTCAGTTACAAAAAAGGCAACAAAAATATGTAATAATCCAAGGACATGTGAGTATAAATACTATAGTCATAGGCTGCAGCATACATAGGTGTATGTTTATGCAATACTAATGAACGTCCGTGGCTTCGCTCGCATTATTTTGGGATAAAAAGTCGCCTATAGCAATTCCGGGACCTCATACTACCGACCGAGATACCAAAAACCATAAAAATCCATTCAGCCGTTTTTGCGTGAGCATTTAAATAAACAGAGACACATAATATAAACAGACAAAAAATATATCAATTGTTGGAACGTGTTTAATTTTCGGGGAGTTTAATTCATTGGGATAATCATCATCCTTAGATATCATCATGAGAAATTTTACTCTAGGTGGAGGACTCTTAAATACTATGTGAAGTTTTTTAATATTGAAATGTATGTAAAGGCCTCACTTCAATTCAACCTCATAAAGATTCTGTATCTATCTAACAGAGGTCATTAACCCGATCTCGAATGAAAAGTGAAGCTACATTTCCATATTAACCAACACTTCTCACATATCATGATAAGTTATGTGGTCAGTTACGAAACTTAATGATATTATCAGCATCCTTACCAATAATATTAACAAAATAGTTGTTTATGTCTGTTTGTTACCTAATAGACAAGCCTAAAAGAAAAAGTTTAACTGATTTTGGTGTAATTTCATACATAAACATATTTTTTTCGTAATTTCCTAGCGAAGGTAACATTTCTATAAAACTTTTTTTTTTTTAGATGATGTTTTTAGTATAGTTTTTAAGCTAGCGAACTAAGTACGTAATATGCAAGATAAACCATGGCTCACCGCCAAATATAATTTATATTCAAAAGCGTCTTATCGAATGAGAGTGGCTGACTCTGGTGTTGAGAGTTTATCAAGGGCCTCTGACATGGCTTAACGACTGCCGTACTAGACAAATTCAATTCTTCACTAGCAAATATGCTAATAAATAAGGACAAAGTGATGCCATCTGATCTTGAAGATAATATCAAAACCTAACAAGAAATCTACTTTTTATGAAATATTCCGATCTGTCACCCTGCTATACACATACCTATTGAATTTAATTTCTGAAATCCTAAAACATTTCAAAACATAAAATGCGTAACAATATTTTGACTCAATTAACACCATGAAAAATTGGTCAAAATGTGAATACTAATTTTATGTTTTTGATTTTGGAAAATTTAGAAGGCTACATTCTAAATTTTATCGATTGTATAACAAATTTTTGCAATAACTTTTTGAACAACTTTTTTAAAAAAAGTTGGATATGAATCTTCATATTTAGTGAATTATTTATTGGAACGAATAACGAAATTAAAATGCAGTTGCTAGTTCAAAAAAAGGAGGCGGTTCTCAAATGGCCTATTTGTTGTGTCCAATGCATGCTTTTTTCATTTTGAGATTTTAGTAGGCTATATAGTAATATAGCTATATCTTATTTTATCATATTGCAAATATTTTATTTTACCCTTTTAGCGTTATACTTCACATTCCTTACATATTTGCAAATTGATTCTTGGATATAACGATAAGTGGAACAGGGAGTTCATTAAATATATACAAAAAGCGAAATTGTCTGCGCGATGTTTTTCTCGTTATTTCGCACTCCACTCGTGACATCCTAGCATCACTGTTAGAAGCCATGACAGGTACGCACTAGATGCGATTTGCGTAATACTTCATTACTTTACGAAAAAGTTAAAACCAGTAATTCTCGTCTAAAATATCACTGCTTACAGAAATAAACCAGAAATAAAAAAAAAACCCTTGAAAGTTTTAAATTTCTCGTTATTTTATAATTTCAACTAGTGACACACCAAAAATCAACTTTGAGTATATTATATTCTTCGAAATAATATAGACAAGATATGACTTGTTTAAATTAATACGAAATAGAATATTCTTTTCCTTTTGACAATGCTTATATCCATACTAGCACACATCTTCTTCTTCTTCTTTCTCAGCCATTAGTTGTCCATTTCTGAACATAGGCCTCTCCTACTTTTTCCATGACTCGCGATCTGCTGCTCTAGCCATCCAGTTGTGACCCGCGTGCTTCCGGATGTCATCAACCCATCGTAACGGTGGGCGGCCTCGTGGTCTCCTGTCTGACCATGGTCTCCACACTACTAGTCTTCGTGTCCATCGGTGACAGTCCATTCGAGCAATATGGCCAGCCCATCTCCACTTTCTTCCCGTAATGACTTCTACTACGTCTTTCAGTCCCGTTTTCCGCCGTATCCACTCGTTTCTCCTTCTATCGCCCAAGGTGATTCCGAGCATAGCTCTTTCCATGGCACGTTGCGCGACTCTAAGTTTCTCAGCTGATCGTTCTGTGATAGTCATAGTTTCAGCACCGTACGTGAAGACCGGCATGATACATTCTTCGAATACCTTGGCCTTTAGTTTAACAGACAGCTTCTTGTTGCGAAGTATTTGGTTGTTTGCGCCGAATGCTGCCCAGGCTTGGGATATGCCTTTCCACCTCTGCAGTCTGATTTCACTTGCACACATACAACTTTACAAAAAAAAAACATGTGTCCCGAAGTATGGGGGCGTAGCAAGAGACAATGGCATAAATATGCTAGCCAGTGTCTTTACAAATTTTGCTTACATCTAATAGCTATACTTTACTCATATCTTATTATATTTTTTAAACAAACTTAGTACCAAAGCTTTGGTTTTTTTTGGAGATCAATACTTATAATTTAAAAAAATCTACTTTGTAGGGACATATTATGACTGAAGGTTAAATAATTTATTTTGTAATAATTTGTCTTTAGGCTCACTTTGTATATTTTGTGGTATATAGTTATATATTTACATTGTGTACATTGGTAGATAGAGACTTTTCTAAAAAAAAATACTCTAAAAAACCCGAGAAACCATGAAAAGATAAATTTGATCAATATAAATGTATAACATATCGGTAGTAGTGCGTCCAGCCTCTCAGCGAGAATTGGGCGCGTGACGCCGGAGGAAGCAAATTGTTTTCTGTCAGCAATATTCAGCGGGCTGACTGACTGACGCAAGGATATTGTCTACAGTTAATAACGCTACTAACATTTGTTGTTATGTTTGTACAAGACTAGCGACAGTATAGACAAGAATAAACTAACAGTAGGTTTTCGCCCGGTTTTGCTCGAAATTTTATACAAGCGTCGTCGTGAAGCGCAGTTTTTCATGATAATACGTCACCGTTACCATACAATACTATTTCAGGCTTATACGTCACCGATTCATAGTATGGTACTCGTCAGGAGCAAATAATAATTCTCTAAAGCGATTTTCATTAAATTTTTCTATTGTCATACAAACTTTTTGGTCATTAGAATGTAGTGTTATTCTGTCCAGCCTATAAACTGACCTGGCAGAGAGGTGAAACTAGTGCACACGTGGGAACCGGTCTCCAACTTACATCACACATGCTGAGTGGACACAGAATGGGCCTATATGTCTGTGGGTAGTGTAGTTATGGGAATTCGATTTTATAAATAAAACGTTTAATTCAAAGTTGTGTGTTTGTTACATGTGTGTTTGCATGTTTGTGCCTTTTTGACGATTGAAATAGATGTGGATGAAATATGGTACCGCGATAAATTTTACTTCGGATGAACACATATGCATATGTAGACATAATAATGTAAGCAACTTTATATTCGATATAAATGCGGGTAACACTGCGGCGTGTTTCTAGAATTTCCTTATAATATACCTACTTTAACTAGCTTTCTTCTAGAACTAGCGTAGTTTACTATTTACTTTTAAAGAAATCGTAACCACTAACTTTCCTGCATTTTTTATCTGATTGTTGGCTAAAATTACTCCACAAACAATATTTCAGAGCTATAACTTCATCACCACCTAGCAAACTATGAACTCTAATGACAAAACCCCATTAATTTAGAGTATCCAAGCACCTGACTATCATTTCCCTGCTGCATTATCGCATAGCAACGCAACCATTATCTCTCTATCAGTAGCTGTCTCCGTGTGCCCCGGTGCTATGCAGCAATGTATTTGCATTTATGCAGATCGCTCGCATTAAGCTTGTAGCTCTGCTTATGAGCTTAGCTATTGTTTGCGTCTTAGAAGACTTTGCTGCTAAATAGTTTAGAATATTTGAAAGTTAGCTCACAGGAACTGCATTGACGTAATAATTGAGCTAAAGCAGCTGCAGATACAGTTGTAATAATAGTTAGGTAAGGTTAGTGATTTAATGTTTTTGCAAAAAAGAGTGTTCACGAATAAATTCGCAGTCAATGAATGAGACAATCTAAAAAAATACACTTTATTGCATACCTACTTACTTCAAAAAAATATAAGTTCATCAACGTGTTTTTGTTTAAATTTATCATTTTTTGGGCAGGTATAATTCATAAAAATCTTTAAATCAATAAGGCGGACCCAGTTTTATTAATTTACGATTTAATTATTACGTAGGGCTAGATATAAATATGTATTAGTTTAATATAAATTTTGCAAGCTTTACATTAGCATGTGTGTGCTAAGTTTTGGTCATGGATTACACCTTGTATAAATTTAATAGATACAACTTGCTTCAGTACATCTTATTTTTAAAATTAGTTGACACCATTTAAATGTAGTATGTATATTCCATGTAAAACGAATCGGTATTTCGTAATGGATCTTTGTTTCTTCTTTTTTTCTTTTGACACAAAACAATATTCGCTAAAAATACTGCCGAGAGTAACAATTAGAGCAGGAAATAAATATACTATTTCATTTTATGTTCTAATAAAGGTACATAGGTTATGAGTAAATATTTCTAGTACATAGTTTCCAGTTTTTTTTTAATTTAACCTAGACTCTAGGATACCGTTTTATTGTATATGGTTATAAAATATTGTCAGAGGTATTGACTATCTTATGACTCGTTGAATCTATGAGAGGTAATCACTGCGTCTGGTGAAAGTTGCTCCCATTTTGCTGCGTTTTGACCGATGTCACATATTATTGCTTACAAAACTGGCGGTATAGTTCCCGCTGTTACACTCAATGCCAATATTGCGTCATAAGAAGATGATTCCGAAACCATCTTGATTGATATTAAACTTAATTTGTGTAACAAATGTTTACGATTCATAAATTAATGACCCTATGTGTTGGTTATGTTTGCCGTGAACTGATTATACTGCCTATTAAATAATTAGGCTAATTTATGTTATGGTATAGTGTCACTTATGCTATAAAACTGTTAATTTTAAGTGCGTCTATGTGAAATATCTATTTTTTTTCTTGTTATTTACACTTTCTTAACTGGATCGTTTTGAATGAAAGTTTCTGTACATATCACTACATACATAGATAAATAATTTTTTGTCCTAATTCAAAACTACGCCATGGTTTTGGTTGTGGTTTTGAACAGATTGAGTGTTTTATAAGGAAGGTTTTTATGTATGAATAATCATACATGAGACCTAAGTGACCGTGCGAAACCGGGTCGGGTCCCTAATACATAATATTATTACTTTTTACTGTAAATGAATCAAATCAAATCAAATCATTTATTTTGCGAATATGTTGTGTACAATTATTAGATTATAGCAGATGTAATGCTTGTGATAAGTAATAACATATTGTACCTTACGGCATGCAAAATTACATATTAAATACTTACAGCTAAATATGTTCAGTTAAAATCCTTTATAAAACTGTGATAACTGACTATTTAATTAATTGATATAAAGTAAATTATTGAGGGCATATACTCTTGCTATGTATTTATGTTATCCTATAAATTGCGAGTATCGCTCGTAAAGCTAGTTTTACGAAGCAGCAAAAATTCCAGTAATCTTCAATACTTCTCAACCTCAGGTCGTAAACTAGAGATTATGACCTAAAATAGACATTATACGACCCAAAGTATAAACTAAAACCTAACACCTAAAAGTATACAGTGCCACAGGGAATTTAAGTTTACTTTCTTTTAGATCGTAGATTATAACGTTGCTTAACATCAGGCATGTTGTAATCAAGCGTGAGCCTATCTCATGTAAAAAAAACCTTTTAGTAAAACTGCCATCTCACGTCACAGAGTCTTCGATTCCTAGTGTGAGAGGGCAGAGAAGTTCAATGCACAAACATCGTCAGAAATACGGTTGTACATTTAAGTTTTCTAAAAATAAAGTATTTTGTATTTTTGTTTTCGTTGCCAGAGTTGGCCTTTTTCTTGCGAACTTATTTACCTTCGTATCTATTAACTATTTAGATATGCATTCTACCATAGATACATCTGACATTACTTATCCTGGTTTCGCTTCAGAAATTTGGATCTCCGCCTGTCTGAATGTACATAAGTAAAAATAAGAACTTGCTTTGTCAACCTGTCAACATTGCCATGAAAACTTGTAATTTAGGAAAATGTTCAATTAGTCATGTAGTTTTTCATTAGGAATAAGTTTTTTAGAAAACATTTATGTACCAACCTATGTTGTTCCACTCCTGGGCAAAGATCTTCCCTAACTCCATCCACGAATCTCGGTCAGAAAACAAAATTAAAACTTATTTTTTTCTTAGAAAACATATTTCATAAAAAATAAGATAAATCAGAAGATAAATAAGATTTTTTTTAACGTGAAATAGGCTCACGCCAGTTGTACCACTTTAATTAAATAAAGACGATGTTTGACTTCTTCTTCTTCTTATCGTAAGTATGAGAGTGGCCAACTCTGATGTCGAGAGTTTATCAAGCGGCCCTAAGGGCCTCTGACATGGCTCAACAACTGGCGTACTAGATAAACAGCCAGGGCCTACAATTTAACGCGTCATCCGACCCACGGAAGCGCCCAAAATGGAATGCCACTTTTCGGTCATCCATCCAAGGACTGAACGCGTCGACCTTTGCTTAAAACATTGGTAATCGCATGCGATTGCTGCCGCTAGCTGAGCTACGGGCGCTACGATGTTTACTAAGAAGACTTGGTTACCAGTAACTCTGTATATGATTTGACCTCAATAAATCTGCTATATGACCTTAAAGTAATATTGTAAGTTTGGACAATTAGACCGTGAGCTAAAACCTTTATTCTCTGCGTATAGGTATCAGATAAAAGTTGGATCGTAAACCCACGTGGGTTATAGCTCGTAAAATTAAAACGTATGATATCATACTAAGACTGAAAATGTGTCTGTTTGCATGTTTGTTTCTCTTAGCTCTTTGGTGAAAAATTACTAAGAAGATAATTTATGCGCTATAAAGCTAAAAGATATGTAAAAAGTAGGTTAAAAAAACTGTGAAGTGTTTCATCACTTTTTAAAATGGTTTAACGGATTTTGGTGTTTGGGTCGTTTTAAGTAAGTTAGTGGTCAAATGCTAGATACGTAAAAATTACTACTACTGAACTAACACTATTGTAACAATACAATATACGCTATTTATATTAATTACAACCCTAAACGATACTCTCGACGACAGAGTACGTCACAATCATACGAACTTACTTACTCACCCATAAAAAACGCAAGTAAAACCGCAGGATTCAAGTAACAGTCTTAAAGTTCCACGTACAATCTAGAAGGTAGCTAAGGAACGTGGCCTGTGCTGGAACTGGTACATAAACCTTGGGGAATCTTTTAATTTATATTTAGGCATATTTTACGCGTATTTTTTTCTGCAAAAGCTGGCAAATGAGCTAAGGATATTATGTAGGTACTCGTACTTGAAATTCAAACTGAAAAATAACTAGACTTGCGTTTTGTTTGCCTTTGCATTCATTCTATCTAAATATATAAAATTTAAAGGTGACTGAGTGACATAGTGATCTATCAAGGCACAGCCCAAACCACTTGACGGATCGGACTGAAATTTGGCATGCAGGTAGATGCTATGACGTAGGCTTCACCTAAGAAAGGATTTTTGGAAATGCCACTTTTAAAAAGGTGCAACTTTTACTTCTTAATGCGAGTGATGCCGCGAGCACCCACTAGTTTCTTATAAAATTGTGATATCTTTTCTATTTCTTAACAATTCCACGAAATAAGTGATGCTCAATACATTTTTATTTCGAGCGAATCAGATATCAGATATGTGTTGTGATGAATGTGATCGAATTTAAATCTATGTAGGGATATGGTAAAGTCAATGGAAACTTATTTTACACTTAGTTTCGAGCATGACAGATATTGAATTGGATATCTCGACGAAATACGAACGAGCTAAGTGTCTACTGGATGGATGGTAGGGTAACCAAATAAAATGAAAATATTTCGGGTTATTTTCACAGCGCTTTATTATTATAGGACCATAGGCATCTGCTGATTGTTGAATAATTATTTATAAATAAAAACTGTGGAAGTCATACATTTGTCGTAATTACGTAGAAACTTTATGGTTGGTTTCAATCAGACGCTCATTTTCTTGTCGCACGAGTGCACTTTCAGCTTAATATCTTACTATTTATTATTTTATATTTAACATCAAAAATAAATATGATATTATTCAACCCTTTACAATTAATAAATACTTTTTGAAGTTATATGTATAATATAATTCAACCAATCACACTGCAAGTAAAAAATCCTGTTAAACATAGTCACTCTATCATCTATATATATCCATCAGAATACCCACAACGGTGTCGTATTTTATTTAAATCTGATTGTAAAGGAGCCAGAATATTTTACTATTTATTTGAAACTTTTAGTTTACGCTCGCATAAATCGTTCAGCCACAATTCAATGGATTCTAGAATAATCTATAACTTATTGGATTGGATAAAAAAGTGTTTTGATCTATTTATGACTTTGCATATGCGAACTGATAAGAGTAAATTGAATGGGATTTGAAAGAGCGATGTTTTTCTAGCTACATTTGTGATGGATTCTAGGAATGATAAAATGTATTTCTAGAGATTACTTTTGTTTTGATTTTAATCTAGTCACTGATACTGTTAAACTACTATAATATACGGTTTGATAGAATGATTTTGTACGATCTTTTAAAGATGCTTTTTTGACTGCTCCGTTAGCTTAGTTGGTAGTGGCTCTGCCTTCTAATCTAGGGGTGCGGGTTCGATTCCCGCATAACACAAGTAATTATGAATATTAAAATTTGTAATTACTTGTGTTGAGTCTGGTCGTTTCTATGTATATTATGTATGTATTTACAAAAGAAAAGTATATTATGTATAATATCCGTTATCTAGTACCCATGATACAAGCGTAAGCTTAGTATGGGGCTAGATGGCGCTGTGTGATATGTCCTGAAATAATTATTTATTTATTTTATTTATTTATTGAACTGCTCAATAGTTATTTTTCAATTACTTTGCTTAGCGTTAGTATTACTAGGGATCTCACGTTACACGGGAAATAATAAACGAAACGCATTAACAAGCTGATATTTATCCCAGGGTTGCTGGAAGAATTAGCTGTTAGCGATTTTGTGTAGTTGTGGCACACGTTATATGTCATTTGTGTTTCTATTGTTATTTTCATAATGTAAACTTATTGCTATAAAGTCACGGATATTTTTTCAACCAGTAACTCAGCATAGTAACTTGATTCATCACTAGTAACAAAGTAGACAGGCTGGAAGTTAGTCCGTCGATCGCGCGATACTAGAGTGGGTCAAACTGGCCTCTATTGTTTACTGTAAGTTGGCACTGTCTGTAGTGGCTTTTAACTGGTTCACGATGCAGACGGTAAATAGTCTATTTTCTCAGTAATTAATAGTAATTTGAAGTTTTGAATATATTATATGTTAAAGATTTTTTTTCTTTGACAGGAAGTGTACTTTTTTTGTAATGTTTTGAAGGAAGTTTAAAAAAATATATAGTTGATAATAACGTCGAAGATTGCTAATGTTAATTTACCCGTAGATATATACTATGCTGTTGTGTGCCATTATATCACATAGGCAAAGGATGCAAAAGCTATAATCTAAATGTATAAAACTCAAAGGTGACTGACTGACTGATATAGTGATCTATCAACGCACAGCCCAAACCACTGGACGGATTGGGCATGAAGGTAAATATTATGACATAGGCATCCGCTAATAAAGGTATTTTGGAAATGCTACTTTAAAAAGGGTGAAATAGGGGATGCAAGTTTTACTTCTTAATGCTAGCGAAGCCGCGAGCACCCACTAGTTCATTCATAAAATGTAAGCACGTACATACACGTACATACGTACCTATAGACAAAAATCGGTCTCTCAGTGAGCAATTTATTACAAGACCTTGAAACCCAACCCACATATTAAACACGAAGACAATAAATGTTTACATATACGCATCATCTTGTCTATCCCAATACCAAAGATACCCTGCCGAGGATGCCAAACATTCAAAGTCAAACCCATCTTTCCAAAAACCATACCTCCCTCACAGCGTGTCACAGTTGCCCGAGACAAGCCCGAGTATAGCTTCTACTACATTCCTTATGTTAGGAGCGATTTACATTACACGTGGGTACATTTACTTTGTTTGCTATTTTAATTATAAACAAATTGATCCCCTGGAAGACCCTGCTTTCTACAACACAGTCAATACTACAGTAGAAGACAGAGCTAACCTAATTTTATTTTGAAGGTATTGAATAAAAGTAAGTTTATATTAAAGTAAACAAAACAAGGCTCTAATCAAGATTTATTTTACCGTCCACCTTCCAAAAATAAACAGGACATATCACAAAGCGCCATCTAGCCCCATACTTGTATTATGTATTCTGTGCCCATACTAAGCTTACGCTTGTATAATGTGTACTAGATAACAAATATAATACATATATACTTATCTTTCGTAAATACATACTTAATATACATAGAAACGGCCAGACTCAAAAATTTATAATAAAGATTTAATAATAATAAACAGTAAAAGTTTCAAAGCCCCCGTGCTATGCTTACACGAAATAATCATCAAATGATTAGTTTACGTACTTTTTAATCTTTTAATTTATTCATAAAACAGTCCCATGTAAGATCTCCCTAAGGTATTGCTAAATATTTGGTGAGGAGTTGTCCCGTCAGTGGAATGTTCTTGGGACCTCAGGCGCTATTGGTTGGAAAATAGGACCTTCCCAGAATCTGAACATACATCTATGGTTACTCAAGTTATATGAATTGCATACCTACGTTGTAAAGCTTTTGTTTTGGAGAAATTTCACAGGAAATAAAGTCTTTCTATACACATTTTTTTCCATTCTATGATTTCAATCTCTATCTACTCGTATATTGGCATTTTCATATTTTTTATTGTCGATTTGATGTTAAAAGGCTGTATTCTTATCGATGGACCTATAATTTGTTTCAGATATTTTTTAGTTAGAAAATTTACCTGTCATTCTAATTAAATCCATGAATAAGCTACGTCAGATTACATAATTGTGTTTTTTCTAATGACTACCTACACAGATGTATGAAATGTGAAATTGATATAATACCCGAGTTACTAAAAATTTGTATACCTTTCCCTGATAAAAGCGTTAGGTTCGCAGGTGAGTGTGTGGCCGTAATGTCTTGGCGTGTTTTTTCTTGAAATGAATACAGCAGGTGTTACAATTACTGCTGCTTATTAGATGACACGCAGCCGACTTGAGCTTAGCTTAGACTAGATTCGTGCTGAAAAGAAAGGTTAAAATATTACATACCTACTAACACAAGAATAGACATTGTTTTTGGTCGATAGTATTTTTTGACTTGAATAGCACAAGTACCTAATATGAAAATCATTGAAATTAGGTTATGGCGTACTAAGTATAAAACCAGTCCTATTTTAGTTTTGCTCGTTTTTAAAATATGCGAAAAGAATGTTGTTAAATTTCGTGTCAACGTAATTCTAACTACGGTGCTTTACTAAAAGAACAATCGCCGGTTACCGGAGCGCAAACCAGGAAAAAGGCCAAACAAGCGCGTTTGCGGAAAAACTGGCAACACAGGGAGCCATAGTCGTTAGTCTTGTGACTAACTGGGCACACACCTCCTTTCAACGGTTTATAGCTTGCAGTTAAACGCATGCTGCCTCAAACACAGATATATGGTTCTGTTTTCGAAAAAGGTGTAATGTTACTAAGTCTGTGAGAAGGTAATTGCCATAGATAAGGAACTCAGTCGATAATGAGAAAATGAGCCATTTATACAGTTTCATGGGTGTTATATTTTTTTAAAAATTTTATCGGGCTTTTTTAAATTGTTTATTGTGGTTCCAACCCGATTTTTTAAATCAGAGGTAAATGTGAAAATTAACCTTTGCTTAACATTGGTAATCGCATGCGATTGCTTCCACTAGCTGAGCTTCGGTCACTTCACTACAACATTAATCTTATGCAATGACGACAGGCACTTTTACACCTACATTCAAATAAACGCAATAAAACCAAGTAATTTGCACTCCGTTCGTATTTTTAAAGCGCTCATATTTTTCTTCCTGGACTTTCGTATTTATTCACCGGTGCAGCTCTGCTGCGACAATGTGAAATGAAGTTAAATAGACCTGCTACGTTTTTATAAAATAATTTTAAATTATTTAAGAACTTGCAATGAATTTAATTTAGCAAATCAGTTACAACTCTCAGTAATGACGAATGCGTCGGAAGGTGGAGAAAAAAATATGAAATGTATTATTTCTAAATCAAATAAATAAGATTACATGGTTTAACATTGCGAAAACTGCGGTCATAAGTAGTATTATATAAGAACAAGCTGTGCAAACTCTGAAAGACACATAAGTATATTATAAAAAGGTAGATAGTAAAATGTAAATAAACTTCGTCATTACTTTTTATTTTGTAACTGGCAACAGAATATATGTACTTAGGGACAGATTTAATTTGCACATTGCACCTTTTTAGTTTCTTGTAACAATTTTTTTTATTATCATGAAAAAGAGTTAATGTTGTTTGATCTTTTTTTCGAAATTTCTATTCACCTTAAAACTAAAATTAAAATTTATAATAAAAGCTATCAAAATTGCAGGGTTACTAATGAATAAGTTATAGTTAATAATTATAACCCAATAATATATATAAGTTTATATTGTTTTCATTAGTTTATAATTTTCTAAATTTTGTATAGATTTAAATAAAGAATATCTCAAATAAGTGACAAAATAAATAATAATACATTAAACTAAAGTTAGGATTTTCTAATTATCGGTAAAAGCTAAGACCTAAAGCTACCGTCTAACAGCTTGGTCTGGATATTCTCACTTACGGTTATAGCAGGAAATAATACTAAGCCATTACATTGCTAGGGTTTTCAGCAATATTACGATTGCCAGTTTCTTTTTCCTTTTTTTTTCAGCCTACAATATAGGTACTTAAAGTAATATCTAATAACGACATGCTCCATTTGATTTTTCAGTAATTATAATTCACGGCAGTCAAAGAAAAAAAAATTAAACGCCTGTTTGAATATCTCTTACAAATTGATAGAGTAGTGACACTGATTATATTCAAAACTTATTGCTGTTGTTCGAAAATCCATTCTTATATGACATTTCTACTAAAACATACGAAAAAACTGCACATGAACCTCATAGATTTTTTGGTCCAATGTTTTAATGATCATAATATTAATAGATACCCTACATTAACATGTTCAGTAACACGTTTCAATAAAATACATACATATACACTCAATTTCAATACAAAAGTTCAACAAACAAATTTTCAAGTACCTACTATTAACCTTCCTATACTCGCGCGTTGGTCTGTGAGACCGACGAAACACATTTTCGTAATTATTTTTATGCAGGTAAATCCTAAGAAGTTGAGTTCCTTGCTAGCTGCCGGATTTGTGGCTAACTTCGTTTTAGTGCACGCCGCGCGTTCGGGCGAAACACACGTGTTGTAGCACTCGTCACCAATCGGTCCACGAGACCGACGCGAGTATAGGTGTAACTTTTTGTGTAAGTATTAATATTGCTATGGCGAGGCTCAAAATTAAGTCAAACATAGATAAATATGTTTATTGATATGTTTGTTGTTATTAATAAGAAGTTTAATTTGTTTTTAAAAAGAAGTTCAGATTTTATTTTAATTTTTTAGTACTTAAGAAAATAATCTCAAATTTTAAGACTGATTTGTGATAAAACTATAAGTTGGTAAAATAATTAATAAAATAACTTTTAGTTATACTATTTTGTTTCATTACATCCTAAACTTTAAAATAATAGTAATACTTTATGTGTTTCTTGTTAAAAAAAATATGTTGTAGGGGTACAAACTATCGGTCTGTGACACCGTGCGCGAGTATAGGTGTTACAAAAATTGGCGCGAGTATAGGAAGGTTAAAACGTAAACTGTAAAGAATCTCAGCGTGTCGTAGAATGGCAATAATGTCGTCATAATAGCGCCCTAACTCTTTGCGAATTAATAAAACACGCGCTAATTGTGTAAAATGTACCTCTTGTGGTGTTAATAAGGTGCATATTGCAATAACTCGGCGGTAAACGGGCTCTTCAGGACGGAGCTTCTAGATGGAACAAGGAACAGACTTCAGGATTTTACAAAATTTTAATATTGTAATTATCTTCTTTGGTTACCAGTGGCAGGTTTTGTTTTCAGCGTAGGTTAAGTTTTGTAAATTTTCATACGTTTAGATCAAACCCTGTAGTCTTTAACTAAGCTTCAAATAAAAAAGAAAAAATAACTTTATAGCAGCTAACAGAAAACTTTTATGACATCAAACTGCTTGACATATTTTTTCGGTTAAGTTAGAAACGCTATTCCCTGCCACTTGTTCCACAGCAATGCAATAGTGGATGTAATAAATATGGCTGGCAGCAGGCGCACGCTGAATTAGCCGCTAACCTGTCTCGACCTGGAGACACTGGAGTGGTTGGAACTTTGTAGATATTGTCACTAATGTATACAAAATAATATCGACTTGGTGTACCTATATATAATATTATAAGTGTAATTTATGTTGGTAAAATTAAGCTTTGTAATAAATAATGGTGCATGACTCCTATGTCAATACATTTTAGACTCTAATGAGCATCGAAACAATTCCATAAACAATCTATTCGACAGTTTCTATATATTACAGAGAATATAAAGAAAGAAAATAGGATTAAATGCTTGGCAATATTATTATTGTAAATGTACTCTCTCTTTGAGTTGTATTTCCTCATGATTGAGGGTCGTGACTCCCGCAGAATTAATTCGTTAGGGGAGTTCTCTTGGGCAGATACATCGTGGTGGGCACCCAGGTCCTTCCACGGAAGACACATGTCCTCGGATATTGTGGTCCTCAAACATGTCGGTTTCCTCACGATGTTTTCCTTCACCGTTAAGCGAGTGCAAATCCACACATTACTTGAAAATACAAGTCATTGGTGTAGGGCCGGATCCGAACCAGGGTGCTTCTGGATGAAAAGCAGACGCTGGAACCGCTGAGCCACACTCGCTTAAATGTAATTGTAAATGTACAATACACTACAATAAGAAACTAATCAATACCATTTTATATTTATTCCGCTTTTATTTCCAATCCATCTAATTCTAGCCAATAAACGTCGTCTGAATGTCCACAACATTTCTGCGCTAGTTGAAGAGGGCGCCACTTGCAGCCACTTTCCCGACAGATGGAAAAATATTGCCGTTTGAAAAAGGAACTAGCTCATTTCATTAGCGGAACAAAAGACGGTTGCATTCTGTTTTTATTGAATTTAATTTTAAGTTCTATAGAATAATGGAGAACAAATAAGAAGAAAACTAGAAGATTGTTTGTAAATCAGCGTAGTTTATGATCTGGCTATCTTGATTTTTAATGGTTATGGTAATTGGCTAATAGCTTGATAAAATTAATTCCTTTTTGTATGAATGAATCTAAAGATTGTCTTTAGATGAATATTCCATAGTCAATATACAACGTTTTGTATAAGGTACCAGCTGCAATGTAGGTATATAAAACTAAAAGCAAGTCCCCCAGTTCACACCTAAGCAAATCCTCGAAACCCTTAGCAAGTTTCTAAGAATAGGTTGAAATAGAGTAGGTCTGTGCCCGTGCGAGCGTAAAAGTAGGATCCTGGTGCAAATCTCATATCAACCGCGCCACATTCAGATGCTCTGAACACTGCAACAGGCGTTGGGCTATGAAACTGGAGCTTACACAACAATTAAACGTAATATTACCTCTGTATCAGGATGCTGTACACAATCTACTGCATCTTTATCTTTATCATTATTTTCTTAGAATTTGGCAACTACTTATCATATTGTAATCTGTCAAATAGAAACCTTGTTTTGAATACGTGAACTAATTAGTTCTTTTTTTTAAAGTTTGATCATAATTTGGCCGATGGCAATGAATCCAGATGGCTGGCATTATTAGCCCGTTATCGCCCACTGTAAGGCATTGGCATCTCCTCTAGAATGCCACTCGTTTTGGTCCTGTGCTGATCGATTTCAGGTGCCCTCCGCGGTTTTTCGTATGTCGTCGACGCACCGCACTAGTGGGTGACATTACACTACTATGGCCTGTCATTAATTATATTTTTTAATACCTATACACCTACCTACATAACTTTAACACCAGCTAGCACTCGCTTAAAAATGTATGTCAAAATTAAATTTTGACCTAAGTGCTAGCCAGTGTTAAAACTATTTTTTATATTATCTTGCCTGCAGTGCAAGTGCGGAAGTTTTATCCTATCGACGTCGATTAGCTTAATTCGATAACTTTATCTATATTTTGTCAACAATCGCAAGTGCCGAAGTATGTTTAGAGGTAGATAAATTGATCGATAAGCTTTATTACAGATAATAAAAAAAGTGGAATCGTTCACTCTGCTAAACAAAAATTTCAAAATGATTAGATAAGTCAATGTCAAAAACACGAAATTGCTTATACCAATGTCAAATATTTTTCGCACGACACTGGCAAAATTGCGGCAATACCGCAGAAGCCATTTAAAATATGTAGTTGGAAGTTGAACAAAATCGCTCAAATTGTTCTCTTATAATGCTTCCACGATCTTTAGACAGAGTTTATCAGTATAGTCCTTTTATACGGTACCAATTATTATTGTAAGATGTACATTATATAAATAATATTTCCCTCCAGTGTCCTGGCCCCAATTCCCCACCAGCGAGCGGTCTGGCGTCAGATCGTCGCATTACCACCGCCCTGAGATAGCATCGAACCTACCACACGTCGCTCTCTCCTAACCGCACGGTTCTAGTCACTATTCTATACAAATGGTAAATAAATGCTTTTTGCCCCCAGCTTGTTATTCTGAAGTGTTTTATATATATTTCATTTTAAAATAATGTACGGCTATCAGTTTAGTTATTTAGCCTGGTAAAAGTATCTTATAAAGTAAATTTTGTTATCAACACTGTCAATACTCGCTAGTTAGAAAGTTTACAATATTGTAATAAATTAAATGATGTCACATTTTTTCAGACGTGCAAAAAATCAACAGGATAAACTAACTAGTAAATAACGCGGTTAGTACCGCTCACGAGTCTACTTTAGCGTGCTATCTGCCCTTAAAACATTTTCTCAAATGCTCAGAACTGTAATTACATACGTTCCTGTTATTATCGGCTTATGCCAGGACCATTTTGAGCCTTACCTTAGTCGTAACATAATGCATGGGCTTGATACTTGTAATCATCCACATAGAACAGCATTGGACTGGACTCAGCTCATCACTTCGATGAGATCACGCGGAGCACTCTCAGTTTCAAATATGCTTAATTAAATACCTTAATTCTTTAGAAATATTAATAAATAAATAATAAATATCCCGGGACATTGCACACAGCGCCATCTAGCCCCACACTAAGCTAACGCTTGTGTCGTGCCTACTAGATAACGGATATAATACTTTTTGAGTGCAAATCTATCTTGAATTTGTTTTAGGGAAATGTACATTTTGGTTATTACTAAAACAATTCTTTTATCTTTACTACATAATATTGTGTTAACTTCCTATGTGTAACCATTTTGTAAATTAATTGGGCTACAGCAAACGGGTTTAGTATACGGGTATTTCTAATATAAGTATATCGAATACGGTGTTATGATTTCTATTGAGAAATATATACAGATAAGTATTGAATCAGATATATTAAATCTTCATACATTTGTAATGACTTTGACGTAAAATTTTATAATACATTGATTGATTAATGATGACATCTGTCAAAATCATCAAGCTGTAAGAGACAATGTATAAAAGGATAGTCCATTCCTACACTACGTTAATGCTTATAAAGTGTGGTACGTAGCAATGTAATCGCAGCAAGAATCCAGTGATTAAGTCCTTGCAATCTATCCCGTCGCGTGGCTGGAACCAATAACACTGCTGCAATTTGCCTGCAAACCGCACCACTAACTTTATGCAGCTACGCCCTCTGTACTTTGTGGGGGTACAGACGTGATACAATGAATGTGTTTTGTTATTATACTAGCTTTAAATCACCGAATTATTAAGTCACCCAAATATAATTTGTTTTCATTTGTGACGATTGTGTTCCAAGACTTTTTATTGATCCTAAAAACCTGTTTAATACAAAATGCGTGTTTTAAAAGCTTTGGGTCAATCGAAGACATACACACCTATTTCCCTAATTTTCTAAAGCTTTACATGAAAAAGAACCTTTAAATATACAAAAGTTCGACTGATTTATGCCCTAAACATAAAATTTATAGCAATAAAAGTGTTCCGTTTGATCTTACTCCATGTTTAACACGTAACCAACAAAGGTGTTTTATACGGCGCGCTGAAAACAACACCGCTTTACAACTTTACTTGTATCGGAAACATTACACGGAAGGAAAATGGCCAGAAAACAACAATTACTTTAGGAAAATGTTTTTGTTGTACTAGAACGTTTGTTATAACTTTTATGAGTAATGAATATCAGAGTTTTCGTGTTTTCTTAATGATTTGTTTAACTCAAACCTTACATAAAATTTACGATTTACATCAATTACCTAAGTAAGTATGTTACTATAAAAGCCACTGTCATTATACTAACATGTAATAGTTTGTTTGTGGTAATAATAAGATAAGATATGTCTTTAATGCACACCAAAGAAATTACATAATGAAAGAAATTTAAAAACTAATTTATTGCACATTGGGCGGTCTTATAGCCTTAGGCGATTTCTTCCAGGTAACCTTTGGATGGACAGGATTTGGAATCTTAAATAATTCGTGAAAAATAACTGTAAAGGAAGGTAAAAGGTTTTTATTTACGTGGATAGGTTTACATTTGACTACAGTCTGCTTGGTCTTAAGCATTGCTGCAGCCTAAGGTGTAACACGCTTACCTAGAAGATACCTATTAACTCTAGATTTGATGACCCCTGGATTAGTTCGCAGGAAACACAGCTTCTGGTAAAGTGTTTCAAAGGTGATGGTTTGTATCGTCCAAAATTATGCTAGTCTTGTGCTGAAGCACGCATGTTATCAATTTAAATCAATTGCTTGATGCCCATCTGTTCATTGCAAATATTTGTTTCTAGTGTATATTTAGTTGTACTGTAATTTATAGTGTATGTTATGACAAATGCTAGTCCAATATGTATCAAGCAGTTAATTAGTTTAATTAATGCGTCTAGTGTTTGCTTCCCAGGCGTAATGAAGTGGCTGCTGAGAGGTAGCCAAATAAGAGGATATATTATATTTATCTTTGGATGGCTTTCGTCTTGTTGTATGTTTTGAGTCTTATTCATATCTATAATAGTTACTTATCCATCCAGCAGCCTAGCATTGTGGAGTGTGAATTATCCGTGCCGCTATGTGCTATAATAAAATGTTATCATTATCATTCAAGTCTTCCGTGTTTTACATTATGTTGTAACGCTTGAAAGATGTGAACGTAGGTAAAAGCGTTATCGCTAGGGTTTGGCTACCTAATTCTAACTACAAGGTATTAGGTAGTCGATAAATAAAAGGTTAAAAGGTTATTATAAATAATTTATATTTAACTCTTCCAAAAAGGTGGTAGTCTAAATTTACAATATTAATTAGGTTTCTTCTTTACTTTAAATTTACATGTAGTTTAAAAAATGATTATATCTATATATGGGCGCCAGCCTTATCTCAAGGCGATAGAGAATGAGTGCTCTTTTAATTATACAGTTATCCTCAGGGTCGAGGGAAAAAAAAGCCTACACCAGGGTATCTAGTTGCAACCACTATGTGTTTTAGTAGGTATTCAACAATCACAGAAAAAAAATATAAATGCACCAGACATTATAGATGTCTGGTGTTACCGGCTTAGTGATGGGGACGGAGTCCGAGTGAAGTCACCCGCCATAGAGGGCTGGGAGAAGCAGCGAGTTCTCCCAACACGGTTGGTGACCTCCGGCGCCCCGCGCCCAAAGCACGATGTAGAAAAGTGAGGTAGGGTGTGATGCGAAGTAGGTAGAATGGTGGGCGGCCTAGGCCAGCAGCCCTAGACCGTGTAGATGAGTTGTAGAAGGAGTGAGTTTGCGAGAAACTTAAAAAACCTTGTTAACAAACAGTTACTTTTATTATATGTTCCGCATTAGAGGGTAGATGGTATCTACGCGCACCGCACTTATGTTGTAAAACTTACCCAGAATCTGGGGTTTTTCTCCTTACAGACCAGCGGCTGCGTGCTAGGATGAGGTCCGCAGGCCTCATCGACCAGCACTACCTCCAGCAGACAGCAACTATCAAACAGCCTACGACAAGAAACGTGGAAGATTATTCCCGGATTCTTTCACTGATCTCTTTTTCTCGAACACTCACCAACAACGAGGGAGTTCTTACATACGGAGCGTGGCGAGTTGAACGAACTGCTTCTGCCGGGGTCTAGGAGTAGAATCTCCATCTCCCAGACCCGGCCTACATTTTTCTTGCCGTGCGCGTATCTTTCTGTTGAGTCACCTTTCACGTCTCTCTGACAGATTCAAAAATGTCAATTCGACACTGACATTGACAGTCGCAACCCAAAGACGCATAGGCATCTTTGTTTTGCGACTGCGCAACGTATCGACATTTAGCCATTTTGGACTAAATGAACGAAATGAAATGAGGGGTTATATGTTAAACGGAAAGTCAAAATAAAATAACTTATTTACCATAAAAGGTACAAATAATGAGAGTTATGTATCTTGAATGAATATCCAAATGTCTAGTAATATATAAAAATAATTACTCTTTACCAAGATGCCCAGGTCCTGTCAGTGAGAAAATTATTTATTATGAAAGCAATCACAAAAAGTCAAATAATAATGGATACTCCACACACAAATAGTCTCATTGCTTTGGAACCGGTGCAACTGCCAGAAGTTCGGACGGTTTTTGCATCTAGACTATCACCTTATATTCACCTTTTTGTTTATAATTCAGTTATAAACACATGCCCTTTAAAGGTGAATTCTCACAGAAAAGCCCGGGCCATAATTAAACACTGGCTTCAAACCATCTCATATGTAGAAGTTGAAAAGATGGTTAAAGTACATAGCAAAGAGTCCGGACGTAATACACAAATAGAAGACCTCTTTTGAAATCTAGACAAGATCTGTTGTCCATAATTACAAAAACTACACTAAAACAGTCTTATCCACTTCACATAAGCATACTTATCTGAGATACTTATGGTGGTGACTGCAGATTACTGTCTGCCAGTATTCATTCAACTACCCTCAACATAATCACTCATATACACCACACACTTACAATCAACACATGCACTATACCAGTCATACAATCATTCACCTCTCAAAAACATACAATCCAAACAGCCATAACCATAACCTAACTTCATACAAGCATCCCGCTCTTTTACCTGTACAACTATTACCTCAAAGACCACCTGTTAGCTGTAATTTGTGTAATACTTATTGAAACTCTGCATAATGCACTAATGAATGTATGTAATATACCTACCTACTGCAAAACTTTCCACACTACCTCCCATAAAACTAAATTGTAAATACTACTAATATTATGTATTGTTAAAAAACATGTAGTAGGTACATGAAAGCGCGATCATCTGTTATTAGAAAAACAAATGTAAGGATGCCCAAGATACAGGCTTAAGCCTAGTTTGGGGTCCACTATTATTGCACTCTGCGCGTGATATGTAAATTCAACATAACTTTATAGTCTCAATGCTATGGTTAAAGTAATTAACGCTGCATTCTATTGCATGTATACTTACTTTCTAAATCTCAGCTACTTAAACAAAACTAAAACTATTCTATAACCTGAATAATTCTTTCATATTTTACTTATAAGTGCACCAATGTATTTAATGTTTGCATGGTAAATAAATATATTTTTGATTTTTTTTAAATAAAATAAATGACGTCATTGTATTCTTCCCTAGGTAGTAGGTACATTGTTTATGAAATGTAATTTTTAAAGTAATTAATATACCTACATCTTTACGTATTAATAAAATGAACATTACCTAAATTACCAGAGCGCAAAATAAAAATACAGTATGAAACTTTCAAAATATTCCACAAGTTAATAAAACTTATTCGCTCAATGAAATAGTTGTTTAACTTTCCACTGCAATAAATCAAAATTCTCTAAACGCCTAACAAATTATGAAAAGTTCATTTTAGTCTCCCAAAAGCATAAATCATGTTTTATGTTTAAAATTCTAGGAGCAAGCGAAATCGTCTGAATCTGAGAGCCTAGAATAGTGAGTGAAATAAATTATTCAAATAAAATTACTCATGGCATCTGAATTAAAATTCTTAGCTACCTAAATTACAGATTGAATATTATGTGATGACTTAAGAGCACCAACAGCTTTGACTTAAATTAGTAGCTATAGTTTAATTTAGTTGTAATAACCGGCTAGCACTTACGTCAAAAATTACGTCGAAAAATATAAGCTATAGTTTTATAGGTATCTAATATTTTATTCGCATGTAAATGAATGCAGAAGGTCCTAAAAAATAGAGAGAGAGTTTCCATTATAAACTTCAGTCAGTAATGGAAAATTGATTTGGGTTTATACCAAATCAGATCTCTCACTTAGCACCTAAAAGTATTTATCGGCAACCTCGTTTTGGAGTCAGAATATAGTGTCGCTTATGGTGATCTAGGCCTCAAAATAATACACCACTAGTTAAAATTTATAAAACTAAAACATTTCTTGATTTTCAAATAAACTAACCCAAGTAGAAATATATGAAATAAATAAAAAAACTCGTTTTTGAAGTATACAAGATAACTTACCCCTAAAAATGAACCAACTATTACCATAAAGTCGAAAGATGAAAGTGATTCGTGAATAGAACCTTAGTAGTATTATAACGGCTATCACCGCCGGTGGTATAATGGTGTTGTGAAGGCGTCCCTAACTCGATTTACCCGGCTTTGGCGTTTGATGTTGTTTCAAACATTTTAGGGTTCGTATGTCGTCTGCTCAAACAATCCGATTTACCTATTATTATATTTTAAGTTAACGTAACTATGTTTATATGTATTGGGTTACATCTTAACACTAGATTTTGGTAAGTAAAAGCTATCGAAAGAAGATAAAATATTAAAGACTCCTACATACATTTAACATTTGTAAACTGTAAAATAAACCGTATAAAATATTATTATAACTGTGTCACAGGTTTGAGGTCTAAAACCAAAATAAATATTTTCAACCATTTACATGCCTGTGTAAAAATTTTGTAAATCCCTTTTCACATTTTCGCAAGCATCGTCCCTTAAAAAGTACAAGTAAATAAAAATGCAGCTGTTATCTCCCATTTAAATTGAACAAGTCCGGACAAATAGCCCAAACATAATTCGAAAAATCGTCCCCTGTACGGAACCCTCGTGTATTTTTCCGTCTCATTTGCATGGCTTACATAATTCATGTATGGAGATAAAGCCAGAGATGATGTGGTTGCCATTATTGATAGAACGGATTTGACGCTGAAAAAACTTGGTAACGTAAGAACTAAAAGTAGCTCTGTGGTTGACACCTTGGCTTGTAAATAAATCTAATTGTTTTCTAAGTTACAACCATAGTTCTTAAAACCGGAATTCAGACGCGTTTGTACGCCATTGTTCAGTTTGTTCAGCGACTAATTTTATACGGCCAAGGTGTCATGCTTCCGTAGATGAGATTCAATGATAGTCATCATAACAAACGCGGAGTGGCGCTGTAGAAACAGCAATGCAACAGATAAACGTACAAAACTTATCGTAAAAAAGTTAATTATCATCATCATTATTACCTTTATAGTATCCACTGCATGGCATAAGTCTCCCCCTCTTACGCCAATAATATGTGTTGCCCTGGATGATATTAAATAGTTTGAAGGAAACATCTGGGCAAGAATAACGCAAGAAATTTATTATTTACCAGTAATATTGCATGAACTATACGAGTGTGATCAACATTTTCATATCTACCTAGCTTTTCGATTTATAAGTCTGTGTGGATTTGGATCGCCATACGTTACGGCGACTCGCATTATCCTATTTCTGATTGATATATGTTTTTATCAGCGCTGGAAAAGTTTTGATAGTTTGGCTTCGTATCAACTTTGATATAGGATTTGTTGGATAAAGGATCTGTAGAAAGTAGAAGAGACATCTGCGACAAAGCTAGACCTTTTTAAGAATATGTAACTATTTCCACCATCTGTTCTATAAAATAAATAATAGGAAGTAAATCAATTCTTATTACTTTTTACAAAATATGATGAGAAAAATCAATGCAATTTTGTATTTAACGAAACATTTTAACAGGATTCCTTACATTTTTATAACGTGTGTAAATATAACACTTATGTGTAATTTCTAAATAGTTTAAACTTCTTTAAGAAGTTTTTTGTTTCTCCCTACTTATTATTATCTAATTCTTATCCAAAAAAGCCTAATCACTACATCAATCACACAATATGGTAAAACAAAGAAAAATACCAAAACGTATCATATATACAGGTGTTTATTTATATATTATTTACAAAACGATCACATTCTGGCAACGGTCTCGCGACTTGAGATTACAGATCACAAAAAATGTAAAGTGAACTTTTTGACATGGCAGGTGAGAGTGTTGCTTAGTGGTAGAGGGCAGAGGAGTATCCGTGGGTTCCGTAGCCCAGATTATGACCAGTGGAGTATCCGTAGCCAGGGTAAGAAACCTGGTTGGCGTAGCTCACAGCGGGGGAGCCTGAATGAACACATAAATCATCGTTAATGTTGTCGGCTAAGCTTAAACGTAAGATATGGGGCGGGAATTAATAAACAGGGCCGTTATAAATTTTGAGTAATGCTGTTTTGTTGGCAGATTTTTTAGTACAAATTTATTTGTTTAATAACATAGTTTTAGCTACAACAAGCAGATTGACTAGAATCTTCCACGATATATTGAAAATGATATGACTGCTTCAAATTCTGGCTCAGTGTCGATAACAATCTAATATCTTCTAACATCACAAAACAAACAGTCATAAACCCGTATCAAGTAACATCTCTCATTATTCATCAGTTTATGATCAAAATGACCTCAAATTTGATTACTACCAAATTAACAGGTAGTTAAGTAGGCTCCCACGGTATTGTGCTGAAGTTTTGTGAAACAATAGTTGGCTTTCAAACCCTCTGTATTATGGCTGTTTCGACCTTTGCATGATCTATCTAATAGATACCGCTCTTTATTATGTTAAAATTGAGAAGACGTTACAAATATTGACGTCTTAAGTCTGGCACAGAGATTATATGTTTTTAAAGGTACTGGCATGGAATTAAATTGAAAATTAAATAGAAAAAAAAAAATGTGTAGTATATTTTTGATGTAATGAAAATCTTTGGCTATAAAAGCGAAACGAGAATATTTTAACTTTTAAATATTTGACCATTAGTTAATATCAATATAAGCAATTTTAGGATACACATTTAAACGAAGGTTTTGGCATTATACTAAATCTATAAGAAGTAATCTGTCCTTTATGCTAATTATGCCCTTAAAGCGTGAACGAAACGTGTGACCGTTGATTGTTAATCAACTTTTATGTTTTCGTTGATTAATGATTAGCAAAGTTGACTAATTAGCCGGTATTAGATTAAGAATCTTTCTCATATAGAAACTTAACGTCTATCTATTTTTTTTTAAATTGCTACAAACACCTCAACCGATTTGGTTAAAACAAAACATCTATCATTCGTTTGAGAGCTATCATGTACAGTACCTACAGACAAGACAAACTTATAAAACCTCCCGTTTTGTCGGAGCTTAAAAAAGTACCTCTTGCTTAGTTAGTAAAGAAATTTGTGTCAGCGTGCTCAACTCTGGTATAGAGAGTTTTCAAACCGCCCTGATGGCCTATTGTTCAGGTATGTAGTATGAACTTACCATGGCCGTATCCGCCGAAGTTAGAGTATCCAGTGGAGTAGGCAGCAGGGTAGCCAGAGTAGCCAGTGTAGCCGGAGGAGATACCAGAGTAGCCGGGGTAGGAGTAGGTAGGGGTAGAGTACACCTTGCTCACCACGGGAGCTGCGGCTGGGGAGAAAGAAAAGGAGTTGTTAAAGAAAATACCACAAACTTAATCAGGTTGGTTGTTATTTCATTGTAGCGAGAAATGAATGAAGCAGGAGCCCAAACGCATTTGCTACCTTTATAATATACTATACAACAACCTGTATGAAATTAGGTACGTATGAGGCGCTCCACGTTAAGTGATATCTCTGACTATCATTAAACTAGCTTTATGATATATATCGGTACATTGGCGACCCAATAACGATGTCAAATTCAGTAGCTTACGATTGTTATTACGCTTTTTAAATATTGATTATTATTTGTTTAGTATGTATAGAGCTATAGACGGCACTGTATGATATGTCCTGAAATGTCATTTATTTATTTAGTTTACGCTTAGCATCACCATGAAAAAGTGAATAACAATGTAAAAGAAACCGTGTCACCCATTTGCAATAACCATGAGCGGCATTGAACCACAGACATAACAGTAGAAATACGGCTACTGGTAAGCCCTGTGCCACAATGTCAAGCTAACGTGGGACCGTCCCTGACACAAAAAACACTGTAATAATAATCATTGTGAGTGAAAATCTTTGTCTGCATGTGAAATAAGGTAATGATATTATATGGCTAAATATGGTGTGGTTGAAGGATATGGTAACACCAGTTACATGTACCTACTAAGTATATATGTTTATGAGTATGTTGCATTTGAAAGAGGACATAATGGAAGACACCTATGTAGTTTGGATTCTTTATTCATATAGGTATGTTGGTCTGTGGTTAATGATTTGTGACCATAAACTCTCGATGTTTTTTTCTGAAGAGAAAAAGTTTCTACTTAATCAAATAGATTGATAACTGACGCTGAAAATCAGGCTGAAACGTTTCAATAAGTATCAAAAGTAATCACTGTGTCGAACCGAACACCCATTCCTAAATACTGTTGAAAGTCCCAAATTCCAGTTGTCAAATAAACAAATCAAATAACTGGTATAACAAGGCTCCTAACTTTTATTGGTTCCCAAGGGAGCTACCAAAATGAAGCTTCTGAAATTGTATTTACATTGGAAATACGTATACAAATAACATTCAGTTGAGCGACAAACAAACTCTTTGAGCGTTATTTTTCCGGCTAAATTGATCGGCCTTCAGCGCGGACATTCAAATTGTGGGATTTGAAACTCTTGCTTTTATTGCTGTTTCTTTAAACCATGTTCCCAATTTATGGAGTCAATTCTCGATCTACCTTTATGAAATTGGTATCGTATACCAATTTAAAATATTTATTATTAATTTTACCAGCGCTCTTACTAATATGATCATTTATTCATAAGCATGTAAATAGATTAGACTGCAAGTAAAAGGCTTTTTTACCAATACACTAAGAAAAGCTATTATGAAACAACGTGGTTTCTTTTAATAATGTTTAGATAAAAAAAAAAAATGAAATCATTTTACTAGCACGACATAAAATCTGTGGTTATGTTATTATTTTTCTTTACAAATCCACTCATTTATTCATTCATGGCATTGACGCCGATTTCAAGTTCAATACGCATTTTGATAAACAAAATAAAACGAAATTGTTTATTGAACACAAAAAGTGACGGAAAAACTGACCTTTCAGTCTCTCAATGAAGATCTAATTCATTGATTCGAAACAACTCTTACAAAAAACACGAACAATCAAAATTAAATGATGATAAAGCCTTTTTGTAGATTTCATTGCTAGTTTGAATAGAGAATTGTTGTTAATTTACTCAGAAATGCTAAAATTTTCAGCAAATTTACTTCCTTACATGTATCAGCGAGCATTTATTCATCTCTATTGCTAACGTTTCAACCAAAATGGTTTCCACAAATGTAATAAAATAATATGAAACAGGTAAATATGATAGCCGCAAACGTTTGTGTATACCGTTGAAGCTAAATAAACAGCTTAGTTGCGAATAATGTCCTAATTTGCCTGTGAAATGGGTACTTTAAAGGTATTTACGTCACTGTTTTTCACGATATATGAAGACGCAATATTATAAACGTGAAAAGAATGTTCGTGACAAAATGTGATATGAATTTCATCACAAGAAAAACACTAAAATATACTATGTTTAAGATATCTTTCTAATGGAGAATTATATGACTAAATAGTACTCTAATGACTCGTTAACCTAGGTCATAAAATTAATCTCAAGTTTCAAACAAATCGCATCCAACCGCAAGCTCTAATTTCAACAAAACAAATACAGCTCCCGCCATTTTTGATAATGACCCATTTTCATCCCACAAATAAAACAAATAGCAATACATTAATTAAGAAAGAACTAATTGCTTTAATCAAGTGGAACAAATTGGAGAATACCAACTGCATTCTTGAGAATGAAGCTTTCTTTAGGCCACAATGGAAGCTATTGAGAAAATTGTTGCAACACGATATTGAATCAAAAGAGTGGTGTATAAAGTTCAAATTAGTTTGAAGAGAGATCGTACAAACGATAATGAGCGTACCTCCGTAGAGCACTTTGCTCGGTCGCGTATTAATCTCGCGAGCGATCTGCTCACTGCATTTAACTACAGCTTTATTGCAGCACTAATGCTAGTTTATCGCAGCCCCCATGTTTGTTCATTGGATACGTTTAAAATTTATGAGATTCTTTGAATCGAATCTGGAAGGATTTTTATTTTATTGGCTCTTTCCGGTTTTATTGCTCGATCTTGTTGAACGGTCAGTAGCGAACAATGGGATTTGGCAGAGTGGGATCTTTATGGGACCGATCGAGGAGGAAGTGAGCTTAAACTCCCGATACTTTAAGAGGTCGTTCGGGAACCAATTTTCATGAAGGTGGAAACTATTGGGTTGGATAATAGGACTGCCAATTCTATGGTAATGCTATCGGTGCCAAAGTATATTTTAAATTCTTTGGTATATTGGTAGGAAAACTTAGAAATTTCAGGAAACTGGAGCACAATTTTCTCAAGTGTTTAAAGTACATTTAGACAGAGACAGTATTCTTAAAATACCCCTTTTAGGAACTTTCCTTTTCTCTTGCGAGCGACACTTGGAAAGAATGAATCGAGTCATCTCTAGAAGTTTCCTTTAACTTTTCAATGGAACCGAATTTCTTAGGACTCAATGAATCGAATTCGAGGAAACTTTGAGCTCAACTATTAAAATTCAAGATATTCGACGTTCGTTTTGAATACGAAGCAGAGTATCTTATGTTTGGATAAGGAAATTTAAAGAAAAGATACATAACTTTACCGGCATAGATAAAAGCTTTTCTAGAAGACTTGAATACAATCCGAGAGTACTAAGATTTACTATCTTAAAATTGATAAGATCATTAAGAAGCAGTAATTAGATAGATATTATCAATTTCTATGAACTTTAAACTAACAGCACAAAACACTTCCAAATATGTCTAAAACAAATTGAATGATCTTCCAACAACTATCTATCTTAGAAGATTTTAAAACCTAAAACCTAACTATCTTAAGATTTTAAATTTCTAGGAAGGATTCTAGATAAACAGCATACAAACCATGGATGTACCGGTGTGCTTTACTAAGACACATCAATAGAAAGACACAGAATAAAATAACACTAGTATCTTGTAAAGTGTTCCTCCCATATATACTATCTCATCCCATATACATACATATAGGTATATACGCTCTACCAGCGACCTCATAATATTATTTATGGAAGTCGCCGCCTCCGGTGAGAAGATTCCCGGGAAGATGTGTCAATTGTAACAAGGTGGTCTGAGATATTGCAACATGTAATGTTACGGCAATATGCTGTACAAATGTAAGGTAGTGGGGGATACCGTTTGGGGGAATATGGATTGATATTGAAATTGTAATACAAGTATGTATTGTACTTACACTATTTGAATTGATTTTATGTTTATAACTTGAACAAATGCAAGTAACTAGTTTAATTTTGTAAATGAATGGAATAAAATATGTACATGATCCTATTCGTTTATCATAATCAATAAAGTTTATTATTTAATTATCTTTGAACTTAAGAATTTACTAAAACAACTATGATGTAAATAGGTATAGTTTGAACCATATTATTTCACTTTGTTAAAAAAAATAACGGCAAATTTTGTGATTTACAGAAGTCAATCCAAGGCCAAATGACCCTTTTTAGTTTTACTAATTCACAACAGTCTACTAGCAAGAAAACTATTCCTCCAGCTTTACTAAGCGATAAATCTCCAAAGGACTCGCGGACTTCATTATACAATATCGAACAATTCAATTGAGTGCTATTAGCTATAAGATGGCTGGTGCGCTTTTGCTGAACACCGACCAAGTTTCAATTGGAAGAGATTCTTGGCATTATGCGATCGAAGCTCAGTTCATAATATGTTTAATGATATTCGACATGAGATTTAGTAATTATACGTATTGTTTAATAAGAAAAATCAAAAGGTGAAGCTAGCTATTAAGACTACAGATTAAGAACATTAAATATATTTTTGCCCCTTTTTTGTAGTAGTTAGAAGTAGTATGTTTAGTTTTTCTTCCCTTGTTTTTATATTTTATTTCTTACCTTAAAGATAACTTAATTAACAGAATATTAATAAGTTTAATAAAGTTTGTGGAAGATTTTATGTTTATGTATAAAATAGACGCAAGTGATCTTAATTTGTCACTATGTTTAAATAGTGACAAAGTAACTATTGAAATTGCAGTTTAAAAGTGACACAAACTTGTAAGTAAATGAATATTAATAAACACACTGAGCTGCATCACCGTTACCAATTTCCCTCGACGATCTATTCCAATTTAAACCTTCCTACTATGGATTAAAGTTCATTTTAGCTTATTTAGTTGATAAAATATTTGCAGTTAACTGCTCTTTTGTAATAATTAACTCGTTAAGCTGTACGCTCGTTCACAGACAAAGTTTGTTGCAGTTAAATGTGTATAAATATTATTTTAATGCCCTGCAAGCAGAGAGCAGAGATAAATAGAAAATATTTTCTAACCAAATGGTTCTATGAGAAGAAATAACTAGCGCAAGCACTGATAGTCATTTTGTGGTAAATGAAAACTTATCACGATGTGTATTAGTTAGGCTATATGATGAAAAAAACTAACACAACATCAATAGAACAAAAAAAAACATGTAACTTGCTGAATTGTACCATTTTTTTAAGTTTCTCTTTCTATGTTTAACGACATAGAACTATTTTTTTTAACTAACTCAGCTTAAGCGTCAAATGTCCGCTTACCGTATCCACCATGTCCGGAGTATCCTCCAAGTCCGCCGTAGCTGCTGTAGCCTCCAAGTCCGCCATAGCTGCTGTAACCTCCAAGTCCTCCATAGCTGCCGTAGCCTCCAAGGCCGTTATAGGCGCTGTAACCTCCCAACCCGCCGTAGCCTGCTCCGTATCCAGCTCCGTAGCCAAGCGCTACTCCGCGTTTCTCGGTCTTCTTGGCCTCTTCAGCGCACACAGCGCTCAGGGCAAGGACGGCTACAATCTGGAAACAATAAAAAAAAACAATGTTAAAAACGTATACCTATTTATAAATCACACATAAAATAGGACTAAAAGTCATAAGAGAAAAATCCCAAAATTATGAGATGGTCTTGTTTAACTTGTATTTAAAATGTAACAAACCTTGTCAAGGATTTGAATTTTTATCGTTTGAACCACTTTTATGTATAGCTGTCAATTATCATTCTTATTTATTAGACACCAATGAATAAAATAGATAAACTTTAGTGTCCTTGAAATTTATGGTTCTAGTTTATTTTGCAAATATTTTAATTCTTCTTGACCGTTTAAAGCAAATAATACTTTGTTTTGTAGATGTTTTATTGGTTAGTAGAACCAAATTTCAGCATATTGAACATGAAAAATAATAATAGACGTGATTGTAAAACGATAGCCAGATTACAGCCCAACTAATTACTAAAAATTAATAAGTAAAACCTTTTTAATTACAACTTCCTATTGATGCCAACAACATAATTGCTTTATTATTGCCACTGGCAACACCTCACAATACAACATAAGTATACAATACACATAAAGGAAGTGTTCTTTCGCCATAGTTCTTTGTCTTAGTATTGCCATACGTTGATACTGACCAAAGCTAATTAACTTCAAAAGACAGTATACTGACTACATAAAGTTACGAAATGAGCCTTCTGAAATAATATTGCCTTTGTATGTAATTTTGACATTTCAGATCAAAAGCATTTATTATTTGACATATACTTTTGGGTGTACTTACTACGGTAGTATAAGATGCAGCGATATTCTTAGCAAAACTCATTTTATCTTCTTTTTGTTTAAACAAGAAATGGGTTTGCACTTGACCGTAATTTGCCAGATGGTAAGCAATGATTACGGTCTAGGATGGAGCGTGCTTACCCAGTAAGAACCGAATACCGATTCACTCTCGCTTTGAAGATCGCAAGATTATATTCCGTGGGGAACAAGGCAGGTCAGGCAGGGAGATCCACAATTTAGCAGTGCTCACTATAAAAGTGGAAGCATAACGTTTAGTGCAGGTGTTGGGAATTTGGACCAGGAACCAGTGACGACCTGCTAACTTATTTAGAGAACCGCATTGTATTTGACATCTTTGAATTATATTGCCAGATTTAACTATCACATAAGTACGTTCTTGAGTATCATTTTAGTTGTTTAATAGTTTAAAAAACCTGACACAATATTCTATATTTTCTGCAAAAATATCAAACTACTACAGCACAACCGGTAAATAGAAAGTTAAACATGTAAACATACTAACAACAAGCTTATTTTAATCACTATACATTATTAAAATGTAACCCTCTATCCTGCCGGTGCAGGAATATGCTGCGGCTAGAAGATTATGACCACAAACTAATAAAGAAGATAGATAATGCATTTAATAGGATTGAAACCATTTTTTTGTGTATTTATCACAAAAAACTGAGTCTTTTTACACTTTACATTCAGATACAATATTGTTTTGTTGACTTTATCCTCTTTCAAAAGTTGGTGATTGCTAATCGATCATATTGGTTATATAAGTACTATAAAGTTTTACAAGTAAAGAATTAATTGATTTTCATCTCAGTAATTTTGTTATTTAGCTGATAGTATGAAATTTGGCCTAGAGGCTCGATTTCATTACACAATTCCATATCCTGCAGTTTAAAGCACAAATAAAGCAGTATGATTATCCGGGAGCTTTATCTGTGTTGTCTCTAGTCTGAGCTTTCGATGTACCTGTAAGCCCAAGTAAGCCACAACACAGGTTCGTCTGGATTACACTCCACTTCATGTATGAACTTTATAAGCAGCCTCGCTATCGTGCTTGAAAAAAAATCATTATTGAATAAGTAGTTGATTTAACTTGTCTGGATCTAAATGTTGTAGTATTGTTATAAAGTTTCAGAAGAATGGTTTTAAAAAATGTACTTACTTTGTGTACTGAGTTCTTATAATGCAAAACCAAAATATTGTAGGTGTATATGTGATTTTTTTCCACCCTTTTTTATTATTTGGTCAACTAATAGAAACATAATTTCTTGTTTCAGTAAATTTAAACAATAATTAAGTAAACTGGTAAATTATAATTTTGAAATAATAATTTACCTGTACTAGGTCGGCGTCATAATTATTTTATGGCTCGTAAATCAGAGTTTTGCCAAAAACTGGACGTTCATTATTAGACTATAAATTATAGTTTTTGTTAATTAGACTATAGTTGATTAATGGAATGTTTAATTTTTGTATTGTTATTTAGTATTTTAGGGGTGAATTATAATTTTCTTGAATCATTTTTATATTTGTACGTTAGTTTTATAATTCGGCTGGCTGAATAGGAACAGCCAGTAGTTTATCTATTTACGAGAATTTGAGTTGCATATGTTTAAAAAATTATTAAGTAAATATATTTTTGAAGATACATTTCATCTTCAAATGGATAGAGGGTAGGGAGGCCTTTGCCCAACAATGGGACAATACAGGCTCTTTATAATAATAATATATTTTTATTCGAGGCAAATTATACAAATGAAAATTGACATTAATTAAGGGCTAGACTGAGAAACACATACATACAATACATGTATTTATTAAAATGAGTTAAAATTATTTAAAGAACATAAATAATGTAAAGTATCAACATTCTTCATTTAAAATGACTATTTTCACACATTCATTAAGCCGTCTTTCCGTTTTTATTGCGAAACGTTCACGATGCAAATTTTAATTTAAGCCGAAAAGTAAATTAATTACTGAGGAAGTAATTAAAGAGGATAAATTACAAAATAATTATAATTAGAAGGGAGGGGCTGAGTTACGAGAGGGCTGGAGCTACATTTGCAATTGAAATGTGAGGAATAAAAATGCACACCGAACTTTTTCGCAAGATTAAAAGCGGTTTTTTGGAAATGTATCGCGTCTTGTGTTTGTGTTTCTTGTGTTTTAAGACTGGTTTACGTTTTATTTTCTATATTGCAACTTGTTATTTTTCTATTGCATTATTTTATGTTGTATGTTAATCATAGCATAAACTTTAAAAATGATTTATTGAAACCTATTCTTTTGTATATTATCATTGAGTTAATAAATTAATTCTATCCGTCGAGGCGATTAAAAGTGGCTACGCGTGACCATAATGCTGGCTTGTATCCCAAAAGGTTAGTTTAGCCACAGAATACATGTCTAGCTATTAACGGGGCAATGCAGCCAGCATTTTGGGTACGTTGCCTTTCGATAAAGTAGATTAGGTTATTTCTTTTAATTAGTTTTTTCTAATTAGTTATTTCTTTTTTTTTAATTTCTTTACGCTACATCAAATTTGCGTTATACTATGTACTAGTAATCACGTCATTTGTAATTTAAAATAATTAATCATTAAGTTTTATCAAACAAAATTGTAATGAATTATATAATTATTATGTATCAATTTGTGCAAACCATGAATTAATGTTTTGGAAATAAATTATTTTTATCTTTTTTTTTTTATGAAGTTTATGATTTTTTTTGTATACGAAGTGCATTTAAATCAATCTGTCATCAATCTGAGTGGTCAAATATGGATTCCACTATCATTAATATATAATAAGGTCTGTAAGTAAAGACATTAGTCAAAATTCGTCACACCATCCGGTCGGATATTGCAATAGTATTAGAATGGCGAGCAAATTGCAGGCGGAGCCGCAGGATATGACTAATGTAGCACATTGACAACTTTAAGTATACCTTGATTTGTTATTAGTTTATGAGTTTGGAGTTTGTTATAGTGTTATGTAACTTGTGATATTGATTTAGGGTTTGATATTAATTGACGAAACCTAAGACATTTTGATATCGAATTTGGTAAATTGATTGGATCATTAAGTATCTAAACAAAAGTTTTAATAAGAATTATTGGGATTTTAACTATCTTCAATATTAGTTATACATTATAATAATATACGTTCGCGTTGTTAATATATTTTATGAAATTGTATTTAAAATGGAATGAGATCAAACTACATCCATTATATTTGAACAAAAACTTGCTGAAAATTTATTTTTTTATTAAAAATTAAAATTTAACACATAAAATAGAATGTTTGTAATTCATTTATCAAGTATTATGTAACACTTCACCCCCTATGAAAAAAAAAACAAATCACAACTCAACAAAACAAATGCATCGGATTTCAAATTCGAAATCAGAACACGAGAAACAAAGGCACTCCATTTTCAAAAACCGATCGTTCTACTCACCAAGAATTTCATGTTGGCAGTAGATTGGACTCAGACGACTGATGTATCGACTCCCGCGCATACCGCTTATATACCTCGCGGCGGAGCGCTCAAGGATCCCAGGGTTGAAGGAAGCTGCTCGTACTCGCTACTTGTGTTAGTTATGTTTTTTTTTAATTAGTGCCGGTATTTTTAATAAATAATGGTCAGTTTAAAGATTTTTTTGAGGTTTATGTTTCATTTAAAATATGGAAACGTAAAAAAAACATTACTGTAGCACTTGAAGTGAAATAAAGGTTCTAGAATAAAACAAAACTTTATTTTTTTAATCGACTACAAAAAATGAGGTTATTATGTTTTTTTTAGTAATTTACTTTTCTTTGATTGTAAATATTATAAAAGGAGTAGTTTTGCCCAGTTACTAATTTGGGTTCCTTGAAAGCCACTGTTTCAAGGCTATATTTAATTTGACTTAGTTTAAATATGGCTTGACATTGTCCTCTGCTACGGGAAAATATGGTCTAATTATGAAATGTTTTTTTACTACATTAGTTCCTTTAAGGTTTTGTTCGAACAATTCAATATATTAAATACTATAGGTAATAAATAAATATATAATACCATACTTAATTAAGATAGTTTGGTGCGGGAATGTAAATGTTCTCATGGACATATTTACTCCAGGAAAGATGACAAGGAGGTGTTTAGTTTCATCTTATTTAAAATACATATTTTTTATATGCTGGAAAGACGCATATTGCAATTCACCATCACTTCACCGGAGCGTCTACAAAGAATAAGATTTCATATAACCAATTTTTCTAAGCAAAGACAGATGCCAAAGTTAAATAGAAAAATCCTTATTTTGATTAACCAAAGCTGTCTGTATGACCTATTAATAAATAACATTTTATGACATGCCTGTAAGAAGTAGATAATTTAAATTATATGGGCACTCGAAATCCTACAGAATAACTGAGTAATTAATTGAATTAAGGTTGTAAATGCAGCGCTTTATAAAAATAACCACTGCAAAAAAGTGAAACAGGATGTGTAAAGACCTTAAATAATTTTTAATTTATGACTGTTACTCGCTTACTAAAATAATATATTTTTTGCAATTATAAAATGACGACGACTTAATTTTGAGATACGGCTTATGAAAGTATTTCGTAAAACAAAGTTTATTATATATAAATAAGGTAAAGGGTGTAATAAAATAATACTGTCTTGATATCGATACAAACATCTCTACTTTTGACAAATTTTAATATAACTTGGCTTGGTTATAAGTAGTTTTTTATCAATGTACAGTGAGGCATTCAACCATTAAATCGCCTGAAGCGATAGTGATACCATTATATCAGAAAAAATAAGTGCCTAAATGGTAATAATACAATATACGTAGTAATGGTAGGTATTAGTGGACGCGGCTTCGTTCTCATTATCTCAGGTTAAAAAGTCACTCCTAAAACCTCATACTAAGTACCTACGTACCAAATATCACGATGATCCGTTTAGCTGTTTTTACGTGTAAAGCTTTTAAATAAACAGACAAAATTTATAAGAACTGCTGAAACGTGTTTTCGATTCGACCCTCTGCAGCTCTATTATTATGTGTAGATACAGATATTTTCTTCAAAAAACTTGCGTAACCACGACGTTACGACTACGGCAAATTCTAATACATTTCCCCCACAATTATTCCATGCACCTTACTAGCACTTATACTCAAAAAGCCTTATTAATCCTAAAATTGCTGTACCTGTTTCGATGCAATTGCGTTCCATAAACAACATATTAATTGCAGGCTAGATCGTATTAACAGATAGCATTCTTGACTTTTGTTCGGTGCTGCGTGCGAGTTGAGTAATATCTTGAAACTTATTTTGTGGAGTACTTATTCTCATACTTTGTTTGTTCAAATTTTCTAACACTAAAAACGATTTTTTGTAATTTTCGTATTGTTTTTATTAAAAGCCTGTATTGGCCCATTGTTAGGCAAGGGCCTGCCTAACCTCTTTCTTTCTATTTTATATTGGTGCAATTTTTTGACATTTATATTCACACAATTAAAACCAAAAACATTATATAGATGTACAGGCATAGAAAAAAGCTATTCAAATGTTTTGCATTCAAACTTGCTTAAAAAGGTTAAAAGACATACATAAATGCAGGTATTACCTTTCATTCTGATAGAATCGCGTGAACAATTTTTTTTTATTTAGCGAGTAAATCCGCGTGAGGATGCCAGTATCAGATCAGTAAAGTGATTAATGAATTGAACATGATTTATTAATACCAACCAATCTAATTTTAAGTTCAAGCTTAATCAACGGTTTATAATACCGATATTTATAGCTATTTATTGATAAATAATAGTTTTTATAATATTGAATAAAAATTAAGAGCAATCCGAGCAACCTAATAGAAAATAATATTTTTCTAGTCATTTTCCGTGTTTGGAAAATCAAAAACAATTTACTGTAGATTAATGGCTCTGCGTCGACATACCATACAGATTCGAATCCTGCCGGTGATGATAATTTCCGCTTATTCCCAAATAAGTTTATCATTTTAGTATTAAAACTTTTGTGAGACATTTTATCGATATGTAAGTAAACGGTTTTAAGTTTATCGTTGATATTATGATTTAGGTATACCACCAAACTGTCCAATAATGATCGTATTAATAGTTCATTGACAGCCTTTGACAGTATGATATAGTCCAAGATGCTCTAGTTTCTGCTTACGCCTAATATATGAGGTTATTCATCCACGTTTGGTTTTGTGCATTTTAGATTTATTTATTGGTACTAAACATTCAAAGGGCTCAGACAATTGATTCCTTTAAAAAACAAGTAAAGGAATTTTATCTCGCTTCCCTTCAATGAAAATTGCTGTTATTTTAACTACTGCTATCACCTATAATATTCTGTTGTATATTATATGTATTTGTATATAAACATCTATTTTATTATATTAAGTATGTATATTGTGTATTTATATATAGTATATATTAGTAATATTTCTTATTTCCTTTTTGTTGTACACCACATTCTTCTTTTTTTCTTTTTGCTTATTTCTCTCCAGCCGAAGGTTGCCTGGAAGAGATCGCTTTTAGCGATAAGGCCGCCGCTTGTGGCACTAGTTTAGATACAATTTGTTTTATGTACTGTTTTTTAATATGTGTCAACAATAAAGAGTTAATCTATCTATCTATCTATCTAAACATGCAACAAAGGCAACGTAATTTTTTATTTTTGTCTATTTGTTTTTGTATTTCTGTAAAAATATATCAATTTATTTTGAATAGCTAGTAAACAGAGACATGCAAAAATATATCATTTTGTAATGTTTTAAAATCATTAGACATAAGGCGATTAAAATTAAAATCTATGCTAAATTTTTATACATACAGGACTAACTTACAAATATTAAACTTTTATACTTTTTTTTTACAAGAGATAGACTCATGCTTGACTACAACTTGCTACTAAAGCAATACGCAAAACAGATTCCACCTCATGTTCTACTCCTAGTTCCCACCTTTCGTGGCCTATATTTTGATTAACTCCTATCACCTACCATTTACATAAACACAGATTTTAATTACAAAAACTCTGCTTATTACATAGGGACATTATACAGAGTTACTAATAACTTACAAATAACCTTATAAGGGCGGTTTTTATAAGACAAAAGACATTTTTATATTTATAAATGAATGTGTTTGCGCATGACCGTAACTCGCCTGATGGTAAGCAATCATTACGGTCTAGGACGGAGCGTGCTTACCCATTAAGAACCGATTTCTGTCTATCTTTCTCTTCTTACTCATAGAAATTAGCGGAAAAATCACCTGTTACATGCAATAAGTTCACCAATCGCTGACATAATGTACGTAGCAAATTTTTCTCGCATGGTTTCAAAAATCGTAGAACTACAACCATTGCCTAAAGGTACTTATATTAAGTTACAAATAAACCTGTAAGTTTATATGTAACTTGGGCATTCAGTGTGCAAGTAAATTTAAATGATACATCTCCCAGAATACAGGCCCGAGTTACATGGCGCGAGTAAGTACGAATTATAGCGGGTGAATCATGAGTAACCATTATGAAATTGCTGCTACATGTTGAGATACTTGAATCACATATCTGTCAAACTAGGTACTGTTACAATTTTAGAATTTTCGTATTTTTAAGAAGAGCGTATTACTGTATTATAGTTACCGTAAGGCATGATTAAATTTCCGGGACAACCGGGACGCGCGTGCTGACTCGTCCTCCTGATGATGGAAACCTCAGTTTTCCGAAACTTGTCGAGCTAATTTTCGACATAATTACTGACGTAAGTGCTAGTCGGTTATAACAACAAAAGAGCGTATTATTATATATTATTACTAGTGGACCTTCGCACCTTCGATCGCGTTATTTCAGGATAAAAAGTAGCCTATGACACATAAAACTTCACACTACCTAAATAACAAAAATCATGATGATCCGTTCAGCCGTTCAGCGTTTAAATAAACAGACAAACAGAGACATAGATAAACTGAAAAACAGATAAACATTTCTAGATGTTAGAAGATAATCAATTAGAAGTTTCTCAAACCTTTTTTTTAAATCTTCTATGTTCAGGTTACTACTAGTACTAGTACTTTTATGATTTTATCTTCTATGTTCAGAATTTCGACCTTCGTCAACTTTATTACATGTATAGAATAGATATCCAATTTATAAGCTTGCTAGTTCCTTCACCCGTGATGAATCGAGATAAAAAATAGCCTACGTCAATTTCGGAACCGTATCCTACTACTATAACAAAAATTTCGATAGTAAAGCTTTGTTAAGGCGTGAAAACAACAATTAAGACAAACATAATTACGCTTTAATTCTTATAATGCAAATAGTGGGCGCTCGCGGTTTCGCTCGCATCAAGAAGTCAAATTTGCATCTCCTATTGCACCCGTTTAAAAGTGGCATTTCCTTAAATCCTTTCTTAGCGAATGCCTACGTAATAACATCTACCTGTAAATTTCAGCCCAATCCGTCCAGTGGTTTGGGCTGTGCGTTGATAAATCACTATGTCAGTCAGTCACCTTTAAAACTATAAAAATGTAGATAAAGTATGACTTCTTATGATGGAATGAGGTATGACTCTATCAAAAACGGGGGCTGCATCATCTGAAATATAAAATGAGGCATCAAGCTTCGAAATTAATTGGCGGCTTTGATTCTGAGCCAGTTCAATAGTACTTACCTTACTTTAGACCTCAGTAGTCAATAAATATCTGATTGCCAAGTAGAAATAAAAGACAGATGATATAAGTCACCTTGTCAAATAGAAACAAAGCATATAGGATACCTAACCTATAAACATTTTAGCTAATGTCCTGTCGAAATGGAAAGATACTGGTCAGAGCTCGTTTTTTTATTTCGATTTTATGATCTTATTGTCAAGGTCTTAGATTAGCTTAAGCCGGTGAAATCACTGGATTTAAATACCTACTATTATCTTTGATAGTGCATTATAAAACCGGCTCTAAGAATCACTATGTGTGTAGGCGAAACTAGATGATAGAAATTCAGAATCATGTAAATTTCAAATAGCTACAGTGGTATTAAATTTTCTTTTTTCATTGTTAATATCTCTGCCCTAATCGTATATGTTTAGATTTCTTATATTTGTATATTTTGTACTTGATGTACAATAAATAAATTTTATTTTGACTGGATTTTATTTGATTTAATTTGTAACCTTATAAGCTGCTTTGTTGGTCTAGATTAAGGCGAGGCATTTTCGCGCGAACTACGATTTTAGGAGGTGAGGTGTGGGGGGCCGCCCGCGCGTCTCACTCCGCGCGCTGTCCATTTCTCGTAACGTTAGCACTACGCCACAGTATAAATATTTCAGCTGTTATACTATGATCAACTTCTATTAATGTAAAATGTTATTTTTGTCAGTTTTAAATAAGCTAAGTAATAATTTATTACTTTATATCTATAAATATAAAACAAAGTCGTGTTTGTTGTTTGAAAGAAAATACATAGGTTATATTAATAAAATTGCCGTGACTTTGTATATTCGCTGCTTAGATAACATGCAAAAAAAAATATCACCACATTTATTACGTTTATTATCGTATACATTCTGTTTGGATATTCTGCTTGGATCTGTTTTTAGGGTTCCGTACCCAAAGGATAAAAAACGGGACACTATTACTAAGACTTCGCTGTCTGTCTGTCCGTCCGTATGTCACCAGGCTGTATCTTATAAACCGTGATAGTTAGACAGTTTTTTTAGAAGATGTATTTCTGTTGCCGCTATTATTTTATTTATTTTGAACACATACAGTCGTAACAACAAATAACAACAAATATAAATTACCATAATTATTACGTTTATGATTGTATAAATTCAGCTTGGTTCTGTTTTGTGTGTAACGTGACAAACTAATGATGTTATAATATACTCACTCATCATTGATATTATTTTGAGATAATTTATCATCACATTCTGCAAGTCATTCTTTATCAGCTGTAGAGTAGTCAATAGTAAATAATATAAAAAATAAATAGATCGGCCTATTTTATGGTATTATTGTTTAGTACATGATCCACTTACCCATCTGTCGTTGAAGTATTGAAATTCACAGGTTGCAATTCTACTAATGGACTGGTAGTATTAGATACTCGTGACTGCTTTTTCGACCTAAATTAATTAATTATAGGGTACTCGTACATAGGTACATACTTTTGGTCATACTGATATAATTTAGTCTGTGGCAAGTAATGACGAAAATTTACGAAATCAACTAAAATTATAGAAAATTCTCATATACCTGAGGAGAAACATAAAGAATAAAAAAATTGGGCCACTTTTAGAAATATTGTTGCGTGCTTAGTAATTTTACTTTAAAAAAACGAGTAATCTTCATAATTTTACTATAAAAGGGAGTAATTTACATACCGTTTCTTATAGTTCTCTTTCCCTGTCCTTCTTTTGGATATTAACACTGATTTCTTCCTAACTTTATTTTTTTATTAGCCATTTTCAATTATTACACTGTGGCAAGAATGTAAGAACGGGCGGAGAAAATTTGGCACAGGTCTAACGTTGGCAAGCGCCCGATTGCGACTGACGGGGTAGCGGGCGGCGCGGCGTCTTGTCAAACTGCTGGGAAATATTCAAGTTTTGGGATTAATAATTAACTCAAAAATATAGGACTTTAGTTGAAACCCAAATTTTAGCAGGTTCTCTGTAGTATTTAAAGAGAAACATTTCTATATAAAAATGATGTGTAAAGTCAGAAATTTTATTAATAAGATATTCGATTTAGACTTTTACATTAAGCTGTCTTTGGATTTTTTTATGATCGAGTAAAGTATACCCTATCGTGTAACAAATTAGCACATTCCTCAGACAATATCCTTAAGTATATTGTATATTTTTTGCAAGACCGATATTAAGGAGTAAATACCTAAAAAATTTGATATAGTAAAACGTTTTTCTCCGCTTTTTCACTGGTGACTCGCCTTAAAGGAACATAATACAATTCATATTCATCAAATAGAAAAAAATTAAATTTGAAGAATAAGTTGAAACAATAGAAAACAAGCAAATATAAACTAGCTTACACAAGCTGTCTCCAACTGTTTTACTCGGATTAATCCGTGACAGAAAGAGAGTTTTTATTACTGGGGCTCATGACTCCTCCGCAGAATTAAGTAATCGAGACAGGTCTCTCGGGCAAATACATCATTCCACGGATGACATAGGGCCTCAGATTTTTTGACCTCAAACATGTCGGTTTCCCCATGAAGCTTTTCTTCGTCAGTAAGTGAGTGCATATTTCCAAAACCATTGCTTTATATTAACTTACAAAACACAACAAATCAATTCTTTGAGCATAGGGGAGGTTACACTTGCACTAATATTCAAAACGCACAATCTCTCCTCTATCTACAAACTTTATTAATAAATAATTATTTAAATATCCTTCCATCAAAAGCATTAAGCTTTCAAATCATGTGACATATTATGTATCTCACGTTTCTAGCCTTTTTCTACAAAAAAACATTTCCAAACACGTTTTTGCTCCACTAATAGGTATTACACATGAGTTAATTATGTATGTTGTCTGGGACAGTGTCCAAAATGAGGCGTTAGTATTCGTGTATTTTAAATCTTGTGAAAGACTCAGGAAATATATTCTTCATCTTATCGAATGAGAGTGGCCAACTCTGGTGTCGAGAGTCAGCCTCTGTCAGTCACATGGCTTAACGACTGCCGTACTAGACAAACAGCCGGGAATAAATATTTATATGCGTACATCTTCCGAGTTAATTTGAGAGCAAGAAATGGACCAGATTTAAAGTTAAATCTATTCATTTCATTATGATTACAGGTAACCTATGCCTATTTCTAAATACTATTGCATTAGTCCACTTTTACATATTCAAATATGATTTATACATTCAATTTTTTGAGGCCAAAAGCTACCCATTTTTCTTTTCCCAAAATCAAAATTAATTTACAAATTTTAAGGAAGCAATAAAAGAGTGTAAGTACATTGTTTATGAATTGGTCTTCAAACGCATAAGCTCTGTAGTATAAAAATAAAATCCTTTCTTTTCCAATAGTCGGTTAAAATATACTAGTATTAAAACACCATTCTTTTTCTATACAATATTTGTCATTCTTACATATGAATTTACAAGCAAAAAATAATAACATTTTTTTCCCTTCTATGTAATTCTTTACTACATGCGAGTATCATAAGTTTATTAAACAGTTTGCGCTGCGTTTCTGCATAGCATTGAATTTCACACATAGGCGACTTTTTCAATTTAACTTTATCTGTTCCTCTGTTTGTTTGGGAATTTTAGGCAAAGAGTTGACAGTTTGCATGACTGTTGGTATGATTGTGTTATAGTTGAAGAGGTGGAGTAATATATTTGTAAGGTGAATTTAAATTCTTTATATATAAGCACTGCTCTTTATTGACAAAATATATAAACGTTTTGTAATTTCATACGTTCCTCCGATAAGTTTCCAAAGAAGTTAAACTACTCATAAAAACATGTATAATTTTATACAAATGAAAATCTCTGTCATACACTGCCAGTTTAGTAAATTTATTTCAGGATAGAGAAATAAAAGAGAAAAGTGGAAATAAAATAAACCTTTCAAATAGTACGAACCTAATTATATGCTGTTGTTACAAAACACCGAACACAAACAGTATTGAAATGAAAATAGAGACCAGATTTGGCCACTCTTATAAAATGAAGAAGAAGACATAAATATATAGCCTTCCAAAAAACTGGCCTACGTATCTTGAAAATGTTTAGAATTTTTTCCTAACTCGCCTCCCGCCCTAAGGTCGCTCCAATTTGCCTCAAGTACGTCCGTTTTTACACCTCAGCACTTGTGTACGTGCTGTGGCGTAATACAACTGTATATACAGAGTTACTCGTCATGTAGGTTTGCTTATTACAATTTTTTTGGGCCAATTTTAAGTTAGTTACGATAATTTCAAGTTTGAACCACACTTTTATACACCTATTGTATTATATTATTTATGATAATTATATTTACTTACATGAATAATTTTGTGTTAAGTTTTGTTTCATGAAGATTTGCTATGATCTTGATAGTAAAGATTACTCTAAGGATACTTACTACTAATACCACATCAAAAATCAATGAATCTCTCGTCACATCGCACCATTGCCGTGTGAAAGAAACAGATTTACCATCAAACTCTCGCTATGATTTACAAAAAAAATTAATAAAAATTCTATGAAATGGAAAAGCGGAGCAGCTTAAGTACTTCTAGTAAGTCAACAATTTAATTCCCAGTCCAGCAAATAATACGACTTTATTCTATTTAAATGACAACTTACAAAATCAGAGAAATCACAGTCATACTTACGAATATTTTACAGCATACAAAATGATCACAAATAACCCAGTATGCAGTACAGTCGCTCCATTGAATATTGCCTTTGTTTTTTGTCTCGGCGGCATGATGGTCAGGTGGCTTCAAGGGCTTGTTTGGATGACTAATGCAATGTGTATGACCATAAACTGAGTAGGTACTACATTTGCAGTTTTAACGTGTGAAAAGATTATGGTACTATTTTAATATGAAGCATTTTTATAAGCCTAGCAAACCCCGCGAACTCCGTTTCGCCACCAGGTGGCTTTGCTTTTCTTTTTTTTTATAAACCTCACGGAGCCCGAGACCTTTCCAACGAATGCAAAACCGTGGAAATCGGTTCGTGCGTTCTGGAGTTATAGCGTGAGGAAGGAAAACCCGACTTATTTTTTTATAGTAGATTTCGGCTATGGGGTACGTATCTTCAACGGGAAGTTTACTGAATTAATTATTATTCTAATATATGTACATAGTATGGGCATCAAGATAAGACAATAAGACTCAAATGACACATATTATATAAAGATCAGCGCAAGAGTGATTTATTTCTTTCAAGCTGTAGCATTGTAATCAATGTCTCTGTTGTTTTCCGTACCCTGCTCTATTTTCGTTAACAAATTGATCTGATCTAAAATAGATATGATATTATCATACTAATTTAACTGATCCTAATAGCCATTTGTCACCCTAGTAACAGAATAATTAATTTTGTTATGAGGAAAAACATCACTCTACATATTTTCAGGTTTGTCGAGATAATGTTTGTGTATGAAGAATTATTAACATATGTTCTAAATTTACATTTCGCTGGTCGTCCCATTTTATTTTATTTTTGATTCGTGAATCTACAAAATTTATGGTCACCATCAAATAGTATTAAAAAACTCGTTATTTTATTATATGTGACCGGATTTGTCTCTAAATTGGGTTGATGGGTGTATGCAAATCAGACAATTAGTCATTAATTCTGATGGTTATGTAATTAAGTAGACCAGAAGATGGGCCGATAGTCGCAGGTGTATGCCTCAACAGGAAATAATGATATAAACAACTGGAGGTCGTAAATTATAGGTAAAAAAATGTTTTTAAATATCAGAATAAGTAAGTTTACTTCTAAATAAAAAAAGAAATAAATCAAACTCCTAAATTTGAATTTATAAGATAATTTACATAGCCATGGATCGAAAATTTTTACAAAAAGACGGAGAGTCAAAATTCAGCAATTCATTCAATTGAGTCTGTTGCACCGATTACCTGGACCTCAATTTATTCCTGAAAGAGTAGCGTGCTTCTTGCTACACAGGATCCTAGGATGCCTAGCGCAAAGTATAACCTCCCATAATATAGCCATTTAGTGCAGATGACTAAATTTTATACATACGTTGGTAAGATTAATTACATAAATAAAATTATTTAAAAAAGGCTTGACGTTTACATGACAATCGTATGTAGAATATATAACCATCACTTTGTGCCTGATTATCGTTTATTTTTAGCTATGATTTCTAAAGTCTAATAAGTTTCTAATAATAACATGTATTATTTATTGCCTTCAAATATGGCAATTTTATCTGCAGTGTTGTTGTTTAACCTGAGTCGAAAGTCAAGGACACAAAAATCGGACACCCAATCAAAATAATTCAATCGAGATCCATTTCGTTTTTTGGTTTTATTATGATGTAGTTCTTCTTTTTATTGAGAGTTAGAAACAAGTTAGGTTAAGACACGTAGAAATTCTAGAATGTTTTGGTATAATTTGATTTTTAATGACGACGCTCCAAATTATTATTTTGTCTGTAGGTTTTCTTAGAAGTTTTAAATTTATCGTAATTAAAACATTCCATACATTGTGGTCAAGAACTGCAGACGAGGGGTGGTAAGTCGGGCAACTTGATCGGTCCACGACAGACCATCCAACCTGGACGTGGTCTAATATATATAATAATAATAAATAAATTATAAATAATAAATATTCCGGGACATTTCACACAGCGCCATCTAGCCCCACACTAAGCAAACGCTTGTGTCGTGGGTACTAGATAACGGATATAATACTTATATATACCTAGTCAGGTCATAAGTACTGTCACACAGTAAAAACTTTTCTTTTAGAATGCTGGCCACAAAAAAGTTTATTGAATTAGAATTTCGAATTGTTCATGAAAATAAAAATGTATACTTTTTAGAATTTTACTCATTTTTAAATATGGAGTGGACGCTTAAAGAAGACCGTGTTGCAGTTATTGCATTGCATCGTTGCGGTTACGCGCCAATTCAAATTTTTGACATACTGAAAAATTTGAATATAACCAAAAGATTCGTTTATCGTACCATCAAACGATACAATGAAGACTCTAGTGTAGATGACAGGTCAAGAAGTGGTCGCCCTCGGTCTGTTAGGACTCCAGCAGTGATAAAAGCTGTGAAGGCGCGAATTCAAAGAAATCCCAAACGTAAGCAGAAACTGTTGGCCCTTCAGATGGGGTTAAGCAGAACCACGGTGAAAAGGGTATTAAATGAAGACTTAGGGCTTCGGGCATATCGAAGAAAAACAGGACATCGTTTGAATGCTCGTCTAATGGACCTGAGACTGAAGAGATGCCGCGCTTTGTTGAAGCGGTACGCGGGAAAAAAATATCGGGAAATTCTTTTTTCGGATGAAAAAATTTTTACCGTAGAAGAGAGCTACAACAAACAAAATGATAAGGTGTACGCACACAGTAGTGAAGAAGCGAGCAAACGTATTCCGCGTGTCCAACGAGGTAATTTTCCATCCTCGCTCATGGTATGGTTGGGAGTTTCTTATTGGGGCTTAACAGAGGTACATTTTTGTGAGAAAGGTGTAAAAACGAATGCAGTTGTGTATCAAAATACTGTCCTGACGAACCTTGTGGAACCTGTTTCTCATATCATGTTCAATAACAAGCACTGGGTATTCCAACAAGATTCGGCGCCAGCTCATAGAGCGAAGAGCACACAAGACTGGCTGGCGGCGCGTGAAATCGACTTCATCCGGCACGAAGACTGGCCCTCCTCCAGTCCAGATTTGAATCCGTTAGATTACAAGATATGGCAACACTTGGAGGAAAAGGCGTGCTCAAAGCCTCATCCCAATTTGGAGTCACTCAAGACATCCTTGATTAAGGCAGCCGCCGATATTGACATGGACCTCGTTCGTGCAGCGATAGACGACTGGCCGCGCAGATTGAAGGCCTGTATTCAAAATCACGGAGGCCATTTTGAATAAACTTTATTGTCATAAGAATCTATGTTTTGTTAAGTTCATTTTGGTATATAAATGGTTACATAAAGAATAAAGTTGTTTCAATTATTTTATATTAAACATGTGACAGAATTTATGACCTGACTAGGTATATTAACTTTGTTTTGAACTAATATGGGTTTGCACATGGCCATAGTTTGCCCGATGGCAAGCAAAGGCCTAAGAAGGAGCGTGCTTATCCGAGAAGAACTGATTAACTCTCGCTTTGAAGATCGCTAAATATATATTTTTTTGCTACATAAAACCAAAAATCTAACCAAAGGCCTCCGCCACGCGGAGGGAACTAGATATCTATATATACCTACATAAATAAAAACCTGGACGTGGTCTGCGTCACAGGATCGTACGATACGTATGAACTTAGCAGTAGGATTTAAAGGGCTGTGGAGATGATGATGAAATATTTGATTTTAAAAAAAAGGTTGATAATGATTTGTTTTGTTCTATACTTGTGACCTATGACAATAATGAATAATTATTTTAATGAGGTAGGTTTGGGTATTCGTTTACCTATTAATGTGCTAATTTCCTCCAACAAATGCTTTTTTCTTTCTTTCTACCTCAGCAAGAAAATACAGACACAACAGACAAACAGATAGAATCAGCTCAAGTATCTAGTGTAGTAGAAGGTAAAAATCGCAGGGATTCTGCTTTCGAAGGATCCGGTCTGAGCAGGCGGTAATGGCTTGCGTTACTCAAACTGTTGTACTATCCCCTACTACGAGTACAAATCACACTTTCACGCTATGAATATGGCTCTTTTTTACAAGGCAGTGCATTGTAGACAAAAAAAAAAGATAACGTCAATGCAATGACTTGAATCGCCGTCGGCCGAGATACAATCTTCGGATTAGTTCGGAAGGTGGTATGACTTTTTGCATGCACGCATAGCCAATGTTTACATTACAACCTAACCTTAAAACAAACTTTTGTATTTCGTGATTAAAATTAAATTACAGAAAATTGTAAACGATGTTACTACCGTAAACCTATGTATCGTGACCAAACAGTTAAAGTTGTGTGAATGCAGTTAACTTTGTATGTGAACTTCTGTAATAATACCTAGGTAAGCATAGTTTTCTGTAAGTAGGCTAAGTTATTACAAATAAACATAATTGAATTGAATTGAATTGAAGGGTAGCCCAATTGCGCTAATTCGCTGTACCTAGTACCTACATATTATATCAATGGTGGGTCCTGGGTACTTACCGCGATGATTTGCGCAAAAAGACTACTTCAAACCACCAAAACAATATTGCGTAATATTTCAAATTATTTGCCGGTATTTGATAAAATAATAGGATAAATTCGAGGTATATTGAATAGGATTGTAGGATTCCGAACGAGTTCTGATAGTATTTTACGTGAAATTAATGGTCTAATTTACATGAATTACTTGTTGATATCGTTGGAGTTATACTAATTATCAATTAAAAATCATACCTTCTTATTTTGTTTTAATTAACAACCAATGATTATGACAAAGTACAGACAGACTAGTGTGAAATATATTACCTAAAACACCTGTCTTATATCTTACACTATAAAAATACATGCATATACAATGCAAATATGTATATGCAATGTCTGTTTTCAAGTATTTTTTTGCGAGTTGGTTTGTTTGAATAAGTACTTAAAATGTGTATTATATTTGTCAGAAAAAATAAGTGTTTCTAATGAATGTGCAAGAGTTTGTGCGAAAATGTAATCGGGTTAATTTGTCTATCTATGTTGTCACTAGAATTTATATTGCTGTTATAGTTAAGAGCTGTATCTGATAACGCCTCTCTTTCTAATCTATAGCCTACTTTCCAGAAAATTGCAACCCTGAAAAGCGTTCTTCTCATCCAGAAAAAATAAGTTTCCTCTGAGCAAGTGTGCTTTGGACTATTACATTTCATAACATCTACGAGTATATCTTATTTTAAATTTTGCTCCTCATTGTATACGTTTCATCTTGTCTGTTGTGTCTTGTGTACGTGCGTGACGTCACAGCTAGCCCCAAAAATCAGCGCTGGTTGCTTCCGCACAACCGGGAGTTGGGGCTGTGTTGTGGCATATTATTTAAGTTTGTTTAATTGCGTTTGTTTTTTCTGTTAAATCTGCCATACTACATGTTATTTCTTTCATTAACGAGCCGCGAAATTCTTACATCTTTCCGATCAGACTAATAGTAGGGGACTACACGGCTAGGAGCTTGTATCCCGCGATGGTATCGGCGCGTGTGATGCTCGCCAGATATATCGGCCGCGCGGCTTAGCGCTCTTTATTGCCTACACTCGAGCACATAATGGTATGTGGTTACAATTGTTTTTTAAACCGAATTTAAAAAATGAGATAATCAAGTCTTCTGAAAGTTTCTTTTATGATATAAAAGTGACAATACTAGCAAGACGGCAAAGCAGCACGCCCACCTATTTCTGATCCAGAAAGACATTACACTTAACTTGTCAATTTCAAAACTCACGCAGTACCAAGTTGTGGCTGATTTAAAAACTTACAATAAAAAAACATACAATTCAACGTACTCTACGCTGTAGCATGAATTTTATCGTCGTCAATTAAGTATTTTAGTCACATATTTGTAACATAGTAAATAAAAAACCTCCAGCCACTTGTCTCCCCGCTCGTCCAGCCCAGCAGAAAGCTGGCGACATCATCGGTGGCTATTTGTTAGGATTCCCTCGATGTGGGCTCGTTACTCACGGACAGACGGACGCACGGACAGCTCACACATATGCGGGAATTATTCACGAGGCTTATGTCAGTCTAAAGTATAACAGTTGTTAGATTGGTGACGAGAATTTTCAAACGCACTGAGGAGCTTTGCTACTATGTATTTTTTCATTTAAAAACTTGGGTCCTCTAATACTACCACAGAAATCTAAATAAACAGGTTGTTTATTTAGATTTCTGTGAATACTACACATTTTTACCTAAAAAGTAAGTTCGTAAGAGAGTGGCCAACTCTGATGTCAGAGTTTTCAAACCACCCTAAGGGCTTCTGATATGGCTTCATGACTGCAGTACCACGACAAAAAGCCCTGACCTACTATGTAACATGTCATCCGACCCACGGAAGCGCCTAAAATGGAATGCTACTATATATTTACTTTATTGTTTGATTAAGTTATATTACTAGGAATTAGATTTCAATATTTAACATAATTGTCGTAAAGTTATAAAATGAATGTTAAATGCAAAATATACAAGAACATGTTTTCTATCTAATGTAATATATATGTATAGGTCCTTTTTTCTACGTCAATAAAATGAAATAGCCAAACCTGTTTAGGTACTTGAAATTTAGTAGATAATAATCAAAGGTTACAAAGCCATGATAAACTAAAAACCAAGATTTGCAATTTCGATAACATTGATAAAGCTAATAAAACAACCAAGAGTCAATTAATTCTAACGAGCTATTTCTATGACTATTCCCAAAGTTTCTCACATAAATATGCCATAAAAACTCGTAAAGCACGCACAAGTCACGCCCCATATACTTCTGTTTGATATTAAACTACATCGTAAACTTTTTTTATAATATTATAATTTATAAACAATCCACTGTTTTCCGCATTTACAAAAGCCTTACAATGTTTAACTTGTCATTGAGTCAGATCACAAAATTAATTTCATGCGCGTTGGTATGTTTGTATTAAATATACATAACAAAGGATATATTATGACTTTTATTCTTAATTATGTCTTTGACACTCACTTTGATAGAAGATTCATGTCATGCCATTACTATTAATATGAATTTGTAAATTTTCCTGACTGTCATGTTAAAATTGTGTGCGAGGGTTTGCTTATATTTTCAAAGTACATTGTATGACCGAATCTTTTTTTATAGTAACGTACAGTTCTGTTATACATTTACACTTAAAATATTTCAATAACTTACAGTGTGTACGTCACCTTAGACAGTGAACCTAACTTTCACATTTAATAATCAATCCAAAAACCTTCCTTACAGTTAAGATGTAAAAACATAAGATACAACATAACGAGGAAAAAAGGAAAAAAGTTACATTAACAGAATAAACATTAACAATAAAATCAATCTACTAATTCACAGTTCAATTTTAATTGCTGAATTGGATTTCATTACCAGATAGACCTTAGGTACAATATTAAATTAATAAAAACTAAACATACTACTTCTAACTACTACAAATAGGGGCACTTAGAAAATCTTTAATTGATTAATTAATTAACTAATAATATTTAAGCAATGACTAACATATGTAATCAAACTCAAATGCAAATTTTAATCTGTAATTAATTTTTAATTTTAATTTCAATAGTTGACACTGTGGAAGAACCCTGGATATTGCAACACAGGGAATCCTAAAGCAGTAGACAGGACCCCAATTTTAATTTGAACTTAATTAATTTAGATACTTTTATATAATGTACAAATGATAACCTGTTTTTAGTGGAAATAAATAATTTTTATCTTTATCTTTATCTATCTTTATATTGAAGACTTTCATCTTTAATTTTATCATTAACTAATTAATGCCAATAACTAACTAATATTTACATATATTTCACAAGTATATACAAAAAAGACTTAAACATACAGAAAAAGTAACAGAAAACAAACAGATATTTACAAAAAATTCAGCACACCGTCCATGTTGTCGCTTACCTTACTTGACCTTAGGTTCATAATATCGACTACATTTTATTCTCTATTAGTTTAAGTAAAGCCGCAGGCAACCAGTAGAAATAATTAAGTAGCATAAAGTAATAGGACGTTCACTTATCAGTGTTTTGATATAATTAACGTTTTTGCCTAATTAAGTCTACTGTTGGTACAGAAACAATGAACTCTCGTTGCCTTGAGGTTATTCAGTTACTTCTACGATGATTTATTGAAGATTGAGGTGTGTCTTATACAGGTGCACGTGGCATAAGGAGTCTAAAAAATAAAATAAATCAATGGTGAAAAATAAAATCTATGACTCAAGTTTGTAATATGTAGGTAGGTACAATGTACATAAACATGACATGCGTTTGCTAAAAAATATTATTCTAACCCCAGTTTTTAACCGACTTCCAAGACAAGGAGGTTATTAAGTCTTCTAAAGTTTTTCTTTCTTTTTTTTTTGTGGGGATGTTACGCGATTACTCCTTTGTTTATCAACCGACTTCAAAAATTCTTTTTATTATTTTTTATTCGATGATGATAGTTTCCGAGATGGTCCCATATAAATTGTTTTTCATTCGGTTTAGTACTTTTTGAGAAAAAAACTAGTAAACCAACTAATTGATAAAGTTTATGCAAACCAATTTTACCCATATTTCCAAAACTTCTAGTCGGATTTTTAAACAGTTTTCTGTAATGTGTTGAGGCTTAATAGGTGCATCTTTTTAGCTATGTATTACGATGACAACTCACCAGAGGGCGCTGCTTTATACACTATATCTTCTGAATTATCAGCCCGATTTTGATGCGGTGTTCTCTGATAGGCTTAGATTTGTTTAGCAAATGAATTTATGTTGTAGTTTTTTTTTTATAGGTAAATCCCCATACAAATCAAATTTTAAACGTACTGTTGGATTTCAAATGCCACACGTAGATGACGTAGACATTGATTTGTTTGGAGAAAGACTTTCTAACTTTAGCGTAAATAGCTACGTAAGCTTACCGCAAGTAGAAACTGCAATCTGTAAAAGAAAAAAAATACGTTCATACCAATAAAAACCAAAGAATATGCGTCATCAAACTTGTTACACGCTTTACAATCTTAATCACACCATCTTCAGATACACTCGAGATAGTTTGAACTAAATGAATCTTTTTGCAGCGTTATAAAGAAACATGTAATTATCAGCATTTATGACGCCCAGCTAAGCTCGTCTAATGTTCTCGGACTCGCTAACTGCTTGTTAATTACTGGTTAGTTTAGAATTGATACAGTTTTAAGCAAAAAATAAAGTATTTGTAGTACATTTTCTTGTTGGAATTCACGTTTGAGTTGTCATGCAAACAGTTCTGGAATTTAGTAGCATTTACCTACTAACTTCTGGAAGTACAAAATAGTTTGAAAATACAAATAGTTTACAACCCTTTTATTACACTTATTTCCTATTACAAAGCAAAATAACTATGTAACATGCCTAAACTCAATCTATCTCATTTACAAGTAAATTATTTGATATACCTAGCTAGGTCTAACAGCAACGTCTAAGGCTAATTTTAGCAAAATCTGGCACAAAGGTGGTTGACTGTTTTAAATACTACAATAGTCTATTGTTATTCTATCTGAACTTCACGCTGTCCATATTCTAACTAATAAACTTTTATTTTTAGCTTTGAGCGTCCAAAATAGGAACATATGAATACTGTTATTTCAATTCGAGCCTATCCTATCAAATTGGCAGGCTTTTTGTGTTGTCCAAACTTCCATAGCCTATTTTAGAGAGTAGTCAAAAATAACAACACGGTTATAGCCGTGCCTCGTATTCATTCTGACCTTTAGGTTCCCGATATCCTATGGGGTTTACAGCCCATATTCCATCGTTAGGGGTCGTTACGTTTTTACAGTGTCGTATCATAAACAGCTAGTTTCTATTGGCACTGACAATAGAATAAACCCTATAGATATCGCAAAAGGTAAAATTTTTACTGCCTCTTCTTTATGCATGTAATACATAAATTGAAAAAATAAATTCTTATCTTTGTACCACCACATCCCCGTCAGTAATGGTTTAATAAAATGTATAAAATTTAAGTCTGTCTCCAAATAGTATTTTTGCACTAAGACTGATGCAAATTTTTATAAGTTTTAAAAATTTAGATTATTACATTCCACTTTGCGAAATAACGTAAACTATGTACATACGTATGTAACATTGTTAAAAAATAATATGACATTTTCTGATACGCTGTTTATAGATACACCAATGAGGTAGATTAGATACTGAAACCAAAACTTGGTAGAACTTTTATATTATATCTAGAAAATGCGCAAACAGATAAATAATATTATCTATACGCTGTAACCACTGTGTATGTAAAAAAACCTATAAAGATTAAGCTGACTTCAGAGACGGAGCGGCGCCCGGCGGCCGTGATTAAATTTATTATGTGATAACACAAAATAACGCAACACTTTAAACGCTCACGTTTTAAAATTTATCTACAGTTTTAATAAAATATCTCATCTACGCTTCATTCTCGGAAATCGCAGTTTAAATCGCAGGTGTCTCCGGCGGCATATATAGAGACTAATTATTTCGCAATCAATAAACCAAAGGTTACGAACATTAATCATGATTACTAGTTGCTATGCCTTTCCGAATTAAAAATATCATGACTCACACTAGATTTTAGGCGTGAAATCTCTTTGCTTTAATCAACGTACGTATATCCTCAATTATATATAGCATTGGTCACTGACACCGCCTCGCGTGTCCAACATGAATGGACTGACGCAGGTAAGTGGTAGGTATATTTACCTACTGTGTAACCTATATTGCAAAACTTCCTTGTTTCTTGATGGTTCCCATAAAGACATTTGTAGTCTTATTCTTAACAATAGGAGGAAGTAAAATGAATTTCGTCATCATTATTATCACACTTCTGTCAGATATAGAATCATTGACCAATGAGAAATTATATGATTAGATTTAGAAGTTTTTTTTAACGCGGTTTAGGCCAACGTTTGAATGCAGCCTCAGTAAAATAAATAAACAACACTCAATCTAAAGAAATAAATCCATATTTTATTAATTTTATTCTTTCTGACACCTTCAATTTTCAAACTACTTCCTCTAATTCACTTGGCGTGTATGGTGCCCGTAATCAATGTTAGCTTCGTCATAGAATAGGTATTAGTTGTAGCATCGTTAGCATTATCCCATACTTCATGGAATTCGCACACCGCGGCCAGCCTGCGTGTTAGAGGTCAAGGGAAACATTCTTATACACAGGGTACTGAAGGCGGAATTCACAGGTTAAATACATAATTATGCATATAAAACCAACAGTCACAATGTCAACAGTTTGAGAACTGGCATAGGGTTCCAAGCACATAGATATTATTATAGTAATCTCATCACCCTTGTACTCGTATGTTGAAGCTTAAATCAACTTATGTAACATGTGAAACATCCGTTACGTAAAATTTAAAGGACTACTTGATCAGTGTTAACGCTTAGATGAATGTCACTTTCTGTCTATCTTTCTATTCAAATAACATCGCCTAAGATGGATATATAGTAGATAATAAATCTCACAAGAAAGAGACTACTACTACACCCTTTACTATGGGTCGGATGACACGTTAAATTGTAGATCCCGGCTGTTTGTCTAGTACAGCAGTCGTTAATGCATGTCAGAGGCCCTTAGGGCGGCTTGATAAACTCTCGACACCAGAGTTGGCCCCTCTCATTCGATAAGAAGAAACCAAAGTAATAATAATATCTTGACAAATAATGGCATCATCAAGAAATACTTAATCTACCCACCATGTGTTCCGCAACGCTCTGTTAACCATCTGATAGGATTTTTGTCACCATAACGATGACTCGCGGCTCTGACTGCTCATGCATATCATGATACTCGGTCAAGGACAGGTCTTAACTTTAACAGCATTTGTAAGCATTTGTGAAGCAGAGATCAAGTAGCCATGGAGTGGTCTTTGTAGTTAGTGATGAGGAACACTACGCACCAATTAGAAGCGAAGAAGCAAGTTGAGATTGAAAACAATATTGTAAATTTGTAAATCAGTGAACATATTCTGTCGCAGTACTGACTGCCAACCTCCACTAATTGGAGAGGCACTATAAGAAAAAGAAGAAAAGGAACATATTTACCATTCCTCGTTAATTCTTCCTTAACGATTAATATTGGTGTAAAATTGTTTGGGATAATATCTCATGTAAAGACATAAAAAAAGACTTAAAGTAAGCTAGACTGTATGTGAGAAATCAAATTATAAAGTTGTGGTAAGTTGAGTGAATATTTAGATCTATTAAAAAGTGCTCACAGATACTGTAGCCTATTTGTGGTGCATATCTCAGTAATTGTGATTGTTGGGAACACAATAGTTTTTCAGTAGATCACATTATAAAATTTAAATAGTTTACTATACAATAGCGCTAGTAGATAAAATATTGTACAAAATAAATCTATATATTAACTAAACGGTTTTCACTCACGTGTAAATCGCGTAACATACGTTCACATACGTTCTGAAGATGGATGTCATAACATCCGAAACGCGTAAACAACTTACGCGATTTACACGTGAGTGAAAACCGTTTAGTTAATATATTGATAAAATGTCACACGAAAGTTTTAATATTAAAATAAATCTATTATGGAGCGAAGGTGAAAATAAAAACGTTTTTTTATTTCCTCACTAAAAATACATTATTTGCATGATCAGTCAATACTATTATTTGTCATTGTTTTGAGGTTAAAATACTTGACTCAACTTGGGTGTAAAATCCGTAAGGTTACCAAACTTGTGATGTCGGTGCAAAATTTGACACATATGTGATCATAGTTGTAATTATTTGGAGTTGTAGAGCACTTAAAGTTATGTAAATACTCTCTCTTCTGTTGTAGTTAATTAGGGTTTCGCAATGAGCAAGATTTTCTTGTTACTTACACAATATTGTTAGTTAATATTTTTCCAAGAAGTTTCTGTAAATGGATTACATTATAATGAGTATACTCGTATTATTTAGTTATTGCGCTAAACTAACTAAAAAAGTAAGCGATGTTCATCCACATTTTACAACGTACTTAAATATATACGTGACTTGTGGGTGCTCGCGGCTTCTCTCGCATTACGAAGTAAAACTTGCATGCCCTAATTCACCCCTTAATAGTGGCATTTCCAAAAATCCTTTCTTATCGGATGCCTACGTCATAACATCTAAAGCGCCCAGTGGTTTGGGCGGTGCTTTGATAGATCACTAAGTCAGTCATATTGAGATTATAAGTTGGTTATGCCTAGCTTAGCAAAATCAATCACAAATAATTGTTTTCGAGTATGCCTCGTTAATATTAAACTCAATTACATGTGACTCGCAATGCTTAATATTTAAGATTAAATTATAGAACTGCAAAGGATACGATCAAACCATTTAATTTACTCATTTATGTTTCCCACGGTTTAAAATAATCCAAGACAAATAACTAATCAGACCGACACTAGAGTGCCTTATAAACCAATATGATCAATATTTATTATATAATAACATAATGATTAAGAACGATATTAATATTTCATATTACATTATGAATGTGTTTCCTGCGTTATGGTAAAGGAAATGCCTGTGCTCCATACATTGATTAATTGATTAAAGTAAGTAAATGATATACAAAGTTTAGACAATAAAAAAATACAATAATTTTAATAAATAAATAAAGAAAAAAAAGTATGTTTTTCTGTTATAAAGGTAAGCAAACCATTTTAATCGTTAAAGTAGACGTATCAATTGAGTTGTTTTAATTATGTAACAATTTAAACAACTCAACTAAAAATAACTAAACTAGGAATAAGTATTACAAGTTAGTTAATAAAGAAGATAAGAAAAATATTTCATAAATAAGGGAAATCTGAAATATCTTGATTGTGACACTATTTTTTCTATAACATTTCATTACAGTTTTCATCAGTGAATTATAAACGAAATTAATTTTACAACAACTGATAAAACCTATTTAATTTATTTAAAAATTAAAGCCTTCACGGTAATTGTTTTCATTATTCGGCACCCAATTTGATGATTCATTCGGCTAAAGCTCACTCAAAGGTCATCTGGCAATCTAACACCAGTATAACAAAGGCTTCATATCAAAACGGAATATATATCATAATTAGACTATTACTGTACTTTTGACTGACCTGTTAGCTTAGTTGGTAGTGGCTCTGCCTTCTAATCTAGGGGTTGCGGGTTCGATTCCCGCCTGACACAAGTATTTATACATTTTAAAAATGTATAATTTCTTGTGTTGAGTCTGGTTGTTTGTATGTATAATAAGTATGTATTTACAAAAGAAAAGTATATAAGTATTATCCGTTATCTAGTACCCACGACACAAGCGTTTGCTTAGTGTGGGGCTAGATGGCGCTGTGTGCAATGTCCCGAAATATTTATTTATTTATATTTATTTACTTAGCAACATTATTTTATGCAAACTGAATGACGTGTTTTACTCATTTCAGACCTCACTGCACCTCACACCTTTGTGCAATTTTTATTTACAAGGTTAGATAAAAGTAGTTTCAAACTACATGGTATTTGAAGTGGTCTACGTTGTTTATTATTTAGTTTGAGGTTATTTAAAATACTCACTTTTTCATCATCATCATCCGCAGCCCTTGAGACCCCACTGCTGGGTATAGGCCTCCCTTCGTTTGTGCCGTCTGCGTCGATCTTGTCTTTTGTTCACCCATTATTGCTTCGTACCTCAAGCATATAATCAAACAGTTTACTAAGTAAGCAAATTCATACGAAAATGTCCTAGTCTAGTGTCCAGAGTTACAAACCACCCTTGAGGCCACTGACGGAGCTTAACGACTCCTATACTATGACAAACAGTCTGAACTTACAATTTTCTACTTCAAAAATTCCGACCCACAGAAGCAACGAAATAGAATGCCACTCCTCCTCACACTCCTCATCCAAGGACTGTTCGTATCTGACCGCTAGCGGAGCTACAGGGGCTTCAGTTATTTACGCAATTATTTTTCCTCACATCTAGAACACCCGAGCTAAAAGCAGTTTAGTAGTAACAAGCAGCGACCACCATTATAAAAGTAATTAAAACAAACAAGCCGCATATAGGTCACAGGTATTGTAGCTAACATACATGCATACATGTACATACATTCTTTTATAATCTGTGGTAGTCGCACAATGAAGGATTTCACGCTACATGAAAACGAAACTTGGCTGAGCAAGACTGTGTGGAGTTGGGACATTAGGGGAATTTTTACAGATATGATAAACGTTTCCCAGCGAAAGTAGACACACTTTGGTGATATAGTGGGAGTTCTGTAATAAATAGGATGGAAGTAATTCTAGGGCTTCATAAAATTAATGACTCAAACAAATCTTTTCCACAGTCATGAGGCAATTGACCATGTCACCTGAAGCGACATGGTGAAGCATACCTGCAGGCCTACCACAAAGTTTTTAAAAGCAGTGTCATTGCCGCTCCGCTGCGATTCCGCTGGAATTCAATGCTGCTAATATTCGTACCACAAACTTATGACGTAATATCGCGTTCCAGCGGATTTCAAGCGGATTAGGGATGAGACACTGAACGAATGATTTCGCTAAAACTGCATAAAATGAAAGAGTTTGTGATAAAATATAGCACAACCTATAGTAGTTTTGCTTTCAAAATTTGTCACTGTCACTGATTCGAAGACAGTTCTATATTTTCTTTGAAACTGTCGTACTTGCGTGTTGCCAGATATCGGCTTAAACCGTATTTAGCTCGTATTTACCTGTACTGAAAAAATAATTTTGTTGAAAACGAACATTTGTATTACAAGTTAGTTTTGCGTAAATAATAAACAGTTTGAGATTTGATTTTGACTTAACTAAATGTGTAAAACAGTAAGTTATTGCACAGAGACTAAAGTTGAGATTACATTAAATAGGTATGAATTTATATCAGGTGCCGTAAAAGGCTAGGTATTAAAGCTAATATGTATTTTGTTTCAGATCTTTAACACCCATCTTTCCTTTGAGTATATTAATTTTTAATTATTATATATTTAATTTAAGTTTTTGTCCCAACTTCCAACTGTTCGTGTTTCTAGTATATTTCTCACAGCATTTACACACATTGAGTGTCAAATTGTCAAAATGTAACGCACATTATGGCCACATTCGGTCTGCCATTGAAACTACGTGCGTTGACTTACTAACCACAACTTACTTGAATTTTATTACTTACTAAAATTTTAAATTATACTTATTGCACTAGATTTTTAAAACTAAACTGTTAACATGCAATTTATATACATATGTCAGGTACTTTATGACGCGAATCATCTAGCTGCAGGAATGGATTTTTAACTTTGTGAAATAACCAAATGTAGACGCGTACTGAATTGATTCCGTATTTTTTAAGCTGTGTATCAGCTTTAGTAATAAATTGATTATGATCACAATGGAATGACGAAGTTTTACTTATATGACGTTCAAACCAGCTTATAACTAAAAGATTATTATTTTTGTTAAAAAACCATACACAATAAACGTGCATATAGGTAGGTATAGAATTATAGACAGCTAGAACTGATAACAAATTTGGGTTCAAAATTAATCTATTTCGGAAACAGATTTCGACTTTGAACTTTTTATCTCAAATCTAATAAGACAAATAATTATGTTAGCAGTACAACATCTTCCTCTTTATTGTTTTACAACTGGAATTATTTTTGGTTCTTTTTGTTAATTTTCGTGCGTAACCAAAGTTTTCACGTGTCAAAGAAACACGTGCTAGTACTAAAGCTAATTAATGTGTTACGGTTGTATTGTTTAGTATATTTAACACGGTTTTATTTCGTAATACATAGTCATTAACGATATATGCAGTTGTTAAGAGGAAGTGCTAAATAAAATGTAATCAAATAAGTTGTAGAAAACAAATATTTTTATATCATAAGTAAACCATTTACGTAGGTTTTAACAAGCTACATAAGGATAATTTTCGGAGCAAAAGCGATAAAGATTTTTTGATCTTCTTAAAAAAATGACGAATCGCTTAAAATGTTGAAATATGACTTATTGAACAGGTGAAATATTACTATAATGACATTTTCCCAAAAAACTGCGATTCAACACAACAATGCATTTGAAATGTAGACCACCATAACATGGATTGCATAACTAAAGTATGGCTCGCCGTGAACTTGAAATCTGCTGGCGTGGCCGCATTCACTGTTACATTACATACGAGTACATACGGTACAGAACGGTGCGACTTTTTACTTTTATATTTTGAATCATGCTAAATTCATTTACTTCATCGGTTTTTCTAGTACATGTATATATTTGGATTAAATGTGTAAATAAATGTTTAATTGTTTACTGTCTTGTCCTGATTTTTTTTGGATTGATGGGGATTATTTTTAAGACCGCTACCCCATACTCTCTTAAAATAATCAAGTTGTAAGTTATGTATAGCTTACCAAATCTGCTAAAAAGTGTATTTTTAGAACAGATATTAATGAAGCTTTAAAAGATGAACGATGTATTATTTGGTAAGTATATGTAGTGCTATTTTTCACTAGCGTGGCTTTTTCTATGTTTTGGTTAAAGCAAAATGAAATGAAATGATTGTGTTTAAAAATAAAATATCTTATACTTACAACATTGAAATATCTGTAATGATATTTCTTTTTAGTTTGTAAAAGCAAAATATTCAACCACTGTTTATTTTATTTAATATCTAAAAAGTTGCACCTTGTAATAGCATCTTGGCTGTAATATTACCAGCGTACTTCCAAAGGTCATTTTTTGCAGCATAAAAAACCATTCGTGATATTGAATGAATTATTTTATTTTATTGGCTAAAATTTTATTATACAAACCAAGCACGTACTGCAATAATGCGTACTGCGATTTTTTTGTAGACACTTCAGGCAAATAATTTATCGCCTAAAAAATTATGAAATAAATAAAAATAAACTTTATTGAAATGCTTGCCAAATGATATTATAATATAAAAGGTTTGTAAATAATACATAAACTCAGTAATGAAGCATTCTTAAGCAAAAATAAGATCCACATACCTACTATATAAACAAGGTTGTTGAATCATTCGTATTTTAAAAAAAAAACTTTTTTTATGTAGGTATGCATGCACAGAAATCTAAATAAACAGGTTTATTTAGATTTCTGTGTATGCATGTGTGTGTGTAGATTGTCGTGCATAAAATAAAAGTGTTTGGTTAGTAAGTAACATATGTTACCAATAAACACCGCCTACCCGAATCATTCTAAATCTATCGTCGTTCTCATTATAAACTTGCATGTATTGAAATGTACTAGACCCCTCCCACAAAGGATTAAGTACACAAAGCGGGTTCATATTTAACTGGCAAGATTGAACGCTGTGTGTCGAACTTTGGAGGCTTCCAATATGCAAAAGTAAGATTTTACAATATCATGAACAAATTAATAAAGAAAATCTTCTTTATTAATTTGTTCATGATATTGTACTATTTATTTAGTTGTAATGATTCGTGACACAGCTTGAATATCAATTATTTTGTTTTTTTATATGAACAAAACAAATAATATGAATTTTAGTGTTTTTGACCGTCACATAACTGGTAGTAACAAAAAACGTTTTCAGGTGATACTTTCAATATTTCCTTGTCTTGTTCAGATATGTAATGAATACAAACTACGCTCATTTTTTTAAATTCCCAGTTTGCTAAACTCTGGCATCGTATATCCCAATCCAGTGGGAAATCAAAACTCCAATAGACAACTACTTTCAATAGATTTTGAATCGTATTCAGGAAATTTTGTAGTCGTAATAGTTTTTACAACTTGTAGGTACATGTGATATTATTCTGTATGCGTTGAATTGTTTTATATAAGGTCACGATGGCATTTTAGGATTTTGTATTATCCTATTTATATATTATTATATCCTTTTTTTATATTATTCCTATTCATCGTTTATTTTGGTGTAATAAATCAAGAAAATTTTATCTTTTAATATAAAAAAACGTCCCCATTACTACAAGTTTTGCTATAATTATGGGTAGATAAGTAGATAATAAGATCTACACATAATCTTAAGTAAAGGACATAAATAAGGTTAGATTCACATAATAATTAAAAAGTCTTGAAAGAGAAATATGATAAATGTAAGCTAGCAAATTGTTCGAATCGGTTATTAACATCAGTTATTATTAACAATCAGTAACATCAATAATATTGTTAACACGTCTAGTTTTAAAATGAATGAAGTAAAGAGGTCGAAACTCTTAATTAAACCTTCGCTCGTTATAGCAGAATTTCCTACCGAAAGTGGAATTAAACGAAAACCGCAGGTGCGAAGACACCTGTTTATTAAGGGTATTTTCAACTAAGAGTGAAGAAGACCTAGTTAGGAAAACTATATATTGATGTTCTGTGAAACAAAATGGCGATTAAAAAAAATTACTCCATCAAAGCCGAGTTGAGCCGTTAATATAAATATAATCGATGTTTTAATATTCATGACAGCTATTTTCAAACACGGGAACTCCAATAAATCGAGTATAGTCCTTTCCATTGAAGAGGTTCAATAAGTCGACCTATTAACTTCTCTTTGAAAGGGCTTGTGGCCTTAGCACGGCTCAAATGAATCAGTAGTTTACACAAGGAATTTTGGCAAATCACGAGAAAAATTCCAAAATTCATCATTCATTCAGCATTTTACAGGCACAGCATATCAAGTACATTATATATAACATTTTTTTTTATATCGCACCAACTCATATTGTCCCCTAGCGAATGACAAGCATAGTATAAACTTTATTTTAGAGTCACGCTTATCAATGAAATCCTAAAATAAATAAATATTTAAAATAATAGAGGAAAGTTACCAAATATGGGCTAATATTTTGTTTTTGCCTCGTTAACTCTGTAACTCCCTCGCTTCGCTCGTGAGTTAACCCTGGGATCCCTCGTCCTTGGGGTTCAAAATATCGCCCGAGACATAATACACTGCTTTATCACCTTAATGCATAATCTACTATTTTTGGTCTTGGCTTTCTTTTTTCATTTTTTTCCTATACTTATTTTCTCTTGCTTCTGTCTATTATGTTTTGTTTTATTTTGTTTTTCAATTTTCTTCTTATTTGCTTCAGTAAGGTCATTTTCATATGGAGATGAAGTTATACCCGATGCCTCAGGAGCTTTTCTACCGCTATTAGATGTCTTTCTTAATTTTTTGGGCACGGGACTTGTGTCAAAAGAAGATTCAAGATCTAGACTGCTATATAATGTCAGGACGATAGACATAGTCCATATTCAAAATTCTTGACTAAAATCAACTTGATCGTGTACTTTACAAATCGTATATAGCAAGCAATAAATCGACCGTAAGGCATAAAATTAAACTTATATTCTGCAATAAAGCACATAGTTACAGTATTAAGACCTCATTTTCATTATTTAAATAACACATTGATATGTTACGCAGAAAATTTTTCGACAGCAGCAAAACAAGGATGGGCGACACTGGCGACAGCTCGCGCGCGATTGATGAAAACGAGTGAATGCGATGTTAGTGCGAATGAATGCGATAGACGATCGTCGTTAGTTGCGTCTTTCGATTGTAGGTTTTCGAGAATTGTTACTAGCCCATATTAAAGCACTAGCCCACATTTAGTTACTCTCCTCTATAATAAAAACATTGTAAGAATTTTCACATTGATAACTCAACGGTCACTTTTCTCCGACAACATGTTACACTGTCTGACTGTCTATTTTTAGATCGCATGTAAGTCATGATTTGGGCAAATCACTGTAAATAAGTATGCTATCACCACTGTAGATTCAATATTTGACGCAGACGCCACGTTTCGGCCTTTCACGGTGACAATGTCACGTCTCGGGTCTTTCAGTGGGACAATAGAAGCAGTCTTTGAGCGAGACTCTGGCACGCTGCGGTGCCTTATAGAGGGACAAAGCTCTAATATTCGTGACGTAGTTTAAAATGGCATATTGATAACAGGGCTCCTATTTGGGCTTTGTTAATCAAACTATACAATACAACCATTATGTGAATTGAATATGTATCACATAAAACCACATTTAAATTATATTTAAATTTAACTTCGTACTTTGTGAAACCAATTTTCACGCCCTATGGTAGCGGTCATTATCTTATTTTTGAACAACTCTGTAAAACCTATATTTTGCAAATAAAAAAAACAAGTTTTAAAAAAATATGGATGTGTGTGTGTGTGTGGATGTGTGAGTGGATGCCAGCACATCGGCTGCTTCACACGCATTATTCTCGTAAGAGTCAGCATACTACAGCCTTACTAATAATCACAAAGATCTATCGCTCTGTTTCGGAGTTAAAACAGAGAAACAAAAACAAAACTGGAACCCATTCATTATTACGTTTTACACCACTTTCGAACGAACTCACTTTTTAACCGACTTCGAAAACGGAGGTCATCAAGTCTTTTGAAAGTTTTTTTTTACATGTAGCAACAACCGTAGCATTCAAAGTAAGGCAAGAAATGCAGTTGCCTCACTTTTAATAAGGTAGCCGCGTTGAACTTTTTGATGACAACAAAATTTACAAAATATGCCATAAAAGAAAGATATTATTACCAAAGTACATCATAAGTACATTGATCTTTTGTGCCCCAATCTGCTGCATAAAGGTGAACTTTAATTTCATCGTAGTTTCGAAATGGCAATACCAAGTACCCTAGTGACCTGTGATTATTATCCATGGCATAATTTACGGCCAATACGAATATCTGTAACACTAGGTACCTATAGGCCATTTTGCCTCGTAGGTACTAATAATATTTTTTTACTCATCATCATTATCAACAACCGGTTATGTCCAACCGCTGCGCTGGGTATACCTACCTTTGACAAATAGATGATGACATCTATGTATTCTCATATGGGAAACCAGAACAAAATTAACTTTATTAATTGATGAGCTTCTAATTTTATCTACTCACATAATTTTTTTTTGCTAGAACACAAGATGATACAATAAAAAAGTTTGATAAAAATGTTTGGGTCAAAATCCAGGAAAGTAATACAACTATTCTTATAATAGTCAAGCATGTATGCCACAAGACTAAACATATAAACGTCTAAGAACTTTATAAATAAAAACTAAAAAACTTTACATACGTATACAATACACAGCAGGTATGTCTTACTGTATTCATGTATTGGATAGGATGTATTCATTCTTAGGTCTATATTTACAACCTTAGATATAATATTAACTACTCTAAGAAAATGATACCCCTTGATATCAAGGATGTATTGCTAGAATCTGACTCAGTTGTTAATGACTATGAGTCAGATTTAAAACTACTTGTGAAACTTTAAAGTGCTACAATATGGCGTACCTACTATGAGACATAATAATATAAATAAACTGTGAATAAGTTAATTGTTTTTATCCCTCCACCGACTTTTTTTCTTGAGTTTATTTGTGTAAAGGGTTACTTTTCTTACTTGTAACCTCTACGTTTACATAATTTTGGTTGTATAATAAAAATGTCTTGATAAAATAAAAATAAATAAAAACCTACTACGTAGGTAATCATTTTATTTAATTATACCCTGCTATCGATTCCCAACATACAAAATACTTATATGAAATCATTCTAACACAATTTGTACTTATTTCAAAAGTGATTTCAACAACGAAAACAATACCAAAGCCATTATGTTTCAAGTTATTATATCTGTCCTTAATAGACCTCAAAGTAATTATTATGGGGCTTGGTGGGTGCTTGAGAAATAACGTCTAATGTCACATACAATAATGTTACACCTCGTTTAACTACCTGGGAATCTAGATAATCCAAGGCAAATCTACATATTATAGACTGAACTAGGTTAAAGTCTTATAAAATATAGTGTCGTATCTAATAATATATTGAGGAAAGTGCTTTCATCGTGCAAATAAAAAGTTATCTACTTATAGTACATTTTTGCTTCACTATAGGTACATATGTGCATAAATTACTATACATGATTATTATTATTTATTTAGTAAGTATTAAACTTTATACCTACGTATATAACTAGTACGTATACGGTATAAACTTCAAATAAATTATACAAATTCTCACGCTTATCAAAAAGGAGGCACGGAATCAACAACTTATTCAATTATTGTAAGTAATATTGTAATTTAAACGTAATTGCTTCTTTGCCTTGGATTGAAAGATTTCGGCCTAACTCTTTGTTTATTGTATTACTAGCTTTTGGCCGCGGTTTCGTCCACATTATTATAATAAGTATATGTACTTATACATCTTCCACTTGAATCACTCTTTGTATCAAAACTGCATTATAATCCGTTGGGTAGTTTTTAATATACTATAAGCTTACATACAGATACGGGAAGCGACTTTGCGTTATACTTTGTAGTGATAAGTGATACGTGTAAATGTAATATGTAGTATAAGGTGGCAAAATAAGCACCTAATAACTGGTCAAGTGCAAGTCAGATTTGAGTAAGGAGTTTTAAAAATCCATTATTGTCCTTCTGTTTAAAACGGCAAATGACTCTATAGACTAGCTTGCTACATAGGACACATTTTATAGAATTAAAATGTGTTAAAGATAAATTAAGAGGCGGTCAATAACTGTACCTAATGCATGGCCATTACTGTGTCAGCCGGGCAATAACTTTCGTTTTTGATGTTTTGTATATTTATATATTTTATAATTAAATGTGCAACGTTATTAATTAAAATCACTACCGATTCTTAAGATAATATATTAAACTAACAATAAAAAAAACAACTAAAGAAATAACTATAAAAATACAAGAATTATCATGAAATTACTTGAATCAGTCTCTTAAGCGGGCAATCACTATACGGTTTACCCTATATACATTATGCGTACAGCCATTAGGTTTTGTATTACTTTTGTGATACGGATCCGCAAAAAAAATAATTAAACCAGTTCATAAATAGCTGAGTAATCGCGTTACATAAAAAAACTATCTGCATAATTGATAACCTCCTTTTATGAAGTCGGCTATAAAATGAAATAAATATGATTAAACTTAAAGTAGGTACATACCTAGTACTTAACAGAATATGGGCTGATAAATTATTTTTTGCTAAATTGCACACTTCAACGAAGGGAAATAAATTACTCTGAGTAAGAACAAGGAACTAATCTGGGTGTGGAGATACACGATTTAATATATTTTTTTGAGCGTTAAAATGTGTAGCCATTCTGATAATTCTAACTTGTTATTTTATTAATTTGCGATTGTTACCTACTTACTTACTTACTTATATATTGTTGACTAGTGGCGGCATGCGGTGATATCTGGCAAATTCGGGATAAAAATGAGAATGTTTATTTGTCTAGGATTAAATATATTTATGTTATGTTGTAATAATTTCAGCCGTGTGAGCATAACGAAAAATCATATAACGGAACATATACACGCAAGTTTTCATCATCACCATCATCCACAGCCCTTGGGATCCCACTGCTGGGTATAGGCCTCCCTTTGTATGTGCTATCTGCGTCGATCTTGTGCAGACCTCATCCAGGTTGGACCCTCGACTTTGACGCAAGTTTTATCTTTATAATATAAGCGTGAAGAAGTTAGTGTGATAGTGTGTTTGTAAAGTACTTCATTGATTTGTTTCATTTACAATTTAACTTACTTCTTTATAATACATTTAGTGTTTCAGTGTTTCATATTTGTATCGTCTCTAGGTTGGTATTGTTGATCGAAGGTCTCTAGTGAAAAATATTTTTATTAGATACCTAATGACTAACACTTTTATCTCTCTGAATTTGAAAAACTATATCTAATTACTCCTATATTTCTAGACGATAGATTATAATCTAGTAACACCTATACCTTCATATCAAAGCGTTCATTTGTCAAGAAAGCTGTCTATTCTTTATACTGGGTTACTGAGTCACAAACTTATAAAAATGGCTTATCGAGTAAGTTCCTATGATATTGACAAAATCTGACGAAAAATGTTTTTAAAAACTTTTTTTTTGTGACACACAAGATAGACTAACAATTTTATTAAGTCTTTTGACACACAAGAAATACGAATTAGGAGTTAGAAATAAAGTAACACTGTTGATAACGTATAACAAAACCACTCTGCTTTTTTCATCACATTGTTTTTTTAAATAAAAGTTAATGAATAATTAAGTTAATAGTTAGTATTGCTTTAAGCAAATAGCATTTAATAAGCTGTTAAATAAAGTAACCTAGGCCCTGTATACAAACCGAGTCTAGCATACCCTAGGCCACCTAGATGTAGGCAATCCATCAATGTTATCATCAAACTATTTGACGAACAAAGGCGCAAAAACACAGACTTTATTCAAGTCTAGATTGATGGATGTGCTTATTAAAGTGATGACAAATGAGCTGATTGGAATGTGTGTATTTGACACGGCCTAAAGGCTTGTTAGAAGTTTGTTGAAGATGTTAATTGCTAGGAATTTATGATTATCACATAATAAGCTTTATTTTAAACACATAAATTAGGATGACATAATCATATGGAATACAAAATAATAAAGTAAATATATAAATACGTGTTGATGTATGTTTGCAATAGATGACAAAGTCACTTTGTCCGAGAAATTCGGAGTAAGTTATCAATTATTTAACCTCATTCTTAGTAAATTAATACTTATACGAAATACATACAAGTTCTCTTTATATTAGAAAGATAAATTCTTGTATGTCACATTCGTATGTTGCCTGACTATGACTTAATTTATTTTCGGTTTAGAAGTGTTGTTTTGTAAAATAACATTTTCTTTACCTATGCCTAATGGGCATAATAGCAGTACGGTGACACAATTGTATTAATAACTCAAAAAATGTGTATGCTTCATGTTGTTATTTTAGTGGTTTTATGACATACATAAGTCGTAAATCCAAATAAACATCCACAAACTTATCGCTTTGAACAACAACGATAAAACAAACAAAGAAAATGACCAAAACAAGGCTCCCGTCTCCTTCAGACTGCATCCTGATAAACCATTTCCTCCTTACATCTCATAAATAAATAGTAAGTTAAAAGTTCTTCTGTTTGTTTTCTGATTCACCATAAAAAATAAATAGCAATGTGTACAATGAACGTAATCGTAATTTAATTTTTATATATCGTAGTGTTTTGCTTTCTATTAATACAGACCTAATAATATCATACCAGTAGCACCCGGTAGTAACATCTGCAAAATTACACCACTACAATGGCACAGTTATCAAAATTTATCAATGATCCATAACCTAAAAATAGATCATCGGTCCAAGATCTATACCAAGTAGTTCTGGTAATTTAAACTAGATGGCGCTGCTGGTAGAGTTAGCTCACGCAAACTGCGAACTTTCGAAGTGGGGTCGCGGTTTTATTGTGGATATTGTCTCGGTGCCATCAGAAGGGTCTTAACTGACTCGACTGAACAGCGAGTGATGATTCAGGAAATGATCTCTTTGATTCCACTCCGCTCGCCTATTCCTCACCTATCGCAGAGGGATGGGTCGATTTTCTGACGCTGTTTTTGGCCTATTTTTAAACTGTATATAGACTAGATAGAGCATGGATACTGCTAACATATAGCAGTTAACGACCGCGTGATATTGATTACCACTTATCAAAAAATCTTTTAAAATTACGTCATGAACATACTGTTACTAAGGCAAATCAGTTATGTAAAACAAATTTTCAAACTGGTGTTAGTTGTTAATATTATAATTATGTTAAAATCATATCATAATTAAGATTTTTGATCTTCATATTATTATTATACTTAAGTAGGATTAATCCAATAATTTTAGTTAAAATTCTTCAACTTTAGGTTTACTGTCAAATCCTACAAAAAATCTACAATTCTCTCAGCTAAGTTTTGCTCTCAGAATTTCACCTGGCGAGTAAACAATCGAACGACGCGAAAACCCTTTCTAAATGAGATATTATACGGTGTGTAAAGTTTTATAACTTCTTTTCTTGGACGTAATAGCAACAGACGGAGTTTATAAATTGACTAGGTTATATAATATGTATGGGCATTTTAAACAATAAACACTTATCTCAAAAGATACAGTCTAAAAATATATTGCAATAACACAGATATGACAATTAGAGGCTTAAAGCATATTTTTTTGTGTACAGTTTTATCGGTTTTTGTGAAATTCAAGTACCATAAAACTTAGCTTTTATATAGACTTACTTATTTAGTTCAAGGTATGATTTATACTATGCGAAATTCTTTTAACTTCTGTGCATTGCAACTTTGTATTATCTAAACTGACTTCATTTCACATCCATAACCACTCTGACTACATATCGTACTTTAAGTTTCCTCCTAAGGTCCTCAAGATGCGCATATTTTAAATGTTGCCAAGTTACGGCGAAAGTATCGAAGTTCTTTTATTTGTTTGGGCCTAGAGAATCCGAGGATCGGGAGTTACGGACTTTGTTGACAAGCTTTTATTGCTTTCTGTGTTTTTTACAGAGATCAATCCTTTGGCTCTGGTTTAAGCTATTGCAGTCTTGGACATAGTTTCAGTTATTTTTTTATTACTTTAAGAGTACTTGTACACAAAAGTGTTCAGTTTTAAAACTCCATCTGTGGTCATATTTTCATAGTATCACAACAAACAATTATTCTGAATGAATTATTTTGGTATCTGAATAAGTGGTCAATGTCTTTAAGTAAATATAATGTTTTAAATCCTTTAAGGCCACGATATTTCACCCGAAAACGCTTTACGCTTGGAAAAATGCCTACAGTTGCTTTTTCACATGCAACTCAACATGAAAGCAAGGGCAAGCATCGCGCGCATAGCTCCGGCCGGCGAGTCTTGTCCACACGCAAACAATTTTGCACAATTTAAGCAGGTTTGCAGACGCTTTTGACGAAAAAAATTCATATAAAATCAGCAATTCAGAATATTCTATTTATGGCTTTTTACTCCTCTAAATAATAATATTATCCTTTAGATATAATTAAATTGGTTTAAATTTCTGTACTACTTTTGGAAAAAAAGGTGAAAAATATTTCAAAACAACTATTTTTCAAAAAATAAAACTATCGAGCAAAGTATACGTAATTGTGTTTTGGCGTTTTTTGTTGTCTTAACACTGAATCAAAATTATATAAACTGAAAAAAAATTAGCTCTATCTTATATACTTCTATTTTATTTGATTTTTATGAAATGTCGATTTCACATAGCACCCCGCGTTAAATTCTTACAGAGCTCGAAAACATATTTAAGGAAACAAGTGAAATTTGAACGTTCCATATTTACGTTTTTTTACCTATTCCGTTACAATCTCTTATCATCGACCACATTTAAGATACTACTAACTATTCCGTTTTAAAATCCCGTTGTTTGTGATTTTATTAATATAGCTTTAAAAATATCATCAACATAATCACATGCAACGCTACCTACAAAATTGGGTTATCTCTACATAAATAAACCAAAAACTAAACCCCTACAATCCCAACATAACCTTTCCCGTAACAATAGTAAGCACTTATAACAACAAAAAAGATCTCATTCTTCTTGTCAAAGCATACAGAAACATGTTGGAGCCGATCCAATAAATTCGTCACATAATCTGGGCCTTTCTAAATGTAAGCTCTTTTTATTTACTTGCCCTTTTCAAAGTAAACCTTTGTAGGGTGTTCTCAATGGTGCTAATGGGTTAGGTCTTAGATTGGTTAAAAATATTGTTTACTAAATCTTAACTTACAAGCATTATCTAATTAATTTGAATGTTTAATTGAGCATACACGATTATATTACGATGTATCTGCCTAAGAAAACTCCCCTAACGAATGAATTCTGTATGGGAGTCACGACTCTCAGTCATGGGAATACGATTCAAAAGAGATTATATTAACAAAAGACCGAAATAAAATATGGTGGAATATAATAAAAGTGAAATATATGTTACTTTTAATTAACATATTGTAAGTTGTAAGTAAGCTAACTTGGCATTTTAGTAAGTTAGTAAAATAATTATTAGAATAGCAAAAACATTCTAGTCATCAGTCAAATCAAATAAGTCGTTTGAAGAAATCAATTAACAATTTGTTTTGGACTGAGGCTTAAAACGTCTTCTTTATATCCAAGGGGGTATAGTTAATTAGGGCTATTGAGAAAGAGCCTACCTTTGTGGTTCTCTCCGGCGCACGGTCATTAGATCGTTATGGATACTTACAGGATTTATTTATGGTTTTCTTACGGGATATACATTTCCCGGAAAGAAATATGGTTGCCTTAAGGTTGCGTACTATTCCACTATTTATATTTCGCGGATTTACTTATCTGATCCATGCAGAAAAAAACTAGCTTTTGTAACAAATGATAGAGCTAAGAATTTGACGTTATTACTGATCCATGGAAGGGCATTAATATGTTATGTCACATGTTTCTTTTCGGGACTATACGTTGCATATAACTGATAAGTTAAATGTGGTGGTAGGTACTTTAATATACTTAGTATTTGTGAATGAATACCACAGGCTGTTAAACCTAAGTCGTTTTAATTAAATAAATAATTACAATGATGATATCTGTCTATATCTAGGTATCTACAGCCAGTTACGCTTAACTTCAGTATTTCTTATAGCAGAGCTTTAATAAGAGCAAAGGTTTTTTCAGCCAACAAGACAAACATTCGAATATCTCCCTAGAAGTATCATTTTTGCAAACGATAAACGGATTGAGATCTCCTTTGTATTGTCCAATATCCATTGGCTAAGCTTTCAATTTATTTATCTAGGCAATTTATCCACTGCTCAATATTTCTGGTCCTTTTGCTTTGAGTCATAGATGCCATTATTTATTTTATCTACACTAATGTTGTAACATTCTACTTATGTTTCCAATACTTGACTTATAATTACTACTGTTATAGCGCAGACAACAAAACACTCAATTTAAGCAATTTCACATGATGGTATAATATCCACATCGATATCGTAATATCTCATTATAACATCAATAAAACGCGACCAACCTGATTGCAGGGCCAATCAGGTTGGTCGCGTTTTATTGATGCGCGCAGCTGCGATCTCATTGGTTAGATTTTAATAGCGGTAAAATCACTGTGACAATACACGTACGCGTGAATTTAATTTAATAAATTAAAAGTTAAAAATGGATAGCGACGATGATATTTGGATTGATTAATTGCATTAGTGAAGATAAAGTAGTGTATGTAACTGTATATAACACGGGTATTAAAACACTCGTTACTATTATGAAACTCGCTGCGCTCGTTTCATAAACTCACACTCGTATTTTCATACCCTTCATTATATGACAGTTGCATAAACTACTATTATTTCGGGAAGAGTCCCCTTTATATATTTTATTTCAATAGCAAAGTACCATAATATCTCAAAATTGAAAGTACAAGGATTATGGTGTATAGTTACGTGGTTTATTTCATGGTTCAAGTAATCAATGTAACATTACAATCCGAAGTATGAAAATACATTAAATTAATATAATCATTACCCGTTCTAGTTAAAAAAAAAGTATTGTCTACTCCAATATCGATACAGTTCATCATCATGAGAAAAAAAAACTATTCCAGTATTCAAAAGTCTGAAAATGGAAGTAATTAAAAAAAATGTTTGGTGATACTTCGAATTGACAGCAGATTTCCCGTACCAAAAATTCAGAGAAATTTTGTCTGTTTCTCTGTTTCTCGGTATCTCTGTTTATTTAAACGCTCATCACGTAAAACGGCTGAACGGATCATCTTGACTTTTGGTATGTAGGTACTGTAGGTAGTATGAGGTCTTAGGAGTGTCATTGCTACTTTTTATCCTTAAATAATGCAAGCGAAGCTGCGGGCGTCCACCAGTAACAATAAAAGTGTAGTGCGTTGCTAGAAGCAAATTGTCTCACACTAACATTTGTAATTAGGCGTAACATTACAGTTTTGCGCTAACTGGGGCCTGAGCAGAAACACTGCCGGGTAAATATTAGGTGGACGACCATTTACAGCTTACGATCTATATTAATTTTAGTTTCTTGGGTTACTTACATACGTTACGGTAATAGATGAAGTTAACATACACAAAATATCTCAGATATAGTTTGTAGTTATTATATACAATTTTGTAGGTAACTAAATGATATTAAAAAAATAGGTACACTTGCATAACACAGATTTGAAAATTGTATTATCTACTGTGGTCTGTAGATAATGATGACAACAATATTGAAGATAAGTCTAGACCACTAGCTTCGAGCTAGGATGTCATAAAGATATTGGTCTGAAGACTGTTCTACGTGTGGGAAATGAGGCTTATACTCGTACCTGTGCTTTTACTCAGCTAATCAGCTCTGTTTGTATAAACAGTAACGGTGATGACGGGAATGACATTATGTACTAGATAAAAATAACATTCTGAAGAATTATTTACTCTCTTTTTTGAAGTCGGTTAAAAACTCCAAGTGGAAAATTGACTCTACTGTTTTGATTTCATAACTAAATACTAATTCGTATAATTAATTTAATTTAATTAATTAAGTAATGTTAATATATTATCGTGTCGTGACGTATAAACCTGTAAACCCTTAGCTAGAACCTTATTACCAGCTGTCGGGTCCGCGTGTGCCGCCATCTAGCGCCACTCTAATTGTACTACTCGCCGAGAATGCATTTAAACATGGAGCCATGTATTGTGCTGTGTACGAGTGTATACTGGGTTATTGGTTATGGTGTAACATGTGTAATGAAAAAAATTATACTTACTTAGTTTTTCTACATATCATGTAGGCTTGAAACAAACAGAAGTACACACACAGAGAGTCCGTGGCTTAAAAGACGAAAAGTCACATTATAATCTAAATTAATAACAATAACATGCTTCAGAATGCTGTCTCAGGATTTCTTGACCTCGACCACAGAATAAATAATACAAACATAGCGCATTGTTTTGTAACTTCTAATAATTCCGAGAAATTAACTTATTTTTCCTATATTCAAAACGAAACTGCAACCATTTCGTACCTATACAAAGTTCAATAATTCGAGTATTAATTCTACGTATATCATGAACAAAAAACAAACACCTGAAACTTACGTAACTAACAGAACAAGTACCCCAGCCCAATTTCAACGACTCTAGTCAGAAGGCAAGTCAAGCTGCCCTCACAGTGGCTGCCACTTAATTCAAATAGATTATGTTCCCTTAATTAAATTGCGTTTTGGTCGAGCTCTGACACAGAGTTAATTTAGTGGGTCAATTTGACCTCACACCGCTTCAACCTGAAAGCAGCTGACTTGACTGGAATTATATAGTTGGTTTTGTTGACTGAAACTAAGCTAGTTTAAATCAGAAAGAATACATACTAATAGATATAACTACTGTTATATCTTGATCTTCTGTAGATAGATAGTTAAAAATAAAACACCAGCAAACAAAATTATATCCATAACTGTTTTGTTTTTTGAACATATATTATTAATAAGTAGTGGTTAGATTTTTGGTAAATAAATTTGTATTTTATGAGTGACTTGGAATATTGGTCGATTTCATACTAACTAGAAGTAGGTACAATAGATGTTTAGAACTCCTGGGATGTTATTAGTAATTTTTTCCGCCAATATATACTAAATTATTCAATAGTGTTGATTACATTTTATTAAAGGAACTTTACTGGATATAATTCCCTGTCTATCTATCTATTTATCTGTCTACAAAGCAAAAACAAACATCCTGTCACCCCAAACGCAATATCATATTTCCCAAACATCGCGGGAAAACAGAAATATGCTCCTTAACTCTTCTCAGATAAGGCAGAACTTACATGCGAGGATAGAGATCAGGCGTATGCCCAGCGGTGTCCTCTGATGAGCTGATGATGAAAATACAAATACAAATACAAAATACGTTTATTGTTCTGACGAAAGCTCACATCTAATAGGTAAATATTTTTATTTATAAAATAGAACTTACCTTGTTATGTTGGAGTACCTGTGATGTCAACTACCACCAAGAATTAGCCGAAATAAACAAAAAATTCCAGATTAAACACGTCAATCGTTAAATGTACCGCCATAGCGGCGCGTGGGTCAAATATTTGATGGTTAGAATAAGCTAAGACTATAATGCCTTGGACAACGTCAAAGATAAAGGACATTTAATAAAAAAAAAAAAAAAAGTACCTGTGATATTTTGTGCTCTGCAGTAGGTCTCTAAACGAGACAAGCGCAGAGCACTAACGCAGCTTCTAGCGCAGAGCAATAATGACTCAATCCGATTGTTTTTCCTTTCAGCTAATACTTAAGGTACTTAGTAGAGAACTAAACCTACTATTTTCCTTGCCCCATGCATTGAGTTATTACTACTACGTAATATAGTTCGATGGCCCCATGTACAGTACAAGTCCATTCAGCTTTGATGTTCAGGCATCTTTACAAGGGACCCTTGATGTACTATTATGTAAACTTTGGCGCGAACACTATTGCCCTTTGCTACCTATCATAACTAGCTCGCGCAGCCTGACCTAGATGACCTTGGGAAGCGAGTCTATCAGAATGTGTGCTAGAAAATGGAAAAATGCTAAAGTTTGTAAAAATGTAACGAACCTAAGTTTTGTGGAAGAAGGATGGTGTTTTTGATGAACTTTCTGAGTATCATATTCACAAGGTCATTATCCTCGTGTTTGTGGTTTATTTGATTTTTCTCTGCTCTAAAATAAAACAACAAATATTTTCTTATACTTACTTCAAATAGATTGATGATTAGCAAACTTTTTCAGAAGTGTATTAGAAAAAGTTTGTGAAATCCTCTCTGAGCTTTCAACCTCCACCATAATCTATCAAACGACCTGTCAAACCGTTGTCAAATCCCACCAATTTTCAGTAATGTCACGAAATGTTACGATATTTTTACCTTATAATTTGTATCCAAATGTGTTTTTGTAGCGTTTATGAGGACAATGATGTAGACTACGATACAGTGAGTCGGCAAGTCAGGAGTAAAACTACGAGGGGGTTGAAGAGAGTAACCAAAAGTCTGCGGTCAAGAGTGGTTCAGTTTGATGTACAGAATTTCTTACAAGGGCCCGTGGAGGTTGCTGATGATTACAGACTCTATGGCTACATGGATAAGAATAGGAAGAACAGGTGAGAAAATATAATTATATTAATTTATGCTAAACTATTGTAGACTGCATGCAAACTGCATGGTTTTCGACTGTTGCCTGCTGGTTTGATATGTAGGAATGAGTATGAAACAAATTCGACCTCGTGTTCCGAATTACGTGGTTCCACGAATCGATATCGTATGTAGGAATTGAATGTAGATTGTAGATATTCTTGGTACGGATATATTACTTAGGGGAATAGAAAGAATAGTTTTTTGTCGAAGAAAAAGCGAAGACTTCTAGGAATCTTATATTTATTCGGCAAGAGATGTGTTGCTGGTATCAGTATGGAATAACTTCCAAAAGTGGTAAGAAATTTATTATTTAAAACACTTTTACTTCTTTTGATTGTACCTATATAATCATAGTTCATCTATTCAGAACATTTGAATTCAAATATGTTTTTGTAGCTTTCAGTTCAAACAATAGGCACTCAAGCATAAATGCAAGTCTACAAAAACCCGATTATTATTTATGTAGTCAGCTCAATTAATCAGGTTTTTGTTTGACCTTCGGCTGTAAGAAGTGTATCTATTGCTCAGTCTAGTATTTATCGTCGCGTAAGCAAACACCTAAGTAATAAATTATAGTCATTAGCGAAACTACGTTCGGGAACTTGTTGATGTGTTCATTTGTTTCGCTGATCAAAGCAAATATTATGGAGCATTTTCTCATAAATATTATAATTCACTTTTCGGTATTAAGTTATGATGTGTTTGCCTCTCTTATTCATAATTTATGTTATGTTTGTTTTCACCTTTGGTGTCTCGATGTTTGAGCATGATGATGAAAAAAGTGCAATCATCGTAATTTCCAAATCTCATACTCTGTTTAGTTAATATAATAAGGATAATAAGCAAAATATAACAGATGACACTTTGAATTTGATTACGGATATGACGCAAGACAATACTGATGCCATGAAGAATTGGATAAAAAGTTGCTTATAAAAATTGGATGCACTGTAACACTTAACAATAAACATATAACCTAAAATAATGCTGTTTTGAATTTTGTCTACAGACACTCATCCAATGACGTCGGTCATGCAGAAGTCCACGACTCACCGAACGAGCGAAACAGACAAGCTGACTACTCTCCTAATGTTGGCAATGTCCACGTTAACGCCAGGTCCCAACACAAGATGGTGAACCCAAGACACTACAACTTTAATTCCCTAGACACAAGAGACAGAACCGAAAGAGGGGACCAGAAAAAAGCAGCTGGCCATGGACACAGCAAGGCCAAGGAAGAGAGGACGTTTGTTAACTCGGAAAGAAAATGGTAAATTTCTTTATTATACTTATTTTGTGTTGACATATTGAGTCGAGAGATATTAGATCATGGAATAAAATATAAGACACAAATAAAATAGCATCTTTTTTTGTTTCAGCTCATTCAGAAACATGAGGATCCCGTTTTTTTCCCGTAACAAGGCCACAGCGAAGGCCAAAAGACACAAGAAACGGAGGATCTTCTGTTTCAACTGTAAAAAAACCACGACAGCTGCTGTTCGACACATAACTACCACCAAAGTGACTGAGAACACTGAACCTAAGCCTGATGATACCCCTAAAGAAAACCAAAACCCACCCACCTTCGATAAAACGAATGATGGTATCAAAATAAACAAACGTGCATACGGACAACTTTGTCCAAAATGCATCAGAGAACTTCTGGTCAACTTGAAGAAAAAAACTACTACTACAAAAAAAGTCAAACACCAAACCCAAAAAGCAAAAGCAAACCGAGTTACGAAACAGAAAACCAATTTAGAAGATACCTTTCAAGATGAACCTATGAGTGTAGGCAATGAAAGAATGAAACGGAACGAGGTAGAAGAACAGGAAAGAGAGAGACGATTAAAAGAACTCGAAGAGGTAGAGAGAAAGATTGCAGACGTTCATATAACTACCCCATACTTCAGAGGCAATATTAGTAATAAATAATTGAACTGTACATTATTTTGTTAAGTATCTTTTATGATTATTTTAGAGTTTAGTATACTTTGGTAACATACTTTGGCAATTAAAGGATGTGAGTCGTAATTTCCTAGTCTTATTTTGTTGTGTTCTAGAAATGTCAAGTAAGTTGATACGATAAAAGGAACAACGTCTTTAATTCTTTGCCGCTAACATTAGTTGTATAATGGCTATTATGATTAAGTATTTATGGTATAAATAGTGGTAATAGAAGTGTCAAACTGTTGAAAGTGCAGGAGCAGCGGGAAAAAATACACAAATTGCACGTCACGGCAAAAATGAGAAACGCCACAATCTCGGCGTAACAATAACGTACGACGTCGGTATATCACCCAGACTAGTAGCTAGGGAGCCATTGAATAGTTATTTAAACACTGAGCAGTAATGCTTTTGACCAATAGTTTACCTAACGCACCCGTACAAGGAAATGTTATAGTCGAGAGCATGCCTGTACTGGAATGGAACTGGTTATTAAACTAGGCTGCCGGAACACCTCGTTTGGTGGTTGGTAAGTTTTGTAACTTAGGTAACAGATTTTACATTAATTAGGCTGGCAACATCATTGTTTAAGAGCGAATCCTATAGTTTATTGTAGGAGGATCAGAGATCCCACCACAATGTCCTTTTCTGTGAGAATTTCCCCAATGAATAAAGTATGTGGCCACTGGCCTCCCACAGACAAATCATCACGTCCCTCAGTAATGAAAAAAAATACGACTCGAGGAGTAAAAGCATTCTTTTTTGGTAGAACACCCACTCATATTAATTTCATGTGCTCTTTATTGTACATCTCGTCTTGTATTCTCTAGGATTTCCTCTTCATCCTACGGTTGCCTGGAAGAGATCGCTTGCAGCGATAAGCCCAACATTTGTGCCATAGGATTTAAATTTTCTCTTGTTTGTATTGTTTTATTTTATTTGTGTGTCCAATAAAGCATTAATCTATCTATCATATAACGCCCCTCCTTAGCTTAACAGACTGATTATCTGGGTCCTTATCACTAGATGAGAAACTATTTTCTCATCCAGTAGCTCCTTTACTACACGGACGCCCCGGGTTCCTCGCCTCATTTGCATCGCACCTCACTTGATATTTGTGAGATTTTCTCCGCGAGAACATAGTTGGACGATGAATTTTATACGTTTTTAGAAATTCATCGCTACTTGTAGCCAGAGTATTTTTCAATTTCAAACCCCTATTTACAAGAGTTTATTTATTTTCAAAACTATCAATGAGAAAGCATAGTTTCTTTATCATCAAGGCGCATTAACCAGTCACTGGTTAACTTCTAATTACACCTAAGCTAAGCATGTGACCATAATTCGTTATGGTACGTAAACTTGCCTATAAATTTTCGATTCCGGTGTTGGAAATTTGAAAAACTAAAATACGATACGTCTAAGAAAGCGTGCAGCACCAAGAATCAGACTAGCGATTACTGCTAAACAACAGGTGAACTAATAGTTATAGTAAAAAATAAGCCAATATTCTCGTGGAAACATAGATTTTGCTTTCTTAATACATTACTTTAACATAACTAAATATAAATAAGTCTCAAACTCTAAAACACAACCACCATCTCTAGAGCAGCTCGCATCTAAGCCTCGAGCCGTGAATCCTGCCAAATGCAGTCGCGAGGTGCGAATTGAAGGCAGGTATTACGCAGCCACACAAGTTGCAGTCATTCCACAAGGAACAGATGAATGTCGGATATTATTTTTTACTAAAATAAAATTCTATCTTTAGATCATCATCGGGTATATATCGTCATATACAAGAAGTAGAAGTTTGGAGGTCAGGGTATTAATTCGTATATTCAGTAAAATTTGAATTCTTCAAGTTTGGTACAGGAGTTCAAACAAATTGCTTCCGTAGTCAAAGGTCCATCTGTATGTAAAAAAAAAACATGGAACTATTAATATGATAAAAGTAAAACATGACTCGCAGTATATAGCAAGATGATTACCATTAACAATAATATAAACAAAATGGATTTACTTTTCAATAAGTCTAGCATGTTTAATATACAAATTAAAAAAAAAACTTTTGTGTTAAAACATAGACATAAACGACTAACTATTCGCATGTACCTACATAGTGAAATTTGGAAATTAGTCTATAGAATAAATATGAATCGCCATCGATAAAGCGCCATCAAAGCAAACGCTGCTATTATTAGTACTATATAACGGATATTATACAAATACAAAAAAAGCCAAATAAAAACATGGTAACAAGATCTTTCGAATCCTCTGACCTTGTGGTAGCCGTTAGGCTGTGTTACATGAATAGATCATTTAAATCAGACGCTTTTTTAAAAGACCTGATTGAAATGAATTAATTATTACCGAAAGGGAACCAGCAAGAGGTCGGTATGTTGGCGTCTGCTCGAGCCGCTGTGATGGCCTCGCGGATGGCAAACGCAACCACCACCGACATGCACATCGGGGGCTCACCGATAGCTAGGGAATTAATAAAAAGACATAAACTAGCTTGGTCTAAAACCCCTACTGTCTTATTACATAACGCGGTTTAAATATTAGTCCAGGACTTTGAAAATAAAAAGTGATACTGAGCCATCGCCGTGGTAAGCTGCAAGGTTGACGTCAAATAGTCTAGGGTAATTATGATCCCACCGCATCGGGACAAATCTAAGGCCACGTTTCTTCCATCTGTTTTCTCTATTAAACTTTTCAACTCCTTTTTTTCTCTCTTTGTACTGTGACTCAGTCAGCAAATTATTGAGCATTTCGTTAATATTGCTGCTGTATTGAGTATCAACGTTAGCCAATCTTACTTGGACAGGATCAAGCGATAGCTCGTAGCATATATGCTCCAGTATCATTTCTGTTACAGCTATGTTTTCCAATGAACCTGAATATATATAACGGTACGAAATATTATGATATATTTTTTTCTAACATAACAGAATGGTTAAGAGATTTGTTTCTTTAAGATACAATTCTACTAAACTTATCATCGTGATTAAAAACATATTTTTATTTAATAGAAAATTGGTAAGTAGATATAAACTTGCCAGGTGCTCTGTACCAGGTGTTTTTCGCAGTATCAGTCTTCGCGTCAAATATTTGGAAGTTCCATCGATTTCTATCATAGCAGCTGTAGTAAACATTTACACCAAACGTGGAAAGTTTCTCATTCACCGTGTAACCGTTATCTTCAAACACTTTGTGATTCAAATACTGAATAACACCAGATTTATTCACCCCGACCTGAAAATTCAAAGAAGATAATATCAAAATGCATTCAAGAGACCTTTCAGTAAAACTTTTAAGATTATCTATCAGTTTGCAAGTTAGTCTCAAACGAAAAGTTTTGCGTAAAGTTCGAAAGTATTGTCGAAGCAATTACATTCTTGAAAACGAGTTTGAAAAGTATTTTTGTCGTATTAGTTTTAACAAATTGAAAGTAGTACATTAGTGAAATAAAATTTAAAAACTTTAAAAAGTTGGCTGTAAACATTATAAAAATGTGTGGAATTAATACTAAACATCTGCTTATTTTATTACGCCCTTATGTATTGTATATTTAATATAATAAGATGCTAAGCGTTACCTTCTTTAATAATTTCTATGTCAAATAAACTTTCTGGATGATCAAATCGCAATCACAACATTGTCACAATACACACACAATATTGTTAAAGATTTGTTCTTAATTTTCGATCCATAAATGAGTATTATGTGTCTTTACCCACCTCATAATCGCTAGAGCACGGGAACCTCTTCCCATACGCCCTGGTGAGAGTCTGCATGGACTGGATGAACCTGCAAGGTCGGTTGAGCTTGGTGACCACGAGGCTGGCAGCCACTGCTGGGAGGATGCTGCGGGAGATCTTGATGCCATATGCTCCGCCACAACGACGGATGTATACGTCTATTCTATAATAGAATTGGCCATAAAATTAAAGCTAGATAGGTCCATCTTAGCTTTATTATCATCAATTTTTACTCTTTTTGAATCATCTTACTATTCATTTTCACGTTAGATTGTTAAGAGACAATTGCATTGTATTGATTTACAAATAAAAAATAATCTATTTAAGTAATTACATTTATAGTATCGTACTTCATTAAAAAAAAAAATTTGTACTAACCTGCTCTCATCCATATTCAAAGCCCTAGAAATCATTACTTGCACCGCGTCAGGCCACTGCGTCGTAATATAGGCTTCTATACCTTCTTCAGTTGGACGAACAACACACGCTATTGTTTCCAGCGTAAAGTGATATTGTCCATTAATTGTATTGCTTCCTTTTATAACTTTCTCTACATCAGTCCCTCTATCAGATGCATCAATAGTTTTAAGTATTTGTATTCTGGTCGGGTCTTCTTTTGCTACTTTGATATCTAAAACAGGCTTTGTCACATTTGTGTACGTAACGTTGACCATTTTGGAGGCTATTTCAGCTATGTGTCTAGTTTCAGCTACTACTATAGCTAAAGGTTGATTATAGTACCTGACTTCTCCACTACAAAGTACTTCTTCGTTCAAGGTGTATTGAATATCGTCAGCTGGTGTGAAGGAATTAAGACCAGGAATATCTTTTGATGTGTAGACTGCTATCACTCCTGGGTAATTCTGCAAATATAGGTAAATAAACACTTTAAATTGTGTCCATAAATTAGGTACATTCAGATTGTTACAAGTAATTCAACTGATTGATTGAATATGATATTCATGAAAATAGTACATATTAAAGTTATGCAAGGTTATGTTTGGTTAATTGATTTATCTTCTTCTTAATCGTTATCTTCATTGCTGAAGGTCGTGTCTAGCTTGAAGACTTGATCACTTGGTGCACTATACTTCTCCATGATGTCCTGTCCTCCGCGGTCTTGAGAGCTTGGGTTATTGGCAAGCCTGTAAGGGTCTTAACTAGGTCAGACCAGCGGGTAGGTGAGCGGCCGCGTGATCTTCTCCCATCGACTTTGCCAAATACCATCAGTTTTTCTAAACTGTCAGGGTCCCTACGAGCAATGTGTCCGAAATATTTGAGAATTCGCTGAAAACAGATAGCAGACAGTCTTGTGGTTATCTTGAGCTCTTTTAGAATAGATACGTTGGTTCGGCGTGCAGTCCACGGGATACGCAACATCCGTCTCCAACACCACATCTCAAACGCATCTATTTTGTCTCTTTCTTTCTTCTTAATTGTCCAGGATTCGGCGCCGTAAAAGAAGATAGAGAATACCAACGTACGTACCAGCCTCACCTTGGTTTTTCGGGATATGTTACGGTCTTTCCATATTCTAGTGAGTTTAGTCATAGCTGCTTTGGACATTTGGATCCTCCTGGCTATTTCTCTTTCCGTGCCACCCTCATTAGTTAGAAGTGAGCCAAGATAAACAAACTGGTCAACGAACTCTAGGTCTCTGAGTTCATTGGAGCGAATTAGCAAGCCAGGTCTATCTACCATCATGATTTTGGTCTTGGCCTTGTTGATGGTGAGGCCGACTAACTCACTCTCTCTCTCTACCCTAGACAGTAGTTGCGCCAGTTCTTCCTCAGACGATGCAATTAATGTGGTATCATCTGCATACCTCAGGTTGCTGATCTTTCTGCCACCAATGGATATACCACCATCCCAATCCTCTAGGGCACGTCTCATTATATATTCCCCGTATATATTAAAGAGGATCGGAGATAGGATGCATCCTTGTCTCACACCTTTCTGCGGTTTGAAAGGCTTCGATAGGACATTGTTCACCTTCACAACTGTGCTTCCATTTTGGTATAGGTTTGCTATAAGACGAACGAGATGATCGGGTACTCCCATTTCGATCAGGATTCTCCACAAACATTCCCATCGTATACAATCGAACGCCTTAGAATAATCGACGAAACACATCAGCATTGGAATGTTGAACTCACGGCACTTTTCTACGATCTGCCTTACATTCACAATCTGTTCTCTAGTGCCCCGCCCCTTAACAAATCCCGCTTGCTCTACTGGAATTTGCCACTGCAAGAATGCCTTAAGGCGTTCATTGATAACGTACAATAGAATTTTGCTTGCATGGGATATGAGCGCCACCGTCCTATAGTTACCACAGGACTTAGTTGATCCCTTCTTATGTAGAGGTATTAAAATTGATTCCTGCCAGTCAGTGATCCATTCTCCATTCTTCCAGATTTGATTGCACAGATTTTGTAGAATAGACATGCCGTCATCCCCTATGAGCTTCAAATTCTCGGCAAATACACAGTCACTTCCGGCCGATTTGTTAAGTTTCAGCTTCTTCACTGCGAATTCTATCTCAGATCTTAAGATGTCGGGTTCATGAGGAATGTCGATCACGCTGTGTTGAGGGTTCCTTACTGTCGCTGTCGTGTCTGTGTACAGACCCTCACAGTACCCTCGCCACCTATCCACTACCTTGTCAATCTCTGTGAGCAAACCTCCATTCGCGTCATCTATTGCCCAAGTTTTCGCTTTGAAATCCCGCGTTATAACCTTAATTTTCATGAAAAGATCTCGAGAGTGCATCTTTTGGGCATGATCTTCGACTTCCCTACAGATATCATTGAGGTACTGATTTTTGTCTACTCGAGATCGACGCTGCACTTCATTGGCGAGAACTTTATATTGCTCACGGCTGTCTTCACTTGAGAAAGTTTTCAGTAGATCTTTCTTTTTGTTTATGATGTCCCATGTCTCATCTGACAACCATGAACTGCGGGGTGAGTTACGCGTCTCCACTAGGCTTTCTTCGTGAGCTGCAAGCATCAGTTTTTTGAACTTATTCCAGTTCTCATTGACATTGTTGCTGTCACTCATTTGCACCCCCAACGATAGTTTAGCTTGTACTCGTGCCTTAAAGGTAGCTTGTTCTCCTGCTGTAAGCCTCCGTTTATGTTTATCGACTAGTCGGTAACATTTTTTCAGCTTAAGGGCAAGATTTGCGACTAGTAATTTATGATCACTACCGCAGTCGGCACCTGGATAGGTCTTTGTACTTATTACGCACGATCTCCATCTTTTTGGGACTGCAATGTAGTCGATTTGGTTGAATTGATTTATAATCAATCCCAAACTTTTAAACACCAGGCAGGTACTGCAATTTTCGTTGGTGGTATGTAGGTATGTAATGTACGTATAACTTAACATTCCAGCTACCATTGTACTAGCAGTTTTGAAGTAAATAACTACACAGTTATTGAATTGACTTTTTCTAAAAATACTTCTAGATTTTATTTTATTTAGTAATTATTATATAAAGTACTTTAAATTTACTTACTAGTACATCTCTTGCATCGATAGAGACAATGTTTCCCTTGGCCACTGTACTAAGGACCAAGTCTCCAAACACTTCGTAAGGAAACTTTGGCAAATCTTCTGTGTAAGTCGCTTCACCTGCACATTGGATCTGTAACACAAGAATTTGATTAAAATTGCCACTTCTAATTTTGATTTATACGTAACTTGTGATGTGACTTTTATTATTACAAAAAAACATCGCGCTAGTTTTGCACGGAAAAAATAAATCAGTTGAATTGGAATGAGTAAACCTAAGTACTCAGAATAATAATAAACATCGGTTTTTGTTAATAAAATACCATGACACCTTTACTTTAAAAATGTTTGAGCAGCTGAATAAATTTAGACAAATCTGGTATGCAAACTTCTGTGTACACCCTTGTCACAATAAATATTATTTTTTGTCATCATATAATATTTGAAATTACTATTAAACATTTGATTTCAAACGAGACACAATGTGATTGAATCTGAGCTGTGAGCTTGTCTTTAAAAAACAATACTTACCAAAGCTTCTAGCTTAGGAATAGGTTTTGTCAGCGGCCACAATGCAGGATGGGTTTCAAAAGACCTTTTACCACCAGACACGGGTCATGTATCATGTATTCTTGCTATGCCAGATTTATATTTTGTATTCAAAATGTTTCGTGGGCACAAGGTCAGCAAGCTCTGCAAAAAATATAAATAAATTCTGAATTATAGCCTCCAAAAATAAAAGTTAAGTTGATAAACATCCTATGCTCACTCAATCAACGGATTTGTGTACCTAATACCAGTCAGAAGATATTATGAGATGAAAAAATGTAAGACCACTTGCCTTATAAAACAATCCAATAGCCAACTTCCTTCTATAGGCCACTGACGGTTCTGGAGGAATATCAGTTACAACTAATTCTTTCTCCAGCATCTTGATAGCTCCTTGTAAAGTTTCGTTCCTGAACAACGGTTTGTTCACTAAATGTGCTTCAGTACGATAGGCTCTAGTATAACCAGGCGTCAAACCTCCGTATGCAAGTCTGCATTTAACGAGACTATCACCGCGGGTGGAGAATTGATACAGGCCTCCAAAGTTCACGATGGCGTGAGCGTTTTGTGATCTTGGCATGGCCTGTGAACAAAAATAGACAAAGCTGAATTAAATACTTTACAAATATCACTAAGTATTTTTCAGAGTGTCTTCTATATAAACACGTTAATTATGTATCTAAATTCTATCTTCTTGTCTAACCTGCTCACATTACTATACCCTCCTTAGCTAAAAAAATTGCATGACTCTGAGCTACATATGTCTGAAATAAAATTGTTAATAATGACTACCTATAGTAAGTAAGTTCTTTCGGCTTAGAATTGTTCATTTTGTACCTACCTTATATGTTTTTACTCTAACATCATCTCCCAGGGGTGGCAGTCTTACATTCAAAATGACTGCACCTCTCATGTCAGTTTTCAAAAACTGTTCCATGGTGACGATATCTTTATTGCCTTGTCTGTTCACTGGAAATAAAATGTTAGTAATAAGAATATTTGACATGATCCTATAAATATCAACAAGATATATGAATAAACTTACAAATAGTCAGATCTGCTCCAACAGTTTGAAACATCAAGTACAAGTCTGATTGGAATTCATTGTGTTGGTATTTGATCATCAAGTTTCCACCAATCGTACCAATATTTCTTACAGCTATATGAGCCACTTTCTCTAAATGTTTATAAAATTCGAGCAAATATCCAAAATTGCCTTTTTGCGAAATATTTCTGTAAACATTCAACAGCTTTGTCAAAGTTACTGCTGCTCCTATGATTAGGTTTTGGTCCAGTGTCACTCGTTTTAATTCTGGTATGCCATTAATGTCGATCAGGATTTTGGGATATTCTTGAATAGGATATGCACCTGAAAATGAAATTTGGTGTCAGTAAATAAATAAATAAAATACTTAAATATATTCACAACCTGGAACGTTAGTGAATATGATTATTTTGAATTGTTTCCAATAAATGCATTAATTTATCAGTAACATATTCTACAAAATATAACCAACAATAAAACTGGCAAGACTCACCTTTTGCAGTATTCCCACCAATCAGCATGTATGAATCTGTGCCTTCTTTCTGAAATATTTGCAAGATGTTGTTCACTCTATTTACTGTGAACCACTTTCTTCCATCCGTAAGTCCAAAAGATTTAATTTTATCATCAGTCAATTCCTTTTCTGTTACAATACACCAATCGTCTTCGTCACTATTACTTTTAATTGATTCATTATCTGAATCATAACTGTAACTGTCATGTTTTGCAATTTCATTATTTTCGTCCACAGATAATTTGGTATAATGACAAGATTCATTCAGTGCTTTATCTTTGCAGATTTTGTTACAAGCTTTTCCAGTTTTCTTGCATACACTTAGTTCTTCAATGTCTGGTATCTCATCAGTAGTCGCATCTTTGGCAAATGTTTTGAAGGCTTCCAATATTGGTCTATAGCCAGTACATCTACAAATGTTACTTGCAAAGGATGTTTCAACATCGAGCATGGTGAGATTTTTATTTTCTTGTAGGAGGCTGAAGATATAAACAAACTTGTGGATTAAGATTTATGGTATATGCTCACCAAAATATTTGTATGAGTAATAAATTGAAATTTGAGAATGTTTAGCATGCAGTAATGCAATTCATGGACTGTCCCTTAACGTGACTCTCTTATTATTTCTAAGCTTTACCATGGTGTATTTTAAAGTGCACTCTTTCAGTGAGGTTTGTTCACTGCACTGCACTGTTCTTTTATAAAAAAAAAAACATTATGTATGTTTCTTTTTAATTTTTTTTTTTTATTGAAAAATGAGCGCAAATAATTACGACCAACAGGATTTAAACGCATAATTATAGTGTATCTTAGCGAGTGGTCTGCTTCTTATGAGTCTTCATGTTTCAAGTCAGGTGTTGATTGCGTTCATTCTCGAACTCATACACATTTTTCATCACCACATTGCAATCGATCTTTAGCCAGCGCTTCCCAATGAACTACCGCTGGCATATACACACCATCCAAAAGATCTTACCTATACATAGACATGACCCATCCCGGCGAGCAATACCCACACTGAGATCCATTATAATCCGCCAAGGTCTTTTGTATCGGATGGTAACCCTTCTTTCTGTTTCCAACCTGTTCGATGGTCTGTATTTTCCAATCTTGGCAGGAGGTTATGGACACCATACACTGTAAAACAAGATCTTTATTATGTAATACTATTTCTTAGTTTAGAAGCATAGAGTTATTACTTTTATAGAACTTGCATTAAGTTGTTAGTTACAAACCTTATCTCTTACTAGCTGTGCCAGCGACTTCGTCCGCATGGAATAGTTATTACCATAAAAACGGTTCTAGTGAGTTAATCTTAAAAGATAGACTATATAGGTATATATATACTGTTGCAGACATTTTGTTAGATCATTTCAAGAGGAATAATTCTTCCATATATATTGTTTTGATATCTTGAACCGTTTTTGCAGCACACGCAACGGAAGCCCTTAAAGATGAATAATTTTCCCCGTTTTTTTCACATTGTCCATTGTTCCTTCGCTCATATTAGTTGCAGCGTTATGTTATATAGCCTAAAGCCTTCCTCGATAAATGGTCTATCCAACACAAAAAAATTTTTTTAATTCGCACCAGTAGTTCCTGAGATTAGCACGTTCAAACAAACAAACAAACTCTTCAGCTTTATAATATTAGTATAGATTAAAACACAAACCAAACGGAGAAATAGTAATAACTCAAACCTTTAAAGATACATCAGCAGTCAACACCTTCCCAACCTATCGACGGTACTTCCCAGCCCGCTTGATTAGCGATTCATTTTTGAATGAAATGTTTACGATATGAGCTTGAAACACTTTGATGAGACTTTCCAATCCAATATGATGCTAATTAGACCACTATTTATGCTTTTCAATCCATATATATCAATTTTCTACACACTGATGATACTTTACTATCCTCTAATGACAGTTTGCGACCCACTAAGGCCAATTTGTCCACCCGCAGACGATGACCCAAACCCAAAGCAACATTTATAAATTGATTAAGTAGAAGTTAAATCCCTACCGAGTATTAATGCTTTTCTTTTCACAATTGATACTGTCCTATGCACTATTGATGCTCTTCTCTCCACCACTGATGCGTTTCTCCCCACTGTTGATGCTTAATTATTTCCTTCCCAACTTATTTGGCTATATCTCTGCCCATTGATCACTACTCAAAGAAACGTTTTAGAAAATATAACTAATACACTTACTGAGTTAACAGCCATGGTAGTCTCACAGTCTGGCCTGGTGGTAGCCACGATGCAGGCGCCGCAGGCAGCCTGCCGACACATGTACTTGGTGCCTCGCAGTTCCAGCACATTGCGCACATAGTCCAGGAGGGTCAAATCTGATGATACTTCGCATCCAACTAATAACAAAGAGTTTATGATAGAAAAAGATTAAATAACATTACTAGAGACAAGAACGCCGGCTGGTTTCTTGCGCAAGAGAGAATGAATTACTAAATCTCTTGAGATTAAGGAATGTCATCCCTATTTGGTATTAGGTACTTCCACGCTTGAGAATGAGTTTGGTATTTATAAAAATCGTAAGCAGCTGTTGTTTTTAATTAGGTACACGTCAGCCTGACCATAATACGAAAAATATACATAAAGAAGAGATTTGGCATAATTTTGTTTTTTGTAAATATAATAAGTTGAGTCATCAGGTTCACATCCACGTCGCGACCTATGCAGAGACAGATTTACATAATATAGGTCATAATAACACTTTAAATCCTTGTAATTGTGTCAAATACAATTAATTATAAAATTATTTACCTGTATATGCGACTCCATTGATTGTAAAACTTATTCGATCCATCGCTAATCACATGCTAATTAAATACTGACTTACGGATAAAATAAATGCTGAATAATATTTTTCCAACAAATATTGAAATACTTGAGCACGTTTAGAAGCGTACGTGGTTTCAGCATAAAACAACATAAATAAATATGTACTATGTAGGTACCTACCTACATGAAATTATACTTACACGTTTCATCACAGGATGTTTCTTTTAAATATATTTAAAAAAAACATTTATCTTCACATATCTTCAAATCCAGAGTAAATAAGTTTCTCTTAAGCAAATGTGCAACATCTTAGACTGCTGTGGTGCTTTACATCAGGCAGGCTGTAGTCAAACGTAAGCCTATTCCGTGTTAAAAAAAGATATTAAAATTTTAGGTATACATACGTAGTATTGGTGCTAAGCAATAACATGAAGATAAGACCCCGCTTGTTGCTAAAAACTTTGTAACCTAAACAATTGGTATGTCAGGCAAAATATATTTTTAATTTACCAATTGTTGAAAAATTATATTAGCCATAGAATTTTGACACTGTCTATAATTCTACAATTCCCCATCACTATCATCATAAGAAAAAGACAGGAGTAAAATTTCTTAACCATCGTACCAAAAATTCTAATGATCAAAAGAGAGTGTACAGGAATGTAAGGGTGGATTCATATCAAACGAGCGTTCGCTCGTTCTACCCCCACCACGTCAAATTGTTTTAGTGTAAAAAGATCATCGTGATATTTTAGTAGTGTGAAAATCAAGTACAAAATTACGAAAGTAACAGGTTCTATATGTTAGAAACGCATGTGAAACCGCGGGCATCCACAATATGATATCGTACAGCTAAAACAACATATTTTCACTATTTTATTTGATCAGCATATTAGCGTATCACTTTTTACCTTAGTTTATTAGGCAATTAGAACGAAGATAAGTAAATTATGTACATTCAGCTAAAAATGTTTGTTGGCTTAGATATACTTAAAACGAAACTTGCTCAGTGCATAATGTTTTTATTATATTTTATTCAATTAAATCGTTTAATTATGTTAATTTGAAATCTTGTATTCTGGTAGCTGCCGCCAACGCGATCTTTTCTACGGTGTATGGTCCATCTGAAAGATTAAACAATGCAAATTAATGTAAACTCGGATTTAATTCTTTAGAGTTGCAGTGCCCCTTTGATTTTTTCTTTAAAAACCTAAAGAAAGAAAGAAATAAATATTTATTAAAATCACAAATATTACAAAACAAATAAATAATTATTATCATCATGTAAAACTATGATTTCTATGAATTTTTTATATATACAAACATGTTTTCGATGTCTTGTATTTACTGTAAATGTATTCGTATAGGATTTATTGCTGGTGTTTAAACCTCTAATGTAAAAAATACCTCACCTTTTAGCATTTGATGTTAATACGCCATTATTTATAATCGACCTTTCTATGTATGTTTGCGGATTGTCTCTAATTGATAGCTATCTATAGCTATACTCAAGGAAAGCTATACAATGGTAATACCAACAAAACAAAACATAGTTGTACTGAATTAATTTATTAAGTGCTAAACCTGCACTATGGTTGTTAAAAATAAAACTTTTTTTTTATCAGCCGCTCAGTCTGAAGTGTATGGAAATGAGTGTGGATTTTCGCGCCTGGCAGTTAGTAGACCGTAGCCTAGTTGGTTACTAGGCGTTCCGGACGGTGATCGGAAATACGCAGGTTCGAATCCTGCCGGTCGTCATTATTTTCGCTCATTTTCCAATAAAAGTTTAATTTAAATAGTTGTACTGTCTGTTTGGTGATGCGAGATGTTTATTTCCTAAAGCTATGGAAATAAAAATTAGAATGCGTTATCTTATATTCACTTACCAATACTGAGCCAGTTAGTTTTGGGTATGCCAGCATCCAACCGCGCTGCTGCTATCGCTTCTCTTATTGCAAACGTTATCACCACAGACAGGCACATCGGCGGTTCACCCGTTCCTGAGGACGATAAAAAAAACTCAAAATTATCATGTTTATTATAATATATTTTCATACAAAATGATTTATTACTAAACTGAATACACTTGCTTTTGTGTTTGTTTTACATGTCAGCCATCATTGTTTCATAAATAATCGTTTAACCACCAGCAATATTTCATCTCCATAAAGATACTAGTTGATTTGGGTGTGGTGTGATATCAAAATTTTCAACAAAATTTAAATGCCTTAAAATTATGTCACAAGTTCAAAGAAACAGTCATATTTACTCGTAATTCGTTTATTATTTACCTTTGGCTCCAAGAATAGGCTCCAAACTATAAGACTTCTTTCTAAAATAGACTCGGAAATCTTGTGGAATATCTCTGGCCAGCGGTACTTTGTAATTCCAAGACCTGTTAGTCAGCAATTCCCCCGTCTTCTTGTCATAGACCAGCTCCTCGCAGGTCCAGTAGCCTAGACCCATGATAAAAGCGCCTTCAACCTGTGAACATTAGTATGATTTAGTTAAGCACTAAGCAGGTTAGGAATTTAAATTTTAGTCTTGATGATGCTCATATTATGCGTGGTTGTGTGTACATTATTAGTCACAGGTAGCGTAAAAAGTACGATAACATTATCATCAGCTATATTTAGTTTGGTTCAATGCACCCGAGCCAAGTAGGTATATCGTGGAATAAGTAGAAAAAAATTCTAACCTGTCCAACATCCACTTCAGGGCTGACACTCTGCCCCACATCTTGCAAGACATCCACCCTGAGACACTCTGACTCTCCCGTCAATATATCGACCTCCACTTCAGCTAGTGCCACTCCAAATATATCATACTCGAACATATCCGCGAACGAAACATATCCATGCGCCTGCAAATCTATGTTCTGACTGTACGCTTGAGTAATCACTTGCGCCCATGTAGGATTAGTCATTTGGCTTCTAACTGGTTCTAATCTTCTCATCAATTCTTCACAAGCTCGTCTCACACCTAAACCAACATTCTGAGAACCAATACTGCCTCCAGTTATAAAACAATTCGGTGCTATTATTGTGTTATTTGCTTTCACTTGAATAATATTGATAGGGACTTTCAGGATGTATGCAGCTATTTGGACTGCCTTGGTGTTTATTCCTTGACCCATTTCGATGCCACCATGTGTGATAATAACTGTTCCGTCTCGATGGAATACTGATACATTGACTTCAAAAACTTGAGCTCCAGAAGGAGTCCATCGAAGAAAAGAGTATCTGAGTCCTCGTTTTCTCCATCTGTTTTTAGCGTTAAATTTATTCACTTTACTTCTTCTTTCCTCGTAAGAGGCAGTTTTTCTCAATTTTTCAGCCATTTCCCTTATAGCACTGTACCTAGTATTGTCTAAGTTGGCCATTCGAACATCATACGGGTCAAGATCTAATTCATATGATATTCTTTCCATTAATTTTTCTGCCATTGTTACGGCCTCCAAGGAACCTGAAACCCCAATTTTAATAGACATCATGTTTAAAAGAGGTGTACCTACCTACGAAGTACTTACTCGAACTTACCAATTATTATCATTTTTCAAACAGTACCTATACATTTATAAATTTAAAAACTAAATACCTAATCAAAGCTTATTCACGTGCATATTTAATCTGACTGTTTATTTGACTTTTAAATATGTCTAAAAGTCAAATAAATAGTTTGTTCAATTTGACTAATTTTGACACCTAGAACAGAAATAAAATGCCACGTTTTCCATTCAAAAATTTACTTTACCAATCAAAGATAAATGAAAAGAAATGTATTTAAATGAATGAAATGTATGTTTGTTTTTATTATAATTATTTTTTTATCCAGATATGTCAAATACTTACCAGGCGACCTGCACCAAGTATTTTTAGCAGTATCAGTAGTAGCATCGTAACATTTGTAATTCCATCTCGACCGGTCGTAGCAGTTGTTAAAGAGATTAGTTCCAAGTTCTGTGAGCGTTTCATTCTTCTTGTATCCATTGTCTTCGTAGAGGTTATAGTCTATGTGCTGAATGACCCCTGACTGGTTTACCTCACACTGGAAAAGAATTAGTATTCATTTAATTTGTTGCATTTTACTTAAGATTTGCCAAATGTGGGCAAAACATTATTTCTTACTCGAAGTAATAGGTAACATACTATATGTACATAGTAATAGGCATTTACGATGTAAATGCTTGGAGTAATTGAAGCTATAGACGTTTACTACAGTTTTTACACTAAAAGTGAACTTGGTATTATATTAAATTATACATGTCTGTAATTAAAAAAAGACTACTCAATAATGAATTCACTTTTGTCAAATCTATCAAACCAAATGTTAATTTACTAACAACAATCATTCAAATTTTTGTTTAACTTATATGGCTGACCTCATAATCAGTAGAACACGGCAGTCTTTTCCCGATGGCTCTCATCATGGTAGTCAGTGGTACAACGATTCGACAAGGACGGTTCAGCTTAGTGGTAACTAGACCGCAGCAGACTGCAGCCTGGGAAGGACGGGAGATCTTTTGGCCGAACGCTCCTCCTAAGCGACGGGTGTGAACATCTATACTGTGTGAAAAGATATAACAAATAGCTAAAGGGATATTCGATGAAAAAAAAAGTTACGGCTATTGACTTGTCTAAGTGAGTCTCTTTTTTGTTGTATGAGAGTTGCTAACTCTAGTGTGGAGCTTCTAAACCACCTTTAGGGCTTCTGACATGGCTTAACCTATGCCATACTTAGATAGTCAGTCCAATGGAATAAGTAATAAATTATATATTATTATTAATAATAGAATTATTTGTAAACTTTTCAAGAAGCACTTGGCTCCGACCCGTGCAGAATGTAGCTCCTACGCTGGAGAGATCACAAAAGTGTTAATAAAGAATAATAATAATAATTTCTAATGGTTCATAAATTAAACCGCTCACCATCAGGCATTTTGGAAAAGTCTTCTACAGTTACATGTGGAAGAGATAAATTATTAATGATTTATCATGTCGTTCAACTCAAAGATGCGCGCTATTAAGATGCCGCTTTTTGATCATCTATCCAAAATATGGTAAGGTAAGATAGATACCCTTATCATTGGTAATTGCGGAGTAACGTGCGCCAATTAAATATATTTTTTCTAATGTTAACTCACCGATTCTCCTGCATATTCAAAGCTTCTGCTACCACCATCTGCACTCCATCCATAAACTGAGTCGTGCAATATAATTCCAATCCTTCCTCAGTTGGTTTTGATACACACGCTATACTCTCCATTGCATAGTGGTATTGCCCATAAATAGTGTTCTCTCCTTTTATTTTTTTAAACACGTCTGTTCCTCTAGCCGTAGGTTGTATTTGGGTATTCAGAGTAGTTCTAGTTTGATCCTTCTTTGTAACTCTGATATCAATTATAGGGACTTTAGTGTTCTTATAAGTAGCTGTGACTAATTTGGCAGCACTATCCGCGATTTGTCGAGTTTCAGCTACTATGATTCCATACGGTTCGTTATAGTAATTGATTTTGCCGCTGCAAAGAACTTCTTCGTTAGTTATGTAGAACGTGGTGCCAGCTGGAGTGAAGGAGTTTAAGCCGGGAATATCTTTAGCGCTGTAGAAAGCGATAACGCCTGGGAGTTTCTGAAAAGCAACGTTACTTTGAGATATAATTTCTTTGCAGTTTAAGAATGTGTACTACTGAATCTTCTATCACGTTGTAGTTTGTGCATGAGCCAAACAAAAACGTAAAATAATACTAAAAGATACCAATTTCATACGGCTAAAATGAATTAACAGTTAGCTTCTCCAGTAAACAAGTCTCATTTCAATGAAATGAATTGATGCTTATAATGTATCGAAAGCAGAAAGACGTATAATACTAACCAGAGCTTTGCTAGCGTCGATGCTAACAATGTCTCCCAGACCAACAGTAGTGAGGGCAAATGCAGCCTGGACTTCATGGGGCAGTGTTGGAAGGTCATCCGTGTAGAACGTCTCCCCAGCGCACTGTAGCTGAAAAAGTATTAAGTGAGAAAATTAGAACAACAACAAAAAGAATTCTTTCTCTATATATTGACATTTGACATCTTCTTCGTTGTGATAACAACTGAAGAACAAGCTGAGTGTATTTTCATCTAACCAGTAACTTCGTTCAACTGAAACTGAACCTGTTGTACCTTTTAAGAAACGATTTTTTATGCGAATAGACTAAGTAATAGTACTCACTCACAAAACTTTTACTTATCTAATATCTGAGTGAAATTTGATGACAAGTACTTACTAAAGCTTCAATCTTTGGTATGGGTTGGTTGAGAGGCCACAGAGTAGGATTGGTGTCAAAGATCTGCCTTCCATCTGATACAGGTCGGGTCAAGTGGATCTTGGTTGCCTCACTCAAATACTTCTTGTTCAGGATGTCTTTTGGACATAGATTAATTAAACCCTGGAATCAAACAAACGTCATTATTTAGAAATAGTAAGTAAGCCCTGGAATTTATAAACTGCATCATTAAATTCTAAAGTTAGATATTGTGATTAATCAAAGCCCGGTAGGTACTCTGACGACATGTCGCGTGTGCGGCAATGGTAAATCTGGATGGAAAGGCAAATCCAAATAACGCATGTACTGTACTAGAATGGACTAAACATAAAATTAAAATTAAGAAATTTTAGTTATGAATTCGCACTTGATTGCTATTACTCGTAGAATGAGAATCTCTTCAGCAACACAGTGTTATTTTGTTTTTCCAGTAGCATCAATAGCATTCCTGCTATACACTGTCTTTGTTGTGTGAAAAAGTATGTACCTTGTAAAACAGCGCTAAAGCGAGTTGCTTCCGATACTCCACGGACGGCTCCGGAGGTAGGTCCACCACCACCAGCTCACTCTGCAGCACTTGCAGCGCTGCCTGCAGCGTGGTGTTGGAAAACAGCGGCTTACCGATCAGGAATCTTTGGACAAAGTAGGACTATTTATAATTGATAAGGAGTAATAAGGACCACGTTTGACCATGTCTTCTAATGTATATGTAGCACTAAAAAAGGATTCGGGTATGATTGGAAACAATTAAACAAGAGCATAGACATTATTTGTTGGCATTTCTCTTTGTTTCTACCTTAAACGAGTTTGCACACTAAGCAATGGCTATGGCCTAAGATGGGGTGTGCTTATCTAGTAAATATCAGTTCATACTTACTTTGAAGATAGCTGGATAGTTTGTGGAAAACAGGGAAACATGCAGGGAGTATTACAAGCGTATCTTTTCGCCCTTTTCAAGTGAGTACAATCAATACGTACGACATAGCAAAGTCTTGGGGTTGGTATTTAGATTTTACGGTCGATTTATGGCAAACAAACCTTTCAGTATTGAAAGCTCTAGTGAAAGCAGGTGACAATCCTCCATACACTATCCTTGCTTCCAAAACTCTTTTGCTGGATGAAAGTTTGTATAAGAAGCCAGCATTGACGATTGCATGTGCGTTTTGGGAGCGGCGAACTGTCTGAAATTTAATTTTGAATATTGTTATTTGACATTCTTTGTGGTTAATTGTATTTTTTTTTTTTTTTTTTTATAATTGTATTTAATTTAGTAAAAACAAATTGGTGACACAACGATTTGTCATACTCTGTCATGACTTTACGAAAGAGGCTCTTACGGCAGCGGTACGGCGAAATTATTATTACTACTTTATTGAAAACAAAAAATAAACAGAAGTATTGAGAACCTTATTTTGAAGTCGGTTAAAAGTCTGAGTTTTTGACTGATTTACTGATGACTAACTCATATTTTGACAACCATATTTTAATGATAATGTTACCTTATAAGTAAAAAGTTTATATTCCTCGCTTAGGGGTGGTAACAGTACATTTACTATCACTTTTCCAGTCATGTCTTCGCGTAGAAATTGCTGCATGGATACAGCTCTGTACGCTCCCAAATGATCCGCTGTAATATTAAAAAAACTGAAATATTAGGGTGTATTGTAAAACTTTACTAATTTTACAATTTTAATTTCAATACGGTTAATGTAGGTACTAAAATTTTGCTTCACCATTATAAAAAAGTTATATACATTCTAAATCCTCTGCAAGCTAGCAATTTATGTATCAGTATATTAGATCACATTGTTTAGTAGTCTCTCATTTCTTACCAATAGTCAAATACGCTGCAACAGTTTCTAAAAGCATGAAAATATCTGACGGGAATTCATTGTGCTGGTGTTTTATCATCAAGTTGCCACCTATGGATCCGAGCTGTAAAAAACATATACAAAATAAGATTCCTTAATCTGTTTTTAATGGTAGTTATTTATCTACTAGCAGCGTCTCGCAGTGGTACGCGTTAATCCAAGATAAAAAATCCGATGGAAAAATCCTAATCTACCGTTATACCAAATTTCCTTTGACATGACTTGATTACTGCCATACTGAGACAAACAGCCGGGACCTACATTTTAACGTGCCCACGGAAGCGTCCAAAATGGAATGCAACTTTTCAGTCACCCATCCATGGACTGACCGCGCCGACCTCTGCTTAACATTGGTAATCGCATGTGATTGCCACTGCTAGCTAAGCTACAGGCGCTTCGTTTCATCCTTTTCTATGTTATTACACTAAACTGACAGTCTTATAAGACTACTTACATTTCTAACAGGAATATGAGCAATCAATCGGAAATGCTCAATCAGTTTCTCTAGATATTCGAAGTATGTTTCTTGTGATGCTGTTTTAAAATGATCTAAGACTTCTGTAAGTGTCCAACCTGCTCCGAGGATTAGGTTTTGGTCAAATTGAAATACTTTCAGTTCAGGAACTGAGCTGATGTCAATCAGGATATCTGGATACTCAGTGATTGGGTACACACCTGAAAAATAAGAGATTTGTAGGACTTAAAATGCATTTTAATTTAGGCCTGAATCAAACGTTGAGTTTGTACATTTACTATTACCTACTTGTCCAATTTAGAGTTAGAATAGAGCATAAACATTTGATAATAGCTAATCGTTTTTTTCAGCATAATTGTTATTTTGAATGACGGAGGGACGAAAAATTTGCATTTTAAAATACAATTTCGGTACAAATTCATACACTCGTATACCGTTATCTGCTAATACTGTTTTTTGTTGAAAGTTCTATCCTATGAAAAAACTCTTCTATGTGTAACAACCATAATAGAACTATCTTATAATTTTAGCGTCAGTATAAAATTAAACCGGCCATACTTGTTTTTATACTAGTGTAGTCAAGGTGAATGACCTGACATTTTGCGTTAGCTTAGATGTAATCTGATTCAGTTTTTTGTCTTTAATCAAGTGCACCAAGATACATTCTATGACTTGTTCAAACAAAAAGAACTTTAGAGGCAATTTGTTAACTACAATAATTACTGAATCGCATGCTATGGTATCAATCTAAAAGATAATTTTGACGGCCTCACACTGATTCCCTGGGAGCGGGGAAGGGCTCTTGTATGGGACGCAACTTGCGTCGATACACTAGCTCCTTCTCGCCTCAGTGGAACAGTACAAGCGGCAGGAGCCGCGGCGGATGCAGCAGAAGAAGCCAAGCGGCGAAAATATACATCATTATCGACTGATTATATTTTCGTACCGCTTGGCTTCGAAACTTTTGGTCCGTGGGGTAAAAGCACGAAGGCTTTTATAAAAAAATTTAATAAAAGGTTGAATGACATCACTAGAGACAAGAACGCTGGCTGGTTCCTTGCGCAAAGGATTTCTATAGCAATCCAGCGTGGGAATGCAGCCAGCGTTCTTGGCTCCATACCACATGTAGATGTTTTAAATTTAGGTTAAATGTACATACTCTTATTTAGTTTTATTAGTGTATATATGTGTATAATTAATTAAGTTGTACAATATATCTAAAAGAACCTTGGTGACACCGAAGAAATGACTAATTACAATTGCATTTCTTTGTAATTAAAATGTATGAATAAAAAATCTTTAACGAACATATTACTATTGAGATTTTTCTTTGTAGAGCGCATGTATAGCATTACGGCTTACAATAATAACTTAATTCATATGAGTACAGTTCATTTTTCTTACCTTTGGCAGTATTTCCAAAAACAAGCATATAAGAATTGTATCGTTTTAGATTCAGAATATGAAACACAGAGCTCAACGAACATACTTTATACCACCACTTTTTATCTTTTAGCTTTATTTCTATAATTTTGTTATCTTCCACATCTAACAGACACCAATCGTCTTCTTCTTCACATTTTGATTGGTTACAAGCTGTGCCAGTCTTTTTACAAATAGACAAGTCTTCTATATCAATAAGATCTGTTTTGTCAGTTTTAGGAGCATCGCAAGCGAATTTCTTGAATGCGTCTAGAATGGGGCGGTATCCAGTACATCTGCAGGTGTTTCCTCCAAATGATTGTTCTATCTCTAACATTGTGGGACCTTGGCCGGTGGTCTGATGACTTTTTTTTAGTAAACTGAAACAGATATAAAAATTCCATGAATATGATTGCTGCTATTAACAAAATTTAGTTTTAGAAATTGTTGTGTTAACTGATATCGTTAATTTCTCTGACCAGATTATTTCCTTTATTATATTGACATTGTATGTTAAGTACCTGTGCATATTCAGTATCCAAGCAGGCGTGCAGTACCCACACTGGGTCCCGTTGTACTCAGCCAGGGTCTTCTGCAAGATGTGGTATCCTTTCCTTCTGTTGCCCAACTCCTCGATGGTCGTGATCTCCCATCCCGCACATGATGTCACCGATACCATACACTGGAAAAACATTTTAACAGAGATTAGATCTAATGAAATAACAACTTTAATTGCACGACTTGTCACCATTCCTAAAGTCAATTACATACTTACGTTGCACATGATAATTATAAGCTTTTTAGTCTGGCATAGTTAGTATTTTTCAAATAGCACTAGTTAGGGTTAAGTACTCTATTATACTCTAAGAGAAAGTAAAAAAAAAATTAGAGTAGAACCCATAGCACTGACAACTAGCAGCAAGTTCTCTAGACATTTGACAGCAACTACCACACCAGCGCTGCATTCAGTCTCTTGGTATCACTTACACAAAAGATAACATTAGTTACAGTATCCTTTAGCATAGGTGGTCACTATGTGCAACCCAACAATGGGAATGCCTTGCATGGGATACTGGTAGATACCATGTTAGATCTTACAAATATTAGAAAGAATGCGATAAAAACACTCACAGCATTGACAGCTAACGGCAGTTCCCCTGGACACTTGACAGCCACAACCATACAGGCGCCGCAACCAGCTTCTCGGCACATGTACTTGGTCCCTCGCTGCTCCAACTCATCACGTAAGTAGTCCACCAGAGTGAGAGTAGACGCCACATCGCATCCCACTGGATAAGAGAGGATCTTGCTTTTCTGATAAAGTCGTAAGGCAAAGCAGACTTTTCGAATGTTAACGTACACTTTTGTGACAATATTTTTTTTACTAAAACCGGTTTAGACTTGACCATAGTTAGCCTGATGGTAATTTGATAAGCTTTAGGAATACACCGGTTATGTTCAGTTTACAGATAGGTACGAGTATTTTGGAAGTCAAATACTTATGTTATTACGTTCATGAACAATCGATATCGTTTTTTTTTTAGTAAAATTCTTCGTTTTTAGTCCATCGATTAAGACTTGAAGATGTAAGCAGTGACATTACCAATGTTCATTTTTTCTTGGCATTGAATATGTTATTTGCAAAAAAGCAGTGTTGCAGTTCAGATGTCATTTTTGAGCTAACATTTTTAACATTAAATTGACCTACGAGCAAAAAACTGACATTATTTTAGGTGAAAGTGTAATAAAAATTCGACCTTACACTCCTCAAAATTTCAAATCATAAAACCTGTATGTGAGTGGTGCTAAAAAAGAACGCAACGCATCTGAGAACTATCAATTAAGTAGCGTACTTTCACTCACATATTTCCTTACATGCTCTTTTTGTTATTAGTCTAAAACAAAGATTACAAGTGCCTTTTGCGAGACAAGACAAATTATAAGGTATATATATTGTAAGCAGGGAGAAGCCATCGGCTCCCGAGACACAGTGAAAACTAGTTCGGGAGGCTTTGGATTCCAATATCTTTTTGTAAAATGAAATTATGCAATATAAACAATTTTTTTTTTTATTTTGTTTATTTATGAAATTTTACCATTTAATTTGTGACTGTGTCTCATCACGTATTGTTTTGTTCTGTTTTTCAATAGATATAATTCGTGGCTTGGGCTTGCTTGTGTTTCCTTATTTAAGGGTCTGAATTTATCAGACAACCAGCGATCTAATAGATATTTGTGCAAATTTATAAAAACTATGATATGATTACTATTAACCATACATGATGAACTGTATATTATGATTTTAACCACATATTCTCATAGTAATATATCAAATTTATATTTTTTTTTCACAACCAGTTGACATTTTTTGTGACTGGGTTTTCCTCTTGCAATTATTGTGTTCTTCGAATTCGTGTCAAATTGCACCTTCATCAGGATGCAAAAAGTACAGGAAAATCTTGTTTTTCACATGTAAAATTTGCTTTTCTAAAGATTTTCCAAGTGCCCCTTTTTATGTTGTAGTTAGAAGTGGTGTGTTTAGTTAGTAATTCTTCCCATGTTTTTTTATGTTTTATTATTGTAAATATAGATTATTTAATAATAATGACGAATTATACACAAAACTTTAAAATAAAAATATAATTTAGTAAGTATAATGTCCCTTTCGTACTTTGTGTTGTGTCTCCATAGCGATAGTTTCAGTTTTCAAACATCTTTATTTCACGATAAAATATTTACAATTGGGTAACTATGCTAGTGTACATCTAAGAAATCCTAACAGAGCACGTCATAAGTATTACTACGTGTTGTTTTGGAGTATTCAACTCTAATAAAACACTTTCAGCAATCTTAATGTAAACAAATCAAATTAACTTTGATATTGAGGGTAGAAACTCATCATCTAATATTTTTATGCAAGCTTTAGAAACAGCTTATACATTTTTCAAAATACATTTGAAAAGATATAACCGAGATACATAGCGGTGTAGTGATAATGAAGCAAGTAGGCATTGCTCGCGATGCGCTTCCACAACAAGCAATCGTGTAGGTACTCCGCAGCGCGCAAGCCAGTTTGACCCGATACACCTTTGTAATACGAGTAATATTAGCTCACGCGTCGGGTCGTCCGATCCGGGCACGCGGGAGAAGCGTGAGTGACGTAGCCAGCCTATTCATTGCAATCCGAGAAAGTAGTGATGGGGTAACTTGTAAGTTTTATAAGTATCGATGAATGGGAGATTATTTTTCAAGTTATGCAAAGGTTTTGTATTAATTTATTTTTGATAAGTGGATTTTTATTAGTGTGAAGATAGAATTTTTCTGCCAAATTGTAGATATAAATATCAATTGTAGGGAAGTGAATTTGAAGGTGTAATTTTTTTAGATTAGTTAAGAAGGGTGTATTGAATGCTGATTTTATAGCTTTGTTCTGAATTATCTGGAGCTTGTGTAGGTTGGAGCGACAAGTACTACTCCACACGGGACAAGCGTAGATGAAGCAGGGTCGAACTAAGGTGCGATAAACTCGTAGCTTAGTATAGCTACTTAATTTAGCTTTTCGATTTAGTATAGGAGCTAATACGTTCAGTGCTTTATGCCCTTTGAGGAGCAATTTTAATGTGTTATCAGTCCAGTTAAGTTTTCTATCAAGTAACCGTACCCAGGTACTTAACAGAGCGACTCCATGTTATAGGTATATTATCAACTTTAAGTTTACGTGTTGGGAGACTATTATGTTTAGCAGAAAACGTACTCTACGTTTTCTGCTAAACATACTTTGTCCATGAAAGTTACACATTTCTTAAACTCTACTTTGATTGACTGGATTGTAGATAGAATCTCTAGTATTTCGCCAGTTTCAAAATCATGCGTGGTTTCACCGTCAGGGGCTCCGGATGCTAAAGGAGCTTTCTGTTGCCTTGCTGTATCGCGGCTACTTGTAGGTTTTTGGGTCTTGTTAAGAATCTTATCTTCTATAAAAGGTGTCTTAATGATAGCTTCTGTAGATTTCAAGAGGCTGCTTACAGGTGTTGAGGGTGAAGGCTTATTCTTACTGACGTTGACTACTCGAGCCCATGTTTTCTGGCCAGCAAGGGACACACGAGCAGACTTTTCAGTTATAACTTTACGAAGGGTATCCCTTTTCGTCTCTATCCGCTTCAGGTACTTAACACGTTCGTCGCATTGCGAAAAGTTTGCTGGGTGCTCTTGGAGACAGTTACAGCAAAGAGGCAAAGAGCAGGCTCCGCTCTGTCTTTCTTGGGACATTCCCAAGTCGGATGAGGTTGGGCGCACTTCAAACACCTTGGTGTTCTGTTGCAATTGCGTGACGCATGGCCAAAACCTTGGCACCGGTGGCATTGAACACCAGGTTTCTTGTTTGGCTTGTATCGTTCGATGTTGATAACACAGTTATAGATATATTTTATCTGTTTGAACCGCGTCATGTTTGTTCCTTGTGGCAAGTGAACTAGTAGTGGAGGACATTCTGTGGCATACCACAGAATGTCCTCCACTACTAGTTCACTTGCGATGAAGACGATGCATACATAGTCTTCATCTCAGCAATAGTGGCGTTTGCAAATCCTAGGGATTCAAGATCTGCAGCAACATTGGAATGTAAAAATTTGGGTAAACCCTTGATCACTGCTTTTGGGCTTCTCTCATCTCTTCTGGTAAACGTATGGTATGGAACGTTTTCGTTACGAAGTCCATCTTTAAGTGATTGGTGGGTTTCTGAAGAGTAACACTGCACTCTTACTAACCTCCGTCCTCTGTATTCAAGATGAAAGTCCTTGATGTACTTCATCACGATGTCCCTTATATTTTGGATGGTATTGTCACCTTCCATTTCTATGATGATTGGTAGAGCATCTGCAACCTTCTTTTTGCTCGCATTTTTAAAAGGTTCAGTAACGGTATCGTCATCGTCTACCGGAAGTCCTTTGAATCTGTTGTCGATTGGCGTCTCGACGCCGATAGCGTTTTTCGTAGGATTCGCTACGAATTACTTAGCTTTTCGCCATTCAGGGGACTTCTGTTCGTCTCTCTTCTTCCTCTTACCCGAAGAGCTGGTGTTGGAGCTATGATTTTTGATAAGAACTTTTTCCATGATGGACTTAGGAGCTATCGATGATTATCGATAAAACCCTAGCCCATCACTAGCTTGGGCGCGGTGAGGCGACGACGGTCTCTGGCTGGTTGGACAATTGGCAATTAGTATAAGTAGATTACCATATTTTTATTGTTGTTCCTTATAAAAATGTTTTTACTAAACTGATTATTTATAGTATTTAATGTATTATGAACTTATTAAGCCCCTCCGTGTGACGGGTATAGTGTGGAGGGTACTGATACTGCCGAAAATTTTAAGTAAATTTTGTTGCGTCAGCTATTTTGAAAAATAATAATACAATAAAATAATAATATATAAAAATAATAAACAATTTATAATAAAAGTTTTCTAAGATGTCAGGTCAATCATTCAACACGACGGACGAAGATAATTTTATACATTAAAACTACGACAATAGTCGAGCCTTATATCTTATAATAATAAAAATATATTGACGAGAACTTTCGACTAAAATCCTAACCGTTCAAAAGGGAAACAAACTCTGAATCATCATCATCATATCGAATGAGAGTGGCCAACTCTAGTGTCGAGAGTTTATCCAGCCGCCCAAAGGGCCTCTGACATGGCTTACCGAGCCTTAGCCGGGACCTAGAATTTAATGAACTCTGAAAGAAAAAACTATTACTATTCAATGAAGCTACATATGTAGGTATCTACTAAATTTCCCCAAATTTACTGCAGAAAAATATTTACCTATCACATTATCACGTCATTCCCTGTCTTATCATATATGCTGTTATAGCTCAACGTTATCACTTAATTACTGACTTCAGCATCTAATTACCCAAATTAAATACTTAATTTGCCATGCAGTTACCAGATAATTTTATAATGGTAACCAAGAGAGCGAGTTTTTGACCAGTTGGATAGAAAGAATGAATATAAAAAGTGTACAAAAGTGTTTCAATTTGTAGGATGCAATTATGTTCTATGTACATAATATGTAGGTACTTGTCCTATGTTATTATATGTATGTACAAAAACACTTGAAGATGCGGATAGAAAACCTCAAGTGAAAAAAAGAACAAACGTAATGTAATAAGTTTTTTATTGTGACACTTGAAGTTGTCAATTTGGTGTCATTATTTAGATAATATTAAGTACTTTTCTAACAAAACATAAAAAATGTACATGAACACGCTAGTTTTTGCAATAAAAATAATAAGTAAATTTTTAATGTTTTTATTTACTAACAGTTTAGTTTGTTATTTTTTTGGACATATTTAAATTAGAATGTAATGTTTTTAGGGTTCCGTACCCAAAAGATAAAACGGGACCCTATTACTAAGCCTCCGCTGACTGTCTGTCTGTCTGTCTGTCTGTGTGGCTGTATCTCATAAACCGTGATAGCTAGAAAGCTGAAATTTTTACAAATGATGTATTTCCGTTGCCGCTATAACAACTAATACTAAAAATTAAAAAAAAACATATTTAGGGGGTCCCGGGTTTTTTCCTTATTTTTATTAGGTAATACCATAGACTATGAGTATACTTAGTCTATGGTAATACTATTGCCCTTCAAACAAGTATTTTTTCACGCATGAAGAGCTTCTAGAAAAAAATAGAGCATTTAAATACTTGAGTGAGTGAATGAAAAACTTCAAAATTATTTATAACGTACCTGACCGTTCGACGCCGTTAACTTTGAAACAGATACGGTCCATGCGTTCAGCGTCGGCGCGTGCGCAGGTTCTACTGAACAAGTTGTATCAATCAAACCGCGCACTTTCAAGTTTCAACCTCTCATGCAAATCTGTACGTACATACATGATAGCTTTATTTTATTGGGTTTCATTACGAATTCATCTAAATTATTCTTAAACTATTGGACTCCCACGCTTCGCTCTCATTATTTCAGGATACAAAGTAACTGACCTGTTACTGACTGGCCTGTTAGCTTAGTTGGTAGTGGCTCTGCCTTCTTATTCTAATAGGGGTTGTGGGTTCGATTCCCGCGTGACACAAGTATTTATGCATTTTAAAATTTATGATTACTTGTGTTGAGTCTGGTCGTTTGTATGTATTATAAGTATGTATTTACAAAAGAAAAGTATATAAGTATTATATCCGTTATCTAGTACCCACGACACAAGCGTTTGCTTAGTGTGGGGCTAGATGGCGCTGTGTACAATGTCCCGGAATATTTATTTATTTTTCGTTGTTTCGTCCATAAATAAAGAAATGCTTATACATTACATCAATATAACAATATATTCTAGTTGTATGATTATCTTTCCTAAGTAAAAGCAAACCTGAGTTAAACTAAATCTTTTGGTAAGTACCTATTTAATTATTATAAAACCAATAATTGACAAGTGATTGTTTGTGTGTACTTGTGTACTTGTATCTGATATCCGTGGAAGTATCTGGGAGCCCACTACGATGTAATTGGCCAAGAAAAAGAGTGAATTCTGGGGGCGAGTCACGACCCTCAATAAAGAGGAACACGACGCGAGGAAGAGGTTTCTGATATGTGCTTATGGCAACTTTAGCGAGAATTGACGGGTCATTCTCGCAACAATTGAAAAAAAAACAGCATATTATATTTTTATGTAATTACTGTTAAATTATACAAAACCCTCAGTACTTGCCTGAATCCTTCTCTTGCCAGCTAACCCGAAAACCCTGAATAGTGGCAAAACCGGATCAAATTAGTACATCAAATGCATCAATGTAATAATTGGCTGATGTATAATCGCAGGAAGGATGCCAAGATAAACCAAATGTAAGTAATAAGGTTTAATTGCGTAAACAGCTAAAAATACAGTTTACATAAGTACCTATTAATCATATACTAGTATATGCTGGAGGATTCACTCACGTTGATTAGGGATAATAAGTAGGTTACCACGCCACACTACCACGATTCTAAAAAAATCACTCATTAATTTAGGATTAAACAGATATAGGTAAACAAACAAAATTACGCTTCTATAATGGTAAGTTATTTTAAAATTTTACGCATAATATAATATTTATTTTACACGAATTACGAAGTAAAACTTGCAACCTCTATTTCATCCCTATACAAGTGCCATTTCCAAAAATCCTGCGCGAAAATATAGCGGATGCCTACGTCATAACATCTGCCTTCATGCCAAACTTCAGCCTAATTCGTCCAGAGGTTTGAGTTGTGCGTTGATAGATCACTATGTCAGTCAGTCAGTCACCTTTGAGTTTTGTATATTTAGGTTGTATTATGTATTCTGTGATTAAGCTAGTGGACGCACGCAGCTTTGACGCATTACCTACACCTATGTACTTACCAAAATTGATAAAGATTTATTCTGTCGTTTATACATGATGTGCGTTTAAATAAACAGACAAACATAAACAGTCCGCGGGCATACACTAATGTTTTAATATGTTTCATTGTAATGGGTAAAATAAAACATTTTATGTAGCCGTTGTACTTCTGTATCTGTGGATGCAAGATACTACACCATTCTAGGGACATAGAAAAATAACCCCTGCGCAAAAAGTGGCAGCAATTGTGGGCATACAACAGTAATGTTGCAGTCTTATCATATTAGGCACCACTAGTTCAGATATAGCCATATTGTAAAAAGATCGTGCTGTGATAGTATTTTTGATATACATTTATAAGCCTGCCCATAATGCGTGGTAATTGAAATTAAAAATATTAGTATACCTAATGTTTTTTTCTTTCGATTGCATCCAAGAAGTAAAAATAATACTCTCGACGTAAAGTAGGTATAATTATTTAAACAGCCATGCTGCGTTTGAAACTCAAAAATAGTCGTTATATAATAACTCTTTATTTCCACAAGACAAGTTGTGTTTGAAATTCAGATGTGTAAACGTTGTGACATCAAATAGAAAAGGAGCCTGTGAACGCCAGACCTTCGAACATATCTCATAAGATGTTCCTCATGCAATACCCCTACTCTACTTTGAAACAATTAAAGATGCGTGATGTTTGTTATTAAAAACTGATATTTTTAAACGAGGCTAGGATATTAAACACCTAGTGGCATCTAGAGTAATACTAAGCAAACGGTAACTCTCTCTCTCTTGAGTCGTATTTCCTCATGACTGAGGGTCGTGATTCCCCCTCAGAATTAATTCGTAAGGGGAGTTTTCTTGGGCAGATACATCGTGGTGGGCGCCCAGGTCCTTCCACGGAAGACACATGTCCTCGGATATTGTGGTCCTCAAACATGTCGGTTTCCTCACGATGTTTTCCTTCACCGTTAAGCGAGTGCAAATCCACGCATAACTTGTAAATACAAGTCATTGGTGTAGGGCCGGATTCGAACCAGCGTGCGTCAGGATGACACTGGAACCGTTAAGCCACACTCGCTTACAACGGTAACTAGGTAAACATAAGGTATGCATAAATTGCAGATGTAGGTATACATATATATAAATTCAATATTATCAACTAAGGGAGTTCAAAACAAATTCGACACAGGTATTAAATTTAGTAATATGACATACCTAGTTATCTTTTATTTTCTGCTTGATAAAATGACAAGGTCTGACGTTCCCTGTCTCCTAGTCTAAACAGTCATGTCCTAACGACCACTTCTCCCTAACGAGTTCTATTCGAGGCTAGCCGACTGGACTAGCTGTTAGCTGTCTAGTGTTAAAGCACTCTTACAGTACTCGTGTCAAAAGTCAGTACCAATATTCTGTAAAACTGAAGAGGGTCGAAAGTCTGAACATTGAAGATGAAAAAAAATGATTGGAGATAAAGAACTGATAACAGAACACGTCCGAACAATTTATATATTTTTGTTTGTTTATCTGTGTCTCTGTTTATATAAATGCTCATCACGCAAAAACGGCTGAACGATTATCCGTGATTTTTGGTATGTAGGTAGTATGAGGTCTTAGGAATGTCATAAGCTGCTTTTATCCTGAAATAATACGAACAAACCCCGGGCGTCTACTAGTCTAAAATAAAAATAACACGAGTTATAGTACGGCCGTTCAGAGAATGCGTTCCTGACACGTCGCGATTGAACTGACGACGTAACTTTGTAATGGCGTTGCAGTTACGATAAAAATATTATTGCTGGTTGTTTACCGTTTTAACAATTGATGAGAATTAAAACAACATTATTATATCAATAATCATAATCAATTAATGTTATAATTTTGTGCCAAACTGAGTGTCAAATAACTTGGTAAACAATAATTTTCTAAATCTAAACTGCGCTATTACAAGGTTATGTCAGCGCTTCATATTTGTAGTGCTGTGCTAACAATAACAAGCAATAATAGTATCGTAATCTGTTCTTATACAGTTATACTTTATAAAATAATACGTTTTGTTTTTCTTTTTAAGAATTTGAAAATAATGGACTATAAGATAACTTTTATTAAATATAAAAATAAAACTACGACCAAACCGAACGCGCGAAAGAAAGTAGCATTTTTATATTTAGGTTGAAAATGGTAACCCCAAATGGCGTTACTAGCATTTTTTTTTTACTAGCATCGATGTACCTACTGGCTCTGGAGTACGGTCATCGCGTTCTAAGAATTCCACCGTATCATTGCCAATGTAACGCGATTGAGCAAATCTGGGCTCAAATAAAAGGTTACGCCGCCCGCCACAATACTTCCCCGCCATTCAGCACGAAAAAGATGATGTTCCTATTAAAAGAAAGCCTGCGGGAAAGTCACAAGAGATGACTGGGCAAAGGTTGTTGAGAAGACTAAAAATCTGATTGTGGAACATTTTGACCGAGATATCAGTATTGATTCTTTTATTGATAATAATATAATTATACATGTAGGCGAAGATGATGATGAAGACACCACCTCCTCAAGCGAATCGGAGTCTGATTAATATTCTGTACGCACATTCAATTCAATGTACTTTATTGCATAGAAATACAGATTGTAACTTTGTAACAAAGAATAAATAAAGCAATTTTATTATATTAATATTACCCTTTTTTGGTTTCCACTTAAATAACTAAAATATAAATTTTAAATGATTCCGCCAATTAAAACGAAAATAATATTAAAAATAACGCGGCGGTTCATTTTGGAGGAATGGTAACGAACTCAGTGTTATGTTGTGCCCATCACTAGTCGTGACTAACTGACAGGTGTCAGGAACGCATTCTCTGAACGGCCGGAGTATAGTCTAGGATATAATCTACCTCCGCGCAAAATTTTATCCAAATAAGTTCAGCCGTTGGAGACTAATAGTATACATGATTACTGTTCGGTCAAAGTAAAATTTAACCTAAAATAAATTAAGGTTAATGTAAATGAGGTTAATAACTTACACATTACACAAACACATTCAATCTAATTGCATTCGTATTTGATGTGACTAATAAGAGTGCAAATTTAATTTGCGTTTTGTGTTTATAAAATAGAAAACAGATAGTTGTAATGGAGTCTAAGTGTTTATTTAGAAAAGTGAATATAATAACGAATAATGAAAAGTATAGAATAAAATTCAAAGTCAATGGAGAGGAACCTTTTTTATGAAAGTATCGAACTCTGGTGAAGAGTGTTTAAATCTATCCTTACGAACTTTTGATATAGTTAGTTACCTGCTTAAGGTACTATGAGAAACAGTTTAGACCTTTTATTTGAAGTAGTAATATTTGCTTTCAATAAATAGCATAAATAGCATTCAACTACGTCGCACTATGGACATAATCAGGTGCGAATTATTATTATATTTTCCTAGCCATCATCGCAAGTTCGTAGACAACATTCGCAACATGATTTCACATCGCCACGTTGAATATAAAATTATGTAAACAAAAATGGTTATTCCTTTGTTAAAAAAATTAATATAAATGTATAATTTGTATAGTATCTCTTCTATTAATCTATGTTGTATGTTTTGGTGAAATAGTCTGTAAGTACAGCATGTAACTACAATTAATGAATAACTAATATTGAATGCTATTTTTAGATGCTGTAGTGTAATTATTATTCATCCAGACGCACCCTGGTTCGAATCCGGTCCTACACCAATGACTTGTATTTTCAAGTTATGTGTGGATTTGCACTCGCTTAACGTTAGGAAAACATCGTGAGGAAACCGACATGTGTGAGGACCAAAATATCCGAGGAGGACATGCGTTTTCCGTGGAAGGACCTGGGCCCCCACCACAATGTATCTGCCCAAGAAAACTTCCCTGACGAATTAATTCTGCGGGAAAGTCACGACCCTTAGTCATGCGGCAATACGACTTAAGAGAGATTGTAATTATGAAACTTACTAGTTATCTACATAATAGTGATGTGTATCAAGGCTAACGCACGCTACCACTCACCGAGTGTTGATTTAGGGTGGACACAAACTTGTAACTTTCTAATGGTATCGGCCCCACAATATACCCACCGAGGGGATCAAATCTGAGGATGTTATCTACTTACATTATGTTTTGGACGTGGGAAGCTGTTATTATGAGAGAGTACTACACTATCAAGATTTACACAGGGTTACTAGGAAGTTATGTAAAATATTTTTAATGGATCATCATCATCATCAGCCCGTTATCGCCCGTTATCGTTACTGCTGGGCATAGGTCTCTTTTCTAGTACGCCACTCGTCCCGGTCCTGTGCAGATTGAGCCCAGGTGCTTCCTGCTGTTTTTCTTGTGTCGTCAATCAATAGTTTTTAAGGGATATTATAATAAAAATCAAACAACCATACACATTACTTAAGTCATAGACAGAGACTTACATTTACGTACTCTGTATTCTGTGATTTTACTGACTGTCGTATAACTTTGACACTCAGTAAAGTAAATACATTTTGATAGGCGACTATTCTATGTCTTGTCACTTTGAAATGAATGCATAGATTTAGGATTAAGAAATAATAGTAAATTCGCGTTAAATATCGGCTGATCTATACAGAAAGTAGCCTTCTCACAAAATGTATGGATTTTTTTACGCGTTGATCAAAAAGGCGTAGAACAAAAGTTGTTGTTATATATGCGAACTATAACCTCCCTTATTTATTCAGTTATGCCCCTTTTATTTGCCACTAACCTTGAATACAAACTCACAAACTTTGTAAGTGGTATAATGGCATATATTATTAAGTATATGACATATGAAGTTCTGTAAATCCGCCAAGTCGAGCGCGAATAACACTGCCGTACCATCCTTTTCTCGAACCGTTTCGCCGCATTTTCAGCCCCCTATTTGAGAACCTCTGGATAGGATTAAAACGCTAAAATTTTCGTCACTAGAAATTCGTAATAACACACTTTAAATCCAGAATTTCAAGTTGGAAGATCAATTAGTCACGTAAAATTAACTATAATATTAAATAAATTGCAGTAAGGAACCTAAGACTTGGCTTTACTAATTTTAGAGATTTCATTACTTTTTAGAGATAAACAAGCAGCCCTATCGAGACGTGGCAAAAAATTTTACAGAATGTTTTTGGTGGGATTGAATTTATCATTTACAATTCGTGTGCTACATATTTTTTTGTACTAGAATCTAAATTATTTAAACCATTATTGTAAACTAGCTGTGCTCGCGACTTCGTCCGCATGGAATAGTTATTACCATAAAAACGGTTCTAGTGAGTTGGTCTTACTTATTTTATTTTGTTACATCATTTCAAGAGGAATAATTCTTTATACATATATTTTTTTTGATATCTTGAACCGTTTTCGCAACGGAAGCCCTCAAATATGAATAATTTTCCCCGTTTTTTTCACATTTGTTCTATTGTTTCTTCGCTCTTATTAGTTGCAGCGTGATGTTATATAGCCTAGAGCCTTTATCGATAAATTGTCTAATTTAACACAAAAAGATTTTTTCAATTCACACCAGTAGTTCCTGAGATTAGCGCGTTCAAACAAACGAATAAAGAAACTCTTCAGCTTTATAATATTAGTATAGATTATAGTATAGATTAATTTGATAAATGTTGACAATGTCAATTTTGAAATGTATTTTCTCTTATATTAATTTGTAGGTTTGTGAATGTATCATAACACAATCTATACATATAGCTGAAGAGGGTCAAAAACCTGAACGTAGAAGATATTAGGAAAAAAAAATGTTTCAGATCATCATGATTTTTGATAATTAGGTAGTATGAGGTCTATAGTATATTAGGTAGTAGGAGTGTCGTAGGCGACTTTTTTTTCCTGAAGTAATGCGAGCGAAGCCACGGGTGTCCACTAGTTGATATTAAAATCATTTAATTTCCTTGAAGTGCTCTCAAGGTGAGATGATTTTGTACATCAATACCAACTAGTCTTACAATATCTGCTTTGCAACTAGTACATTGGGTCCAGGTATTGATCCCCTAATCCAGCTGAACCTGATCAAGGTTATAATCAATCCGATTTGACCAAATTGGATAGATCTAGGCTCGCGAGTTTATAGGATATCTAGATCTATATTCAAGGGCAGCTTAGTTGAATGCAATTTAGCAAATAGGTATGCGAATTAATGTGGTTATAATGTGTTAGCAACCAGCTACCAACAGTATCAAATGTAAATTTCTATGATTTGCCAATAAACACCTGTATCTGTTAATGGTTATTGATCGATGAATTGATTATTAATAAAAAAAAGTGTTTATTATTATAAAACGTATGTAGTTTTCTTCTGCTATGAAAAACGCTACAAATGTTTATACTATTCTAAACCGTTCGTACTTATTTTGAACTATGACCAAGTGCAAACCCGTATTAGTTGACAACAAATGGATTTCAAGTTATCTAGAAATATCATATGACTTAGGCAGTTGCAGGAAAACCTTGATCAATACCTTTATAGACACAGCTAATAGCTGCAAGACTACTGCATTTGATTGACCCTCCATTCGCAGACAAACAAACAGACAAGTTGGTCCTGAGTGTGCCCGCATGCAAAGCCTGTTTGAGTTAGGGAAGTTTAGGTAACCATTTAGTGGATTATACATACATAATTAGCTGCTTAATAGATTGGCTTGATTTGATAGCGTCAAGATGTTGATCGGTTTCGAAGTGACTGACGTGAGGAGGCTATCGATTAGGAAACATGTTTTTTATAGACATATCACACAGCGCCATCCAGCTCCATACTAAGCTTATGCTTGTATCATATCATACTCGTAAGTATACTAGATTATGGATTATAATACATTATATACTTTTCTTTTGTAAATACATACATATTATACATGGAGGAGACCTTTGCTAGGATCGTCCTGGAGAGGTACAGTATAGTTTTTTTTTTTAATTTATTTTTTTTTAATTTGCTGTATTTTAATTAAATTCCAACCTTGTAACACAGACAATATAAGTATGTAGATTAATAAAAAAATGTTGCGAGACTGTGATATCGTATATACTTATTTACTCGTAGTACATACATTTACTAAAGTCAGACTTTATAGTGAATATTAATCAATTAATCAAACAGTTTGTTATCAGTCAACTTATAATATAGTATAGATTATTCATCTTCACGTATAATTTCCTTTGTAGAATCTTAAATATTATTTTGGGGGTTAGAAAATAACAAATACTTACATTATTTCGTAACCGTATAAGTTTAGAAAAATAAAGCCAACACACACAATAAAAAGAAGTAAGTATATTAATATAAAATTATATTTTACCCACACACCGAATTCAAAGACCCAAGAGGATATCTTTAAAGAGAAAGAAAATATTAGAGAAAAATTAGATTTTTTCTCAAATAGATATTATATATTTCCTTGTGTTGGCTACACCTGTAATTCCCTGAAGGTTCGCACGTGTTATTATGCGGTACAAATACGGCCGTAATACGCTACGGGTATGTACTTACTGTACTAAGGATGAGGTAAATTTGAGAATTATTCGAATGATGATTTATGATTATAAAATCGGATGACTTGATTAATTTTAATGGTTAAGGATAATGATTAGTTGGAAAGATCACGACGAGGACAATTAGTGTGTGACGTTTCATATCAATATTTGAAGAAACTTCTTACAGGAGATTTTAGTACAAAGTAATGTAATCCAAATAATAGAAGTTTACCTCATAATAATATAGCATTAATATATCATCATCATCACCCACAACCCTTGGGATCCCACTGCTGGGTATAGGCCTCCTTTTGTATGTGCCGTCTGCGTCGATCTTGTGCAGACCTTATCCAGGATGGACACTCGACTTTTACGATGTCGTCGACCCATCTTGCGACCGGACGACGAATATGAAGCACAAAAATTGACTTATTACATCTCATTCGAATAATTGCATTCGTGCACTACAAACAACTTACCCCATCCCTCCGGCCTGGTATTTAAGTGTAAACAAGCTTTTGTGAGAGTCTCACAATGGTGGTCTCTACCCAGCGAGGTGTTTGCTCCCACGACTATTGCTTTTAAACTTTCTAAGTAGTAGTTTTGTTAACAATATTGCTACTGGGGTATACCTACAAATAAGTAAAACATTTGTGAAAATGATCTAACTGTACTTCCAATGGCCTGCATTAATTTTTCAATGTATATTCACGTTTTTAATTCAAGATAACGATACCTCATAAAACTGATGGGATGACATCTTGAGTCAAATAGGATGGCGCCACTACTCTCGAAATTATATACAAATTCAAACAAACGCAAGTTGCTAATGTTAGTTATTGCTTTTACCGGTGATATTGCTTCATTTATAAGTAGCTGCTACGCTTCTCTATATTTCAGTGTTTGCCGAAAATCATTCGTCTCTTGATTGCATAATGTTAAGGCTATCTGAATGAACGCAGCTGGCGTTTGCAACGAAAAACCTATACCCAGCAGCAAGATAAGGAAGGCCGTGAATTATGATGATAAAATGAAAATTACACTAAAGACCCACATGTGAAGTGATTGTCTAGCTCGAAACGGAATTAATTAAAAATAACTAATGTAGTAATCGATACAAACAATAAAGCTGAAGAGGCTAGTTTTATCCTGAAATAATGCGAGCGAAGGAGGGAGTTCACTAGTGATTAAAAAGTACATATACAAACCACTATTGGTTCTTGGTCAGCCTAAACATAATCAGTTTTTGCTCCCATGACGTCTAATACACCCGTCTGACTCCAACTATCACGATAATACAAAACAATATATTAAAACTTTGATTTAGATACTCCACTAACATTTCTACATTATATTTTTCCAAAAATGAAGTTTCCAAATCTAATTCCGCAGCCTTCAAAAGTGCATAATCGTGTATTCCTGACACGGCTGCAGCAGATTGAACCTGATGTTGCTCATGAATGAAAAGATGCAATCCGCTGTCCGGAGCCTTGGCGATTGTATGACGTCCGTTTATTAGCATTTAGTATAATAGTTTGACGTTGAAAATCATCTACTTACATAAAATATTATGTGTTTAAATTGATGTCCTTAATTATGTTTTATTTTGCCAGCCTTCGGGACTCTTCCCAAAAGATGACACTTTTTGAGGGGAGTTGTGTATAATTTAAATTCCAATGTATACTTTTATTATTTAAACCGACTTCTATAAAAAAAAGTTTATCAATACAACCTTTACCTGTATCAATGATAGTGTCAGAATAAAAAAAACTATGATGGTCTCCTTAAGGCTTTCAAACACGTATGCACTTTAGTGTACCTATGTGTTGTGCGCGGATTTTTCGGAAATTATAAGGATATCGACATTTTTTTTGTACAACTTAGTTACTACGAACCGTACTCCAGTAGCCATGCCAGTAGCTGGCACGTGCAAGTACATACTTATTTTTTTTACTGGCGCGTGCACTCGCCTACAGGCGCGATGGTGCGACTTAGATCAATTGTCCAAAAACAGCGCCAAGTCTTGCTCGTGCAATTTGTATCGCTGCCAATTGGACGTAGATTGTCGACTCATAGATACCACATGTCACCACTTTATTTCTTATTAACAATAACGGTATAATAACGGTTTCTCGTACGTTATCTAAAATAGACAATTTTATTACTGGTTTCTAATTTACACAGCATATCTGAATCAGAGCCTGATTATATGTCCGTCATTCCGTAGCTTACCCCGTCCTCAGGTTTTCACAGCTTTCTTAAATACCTAAGAGTTATAACGCAGCATAACACCGCCGATACCTTCGCAATATGTTATGTTTTACACTGTACAAATTACGTATTTTACCACTAAATCAACTGAAGCAATATGCGATCAAGCGAACACTGTGGCCCAAGGTGGACCATGCCAGTGCATTTTTTTTACGTGGCTCAAGTTTGCGTTTGATACAATACAATGCAATACAATTATATAATACAATGCATTTACTCACAATTGCATAATTATAGATCTACTACAGACTACAGTCCGACAGATTTGCCTTATCTATGCAGTAGTAATCCACGTTATCCGTATAATCAGTTCCCAACTTTAGGGTTGATTCCGCAGCACGTGCCTCGAGTCCCAACGTACCTGCTGAGTCAACAGATCGCTCCTTACTCACTTGATTGCTAATTTCATCTGTTTTGTTTGAACAACCTGATTTTTCCGTTTAGATTAATGATAAAGATGCGAAAAACGATGTCACGGGACAATCAAAGAGTTCGTTGTTAAATACAAAATTTACTGAATTATAGCATGTAAAGAAATAGTAGCATGTGTTATTTTATATCGGATACTGGTAAATAATACGTAATCTTTTATTAGGAACGTCAAACTAGGGGTGTAGTAGGGACGTCAAAAGCAACAGTTTTTATTCTATGGCTTTCGGAAATTTGCGAGATTTTTAAATCGAATATATTTAATTGGTCCCGTTCTCGTGTTTATAAATCTAACTAAATTTAATTTAGTTGTTAAAGTAATGAATTTTGCCCATAAAGTCTAAATTTTAGTCTTCGTCTGGTACCTCTCTCTGTCTATTTCACATCTTTTCTATTACCCAGTTAACAAAAATACCAACACACGACAACTTACTAGTTCACCGCAACAAACTTCAGGAGTTCCAAGGACCAAAATAATCCAGTTTCCACTACGCAAGCGCATATACTTAGGCTCAGAGTGTGGCATGCTCGGTACATCAGTCCGGTTTCGCGAGGCGGCGCCGACGGGTCACTGGTTGTAACCGGGTATAACCGGTTTACGCTCGCGAGTACGGGCCTCGAGTGAGTGATGTTGTGAGTTGCTTTGGGTTTTTCTCTGGTTTGTGGTGAGTGAGTGGTTTTTCTTTTGGGTAAGTTGATTTTTAAAATCATTTTTATTTAAATTAATGTAATTGGTAAAATATAGGTACTTATACGTATTTATTGGTGATAATGGGTCTACAAACTTTACAGTTTAGCAGATGATATTCCAGCATTTTTACCGTGTAGGTATTATAAAAAAAAACAATGCTATAATATTCCGCAAGTTAAGTATTTTTTTAAACTATGATTATTTTATTAACAGATATTTTGTTTCTATTACAGCTTTATGAAGAGATTATAGAATTAATCGTAATAATATGGAACACCCTAGGAATTTAGACTATATGGTTACACTAATTCAATAATTCATCTCCAAATCCATTCAAATTTACTGTGATTAATTCAAGTGATCTACCATACAGTTATATCATGTTAATTATCATAGTTGATAGAAGCCTTAAGGACGGTTTGAATACTCTGGCACCAGAGCTAGAAATCATAGAATTAACTTACTTCCTTTTAATAAAAAAAAAAACCTGACTACAAAATACGTAACTATTTGATTGAAGAAAACATTGATATTGTGGATATTCATATGAAAATAGCGAAATTATCAGTTAATAATAAACGATAATATAATTGATTTCATCTAGATCAATTGTTCTTACTAGTGAAACTGGAAATTAGGGAAATTGGGGAATTTGAAAAATCCTCATGAAAATAAAAACTTCATGTTTACTGAAAACATCAGTTTTGGTAGTTACATCATAGTGAACCTTTAATTATTAATTTTGACTAGTTCTTTTTTTCTAAATAATAAACCTTATCTACCAAAATATTCATATAACAAAGTATTTCTTTTTGGTAGCTATTAGGTAAATTAATTACAAGCTAGCCAACGTCAAGTTTATAACTTCAAAAACCCAGTCTGCTCGTGCCGCTTAAGATAAAGATCTAATCTAAAACATCCAACCGGGTAGGCTAGGTAACCAGGCTCTATTGCAAAGGCTTTCTCGGAATGTCTGAGCAAGGATCAACGGTTCTTACTAACGGATATTTTGAGGCTCAGAGTAATTTATCTTACTGCAATATTAATATTTTTATTGAAATAGGAAAATTAATACGTAAATTTGTCACTTTTTCATATTGTAGTCAAACGTAAGCCTATTTCGTGATTAAAATAATAGGTAAATATAAATATATATAGGTATAACAACTACGCGATAAGTGTTCGATAATGTAGGCAAACATAGTCCTAGTGGTCTAAAATTGACAAACACTACCTACTTTTAATCTCGTACAAAGCAAAAGGAAAGCAAAGTTCCTGGCCAACATCGCGGTATTAATATAATTCCTATTAGCTTATGTGCTATGTGTTTTGTAAAATCGACCTGCAACCTTACCTACCTTTTTCTATGTTAAAATTTTCAATTTTTTCCGTAAATAAGTGCGTTGAGTAAACAATTTATGAAATAGGCTTACTATTTTACTATTTACATGTTTTCATTGGACCCCAAACTAGGCAAAAACCTGTATCTTGGAGGTCCGTAGAGATAGATATTCTGTACATTTTCTTTGGAGGAAAATTAACAATATTATGTTTGAGAAGTAAGATAAGATTGTTTTTTTTTTACAAACCCTTCAAATAATGTAGGTACATTACAAATCAATGCTAGGTACTTGTACAAAAGTTGTCAAATCAACGCATTTCAATACAAATACAATAAACAAAAACACTCGGATAGCTGTTAATTTAATTTAAATCCAATCTAGTGTCACTCGTAATCAGATTTAAATATTTGAACTTGTTTAATTCACGATTAATCAAATTTTAATTACTACTGTCGAAATGGCTCAGTAAATAAGGGTAACCACGCTTTCACCGCTGGATAAATATATTAAAATTGTTTTTTACTGTTATCTGTAACTGGGTAAATATTGCTTGAAATATATTGCAGCTAAAATTTATGTTTATTTTTCTTATTTGTGAAAGGCATACAATTTGAATGTTAATTGAATTTGTTTAAATTGTAGCAACTTCATTTTAATAAACACATTTTAATGTAATTTGCCATAACCAAATCATAATCCAAGGGTCTTTAAATCTAAAATAGACACAAGTAAGTGTACTTTCTAGGTAAGCATTATAAAACACCCTGCAATGCAAAAGAAAGGTTCTAGTCAAATGTAATCCAACCTTCTTAATCTGTAAAAAAACCTTGCTGTGTTCTGATCATATTACCGTTGTAAATAGGAAAAACAAATACCTACGTTTGGTTTATTAGATCTAGTGTACATCAAACCATATGTTGTCAATACAACCCATTCATCATTAGTTTTGACATATTCAGTTTTGAAATTAATTTTGTAAATCCAATTTGAACAAGATAGATAGATTAACGCCCGTCAGAGTTAAAATTGGCCAACAGTAAACTGATAAATTATGACTTCGTATTTTCAGTATTAGACAATACGAACACAATTTATCTTTGCAGCTTTTTATTAAAACCGAGAGTTATCTATCTGTTTCATTATTATTTTCATTTTAACACTGGCTCGGGAATGGAATTACGTGTGATATATCATAGCAGATATTAAATCATGATCCAGAGACGTGATAGATAGTTTAAAGTTTGAAGAAACTAAAATTACATAGTTTTAGTAACGTTCTTATTTTATATAAGTAATATTTCTTTTTACAATCTGCCAGTCAGACATTATGCTAACTAAGTCACACCCTCACAAGAATCGCTGCGGTCAAAACTTCAAAGATTGATAGATAGATAGATAGATTAAACTCTTTATTGTAACACACATTGAAAAAAAATAGACAAACAGAAACACAAAAGACTATTGATAGATGTTATACTTAGAGTTCACAAATAAAATATCCATTTATAAATTGGCAATAGAATCCACATCTCTTACAGTAAGTAGACGAAGAGAAAGAGAAGAAGAATAAATGCTAGATAATATTTATTGACTAGGTACATACATTTTGCAAACAATGAATCAAAGCACTGCGCCTACATGTATTTTTCTTTCTTTCTTTCAAAATGTTTCTTTAGCATTTAGACTATTTGTACAAATACACTCTTACACAATATGATAATCATTGTTAAATTCTTGTCGCTCAATACCTAAGTGCCACTCTTCATTTTTTTTCGATGAATTTTCATCATGTTTAATTAGTAGTAACTAATGACTGGCCTGTTAGCTTAGTTGGTAGTGGCTCTGCCTTCTAATCTAGGGGTTGCGGGTTCGATTCCCGCCTGACACAAATATTTATGCATTTTAAAAATGTTTAATTTCTTGTGTTGAGTCTGGTTGTTTGTATGTATAATAAGTATGTATTTACAAAATAAAAGTATATAAGTATTATATCCGTTATCTAGTACCCACGACACAAGCGTTTGCTTAGTGTGGGGCTAGATGGCGCTGTGTGCAATGTCCCGAAATATTTATTTATTTATTTAATTATTCATGAATGCAAAGAATATTAGGAAAGTGTGGTCCAGCGGGAGCTTATCTTACATAAAAAAAAAAGTATAAAGAAGTCAGTATACACTTAATTTCACTGTAAAGTATAAAGTGTAAACGTTAGTTTTCTCATTCAACCAACCTCTGTAAAGGTGCCCGTGTCTCCGTATAGAACAGTTGGTGTGAAACTAAACGGCCGCGTCCCATATTTTCCACACCACCTGATCCTGTTTCCGACCCCTCTGAAAGCGGGCAAAATAAACTTTTCCCAATTCAATCTTAGCGTTTTTTTTCTTGTTTTGTCTGTGTAGGTAAAATATAGATACTTAGACAGAAAATTAATAATACACGATATAAATAACAAAGTAAAAAAATAAATATAACTTATACTAGTACGCGACCTTATCGCTAAAAGAGAAAAGGTCGCGCACTAGACATCTCTTCCAGGCAGCCGTTGGATGGATAGGAATAAATATGAGATTACAAAGGACGTGGTATACAATAGAAGGAGAAAAGATAAGCTTAAAGTACATAAAAGCATACGTGTTTGATGGTAGGGTGTCAAGGCTGTTTAAATATGTTTAAATTTATTTATCGTCATTTTAATAGTTTATTTGTATATTACCCAAGGCCTTACATCATTGACTTGATCTATGGAAAACTAAACATACATATAATTTCTAAAATGTCTAGGCAATGTCTAACCTATAATATTTTACGAATAAATTGGCCTAAATTGCCTGATGGCGTAATATCTAATCTGAAACGATGATGATAAAAAATAATAGCATTATCAACTAGTGGCGAATATTTTATGAATTCACTTATTTTTCCTTAACGCTTTGTCTGTTACCTTAGTTGGTAGTGGGTCTGCCTTTTAATCAAGAGGTCCCGGTTCAATATCCGCTTATGATTTTTCAATTTGTAATTACTTATGTTGAGTCTGGTTGTTTCTATGTATATATTTTTAACTCTGTATGTACTGTCTAAACACATTTACTTGTTCGGAATCCAACTACGTATTTCGTTTTCAACAACGACCTTATCAAATTAAATAATTCCACTTATTTGACGAGGGCTACTCTACTATATAAACAGGAAAGAACATTTTTATCCGGGTATTTACACAGCAAATCACATTTCCGTAATTAATTACATTAGCGGATATCCGGGTCAAACCGGTCCTTTTAATTGTCGTGGAGTTGCTTTAATCCGTATATTGAAGGAGGGTCTTATGAATAAAATAAACCTTTTTGACAAAAATAGTTTTGTGGTTGTTCATTCTGATGAATTCATTTTTGTTCTCAATATAATATATCTTGAAAAATGTGTACAATATAATACACACATTACAGGACACAAAAAGACTTTTTGTCAGATGGACATAACCAAAAATACACGCGGGTTTTCTGTTTTTTATTACTTCAAATAAATCATAATGTATACGATACGGTAAAACATGTGTGATATGGCGTTATTATGTTTTTTGAACAATGCTTATAACATGATAATAAAAAAAAACATTGATTATATCATAATTTTATCAAAGTTGTGGTGAGCTATATTTTCTTCAGGCAATTTAAATATCTAAGTAATACAGAAAACAAACATTATTATTTCCATACACCAAGATACTATATTAGCATGCAAGCCAGTTTACCCGGATTAAACTACAAAGACGGACCGGATTACACAAAAAGCAACGAAACAGACGTCGAGAAAATGATAAATTATTAAACCAGATTACAAGCGAAACCCGGTGCGGGAGCATAAAGGAGACTTTTTAATCATGCTTCCCTTATAATCCGGGAGAAAGGCGTAATGACAATTAAAATGTGTCCGGCAGAGAGCGGTACCGGGCACAATCGACCCGGTGCCGGTAATATCCGGCCGACGGCCGAGGACCCAATTTTGACAGATGGGATGAATATTCTCGGCTGAAGATATTTATATGTGAGTTTACACCTTTATTTAGCTGATTTTATTTTTTATTTTATCTTTTATTAGGCACACAACACAATACACAGAAGATACATGAGTGACAGCATAACATTTTAAAGGTATTGATCCATTCTGTGCATCAAACACATGCGTGCACAACATGATTATAAACAAATCCAATGTTCAGTAAGTTAAACTAAAGTGAAACTATTAAAATAATACATATAATACAAAAATTACAATAAATCTAAATATTAAGCAAAATCATAAAAAAAACAAGACTAAGGTACAAAAAAATTTTGGAATGACATATTTTTATTACTGAAAACGTAGATAACAAGATTAATCTATTTATTTAAATATATATTTATATATATTTTGACGGTAATTTGAATCATGTCGTGTTTCCAAAATACTTCATGTTTTTGCTAGTTACAGTTTTTTTTTTTTTTTTTATGGCTTCTGCAAAGATTTGCCTTCGCAATTCTGCCAGTGTCAAGTGGGAAGATTAGTTACAGATTAATAATTGAACTAAACGGCTCAGATACGTTTCATGCCCCAGTCTTTATCATACCGTAGTTGCATCCAGTTATTCTATAACTGGACAAATCTATGCGGGTGTAACCGCCACTTTTTCTCGAACACCAGCATTGAAAGAGTTCAAACGCTTGCCACAAAAGGAGCGAGCCCTGAGAAAAACTTTCTGCGGTACTAAAAACAAACGAATAAAACAGAAAACGGCCCCTTTTTCCTGTTCTTTTCAATTTGACGAAGCGTTTGTTGTTGTTGTGAAACTGGAGATTTTTCGGGACGTTTGTTGAATGTAGTTTGAAGTCGCCGACATAATCACAAACTTTGATAAGCGGGGAAATGGGCGAGATCTCTGCAAAGAAATAATTAAAACGGCGCGCGAAAACAAAAAGATGATAACCTTTTTTCGTTTTCCTGTTTATTTTAACTTTATTAAATATATACTACTTATAGCCTAGAATTAAAATACAAAGTTTATCGTGCCTATTACATTAAAACTCTACGTAGAAAAGTTGTATTTTATTTTATAAAATAGCGCTGTGACTTTCAAGTAAATATAACTAATTATATTATTTATTACTCTGTGGTAAAAACAGACTCTAGAATAAATAGTTTTACATAATTAATTATAAACTTTGGTGAATTTAAATCATCGGAGATTGTACTTAGTTGTACAATTTGAATCGACTTTAAAATGCAATATCTTATTAAAATCTCTAGTTGTTGAACAAAACTTGGCAACTAGCTGTTGTTTACACCAAACTTTTGCCACTTTGAGAAATATCTGCCAAGAATATTATGTAAACTATTATTAACATCAAAATATCTAGTTTAATTTTAGATTTATCGTATTGTGGTGATTCAAATAATATGTTAAAGTTGGCTTAAATTTACGAAAATAGTAATTGATGATTGTTGAACTTTATGAAAATTTCAACATAGTAGTTATTGATAAATTTTGTTAATGCAGATTTATTGGACCTAATCTAGGTGCGAGACCGCTTGCATCATAAAATACATAAACGTATTTGATGTATATATTTGCTAACGTCATATCTCCCCAGGTTTTTTTGCTAAATGATAACAATCTAAATAATTTATTATTTATTTATTACATCATCAAATTTTAGGATTGACAGGTTCTATAGTCTTCCATCAACAAACTTGCCTAATTCTACTTTGCTATCTTGAACCCCCAACTGGGTACTTATAGAACTCAATAAAAAATAAAACCACAAAAATGCTACGTAAGCACCTCCAAATACCTAGGTCATAAAAGGAAATTGAAAGACCTAGCTTGATCGTAAGGCTATATCAGTTACCATAAGGTTACCAGAAATAAGGATAATACAATATTCAATGGGTTAGAAGAAGCCTCAACATAAGGTTTTCTATCTCTTCAAACACAGACCTGTTTAGGTAAAGAAGAGGATCGTAAAATTTTATCGGAGTACCTAATGGGGATGCTGAATATATTCAGTTCCTGGTGGAAGGGACGTGGAATAGAACTAAATATGTTGTAGTTCATAATTTATAATATATTTTTCGTTTGTATGCATTGTATGGGATTTTTCAACTTATAATTGTTGTTTAAGCAAGAAGAGGGGACACATTCACAATCTTTTCAAATTTTGACGATGATAAAATTTGTAAAGATGATATGAATTATTACATACATTCATTCAAATAAAAAATAATTATAACAAAAGCACTTTATTATGACAATTGTACATCATTGTATAATATGTCGTCATTTTATTATAGTTGCAGATGCTGATATAACCATAACGTTCATAATATTATTTTCAAATCATATTAAGAACTATGAAATAATATTAGAAATATGTACCTATGTAGTGTTTTTATTTTTAAATAATTACACTATTTTATTATGATCAAACTTATCTCTTTCCAAGTCCTGTCCATGTATCCCTACTATGTATATTCTTTAGCAGCTCGGCGTGGGTCTTTGATTGTTACGAGTACGCGACCCCAACGCCATTTTGTATTTATATCGTCGGTTAAATTGTAGGTATTTGTCGGTATCGGCTTATATTATCGTTTGGGTAGGGTAATATTATTATGTGAGTGAGGTTGGGTGTACTTGGATAGCCGAGGATACTGGAATGTATGTTACATGTTTAGATTTTCGATTTTCAGTGGGCCCGTTTACATTTTTAATGACGGTTACTAAGTGGCAGACAATCTTTTACCCGATCGCGCTACGCGTAACGTAAGTGGTTTTCTAAAGTTTTAATTATTTTAGTTCAAAATAAAAAAAACAAAGAATTCTAAAAAGTTTTTTTTTTGTATTTGTAATATTATAAAGCTGAAGAGTTTGTTTGTTTGAACGCGCTAATCTCAGGAACTACTGGTGCCAATTGAAAAATTCTGTTTTGAGTAGACTATTTATCGAGGAAGGCTTTAGGCTATAACATCACGCTGCAACTAATAGGAGCGAAGAAACAATGGAAAATGTGGAAAAAACGGGGAAAATTATTCATCTTTGAAGGCTTCCGTTGCATGCGCTGCGAAAACGGTTCAAAATTCAAAGAATTAATGCCCAAAATAACTATTCCACGCGGATGAAGTCGCAGGCACAGAGCTAGTAAATTATAAACGTACACTACAAAATATGACCAAATTTTTATTTATTTTTGTATCACATAAAAAAATCAATTTATTATTGTTCTGTTTCAGCATTAAAGACATAGCATTAATTATGTACATACGAGTGTACATACTTGTTCACGAATTCTAATCATCACAATATTTGGCTTTTACTGTGACAGATAGTAACTGTTAAGTCACATAAACTAAAAACTATGTGACATTTTATTTATTTAATTCCCTCTACAACTATTAAAGTACTAAGTAGTACCTATTCTATATATAGTACTCTATTCACAGTATCATTATACTTATCTCAGCGACATTTCGTATGAATATACAATTAAGAAGATGAAAGCTCAAACTTTACACCGGACCCTCAATAAAATCCCCCAAATGTATATTTAAGGGAACCTTTGAGGTTTTTAGTACCTATGGACAAATTTTATTTCATGGAACGTAAGAGCATTTTATAATAAACGTTAATTCTGGCCTTTATTTCTATTCCTTGGGTTCTCTTTGAATTTTGTGTTATGTTTTAGATAAAGTAAGTAATATGACTAACTCTAATCTTTTGTTGTTAAGAAGATGTAACTATTTAGTAACAATTTTTTTAAACGATTGTACATACGAATTCGATAGACTTAGATATAGATTTTATCGTTCAAAAATTTTCATGTGTACAAAAAAACTAACAGAATACAAAATATTGAATCTCTGATTGGTTTATTTCAATAAAGTAGGTTCACCGACACTTATAACATCTCTTTTCTTAGTCGGCACGGCGGCGGTTGAAAACAAAATCAAATAAGGCGGAGCCAACCCGGTTCCAATGCAAAAAATAAAACAGTTAAAACTATTTCCACGTTTAAACCAAAAACAAAACTCTTTAACAGTTTTCACTCGTAGGTAATTTTAATTAGTTTTCGCTGGAATTAGTTTAGGTGTATCTGCGCTTGAACCAAACTAGTTTGGATTAGTTTCCGCCAAATTGCTTCAGCTCAGATTGGGATTGGCGGCGTTTGGGAGCAAACCAAGTCGTGGCATATTTTTTAGGCTTAATATTTCAGGTGTTAAATTAAAACGAGTCTAAATGACTTGTTTTGAAATGAGCGGAAATAAATAATATATGATCATGAATGACAGACTGAATCTTAAAACACCTAAGACTAGGTATTTTATAAATAAATGTCTAGTAATAAAGTAATTATGTCTAGTAATAAATGAATTTAACCTCAAATTGCAGATATCCGTAGTAATGCTTTATGGGTTTCCATAATCAAGTTCTCATAAGAACTACACGTTTTAATGTGACGTGGTAAAAGAAGAGACAAGAGCTGACCCGAAAAAATCCAAATGTAGTTAAGTACTTCACTATCGGCAAAACCGTAGTAAATCGTCGCAACCGTAGCATTCACACATCAATCTAAGACGAGTGACAAACATACCGACCCTCCAACCTTCAGGCGTGATGTGATCAGTTGATATCCGGAGCCCGTCTTGGCGGAACCAGCTTGCTGCCGGAATCACAGCTCGGATTCAATGATGTAACCTCCTACAGCCGTGGCGGCCATCTTGGAAATTATGACGTTTGTAAAATAGCATATGTATATAATATATAAACGAACCGTTTTATGAAAAGTAACTATGATTCAAAGATCTTGTATAACTTGGTATTGTTCATCACGAGCATCTAGTAACCATGACATAAGCGTTTGCTTAGTACGGAGTTAGATGGCGCTGTGTGATATGTTCTGAAATATTAATTTATTTCTTCATTACTTACAATTCTGTTTTCAATCGATAGTTTCATACCTATATGTGTGTGTATAGTACGAATGTGTTGTCTTTAAAACGAGTCAGGGACCTCTGATATGATTTATCAATCTGTATCGTGACGTAAGAAATAGACAAAAGTATGTTTGAAAATGATAAACAGGCTCGAAAGTTAAAATAAAAGTAAACGTGTCATCTAACTCGGACATCAGTTATTTAAGTACATCCAAACAGTAATTAGTCATCATTATCAACACTATTTACAGTTCTCGGAAGCATCAAAACATCAGTTTCGGGAACGAACACAAAGCTATTATAAGCAGAAAATACCAACAGAAATCATAGCAGTACAAACATTGTGTTACTAACTGTGACAGTATCATAAACGAGACATACGCGACTCTCAATATTAGTTCAACCCGGCGTTGGATACACCATTACTGCCATAGAATTGTATCTCGGTTTGGAAGGTAGAACGGTAAAGATAATAAATCTAGGTATATAGATTTGAGCTATGATCAAAATACTCAGAGTTAAGTACCGCTGAAGTTTTGTACTTACAAACAGAATAAGTTTGCTACGCCGATAGTTTTTTATAATTGTATACTCGTAGGTACTAGTATCCAAGAATTTGTTGGGTGACAAATGAACTCACATATACGAGTAAATACACATACAATACCTACTGTTGAACTTAGAAAACTGAAATGTATTTTTTAGTATCTCAGTAAAGTCTGTGGTTAAGTTTAAAAAGAACACTATTAAAAACATTGCTGTAAATCCGCCCGACAAAGTCAAAGTTAAATGCAAAAAACGTGAAAAAGGTCTTCAAAGTTATTGGCTATTCTACAAAAAACTGTTACTAGTCAATATCTGTGGTATTCCACTATTTCAGCTAGCGTATAGACATGTAGTGAAACATTACTACTCCATCCCAATTCATTATCAAGTATACGCACACGGATTATGTGAAAGCTGTACCGAAATGTATACAGGCTTATTAGCAACTAATATGGACCAAGTCATGCATGAATTTAGGTTCTTATGGGTTAACTGTGATATTTTCTCTTGAATTTGGAAAATAGAGTATTCAATTGGATTGTTTCAGCAGAAGTAAAAATGTAATAGGGTCGTGTCATTTCTCTCTATACACGCCATCCCAACAGCAATGTCTTCCTCTTTTTATGAGAGTGGCCAACCCTGGTGTCGTGATTTCATCAAGCCCCAATGATTTTTAACAATGCCTTGAGTACCTATATTAAATATTTCAAGTCTTACCGATAGGCAGTGTTAAAATACGATTGTCAGACAGCATTTCCATTCAACCTATTGTTAATAAAACTCAATTTCTATGATATTACGCACGTTTTTCAAGTTGATTTAGTCTTGATTGACAGTCTCTAAACACGAAAACGGTACCAGAAGCTCGAATATAATTTTATATTTTTTTACATATTTTGACGGGCTAGATTTAGAACCTGGCTGTATGAGATTTCTTCATAACCCTGTAAGACCCGGGCTTACATTTAATGCTAGGAGCTGTAAAAACGGATCCACGTGATGGTAGCGCCGGTATTAACTGGTCTTAATTAAAAGGTGGATAGTGCAGTGTTAAGGGAAGGGATTTTTGCGATATTTGGGTCAATGGGTTAATTACTTTGTATGGGATAATATGTGGTACCTGCGCCTTAATGAAGGTGGTGAAATTTTAATCTAACCGAGTATGCCTTCATACCAATATACTGCGGGTAAAAGTTAGTTGGTATGTGGGTAACATTCATTCATACTATGAATTAAAGTTTTTTTCTCTCACACTCGATATGAATGATTTTTTTGTATAGGAGATCCTATCTGTAACCTTCTGCAAGATTATGCATATAATAATTTAATAATATATTTTGAATAATAAAATAAAATTAAAACCCATCTCATATAATATAACTTACTGGACCCTGGAGAGAATTTTTTCCAAAAAATAGGTAAATGCTTTTTATCAAAATGCCTCACAAAACTAACACCGTAGTGTAATTTTGTTCCGAAATCCTTTAAAACAAACCGCAGGAACAATTTCACTGAGACGTTCCTAATAACTAAAGAGCAGAGGCTGCGGTTTTAAATTCTCGCTTTATTATGAAACATTACTTCGGAGTTCCTAAAGTTGAAACTGAGTTATTAATAACAGAGCGCAGAGGGGACGAGTTAAATGTACAACTTGTCTGTTATATTCATTGATAATGATTATATCCCATGTGGGATATTGTCATTACCCGAACTTAACGATATAGTAAACATAAAATCTGGAACAGATGAAACATAAATTCATGAATGTTTTTCAATGATTTTGTTGATAATTTGCATTTTATCAATCTATTAGTCAGTTATCAGTGTTTTATCAAGGATTTTAACTGAACATATATAGCTGTGAGTATATTTAAAATGTATTTTTCATTACTCATACATACTCTGAAAGTAGGTCTGAAGTTGCCTGAGGAGCGGGTTGAAAGTAATACTTTTCATCCCTAGGGAGAATCGCTTTCAACTGACAGCTGTCAAACTAACACGTAAAAACTCTGCGCGCGACTGGCGGCAGCACTTATGCCAAGATTTGGCCTCTGATGCAAATTGCAATCAGAACATTTTAGTTCCAATTTTATCCGCGCGCAGAGTTATCTTGAACTCTACTAACTTCTTTACAAAAACAAAAGAGTTCTATACCTACATTCAACAAAAGAGTTCTTATACCTACATTTAACCAAATAGTTTCTTACACCTACATTCAAAGAGGTTCTACGTCACAATACGTAGGTATAGCAGAGATTTTGTACCTATAAAATGAGTTCATCTGATTTTAATATAAATTTAACGCCTGATTTTATAAAAGAAGAGGCTAAAGCGGTAGTGGATAATCATCATACGATTTGAGGTATCTTTGTTTTGACTTGGGTGGTAAAATAAAATTTACTCATATTTTCTTTAGCTAATTTTTTGTTTTTATTTTTACTTTCCTCGTATTTGTAATGAAAAGCACAGTGTTTACCTCGGGTTAAAGACTTATTTAGTCCCTCGAACTATTGGCGTTAAACCCCGTCTCGGGACTAAATAAGTTACTTTCACCCCTAGGGTAACAATGTACTATTTTTCATGCCATGTGGCAGAATATGTTAGGTAACTATAACCTATCACATTAAGCCTTCCGTCTACTGTTATGTAATAATTGTACATTATTGTTCGAAAACTAAATGATTTGATTTGAAACATTTTGCATGAGACATTGCAATGCCTCTTAAAACGCACATATTATTTTGTTTCTCAATAACACTTTACTGATAAAATGTATGCTTTTTCTCTGTCATATCTGTGTGTCCCTGTGATAGCACACTCGGACCTTTACTTTGAAAAACCTACTTATTATTCAATCAAACAGTTCACATCGTTGCTTCAAGACATTCCGACACACACAGTCTGCCCTATCACCTCTAATACAATCTGTCAAGTTAGGAACTAGCCCTGTTTATTAGGAACGAACCCTGTTTGTACGCATCTTTGATATAATGCCTCCGCCAGACGTTCGTTTCCTATTTAGACGAAACTTGCGGCATATTCAGAGTTAGATGATGCTAATTACAGTTTGTCTTGTTAACACGAACTGGTGGTATAGGAAATTATTTTGTAGTTGACTTTAGATCTAAAGAAACCAGTCATAAACTAACGCATTTACTTATTAAGGTTTATATGATTAAACATTATTAAGAAACACAAATAATAAACTAACCTACATAGTATACATATGATTTAATTCAAACACTCGTTATTTAATAAATAAGAACAAATGAAACTACTCCTAAACATTAAATTAAATTGAGCTTGAGGCGATCTATACCAGATTACGAGAATCGCATGATGCGCTTTGAGTTTCAGAGTCTTGAGCATAGACGGAGTGTTTCTGACCTATGTATCCTACATAAGATTGTAAATGGGATTTTTTGTGAACCTCTGCTGAATGATGTTAAATTTATCACTAGGAAATTATCTACTCGGAAGCCTACCATATTTGCTATTCCTATTTTCTATAATAACAGTGGTCATAACAACCCATTGTTTCGTGTGTCATTTGTACAATGAACTCAGTAAAAAATAATGTACTAAACTAGATATATTTCATCACAACTTAACTAAATTCAAAAATCTACTTAATAAATGTAATATTACCGGTTATAATAGTGACGTTTTCTACAAACTTTAAGAGTAGGTATAACATTATATTGTAAAGAAAGTTGTACACAATAGTTAGACTTATAAATTAAAAAAAAAATCATATATAAGGTTAAGTTTGTATTTTATTATAAGTTTTAGTTTGTAAGTTGTTTTTGTGTCTGTAAATAAATAAATAAATAAATTAAAGATAATAATTATACAGAGATTTACTATGAAAAAACGATCATGATGATTAATTAATTAATTAACTACATTTTACAAGACATTTAACAGTGCAGTCATAATAAAAAAAAATTGATCAACAAAAGACATTTTCAGAAATTGTTCCACTAACATTACAAAGATATAAAAACCAATCACCACAAAGCGTATCACCGAAGCATCTCATGGCTGGTATGCATTGAAATATTCAAACCTCCTTGGCTATAATGAGCAAAAACATAATAAATAACGTTTATCCGTCCCTTGTACGCGTTAGAACAGGAGTAATTCTTGACTGCTGCCGTAATCGTAAACAGAAAGCAAGCTTGTATTCGTGGCCAAGTTTAGCAACGAGATATTATCAGGACAGATCGAAAATGAAGTGTTGTTGCAAGATTTTATTATTATTATATTTTGTATCAACGGGTTGGCAATATTCTAAATGGGAACTACGGAGAGAAAAGAACTTTTAGCTTATTGATTGGTTAAAATAAATTAATTGTTTGACTTATTTCTATTATGATAAGATTATATTTTTTTCGGTATTGTAGGTATGTGTTACATTTATTGAGTCTTATGGTGAAAAACTTTATTGCCGTCTTAATGAAACCTATCGCTGTAAATATAATACTATCTAAATTTGGTGGAAGAATTAATTATTTTTGTACCAAAGTTTAGTAAGGTAACCTAATAAGATTTCCTTACTCATAATACAAACATTCGAGTAATAATACAGTCGAACATTTTTATGCGTTACGTCTGTATTTTATCTATTCCTAAAATTTGTTCAACTTCGAGGAAGTAATATTTCGTAACAAAATCAGCGAGAACTTCGGGAGAGCTTAAGCCATCTTTAATGAAGCTTTGCGGAAATAAATAAACAAAACAATAATTATCCGAAACGAGCATTGGAGCGAACGGACTAGCAGACAGTATTTGGAAGGGTGATCAACAGAATGTAACATCTATTTACAGTCAGACGTTTCTGTGTATGGCAAATGGTTGAAATAGTTGATATAGCCTTACACTTTGTTTCATAATTAACTAATAAAGGCTGTGTTAAGAGGCACTTGTCATTTTATTTATCTTTATATTTTATGATCGCTTTATATTCAATGGTTTATAAGCTACCACGGCGACACCTGAGTCACCTGACTTATATATTTATACCATATGTTGTTGTTTGTTACCCTGTATAAGTATTCCCTGTATATCTTCCGAATTTTCCTACGAAATTCATTAGAGCCCAAAGTTTGGGATGCGGCAAAATTAACACTCTTCGACATTCACTAACTAATTTTGTTAATTGATGAAATTTTAACCCTCCCGGATTGTAGATAAGATGTTTCTCGAATTTATTTGGGTACAGAAATATTTGTTTTAAACAACATTTGCCAAATATTTCGACGGGTCTTCGTAGTTTGTGCAGATTATTTTAAACTAAGATTGCGTTGATTAAATTTTTGGAAGATGTATCGCGTGTGGTGTCTGTTAATAATGCATGTCTCATTACTTAAGGCTGTGACTCCTCTGCGGAATCTATAATAAAGTAATAATTTATAAGATATAAGTATACAAACACAAAGTTTCAACTGATCATTATGTAGAAATAATAAATGAGAATAAATATATGAGGACAGATATTATCACACAGCGCCATCTAGCCCCATACTAAGCTTACGCTTGTATCATGGGTACTAGATAACGGATGTAATACATTTTATACTTTTCTTTTGTAAATACTTAGGTACATACTTATTATACATAGAAGCGACCAGACTCAACACAAATAATTACAAATTTTAATAATTCATAATTAATTGTGTTATGCGGAAATCGAACCCGCACCCATAGATTAAAAGAAGACAGAGCCACTACCAACTAAGCTAACAGAGCAGTCAATATAATTTAATTGATTCACACCTCAAGCCCTAAAAACCACAAAGTATAAAATCAGCACTTTACACCATACCATACTTTTTTTGTTAAAACTTATTTCGTGTTGTTTGGCTTTTCAGATCTCAGTTTATGATGATTGAAAATTTTTCCAATTTCCTTTAAATATCAATTTGTTTCTGCATTTTTATCTTTTGGCTTTTCAAATTTTAACTGGACGCCTACAAATGGGTAAACATTCGAATTTATATAGCAGGTTTAATAAAAAGGAATATTTTTTTGTGAGAGCGGCCGAGTGTAGAAATAATATTCGTATTTTATTTTATTTGCTTTCAATTATTCATGAAATATCTTTGAGTTTATGATCATTGGAATTGACCGCAGCTAAACGAATCTAAATAAATTGTACTTAACACGTTGAAAAGATAAAATTCAAAATATAACATTTTGTTTTAGAAAAATAATGCACAAATGTATGCTTTATTTAAAATGTTGTGTGTCTGTGTTTGTGTACCTACTATTGTGTAAGTATGCATAAGATAAAATGTATTGTGTTTATAAAATGTCGTATGCTTTTATTAAATAACATTATCATATTAACTTCAAAGTGCCCTTTCCCATATGATAAACTTAAAGCACTTATAAGTAATGTAAAGTGAGTTCTATACTATGTATTGGCTATTACGTACAAAAAATAACAGTAAGAGTAGTTGCTCATGTAGCAGTAGCATTTTCACGTCATATCATGAAGTCATGATATATCTGACGTGAAATTAGCAAGACTGTTAATGGTTGTAAAATTTACTCAATTTATACATACATTAATTAATAAGAAGGATTTTTTTAGAACGAAATTCTTCCATTAAAATTGTTTTTCTAGTTTAGTCTCAACCAACAGTTTTAAGTTTGTTTAAATATACTCTGTTTTCAGTCACCATACTGTCGCTAGGTTTATATAAGTTACTCCTGGAACCGAAGCCGGCAGTTTGGCAACGGGCTCGATACAAAATTTAATTCTATTGAAACAATACGCGCTTATCTTCCCGAAGCGAGTTCAAAACGTATCGGATAGCTTTACTCTGTATCTGTACTCTATTTGAACGCTCGCGCTGTTGAATAAATGACAACGCTTTGCTCGTATAGAAAATCGATACGATTGTGTTTGCGATTTTGATCATAAAGCAAGATTGTAAGATGTGGTCTCAAATTTGTATATATCCGTTTTTGTTTATCATCAATTTTCTAGCTCTGCAAACCAACTGGATCCTGGCCTCCGATACTAAATGGCGCCACTGTTCGCGATCTTGAGCAAGAACCTCCCACTGGGTCGCTTGCAGCTTGCTGAGATCCTCCTCCACCTGATCCTTCCAGCGATACTTAGGGCGCCCCACTGGCCTCTTGCCACACGGTCGCCCCAAATACGCGCGCCTTACTGCCCGATCCTCACCTATTCTTTCAACATGGCCGAGCCAGCGAAGTCTTTGCGCACTTATCTCGCCATGGATATTGGGCTCGGCCACTACTTCTTCAAACGATATAATAAATAGTTACGGTATAACTATAACGGTTTAAAATAAAATTTATTTCAAAATAATCAAAATAATAATTTATTTTCATTTTCGCGACTTCAAAATTCAGAATTGGGAGTAAAAAATCTATCAAATTATTGAAACTTACAATCCTATAAGTATTCTTATTGAAATCAGTAATATTTTTTGTCGGTGTCGAACATTTTTACGACTTTTCATATTCTAGTGAAGCATACTAACCCGATCTACAACAAACTCAATGTTGAAAGCAGCACTAGAATTGGCCTAGCACTTTTAGTTTTAGGCGCTAACAAATGTATGTATGAAGCGCCCTCTAGTGAGTAACCAACGAATCACGTAAATAAATTCATTTGCTAAACAAATCAAAGCCTATCAGAGAAAACTGCATGAAAATCGGGCCGATAATTCAGAAGATATCGTTTAAACAGCAGGCCCCCTTGTGAGTTGTCATCGTAATACATAGTTAAAAAGATGCACCCATTAAACCTCAACACACCACAAAAAGTAGAAATCCGACTAGTAGTTTTGGAAATATGGCTAAAATTGGTTTGCATAAACTTTATGAAATTGTTGGTTTATTAGTTTTTTTCTCAAAAAGTACTGAACCGAATGAAAAACAATTTATATGGGACCATCTCGGAAACTACCCTCATCGAATAAAAAAAGAATTTTTAAAATCGGTTGATAAACAACGGAGTAATCGAGTAACATCCCCACAAAAAAAAAACTTTCAGAAGACTTGATAACCTCCTTTTTTTGGAAGTCTGTTAAAAAATCACGGGCGATAACTATACAGGCCTTCTTAAAGTAAAGATGTAATTGGAAGATTTATTTAGGTTATTTTCATAAAAGTGGATGTTATTATGAACGATATGAGTATGTAGTGACAGTGTATATTGTTATCATGTTGTAATCTATTTTGTATAAAAACAAATTAACACAAAATAATCAACTATGTAGGCAGTATAACCTCAGCAAGGCAAATGGTATTCCTTAACTAAGCTCGAAGTTTACGAACTCTAGAGGTGCCGTTTACAAAATCCTAACTTGCAATCCATTTAGCCCCGTCCAAAGTTGCCCCACGCCCTCTTAAGGCAATGTGTAGGAAACGCATTTGCACGGCTTTGTTATTTTTAAAATAGTGTCACCTACAAGAAAAACAAATGTGCTAAAGTTGTCTTCTATATATCGTAATACCTATGTGATAAAGCTATACAATGTACTTAGATTAAGCTTATTTGGATAATGTTAATATTGTTTTTTTTGTTTATTTAGTACTTACAATAAAATCTTGCATTTTTAGCATTCAAATTCCACACTAAACCAGTAAACAACATTAAATCGACTATTCGACATTAAATCTATACTAATATTATAAAGCTGAAGAGTTGTTTGTTTGTTTGAACGCGCTAATCTCACGAACTACTGGTGCGAATTGAAAAATTATTTTTGTGTTTAATAGACCATTTATCGAGGAAGGCTTTAGGCTATATAACATCACGCTGAAACTAATAGGAGCGAAGAAATAATGGAAAATGTGGAAAAAACGGGGAATATTATTCATCTTTGAGGGCTTCCGTTGCGTGCGCTGCGAAAACGGTTCAAGATATCACAAAATATGTATGAAAGAATTATTTTTCTTGAAATATTCTAACAAAATGTCCTGAACAATATATGTCTATCTTTTAAGGTTAACTCACTAAAACCGTTTTTATGGTAATAACTATTCCACGCGGACGAAGTCGCGCGCACCAGCTAGTAAATAAATATAAATAAATATTTATTATTTCATTATATGCGTGCTGCGTGGCCTTAACTATTCTTAGTAGATGCACTTTCGGAATTGGAACGCGATTAGACATGAATATTCTTGCATTTTAAGCCTTAATTGAGAATCGTGACTTGCAGAAATGGCTCGAGTTTTGGACGAATAACGCCTTATTAGCATTAAATCAAAGTTAAAGAGGAACTTGAATCTTGAGTCGACTTGCATTAATGAGAGTTTGCAAAATGATATTTACTTTGCGCAGAACGGTAGCATTTTGATAACAATTTTCAAACATCTTTGAAGGAAAGTATTTTTTTTGTACAATTTGCAACTTAGCGAATTCATGTGTGTTATTAATAATGTTATATTATACATTTTTTCCCCAATGTTTTACATTAATTACAGTAACAATATACATAAGCATGTTTATGAACAACAATAAATAAATAAAGATAAAATAAATAAATAATAAATAAATATTATTATTTCAAATGCAAGTATGTGATACTTTAGGGAACCTCATTAGTCAACTCATGAAACAATGTGTATTTAGTTTCCATTAAACGCTACAATATTCATAGCCATTTTCATCAGTAAATCTTGAGAAGTAAACGTCCGTACTAAGCTCCGTTTACACATAGTCAAGTAGAATTTGCGAGTTTAGTACTTAATACATGAATAGTAATAGCTAAGTTGGTAAGAATTGGTGAAAAAAAGCCTTAAAGCCTACAATTTTACGTTGTGTGGAGTAAAAGTTATGAAACATCCAACGTTATAAGTCAGGCATTTTTTAGATTAATCCATCACTAGTAAATAGATAAAAATGTGATTCGTGGTAACATCAATCGATCAAAATGCCACTAATAGTATCTTGCCTTCTTTCCCCTTCACACACTTTCTTAATTAGAATAAAAAATTGAGTTTTCATGATAGAACTTCACTCTTGATCCAAAAATTAACAATTAACTAAGTACTTTTTTTTTTCTCTTTTTTGACCCAGAAACCCATTACAGGTAACACCCAACCCCGGGGAGGGCGGATGGTTATGTTCCGTCTCCGCCTCACTCCATAAGGGCAGCATACCCACGTAAAACCTGGGGTGTTCCACCACCGCATCGTTGGTCCAGGGCCGCGAGAGCGCGGTGCATTCATCCGCAGCCCAACAATTAACTACTACATCAACAATTTGCAACTTAGCCAACGCTAGCCAAAACAAAGAAAACTCGCTTAAGACTTAACTCGCTATTATGCTTTGTTCTTTGTAAAGGTCCCTTTAATATAAGTGGTAGGCACTTGGCGGGTAATGTCACGCTCTTTGCCTCTGCATGAGATATGAGGGAGCAAATGAAGCATAATTGAGGATGGTATTTACTTTCTTCAGAAAAATATCAGTACATGTATGTAGGTAGTTTTATGTGTTAGTATGTTTGTATGTTGTTACATAAAATGTTATATCTGTTAAAGTGTTTTTTTTAGTATTTAATAATGTGATGAGTACGCCAGTTACTCTTTTTATAACTAACTCTAGTGTTGTCCAAACTAGGTAACCTGGAAGAGATCACTTTAGTGATAAGGTCGCCCAATGTCCCTGATTACTTTCTAACTTATTATGTGAATTGTATTCTCTATTTTGGTGTACAATAAAATATATTTGATTTGATTTAAAAATAATGTAAGTGTAGTAGCAAAATATGTTATTATTTACATGGTTGTAGGCTTTTACTTATTTTAACAATCGCTACTTATGTATTTTTGCATGCCATCGTTATATAAGTGAGCATATAATATTTTTAATATTTTCAAGTAACTTACTATTTTGTTACATAATTTTAAAGTAAGTCGATTGTTTGTCGAATAAGTACTGATACGTCAAAAACTGGTTTTACCAATAACACCATACCAGAATTCTAGGCCTCACTTTGTACAACCAAAACAGCCAAATCATTTTCCAGATCATATACAGTGATTCCTAGGATACCTAACATCACACGTGCTATAAACGAGATCTAATACGACAGTCAGGACAAGCTTCTATCTCGGAACACATTCACAACGAACGTAACGAGTAATGGCTACCAAACCTTTCTTACATAACGGAATCGGTCATGCATTAGACGTCGACTACCTGTTTTATAGATTCTATATATTAAGGTTAAGGTTTTACACAAAACTTAGAAGTTTTCAGTGTAAATAAATTTATCATGGCAGGTATAGAGATACCTAAATTATTATTATCTACCGGCGTTGTTTTGAAGTAAAAATCTTTTATATATTATTCCTCATACCATGATTAAAAATGCGACGGATAACAGACGAACAAAGAAACGATAAACACTTTGATCTCATATAAATAGTATTGTACTTTTATATGAGAAAGCAAATCAGTAATCATTACCAGCAAATACTTTTTATATATTTGATCATTGAATACCATATAACAGATTAATTAAGACATATGTGCTTGGCTGACCCAATTTCATAACAACACTGAAAAAAAACGGAATCTATAAAACTGTAAAAGTATAGACCACGGTGTCCGTAAAACATCAATATGTCCGCAAATGGGCAGAGTTCCGTAGGCGCAGTGAGCCGTCACATTAGATCCCTTTTTTAGGGTTCCCTAAGTTTGCAGCGGAGCCGATATAACTACGTGGCCGCACGGAAAACGGGATGGAACTTTTACCAGTGATAGTATGGATACCGTGATAGTAGAATGTATAACTATGAGATTCATATTATGAATTCAGAAGAAATCACAACTTTCATTCTATCTGGTACGCCTCGGTGTATCACGCAATGACACAGGATAAAATGTAGCCAATGCGATTACTTCAGATTTAATTTAAGTTTGTAATAAATCACTTATCGGTTTGATAATTACAGTGTGAAAAGGAGCAAATAAACACACTAACAGATATTTAGTTTATGTTTATCTTTACGCTGTAATAGAGCTCATCCTTATACATATATCCATAATTCCAGTTATTACACTGGTCTCTAAATTAAACACCATTGTTACACTAGTAACACTTTTTTTGGAGTTATGTATTAGCGTTGAAAGTTATTATTAAGACTATGACCGCCCTGTCAAGAGTGTACAGATGAAAAAGTATTAGCGTTGACAGTTTTACAATATGAATTACCAGGCAAGGCAGCTATGCTAACGCTATAGACTCGGTTAGTGTTTTTACGGGCTTTAAAAGGAAGGATAGTATTTTCATTCGAAAGTTAGTTTAACGGTTTGAGTTAGTTAGAACAGCAAGTGAGGTTATTTAGTCTAACTTTTAGCGTTTTCATAGTTTCATACCTACTTGTTAGTCTGTTTTGAACCATTTGAAGACTACCCTCGCAGAATGAATATGTTTGGAGAGTTCTCTTGGGCAGGTACATCGTGGTGGCCGTCACGAATACCTATGTAGCGTCCAGGAAAGTGGCAAAGAATTGGATTGACGGTCTTTAAAGGACAAACATACTCAAATTCGTCTTTCTTAACCCCTAATTCACATTTTTTTCAGATAATCCGATTGATTGATCTCAAAATCTTTACTTATTTTCACGCCGGAAAAGTTAACAAACGAGAAGCCAACATCAAAAACACTATTTCCCGTAAACAAAACAGATTTTCACCGAAGTTTCCCTTTTCATGGCGTAGAGGGAAACAAAAGGGGACTTTTGCATTAGTAAGTGAATCTGCTTTACTGAATTCGAGGAGAAGAGGTAAACTCGTGACTAAAGCTGGATTCATAATATATGACGGTAGTGGAGCTTGCTGGCCTGTGTAGATACATCTGGGGTATGAAGTTATATTTATACATATTATGTATGTTGTTTTTATATCCATCATCGGGTGCCATCTTCATATTGAAGTTCGGAGGTCAATTCGCTAAATTTCTTACGATCATAATATATGCTGCTTCGTCTATTTCTTGATGTCGTCTAGCCGTTGTTATTCTTATATGGACTTGAAATTATTGCTAGTAGGTAATTCAAGGTATATTAATGTGAGCTTCATGATTTCATAATTCATTCTATCCAATTATGTTTTTTACTAACCTACAAAAGCGATGCTATGATCAAAGGCGGAAAACGCCTGCTCTAGATTGGAAATAGTTTTGCAATAAAGCTGCTAAAGTACACTTTTAGGTACTTACTTACTTACATTAAAATGTACCTTTTACAATAGTCTTGAAAATTTACATTTCTTTATGGAATGAAATAAAACCTCCAAGAGAAGGAAATGTCCTTTCTTGCAGTGATTAAACAGAGTACCTATCCACGACATCGACCGAGAGCTCAACTAATTGCATTGCAATTTCTAATTTATTATTCGATTTGAATTGCATTGTGCTACTTGCACTTTGTTTTACGATTTCCGTTAGTTGACGAATTAATTTTAGGTGCCATATACGAGCTTTGTATTTGTATATCGTTACTATGTAACGCTAATATCCAGAGTTCCCAAACCGCCAGAAGGGCATTATTAATAAATAATCATAATGTAAATAAGGCGAAATATGTGAAACGAAATGTATTTTTGGCTTAAATAATGTATTACAAAAACAATTCATTCATTAATTATCATTTTGTAACAAAAATAAAACTGAAAAGCTATTCTCTACCCAGTTTCCTCAAACTGATACTAGATGGCGCTGTAGATCAGTGTTACAATTTATGATTATAATCATTATTATATAACTATAACGGTTTTAACTCACGTTTCATTTTGCGCATGTTGTTTACTCGTTTTTGGTGTGATTATTATCATATAAACTAGTTACTTCATTGATTTACTTAATCAAGCTGTCATGTTTTCTGGATAAGTAACTAAAAAGAGTGAATACGATATAGATACACTGCAATACGAATATATTATCAATATCATCATCAGCTTACGATTATATACAATACATACATAAGTACTATAATATACTACGTGCATACTATCTATAGATATAATAAAGCTGAGGAGGGTCAAAAATCTGAACATTGAAGATATAAGAACAAATAAATTTTTGGGTACTTATACTTTATCTCGATAATAAAACACGTTTCAGCAGTGTATGTATTTTTTGTCTGTTTATCTGTTTATTTAAACGTTCATCACGCAAAAACGGCTGAACGGATTATCATGATTTTTGGTATGTATGTTGGCTACTTTTTATCCTAAAAGAATGCGAGCGAAGCCGCGGGCGTTTCCTAGTTTAAAATATATCTCTTTAAAAATCCTTCTCTCAAACTACAAAACGTGCCAAAGTTCTCAGAACCCTGAGCCCAAACTAAGCATATACCCGTCCATATTTGCCAACTTGTCTTCTAAATACACGGCGAAGCACTCCCAAGATTGAATACATCTTATAGTGTAAATATTGGATTAGATCTCAAGTAAATGCCGTGTTTGCTGAATCGTCTGAGACTCGATTACATGACGGATTCACTGATGGAATCATACAAATCTGTTTCAATTCCTATGTAAATAGGTACAGATTATGTACAGGGTGCCTTGTGAGATGTAATATAGTGTTATCGATCAACACGAATCTACTCATTTATTCTCCTTTACTCCATTAAAAAATTTATTCCATTATAACACGGTAATACATACAAATGATGATTCTTTTTATCGTTAATCACTTATGACACCTAAATTGAAAATCCAATTGTAGGTCCCGGCTGTTTGTCTAGCCCGGCAGTCGTTAAGCCATGTCAGAGGCCTTAGGGTGACTTGATAAACTCTCGACACCAGAGTTGGCCACTCTCATTCAATAAGAAGAAGAAGAATTGAAAATCAAGGCTACAAAATATAATATCACGTCAAAATTTTCATCGATACGCATTCTATATCATATTATGATATTACATTACGTACATGTCCACTGTTTAAACAAAATGTCAACAAGCGACATAAAATCAGCATTCCAATTGTCAAAAATTCTTTCACTCTTAAATTTGCATACTGGTCATTGAGAAAATAAATAAAAAACAACAGCAATAAAGCGGGGCAGTCGAAGCCTTTATTATGACTGTTTGTCCCCTTTCTGTCCCTTTTTCGGTGAATTACCCCACTGGGTGATACAAGACCCATTCTCGGCCCGTCCCAAATAAGGGACATTTTGCAACAAAATTGGGAAAATATTTGAAAATATTGCTAATTGAGTATTTTTGTATGGGTTGCTATAAAATATACGTGATTTATTCGAATGTTTCGTTTGTAATTTGATTTCAAAGCGATGTGATATTTTTCCCTCCTCGGTAATATTTTTTTATGTAATTCACGCCAATGTGTTTATTAATATTTATTTAGTTTATTTTTATAAATATTTTAACTGTGACTGATTAAACGGCAAAAATAATTAATGATTGATTAATGATTAATTAATATTTCCTATGTTAATTGGTATCAACGTTTGTCTAAATTACTTACCCATTAAAGTTTGAAAGTAAGAAAATAATGAATACTATAAAATAAAATATTTTTGAAATACATAGATGTATCTCAATAGCCTTACAATAACTTTGTAAAAATTATATTTGTAATTTAATTACTTACTGCACACGTATATTTATATCTATCGTGTTTTCGTTTCATTAATAAACACATATTTTGTTGGGCAAATACGAGTGTATCGTAAATTGTGTCTTTGTTATTCTTGGTTTTGATAACATTTTGTTAGAACAATACCAATATTACGACCTTTCGAATCGAAACAATACTAATTGGTTTGTTTTGTGTTTGTTACAATTGCCCGCCATAATTTAGGAAAAAAATTATCATGGGGAGTTATTTGAATAGCTTCTAGAACAACGACTGTGGTATAAGTGCCACCATTTTGAAATTTCATCTAATAGTTATGTTTTGTCGTATAATATTTTCAATAAATTTTCAATAAAATAAACATTATTTTGACACAATATTATTTAACAGTTTATAACATTATCCCAATGGCGACAAAAGCCTTAAAAACATGACTATATAAAACAATCAGATTACAGATTATTACTTCAATCTGCGTACCAAATTATACCGGGACAGTTTACTTACATCTTATTCATAAAACGTAAATGAAGACGACATTTGTCAATATTATCTTTCAACTAGTGGGTGCTCGCGGCTTCTATCGCATTAAGAAGTAAAACTTGCATCCCCTATTTCACCCCTTTAAAAGTGGCATTTCCAAAAATCCTTTCTTAGCGAATGCCTACGTTATAACATCTACCTGCAAGCCAAATTTCAGCCCGATCCGTCCATTGGTTTGGGCTGTGCGTTGATAGATCACTATATCAGTCAGTAGATAAAGATAATAGACAAATCATAGAAGAAATAAAAAAATACAAGCAAGTCTCTAGAAAAGAAAACTGTCGACAATTTTATTTCCATAAATGTTAGAGATAGCCTACAAATATTGTGTTCATTCTCGAAACGTTCAGCATCTTCAACAAGTACTGAAGTAGAGCCCTAAACGAGCATTTGATGCGATGACCTAGGCTTCACAACTAATCCTAGATCTAGACTGGGTTCAGCTTGGTTAGGTTAAGGCTGTGGGTAGAGTATGAGCGAGAATAATATACTTAGTGAACAATTTTTTAGGTCCAATATAGGAAAAAAAATATATATATTTTAAATTAGTATATTTTTGCGAGCACTGATTTTAGTTATAAGCTACAAACTTGTTAATAGATTTGAGTCCAATAAAGATTTTTGATTTGATTTCATGGATATATTTATTCTGCCATGTGGCATTAGGGAGGCTGAATCGTAACAAATATATTATATTTTATACTAAGCAAGTTACGAGAATTAACTTAATGTGGTCTTTTAATGGATGAAAACTGGCGCACTCTAGTGTTAAGGTTTTTCCTATAAGCCTACAAAACCTAATAAAAAACTAACTAAACTTGATGTTATCAAATCTATAAAAAACAATCATGTATTTCTTCAGTACAAGCCACGTATTTACGTATATTTTATTATCAAAATATATAAAACTCAGTGGTGACTGACTGACTGACGTAGTGATCTATCAACGCACAGTCGAAACCATTCGACGTGTTGGGCTGAAATTTGGCATGCAGGTAAATGTTATAACGTAGTTATCCGCTTAGAAAGGATTTTTGGAAATCCCACTTTTAAGGGGGTGAAATAAGGCATGCAAGTTTTACTTATTAATGCGAGCGAAACCGTTAGCACCCACTAGTTTTTCATATAAATGTAGGACCATATCCTTGGTTTCAGAGGTCCACAGAATAAATGTTTTGTTTGTCCATTGTTACTTCTCAAAAGGTACAGAATTCAATACCTATTGTAGCGGTCTTCGCCAGAAATGAGCACAATGACGAATTTGTTACGTTTTCCGTACATTTTGTTTGTGTACGCGTATGTAAGGAAAATGTTTGGCTACATGATATATAATCTCTTACGCTTTTTATTGTGTGGTTATTATATTATTGTAATTATTTGTGTGGTTATTAAATAAATAAAAAATATTTATTTAGTTAAGAAAGTGTCTTAGCAATTATTCCTATATTTTCTTTATTTTTTAGTATCAAAATAATAAAAATTGTTGGGAGCTCTTGTGCCATTTTCGTAGTGCTAAGTATATTTTTTTACTATTCTATTAATTATATTTTTTATCATTGCTAACATTCTAAAACATTATTTTGTAGTGTTACCTAAGACTCAGATTGTTTTCCGCGTTTGATAGTGTGCCAAACTAGATAAAGTATCATCAATCAGAGAGAAAAAAAGCGAAACACCTGTTTCAAGTTAAAGGCGAAAAAAATATTTTTTCCTCCTTCTTTTCATTTCATTCTTCATTACTGAGTGCCGTGACTTCCCCGCAGGATTAAATCACTAGAGAAATTTTATTTTAAGCAGATACATCGGTGATGGTATTCTAGGATCTTTTAAGAATGACTTACATTGTCGGATTTCCAAACTCACGCCTATTTAATTCTAATAATAAGGTGTGAGATTATAATGATGCTTGAAACTGCAATTATATTTCATAGTTAATTTATTTTAATGATTCTCCGGATGGGATCGCATTTAGTACTGAAGCTTCATTATCGGACAAATTGGAACTAAAATATTAATTACTGTGTATGGGTATTATGTGTTGTTAACAGAGCTACTGCTATCCGAAGTATGAATGTCTAAATACGGATTATGACTGCGAGCATTAGATCAGTAGGTGAATTCAATGTAAGTAAAGATGATAGGTGTAATGAAATAGTACATTGTTACCCTAGGGGTGAAAGCAACTTATGAAAAGCACAGTGTTTACCTCGGGTTAAAGACTTATTTAGTCCCTTGAACTATTGGCGCCCTCACTGCGTTCGGGCGCCAAACCCCGTCTCGGGACTGAATAAGTCTTTAACCCGAGGTAAACACTGTGCTTTTCATTACAAATACGAGGAAAGTAAAAATAAAAACATGAATTAGCTAAAGAAAATATGAGTAAATTTTATTTTACCACCCAAGTCAAAACAAAGATACCTCAAATCGTACCTATGATGATTTTCCACTACCGCTTTAGCCTCTTCTTTTATAAAATCAGGCGTTAAATTTATATTAAAATCAGATGAACTCATTTTATAAGTACAAAATCTCTGCTATACGTATTGTGACGTAGAACCTCTTTGAATGTAGGTGTAAGAACTATTTGGTTAAATGTAGGTATAAGAACTCTTTTGTTGAATGTAGTAATAGGAACTCTTTTGTTTTTGTAAAGAAGTAAGTAGAGTTCAAGATAACTCTGCGCGCGGATAAAATTGGAACTAAAATGTTCTGATTGCAATTTGCATCAGAGGCCAATTCTTGGCATAAGTGCTGCTACCAGTCGCGCGCAGAGTTTTTACATGTTAATTTGAGCTGTCAGTTGAAAGCGATTCTCCCTAGGGATGAAAAGTATTACTTTCAACCCGCTCCTCAGGCAACTTCAGACCTACTTTCAGAGTATGAGTAATGAAAATATAATTTTAAGTTAGAGTGTTTCCCGTTTAGGAACAATGATAAAAAGGAAACGCCAAAAAAAAACGACGCCTACTGGTGAGTAAGCATTAGTTTAGTTATTTGCATAATTAACTACCAAAATTAATTTAGTTGACGATACAGTTTTTAGGAAAAGTCACGCAATATAGCAAGATTATTATACGACTCGATTAGAATGTCGTTTTAAAGTTTATTTTTTCTACAACACTGTGTATAACATCAAAAATAGATTTGGGTTTGGTTTCATTTAGGTACTTTCCACAAAATTTCTGACAAAATACTTGTTTATGTTATCTTTATAAATGAGAACGCATTATTAGTAACTCTGTAATGTTATCGGCGATTGAACGCGTGAAACTATCAGAAGTAATTAATCCAATACGGAACCGAGTATAATCTCCTAAACACGACTTTCAGCCTACCGCCAGTATGCTGGGGACTGATTAATTAGCTGCAGAGAGAAAACTTTCAACAGTTACCTTGTGAACTTGGATGGGAGTATGATTTTATTGATAGTAATATCAAATAAAATAAAAGAAAAACAACATAATATGTAACTGAGGCCTATGAACCGAAACACAAATTTTCATTTAAATTTGTACAATTTTTTTTAGTCTCTTTTTTGCTTAGTTTGGAAACAAAAATCAGGCAAAAGTAAAATAATCGTAGTGAGACTTCTATCCTGCATAGTGCTTATAAGCTCTTATTGAGGCATTTGAAAAAGTTTGACAATCTATTGAACACTGTCCTCTTATTACCATTGAGAAGTCACAATGGTAATAACAAACAATGGTCCAGTCCATTCCTATAATAAAATACGCATAACGTCCAAACTTGCCCATCTTCCATCTATAATCCGTGTACGATGCCGGTGTCTGTCGTCTGGGCTATTTCAGTAGCTCAGCAGGTGGAAAATCAAAGGGTGGACGCAGTGAGCCGTGCCTTGCGCCGCCTCTACCGGGAACAGGGGCATATAACAAGGGACAGATTATAACACAATTGTTGTTAAAAACTGTACCAAGTTTAAGAATAGGATTGATTTTGACCATAATTTAACCCGAATTGAATTTTGGCTTCCAAAACAAGAGAATGTAATCCTCGCCAGTCTTGTGTCACCGCCTGTCAATCTGGAACTTGTAAGTCTATTTTCACAGCGTCTGTTAACGATATCTGAGCCAGCCAGCAGTGGGTTACATTAGATTCCATAATATACTTTCTTGAGAACCAGTGTCGCTCCTATCTTTTATGATATCATCCTCATTGATTTATAAAGCCAGATGCACCGTGAGGTACATATACACTTTAAGGATCCATCTAGCAATAATCTGGATGTTTTACTTGGTATGATAAAGGTAGAATAATTATAAATGAAAAAAGAGTAAAAGTTACAACCAGAAAATTTATCACCCTAAACTAATTGACATAACGTAGTCTCAACACAATGGCAGCCACAATAAATGCGCCCTATTACAACCTCTATAATGTTGTATACCTTTAATCTAGATTGTAAACTTCCCCCATCTGTTCTTATAACAACTCTCATAATTAGCATCGTTAATAAATGTAAGTACAATAATTACTCCACGTGTTACATGTTTATTGCGGCAATTAAGCGATTTAAGCGAATAAAGCGCTAAAAGCGGTTTATGAGCGACAACTGAGGAGCGATTAGGACGAGCTACTGACACGTTTTTGTAATAAGCCGCTGTTTTAGGATGACTAATGAACTTAATTTATGTTATAGCATTCATCTTGGTAATAACGTTGATAGAAATTATCTAAATATACCTAGTTGTTACCAACAGATTTGATATTGTGATTTATATGCCTAAGTAATACAGAACGGAATAAACACCGCCAGCCTTTGAAATTATCCAAATGGTTCACTTATTTTTACTTCTATATTAGTAACCTGTCTTTTTATGACCAGTATTAAAGGTAGGTAGGAGTTTAATTTGTTTTAATAATATTATTAATTTTATTAATATTGTGATACCAAACACATACCTCAGTATAAAATAAATAGCCCGCTTCAACCGTTCCGCAACACAACAAAGAGTTCCATCCAATAAACATCATTTTTCCGCATCAATGTCAGAAAATATTCCCCAATTTCGCTTACTTCGTAAATTAAATACCTACCTGTCTGAACCCAAAACCCTTTCCCCGAAATATAACTTGTAACATTGTCTTTCGACCTTCTGTTGGAACTTAAATAATAACTGGTGTACGGACAAAGAAATAACTTTAACTTGGCTTTTACTTGAATGCTCCGGTTTTGTAGCGACGGGGAGTTTCGAATTGTGTCAATTGAAAATAGTGGGTCTATTGTATTTATTTTCCGTAGTAGTTGTCTGTCTATAGCAGAATGTACTTGACCAAGAAAACTTTTATTGAGAACTTTTGGGGGTCACGACCCTCACTATTGATTATTACTATTCGAAAGGAAAGAGTAAAAGCACAAATAAAGCAATACATTTCACGATATTACACTACAAAAGAAATAATATTTGATGATGAAAGTAGTAGTTTATTCTGAATTCTCCAACGTAGATATTTACTTTAGATGTAAAGGTAAGAACGAGCGTCGAAAAAGTCACTTGAGCATAGCGATAGATATATAGATAACATAATAAATATTTATGTTTATATAAAAGCACATACATATGTATATAACAATATTTCATGGTTATGTACTTATTTACGCCTGGGCGCCCACCTCGATGTATCTGCCCAAGAGAACTCCACTAACAAATACGACTCAAGATAGATACATAGATATACATTATACGTCTTAATTTTGTTGCTATTTTCAAATCCGCAATTATTTGTAACTTTTTCTTCGCCCACTCATTAGTGTAAGGCGTGAGATTATACCAAACATTATTCATTCACTCGCACGAAGAGGAAATGAGAGCGAGAGATTTATACCCTGTTTAGAATGGGTAATGCATGGCTACGGGAATTACTCATTCATTCTTTCATTCTTACAGGTTTTTGTATGAAAATATATTTGTAGGTTCGTCGGTAGGTTATTGAGGTTCAGTCGCAACTCTTGAAATAAATCATGAATTTTTTTATCAATCTTTTTGAATAATTATTTTTAACTAAGTTAAATTAACTTAGCTCTATGTCCAATATTATAATAGGTTGGTAAGGAAGGTATCTGAAATAGATTTTTCCCAATTAACATCTGCACAATACCAGCAAAGTTTCCCGAACATCTTGTTAAAATCGAGTTTCGCTTGTTCTGTTTTATTGCCCAATAACACATTAAATTACCTCACCAAAGGCACTTTAATTAAGATTGCGATAACTTTGTTCTTCTACGTACGACATAATTTATGGGGAACGGTTTAATTTAACATGCTTTAGATCGTGATATGAGTTCAAATTGGAACATAATATTGCGGTAAGGAAGCTTGCTGTTGAAGAAAGAGAAAATATAATGTGCGATTCATAATCTTGGCGTCATTGTAAAGCTCCATCTAGTTATATTTACGAGAAGAATAAAAGATACATCGAAGATTGTTTGGTTTATTTTCTAAGGGCGAGATCTTTGTCTATATTTGTGACAAGTGGGTGCTCGCGGCTTCGCTCGCATTAAGAAGTAAAACTTGCATCCCCTATTTCACCCCTTCAAAAATGGCATTTCCAAAAATCATTTCTTAGCGGATGCCTACGTCATAATATCTACCTGCATGCCAAATTTCAGCCCAATCCGTCCAGTGGTTTGGCCTGTGCGTTGATAGATCACTATATCAGTCAGTCAATCAGTCGGTCACCTTTGAGTTTTATATATTTAGATTATGATGAGTCCATGCTATAATTCGTCACCTTAACCGTTTTTAAGAATCACTAAGGCAAAAAAACTGTTCAAATGCAACCACTTGAGTCTTACCACGTAATGGCTACCCAACGTGAAAGGCCTCAAGTCCTTCAGAGAGAACCAAATTTTAACCAATTTCTTCAAGGAATCAAAAAGGAGTTATCATTGGACCCGAATGTGTGTGATATTGACAGAATTGGCTTGCCTATATTTGAGTTGATGATTTGTGTTACTGTACCTAAGCTTCAACTTCAGAAATTTATACAAGTTTCATCAAAATCGATTCAGTTTTTAAGATGGACATTTATGTTTTCGAAAGGGATGTGGCGGGCGTTAAGAGAAGCCTGTTTAGTATTTCAAATTGGTTCTTGTTTTTAGTTTTAATTTCACTACAATTAAACCGGTTGCATGAAAATTAGGTACGGGACATTGAATTATACCTATTCATTTATTCTATATTTTGCCTGTAATAAGGCGAAAACTGTTGTACTGTCACTTTATGTATACTTTGTAACTATTTATTTGTATTAATATTGGTACACAATCAAATTTTATCTTAAAACCTAAGTTTATGTAGATAAAAGAAAAAGTTCTTACTACATACACAGTGACGCTTATAACTAAAGTTACTACCTTTTATAATTTATCACATAACATAATAAAATCAACACACCCGAGTATAAAAACATGCAAAAGTAGAACAGTTTACATTGTTCCTAATTCTACCATCTATTTACTTACTTCGTCCTCCTCAAACAAGGCAGTACCTATATTCAAATACTGTAATGTTAAATTTACGCAACATAATAGGTATCTAGTTGTTTAATCTCGGTCTCACAGACTACCGGGCATAGAGGCCAAGAGTCTAAGGGATCCGGTGATTTTTGTCATAAAATATTTTTAAAACATTTTAGTGTTTATACGACAATTAATAACAATGGAAGTGTTGCTATGCCAATAGCTAACATATGTAATTTAAAACAAACACTAGGTAAATGTGTGAAACAAAACTGGTTCCTAATTGGCAAAATTTCATAAGTAGGTTACTATACCTAATATAATATCTACTTTAATGTTTAACGTACTAACGATAAGCGAAAACGAACCTACAACCTTTACACGTACTTCTAAATTCTAAGTTTTCTTAATTAAATATCCGGTAACTTAGCTGAAACGTTTAAGAAAAGTTTATTATTATTATGTAACCGTAAAGGAAGCATCGTTTTTTAACATTTCAATGTATTTATTGGACGATACGAATAAGAAAAAATAAAGTTAGAAAACCTATTCCTACAAATATTAATTACTTGCCTAAAAATGTGGTACGTGGGCAAAAGATCACAATAAAAAACGTATCGAACCCAAATATTTGAGTCTTCAATAAAGTATCAAAAACTCTTTGTTCTCCATTCTATTAATACAACGTCAATATCAAAAATTAATAAAGAACATTCCATACAACCCTCATATTTCAGACCCTTAGCGGGGCTTATTTATCATAATCAGGACCTCCCCGCGTCCCGTAGTATTATCATTAAGGACTGACGTACAATTTTCTTCGAGTATACCCTTTTGTCAGGCCCTTAACGTAAGGGCGGGATGAAGAAAGGGTCGAAAATTTAAATTATTCGAATATAAGGTTCGAACAAAATACGACATAAATTTTAATTTTGATACGCGCACAATAAAGTAGTATGCACAGGATGTTGTACTAGATTGGAATATTTATGTGTCGATGGGTAAAAATAACATTATGACTATGAATAGAGAAATAAGATAAAAGTAAGTTGATTTAATAGCAGCACGATTTGAACCTGCTTTTTCTATTAAAAAAAATAAAGTAATTTTCAAAAAAAATAATGATCATTATAACTAATTACTTAAATGGTATGATTGTTCCACCCCACAGAGCTTTGAAGTCCATGCTTGTCGCCCGCGCGCGGGGGCGATGTGGCCCGATCGTTGTTCTGTGTTCCACCCCTTCTTTAATGTGTAGTTCTTTCCACTAATTGCTAAACAAATGTTTTATAATAAACAAAAATATAATAAAATTATTCGATTAAAATTACCGACAGCAAAATCTCATCCCTAAAGTTTCCTCACGGGTCGTATAATGAAGGCGAAAAGCGCGTAAATTAAAATTTATTGTGAACTCGAACGATTGTCGCGGAAACCTTCCCCGCCTTAACAATTTATTGAAAAGAAAGTAATTTCGTGTTTGTATAATTGATTGTGTGGTTGGTTTCATTCGTTTTACTTTTGGTTTCTAAAGTTTCGCTTGTAGGTTTCTTAAATACATTTTTTATAGTTAGATGTGTACTAGAATCTAAACGTGCTGATAACTAGCTTATTATGATACTGACAAAAGGGCAACTTCATTGATTCATCGGCAACTAGGCTACAGTCTTTTACACTTTTGTAACAGATGATAAAAATAGATTTCATACACCATAATTTTATATTGTACCTACTTATAAAAAAAACAGAAATTATTGTAATAAGTATTGAATGTATTGTAGTTATTGTATTATTGTATTATTGTATTATTGTTGTATTGTTGTAATATGTAATACATTGTTTTTTTTAAGCTTTCATTACGACATGATAATTGATTTATTTATTTTAAGTATTGACATGTAACTGCTGTTTGTTATAAATAAATATCTGAATCTGAATCTGAATCTGTAGTTGTCACAAAAAGATGGCGGTTTTATTTACGTATCTCATCCGGGCACATGATAATTAAAGTATGATGCAAAATTTGGTCATGACTATTATTACAGTAAGTCCCGACCATTTCTTCTAACACTGCAGTCAATCAGCTACGTCATAGAGTGTCTTGAAAACTCTCTACACTGAGATAGTCACTCTCATTCGATAAGAAGAAGAAGTAGCAGTTTCATCTTTAGTGACTACTAAACATTATACTGGCAATTCTTGCAAAAGTCAACGTATACTCCTTGGCAATATTAGCAAGAATATTGCAAACGGCCCAAAATGGAAGTACTAATTAAACGAGTAACGAACCTTCCACATAACGAAAACGTTAATTATGATATTACGGAGAGAGGTGGGGCTACAGTAATAGCGGTGTTTTTTATGTTTTTTTAGCTTTATTTTCTCAAAACTTTTGCAAGCGGATTCTTTTAAAAACAGGCAATAATTAATGCTTACATTTTTATTGTTTTAATTAATAAGGTAAATCAATTGGTGTGGTAAACATGCTGTATGTACACTAATATGTGTTGTGTATAGCCATCAAACCACCAAATTCTGCCCATATTTTTTTAATTGTTTTTTTTTCATTGCACATACAAATACTTAAGATGTGATATCGGAATCAGAAACTAAATGTAGATCATTTTAATATTAAAATGTATTACCTTAATATTAACAACGTACGTGAATTACACGTGAGTGAAAACCGTTTAGTTAACATAATATGTGATACTTATACATTTTATCATATTATGATAAAATGTATAAGTATTAGTTTATTTTTATTTAAAAACAAAAGCATAAGTTTACTTTATAGTCAAAAAATTAACCACCAAGACACCTGAAAAAAGACACAAGTGACACTATACATATTCAAAAATAATAAGAAAAACTAGTACATGTAATTTGCCCAGTAAAGTGGAGCCCCACCTCAATACAAACATTGCAACAACGCTAGCCATGTAAGGGACCATTCTCACATACTTATTTTACTTATTTACGTGCTAAATATATATACTTTCATATGTACCTAATTATGTTTTACATACAGGGTTATTGGAAATAAAAGCCGTAAGTTTTTGATAAGACTGATTCAAATGCTGTCGTACTTCCACAAAATAGGCGAAACAATAAAAAAAAAACAATTCTAGTTATATTTTTATACGAACCATGAATGATATATACGCGTTAAAAAAATTGGTAAGTATATAGGAATTTTCTAGGCAAACATACAGTAACATATTCTTAAGTCTTATTTAAATCAACTTAACTAGTTAAACGGGTTATGAGTATTAATAATTATTTTGTATGAGCCACTGTTAAAAACTGTAAACAAAAAATAACTGTATATAGTATTAGACAAAATATTCATTTTGTGCAAACAATATAAGTCCATTATTATTATTATTATTAATATAACTTAATTGAGCTGTGAAACCACATGGTATGCCAACTAACCCAGTACGCCCTTACACATACCCTCGAAAACTCTGGCGTTATTAAGTCGGGCTCGTATGAGTATGTAGTCATTAGCCCTACAATATGACATGCCGTAATACGGAGCTGAGGTTTTATTGGGACTAGGAGATACTAGCAAGAGTTTACCCGTACCAGAGACATTTATTTCTCCTTTAATTTTAGCGATGTCATAGAAAATTTACATAATTATTTATTGATTATAAGGTGTAAAAAATCTTTCAAAAGTAATAGATAACCGCCGTTTTTCATTATGAAGATAAGTGAGCAAAGATTAGAAAATTATTATAACGGCGACAGTTTGTGTGTTTATGTGACATCTTCACTTGCAAATAGCTGAACTAATTTGCATGAAATTGGTTACGGAGGTGGCTAATCAAGCTACTGTTAAAGATAATATTTTAGTTTAAATTAATTTTGGAAACTTGTTTGTCGCGTAATCTTTTCTGAAAAATAATAATAATATCAATATGATGAAAGCCTCGTGTAGGTATTGCTTGTGTCAATAACGTTTTTTTCTTATAAATGTTATACTTCAATTCTTCTTAAATTTCTTTGTGAGAACGCAAATAACATCTTGAATTTTGTTTTCAATTGTGCATTATTAAACATTACCTTAAATTAAATTCAAGCTAACTGTCGCAAGATACACAATCAAAACTTTAATTAATAATACAATAAGCACAGTTTCGTAAAATATTAATTCCAAGTCAGTCGTCAGTGAATTTTAGACAGCAAATATGTAATTTAAGACATAGAAATGTTAATAAGGTAGGAGTCAGTCACTCTGCCATATTGAGATTAATGTTATTACATTTCAGACGATGAATAAATGATTTTGGAGATGTTATTTTGGAAAATACGTGTACCTTTCAATAAATTAAAATTTTGTTGATAAGCTTTTCGTTGCGGGGTAGTTTTGTTCAAGATTGGGCATTGAAAAACAGGCAAACTAAAATATATTTTTTTAGTTACCTACTTTTCATGTTTCCTGGTAAAAAACCGTTTAACATTTTTGTCAACAGATCAAGGTAAAAAATTCTGAAAATATCTCGTTCCGAGTAATATTTACTTACATTTGAATTACTCTTCTTTATATAGAAAATGGCCAGTTACTTCCCAGAAACAAACTTCAAGGTCAATTCTAAAGTCAGCTTCACACTCCAGGTAGTGGTAAGTCCTCGCTCACGCCTGTCCGAAACACTCTGAGAGATCAAACGGCCGAGTGAACCCTGGAGCTGGCGGCTTGTACAACTTTACACTTATCTTGTTTGTGGTGTTAGTTGGCTTTGTTTTGATATGTAAAAGCTCATCATCATCCACAGCCCTTGGGATCCCACTGCTGGGTATAGGCCTCCCGTTGTATGTACTATCTGCGTCGATCTTGTGTAGACCTCATCCAGGTCGGACCCTCGACTTGTTAAAGATACTATAGCTATTTTCTGTGTAAGCCTTAGCCGTCAAACACGTCAAATTTGACATAAAATATATTCTGATGACAGCTGTAAAAATGAACATTAATATTTAAGGTGATAAGTGAAACAAAAACTTGGCTACAATCAAACAGGTTGAGTGAACGCTGGGGCTGACGACTTGTACAACTTTACACTTCGTGTCTTATTGTTGTGTTAGTCGGGCATATAGTGCATAATTGGATAGGCTTTTGTTTTAATATGACAAATATATTAAGTATAGCTAATGTTTATAATGTATATTAAGAAGTTTGTATGACTCTTTGAATTAGTAACTCTTGTCAAAATCGGGTATGATCTTTGGTTTTAGCGTTTGGAGGTCAGTTGGCTATATTATTTTTTAAAGAAGTAACTTAACTAACAGGTTTCAATCTATTTGTATATTATTTGAAAAGCTTAACATGCGATTCTATCCTGATGATAAATCTTACTTATGGTTAGTCAAAGTATTATATAAAAGAAAAACTGGCTGCAATGACATTTTTAATAAATCACAGCTTGGACAGTACAGTTTACTTCTTTGACTATAATTTCCAGAATTATGCCATGAATATTCTTAGATACTCTTGGTGATAAACATTAAAGATTCCTTGAAAAATATAGGTCAACTTCCACAAAAGATGGCAGACAGAGGAAGAGACAGAATCTCAAAAATCCCCCTTTAACAGATGTCCTTTCAAATCTGGCAATATTAAACTGGCTCGAAAATCCCCAAATTGATTTTTGACGAACAAAAGCGATACCGGAGTAATCAAAGCTCACTGGAACAAGCCAACATCGACGTAGCATAGGAATTGACTGGTTTGCTCCCCATTGAGTCGTATTCCATAATGCTAAAGGCCGTGTCTTCTTCGCAGAATTTATTCATTGGGCAGTACTCTTTGGCATACATCGTGGTGGGCAGCCAGGTCCTTTCATGGTGGGTTTCTTCACAATGTTTTATTTCGTCAATTGTCAGTATATGTTTCGTTTAGCTAGCTAAAATTCACCCTTAACTTGAAAAATAAATTATTTGTTTTGGATCGAACCGAAATACGAGTACATCATAAATAAATAAGTCATTTATTTCAGGCTTGTACCCATTAACTTAAACTACTTAAATTAATACAATGTATAGTATGGGTTTTTGAACCCTATCACTTTATATTAGTAAATGAACAATGCCGGGGCCTGTTCTTACTGTACGATGTCGATAGTAACAGGTACAAGCCGAGGGGAATTTATTGAGTTTGTCACGATTTAGAAATAATTTGATAGGTCCAAGGTTTGGAAGTAGTGAGATGTTGGATAAATACATAGTTAGATGAGACACTATGTGTACCTTTAAATATATATCTGTGTATTTTGTAAATAAACGAATTGGAAAAACTTTATAATTTGAATATCTATAGAAGTTTCACGCAAACAGTTTTGATTTTATTTCTATTAATTTACAGATAATTGAAAATTTAAGCAGATAGTAAAACTGTAATATATAACAAGGTTACGTGCTGTATATGCTGTGGGTAAGTTCTGGACTAATAGTTAAACCACGTTTTGTAATAAGGCCCGAGGTCTTAACAATTTATATCAATAAATAAAATGATTGATCAAAATAAGGTAAAATTTTATTGTATAACATGAACAATGTATTAATTGCATAATTAATACTTTGTTACTAGAACCTGATTCTTGTACAATATACAAGAATAAGGTTCTATGTATTTTTAATAAAGTGTTTTTTTTTTAAACGGAATTGTCTTATGTTTTTTGCCTTTGTTTATCCATCTATCTACTTCTACCAACCATTGACTTCACCTACCTCTCACGACCGCCCCACCCCGCCTGGCTTCAGGCTGTATATTACAGATGCTTAGTATTCCGCTCACGAGCCGAGGCCGCAATTATTTCCGCAACGCTTCAGGTTTTTGTTGATTAATTGATTTACAGACGAGATACGTGCTCGCGCGATATCTCGTCACCATGAGCTGTTGATATATATGACATAAATAATGTATGTATATAATAAGATACATATAATACGATATGTATCTACATAGAGGTTTTGTCGCTAAGCTGTTTACATGGTAACAGTGATATATTATAAGAAGTGCCAGTGATGTTATTGACGTTAATTGTGGATGTGGAATAAAGCTCGTGTACTGATCTGTGATAATGTGATTGCACAAATTTTGGACAATCAGTTTAACCGTTCAGACTGTAACCTTTTTAAAAGCTAAACCTACTTATTCTAACTAGGTAGATAGTAAATGAAAGAAAGCGACTGAGAATGATAAGGTTATTTATTAAGGATGCTTGTAGAAGATAGATAATATACAATAGGATCAACGCAGTGCCTGAAGGGCTAAATAGACTTACAGAATTTAGGTTTTAGAACAATAAATGGGCGCCTTAGTTACAGAATGCCAGCTAGATCAGCAGTAGATGCTATTCAGGGTGGGTTTCGAGCCTACATACTAGTTTTGCAACCATATATCAATTAAAATGTTACGGGACAATACAATAAAATTTTGAAAGTGGGTAGGCTCGGCCTACCCACTGTTACCCTGAGATACAGATGGCCCGGAGCCAGGTGCTGCTGCAGCGGCGCAGGGGGTTGTTTAGGCAACCCTCAGGCTGCGGAGCTGACCAGCAGACCGTCGGGTGTAGTGTAGTGTAGCGAAGGTGGAGGCACCCTCGCTTGAGTTTCAGATGGCCCGGAGCCAGGTGCTGCTGCAGCGGCGCAGGGGGTTGTTTAGGCAACCCTCAGGCTGCGGAGCTGACCAGCAGACCGTCGGGTGTAGTGTAGTGTAGCGAAGGTGGAGGCACCCTCGCTTGAGTTTCAGAGGTAGTATAAAAAAACCCTGTGAGCAAGGAATAGATCACTGATCACAGTTTTCCAGGTGAAATATAGATTAATTGAAGGTTTATGGTACAAGCTACTTACCCGAGACGGGGTTTTACAGAAGTTCCGTAGGTAGTTATAAAAATATGTGAGTATTCAGGTTAGAGGCTTTCAGCAGCCAGCTGGAACAAGGTACCGTCGACACAAATACCGTCGGGTTCAGTCTCCCCGCGAGTCAAACGAGTAAGGAAGGACAAGCGACTGGTCTCCAGCGAATCTTCGTAGCCAAGAAAGAACTGGAAGCCCCGCCGGCTGGTGCCGGCGGGCTCTTCTCAACAGAACAAAAGCCTTCCAGCAGCTTCCGTACCGGAGTTGCCGCATCTCAACTAAATCTCCCTTGGTGTGACTCAAATAGGGGTAAACGAAGTTTCCCTTCAACTCTAAAATATGTCGACTTCTACTCTATACCTTTGATATTTAAGTATGCGACCTTGTTCTCAATCCAGAAGAGCCTCAATTATGAAAATGTTAAACGAAACTGAACTTTGAGGAGTACAAATGAATAAATCAGTGTAGATCTGATTTATGATGAGTTTAGCTATTTTACGATAGACTATTACTACTTTTGTGAAACCAATTTATAACAAATTATAATAATGAACTAGATCGAATAAGAGCCTAGGTTCCTTTAATTTCGGGATTTAGTTAAGCTGGCCACACTTGCAATGACCATGCCGAATCGACTTGGGCCAGAAGGTGACAATGACAGCTAACTGACATTAGGATTGTTTGACTTTTTACATTTTCTGGCATCGCACGACTTGCGCATTAAGCCAGAAAATGAAAAAACCAAAGGATGCAGAATCCAACGGTTACAAACCTAACGAACCACGAATAGAAAAATTAAGCTTTAAATTTACATACATACATCTGGGTATAAAGAGATATGACAAACTGATTTAATGCTCGCACAGGTGTATTTATTGTTATAGGTATGTATAAGCAAGATGAACAGCAAAAAAAAAACATCTAATGCCGTAGCTGACCGAATCCAAATAGTTTCTGTAAATATTACCTAGTCCATTAGAAAGAAAGAAAGAAAGAAAACATTTATTGTGACTGATTTAACAGAAGAACACACAGGAGTAAAAACATAATAAACAAACATAAAAATCTGCCACAACACAGTCCCAACTCAGCATAATGCTGGTTGTGTGGAAGCAACCAGCGCTGGTCTTATGCTGGTCATCAAACACCAAGTAAAGTTTATTAGCGAAATATGCCACCAATTACATAATAGTACTCCAGATTTAACGTTAAAGTAGTAACTACTAACATGTCAGAGTGCCAAGCGCAGTGTCTGGGTGTCGCGCAGAGTTTACAAACTGCTAACTTTGAGTTTACCGACCGGACCGACTGGGAAATGCAATCCGCCATCTTTGAAACGTGTTTTACATGACCTGCGGAAAATTTGTAAAATAACGTTATACAAAAATGTGTAGGTAATTTTGTTTTTGTGAAATCGGTTTGCTCTGAGAGATATTTAAACTGAGTCATCATCATCAGCCCGTTATCGTACACAGCTTTGTTCTAGTACGACTCTCGTGACGTTAACTATGTAATTCCCTTCCGTGGGTCGAATGATACGTTAAATTGTAGGTCCCAGCTGTTGTCATAGTACGACAGTCGCTAAGCCATGTCCGAGGCCCTTGAGGCAACTTTATAAACTCTCGACACCTTAGTTGGCTACTTTCATTCGATAAGAAGAAGAAGAAGTAGAAAAAGTACTTCCCTGTCTAAAAAACAATCTCAACTAGTTTAGTGTTCACAATGCTAAACAGGCATGTCGTCTCTCCTCATCTTGTCAAGATTGAGAAATTGATTGGCTACATTGAAAACATTATTATTAATTTATTTTTAATAATGCATTCAAATAGATTGACAGTTTGCTTTGCTAATTGCATGCTAATACCTCTGCCAGCTGAGCTACGGACTCTTGAAACACTTAACCCAATTGTAAAATACAAAAAGAATATTAAATTTAAACCAATATTTACAAACCCGCACACTTAACTGTAGGTAATTGAATGGAAACCGCATCGCAATTGTCGTGAAATCCTCTTAAAATCCCATTTCAGGTGGGGCTAGTAAATCAGCGAGTTTGCAAGCGTTGAGAGCACAACTCCCATTGATAACCAAATCCTGGGAAAGTCCACGTTATGGGCACTAAAGTTTGGATCGGGACTTGAAATTGATTTTAACGTTGAATGAAACGTTAATTTGAGTTGAGTTTATCTGTTTGCAGGGACTTTGTGGAGGGAAAGTTTTTTATTGTTGTTTGTGTTGTCTGAATAGTGGTGTAATTAAATCTGTGGTTTAATGGATCTAAGATTAGTTGTTATGGTGTTAAAGTGAAGACAACTTACATATTTGTTAAGTGTACTGATAAATTTCTCTGAACTTAATGTTAGCTTATTACTTGAATATGGAGTGTGTATGGGTGCTTTTCTATTTGACATAAAAGTTCACTACATTAGCTTTGTACGAAAAAGAAAATAAAGTTATAAATACTAGTGTCTTTATATTATGTCAATGAATACAAAGATTAATTGATTGATATTTTACGACGTTATATTTAATTTCGAGCTACCTGATTGATGTTCTAAGCTAAATTTGGTCTATTATCACAGGAAGCATTAGATATTTTAGAGACTTCATACTACACTAGCCTTTCATTGGCCTCACTATCATTCTCACGGTCTTGTCTTATCTACATTAGATACACAACATACATATTTTACACTTTTCTACTACATTTTAACTTTAGTAAGCACAGATTTTCCCACCTAGTTCCTAGAATTCCCCGTAAACATTTTCACGTCCAACCTAAAATAAATAAAACGTAGTACACACCGCGTGTATAAATCTCCCTGCCTGATTTACTATAGAACTTGGTCCTCTCTCAGCGATCTATGGCGATAGTTGGGCTCTGGTTTCATTTGTTTTTATCGTTCATAAGATAAATACGTCCCAGGTGCAAACTTAGCTTACAATGAAGCTAACTTGGCAAGAAACTTTTAAAAAACATGGTTTGAATGTTGACAGGTTTATTGTACGCTAGGTTCTATGCTTTAAAAGTCTAGGAACTTATAAAACAGATTTATAGAGGGTTGGAAAGAGCTTGCGTGATATTCTTTAGTTTATGAAAGCGGGTGTTTTAAAATTGTTGTATAGCGTAAACGCTACGTTATTGTTACGTGAACAGCAACATAATAAAAATATGTACAGAGAACACTAATATTTTAAAGTGAGTTTGTAAGTTTGGTCGTTCCTACTTCATGTAGAAATAAACAGTTGTTATTTAGTGGACATATTTTCAAAGTATTTGATTAGTATAAACTAATCAAATACTTTGAAAATATTGAGTATAAATGAACATTGTATTGTTAAATCTCTTTAGCAAAATAAGAAGAAAGCGAGAGTGAATCGGTTCTTACTGGGTAAGCACGTTCCATCCTAGACCGTAATGATTGCTTACCATCAGGCAAATTACGGTCAAGTGCAAACCCATTTCTAGTAAAATAAAAAAAAAGAAGACCTTAAACTCTTTATTCTAGCTTTGGCAATTTCTAACAGAAAACTTAGCCAGTAATAATATCTGAAAGAACCACATCTTATTAGCTACATTATCATGTGACATCTGGCTGGTTTTACGTAAATACAATTTATTTATTACAGGCTTAACCCATAATTACTAAAAACCAATTTGGTCACTGCAAAGGGGTGCCAAGTTAAAACCATACCAAAAAGTACCTAAGCCACGGTCTAAAAATAGGCCGGGAATATAAATAGTAACAATCAATATCACAAGTTTTGGTCCGAGCCTCATTATCCCGGGCCCGGGTCTAATCTCTCCTCTAGTTTGGGACATTATGTGGTGATCGCCATTACAGAAGGCTGGTGGGACTGAGCGAGTGAAGTGGGTGCTTCTCTGTTGCCCCCCTAGACAAGACGCAAAATTTGTAAGTATGCGTCGGTACGCTTACGTACTGATGCATACTTATAGAATAGAAAGACTAATGTATGGGATTGACGTAACATTTCGCTCCGCGGAGCCCATGGATACTTTGAATCAAACTCATACTTTAAGCTTTCTATTCTATTAGTAAGCGTTAGTATGTTTACCGGTATTTGCCTTTTATAAGGAGACAGAGTAGGTAGTCGTACAATTTTAAAAGAGGAAAGTTAAGTATCTTCGTTAGTTTTTTTAATTGTTTCTTTTTGCGCAGCAACGGAAGGAGCAATTTGATTATTGTAACGAATTTGCACTTTGCCATAGATTGGACCAAGTATCGCAACAACTTTTTACATAGAAGTAGTATCGAATTAATAGTTATATCGACATTACTACATTTGATTTGTTTTATATTATACCATCTACGCCACTCACATTCAAAGATGTGCCACTGAGAATGGAGATGAAATGAAAAGCTGTAAATTTAAAATCAAAATGTCTTTATTGCAATCACATATTTAACAATTTAATGCTACAGTATGTGATGTGCATCCAGTGCTTATAATCTAGGGTATATATATGCAAAGACTATAGACTATACTCACTACTAACACTAACCTAGTAGTAATAATAATATGTACCTATATCCTACCTGATCGTCTTAATTGTTTTAATAGCCCAAAAAAAATTTGGCTTGCAATTAAAAAAAACTACAATTCTCTAGCCGCGAAGTTTACATAGCGCAGAACTAGTAGTTAGTTGTGGCCCTATACCAACATGCGTCCGCTTTGAAGGATTGGACAAACTTCAGAGATTAACAACATTTTTACTCTTATACGAATAGGTTATGCTAATGTAGCTTTTTGTAATTTATGATCATTTTTTGTTGAAATTGGGTAGTTAACAACTTAAGTTTATTTTTAATGATACAATACAATTATTGTATCTTTCTTTATTTACATATTTATCATAATACTAAGTGTAGGCACTTAGATCTTACTTAGGCTTATCCTAGATTTAATATAACTAAGTCTCACAACTGGGAGTAGACTTGCAACACAGTCTCACGACAAGGCCAGAGATTTCACGAAATTCATTATTAAACATTTTTATTCAATATTTTTTTTTGTATTTGGTATAACGAAAAAGCTTCTTAAATCTATGTGAAAAAGGTTTTGATCTGAACTGGACCTTTTGATTTGTCATGTCATAACTAACGATGTCCGCCGGTGTGGCCTGTATTAATTCGGGATATAAAATAGTGTGTTAATCCAGGACTAAGCTGTTTCTAAAGCATACTGAGGTTCTAACAAACTTTCTTTCTTGTATAAAACGTGAGATGACTGTAACAAGCAAATTCAATTAATTAATTTATTGTATAGAAGTGCTCACAAAAATAACTTTAAAAATATAAATGGCTAGATGGCGCTGTGTGCAATGTCCCAGAATATTTATTTTATTTATTTATTTATAAGTTGAAATATAAAACTATCGAATAAAAACTAAACCAGATATTTCTTAAAGCATAATTGATAAAACTACCAATACTATTAAAATTGAAGATCCTTCAGAGGAAAATCCATTAAGTATTTACAAAGTATTTCAAGATTTTTATTTTGTGAAAATCTTTCTAAAATCGGTTTTCTAAAATTGTCTGTAAAAGTTTTTAAGGACTTAACCTCGACGAAGGTTGCTTCGTGATTTTTTTATGATTTGGTCAATTATTTATCTCAGAGAAGCATGTCCACTTTAAAAGCGAATGGACTCAATAAATAATGGAGGACCTTTTTAATTTACTTTGGTAATTTTGTGTACTTACTTGTTTCAAGTATGCCTGATATTGCCCTTATAAAATACAATAAAAAACAAGCAAGTCTTTTGATTAAAACTATATTTAAAATACAATACCTATTACTCTTTTCTACTTAAACGATTAAACGAAATTTTTTTGATGGTTGGCTTCAATAATTTCAGGAAACAATTGTGAAATTGTTTTAACGCAATGTTTAAACTACACAAATTTGATTCAGCTTGTAGACTTGAATTAAAGGTTCTACATTCATGATGAGAACTTTTCTTAGATAAATCAAAGAGCCGTGACAATAACTCCTGCAGTGTTTTCAAAATTACATATATCGAACATAGCCATCAAAGCAAGTTTACTAAAGAAAAAATGATCTCTATTCCCCTTGCACTATAATTTATCGGTCTTCAAGTCGAGAGTAAACCGGTTTCTTCTTGACATGTGCGCTAGATCGTAGCGTATGTTGCTCAATATCAGGCGAGTTGCAGTCAAGCGTAAGCCTCACGTATCCAGTATAAAAAAAACCCAAGAGATGGCTTTATCTAATTTCTTCATTTTTTTTTATTTATCCCATGTATGAAAATATGTTTACGAGTTCTGTATCCTAAATCTGTCAAGCCTAGCTGAGACAAGATAAAACATCTCTATTAATTTAATGACATAATATGAGGTTCCCAGACAAGTTTAATATCACAGAAATCAGAATAAATATGAAATCTCATTAACGTACAGAATTATGGAGAAAACAATAAAACCACTGTGAAATAAAATATCTAAAAAAAATAAGCATTACAATTGCTTTAAATTGTCAATCAACTATACATAAGTTTTTTTTATTTTTAAAGTTAAAAACTTAACTAAGATTTAATAGAGTTTTTATGAAGTTCGAAAAAACACGGAACAATTTGTAGGGTAAAATCTGAGCACTGCATCATTTTTTTTTCTTTCAACTATTGGATTTCTTTCGGTAATTTTTGTTTTTCGATAACCTTGTATATTTGTAATCACGTTACGCCACTAGACTAATTCATTATCAACCGCGCTCTAATGTCACGGAGTATAACGCCTCAATGTACATTGAATATAGGTAATGTATGCCACTCAATTTAATAATTGTTTATTTGCTATAAAGTAGTAACACTTTTAAAGTCATTGTACGTAATCACGTTACGCCACTAGAATAACTCTTTATCAATCGTGCTTTATTCAACGCCCAATATATACATTTAATGTATGTTGGTATTGTATTCCACTAAACTGAACATTTGCTAATTTGCTATAAAGCAGTACACTTTTAAAGTCATTGTACATTATCACGTTATGCCACTAGACTAGTTTGTTATCAATCGTGGTCAAATAAATATGAATCACAAACAAAATAACCGTTATAGATTAGAAAATCTAGTTCTTTTTACATTGAATAAATTGTAGAACAATGTATGCAAGAAAATGTTACTAAATAAATTATTATTTTGTTGTATTGTATTTGTAGCAAAAAGAACAAATATGTCGGTAAATCGAAAAAGAACGTTACAAAAAACATTTCTAGAAAAGTCATGTTTCCGATCTACATGACAAAAATGTGGGTATTTCAAAAAAAGATCGTTATATCAGTTGTTGAAAAAAAACCTTAATTTACGATCTATTCGGTATAGTTTTTTAAAATATATAAAATTATACCCAGAAAATTAAAATCGATCATGAATAAAAGCAGAAAGATTGCTTTGGTAAGTTAGTAGTTGCACTAACCTTTATCCTTTGAGCTGGTCGATGAATTGCTTAGTTTTTGTACCAAACGTCGAATTTTCGACGTTATTTTAATATTCCGATGGTCCTTTTCCTAATTTACCACTTAAACACATGAAATAAACACTCTTTTCCACGAAAAATTCAAATAGTAAAATTCAACGAAATTTATGATGTTGCGACGCCCGCACACAAGAAAAGACTGAGGTTTGACAGGAGGACGGCGCTACAGGCGCGACATTGACAGTGACATTTGTTCAAAAGTTTTTTTTTGTGTTTTTATTTTCACAGCTATAAAAAGAGTGACGCCTAGTACATACAGAAGTGAGACTACATAGCTAATAAAGAAATCTGGAGCATGTAACGTCGTCGAAGTATAATTGATAATTTTCCCCGAAAATCCAAAGAAAATAAATTGTAACAACATTGTGTATTCGCCATTAAATTTTTCAAGAGATATAATTAAGTAAAAATTTATCTGTGATACCTTTTCTCCGAATACAGTAATTAAGAAAAATCTAGTTTGAAAATTTTATTTTACTTCACAGGTACATAATATTTTCCTCAACAGGTTTCTTTTGAACTTTTTACAGTTAATGTTATACACCTATTGTATAAAAACCAGAACACACGTCCATTTCCAAAGTAAGCTAGTCTAAACGTCTATCAGCAGAAACAAGGGCTTGTGGAATGAAATAGGTCACCAACTCCGACCGTGTCCGTGATCAAGTGGCTGCTTGCACTGCACCCATGTGATAGCAGGGGCGTATATACTTATAATATCACCAACTAGATAGGTGGTGAGATACCCCGCATGAGGTTGCTGACATAAGTATATTTGAAATTTTAGCAAAAACTTTTATTACAACTAAATTTAATTCAGTTTGACGACGTATCGTGATTTGTGTAGCATCAAACTTCAATATAATATGTTGCAACTTTACAGGCTCAATACAGATGTTTTATCTTTTTTATATCTTTATTATACAACAGCTTTGTTCTTTGACTTTTGGGGTTTGCGAATGAAATCTGATGTTGGTTTAATATACTAGAAACCCAATAGTATGTCGCGAATTAGCAAATGTCGAAAACAAATGAGCTGTTTATATGATTATTGTGTTGTTGTTTCAATATACCACAAAGATTTATTACTATATAATTATAAAGACCTGCGCTTAATACACTACTATACTAAAAAAGTCAGAATGAACATACCTAATTAGCTAAAAGCTAAATTATCCTCATAATGAGTACCTACATCATTAAACCTCTTAGATCATAATGATCACTACCCCAAAACCCGCGTAAATTCTTTCGCCCTCAAAAAGGTTGAGTACGGAGGCGTGGCAATAGCAAAACTCTGCTGAAGATAACTGCTGGTGGAGAAAATTTGAACTAAAAAGTTCCAACAAATATAAACCAATACATTAACATCAATACTTCATACCGCAGTATGCTCCACTGCAAAATCTACCGGGCTCTTTATCATTTGTGAATATTCAAAGATGTACTTAGTGTTGTATTTAAATTAATCAATACATTGATAAGTGTATCAAAAGCGGTTTAAGCGTCTGCTTTTTATCCCGACCCACTCTGGTTCGAATCTGGCCCTACACCATTGACTTGTTTTTCATGTTATGTGTGGATTTGCACTTGCTCAGCGGTGAAGGAAAACATCGTAAGGAAACAGACATGTCTGAGGACCACAATATCCAAAGACATGTGTCTTCCGTGGAAGAACCTGGGCGCTCACCACGATGTACCACCAAGACAACTCCCCTAACAAATTAATTCTGCGGGGGAGTCACGACCTTCAGTCATGACGAAATACGACTTATAAAGAGAGTATCTTGTGTAAGATTGATATTATGTATTTCGGGCGTTTGTCAGCTTAGAAGGCAGTTGAAGTGAAAAAAATATATAGCAGATGTGCTGCCACCAATTCCGAGCAGAATTATCTTGTGCTGCTGTAAATTGCTGGCAGAGGGATATTTATACTAATGATGGTGATTATATACTTACCTACTTCTACGGAAGGGATACTCTAATTACTCTGGCTGGATCTCATTTGGGCAGGCTAGAAATGTGGCTGAAATATTATTGATACACTACATTTTTGGTTTTTAGTTATATTAAATAGTTAAAAAAACTCAGTATAAACTTTATTGGATAGTTTTTTGGCCGACTACTATTTAATTGTATAGGTATCAAAATTATTCTGTTTGGACAGTTATTTCTACATACTCTGTTTACGTGTGGTACAAAGATATTTATTAATCAAAATTTCTATAATCATCTTCCGATATTCATTTTGACGTTACGAAACGTTTCAAGCTAAATTTTTTTTTTTCTTATAAAAATTGGTATTCTTTTGGTATGCTACAAATATTTAATTTATTTTAAAACTTTAAAAGTAAATTAGGTCCAGGAAATTTGAGTAGTTGCAATTAATATTTTTCTGACTGCTTATTCGATTATTTTGTTACGAGGGCATATTACCTTTTTCTGCGGATTGAATAGCTGTAACATTTAGCCAACCTTTTCATTTGTTATGCCCATTTTTATGAATCCACCATTTTGTCATGACAGTCGTAATGTGGGGTTTTAATATCTTTTATATCCGGTTTCCGGTAGAATGACCACCTGGCTCAGAACGCTGGGTTAGTAATTCCGATGTAATTTGATAATATAATGTGTATTTTTTGAGATAAGTTACGTAAAGCCATTGTTTACGAGTTTATTTCCATAAAAAATGTAAATATGACTTAGCTCTGTTACTGATTACTGTGGTAATGAACATTTGTTGTACCCACAAACTCCAAAACTTGCCAAATCAGAATAAATCCTTACCTGGATTATTATTATTATTATTATTATCTGCGCAGAACCGGGACGAGACGCGTACTAGAAGAGAGGCTTATGCTCAGCAGTGGGCGATAATGGGCTGATGATGATGATGATGATGATGCTGAATATTTTTAAAACGTGTATTTGTTAACAAACATCCGAAAGTTGTCATTTCAAACACGGGGACACATTATTACCCCTATCATTTGTAAACACGTCTAAAGATGCTCAGGACAATGACAACGTTACAACTTTCTACTAACAAAACAATTCATTTCCCAAAAACAAAGGAGGAAACTAATTCAATGTTTTCCTTAATCCCGTGAAGCAGGAAAAGGCTGTACAAATTGTCATCAATAACCTAATTTCATAAGCCTTTGACAAATGGAGGGAAAAGCGGCCTGTTTCCGAGGGTCTGGCGGGATCAAGGATTCTCAAATTAGCACCTTTCTTTTTGATAATGTCAAGGCTGGGATAACACGTGCCAATATTTCTGTTTATTTCTGTTCACAAGAATGTTTCTGTGGTGAATTTTTTGCCTGATTCGGCTGAAAAATTACATACCCCAGTTGGTTGTGCGTGGGTTTGTTCGATAATGTATTTTGCATTTATATGGGCTTATGTTGATGATAATATTTCTTAAAGCAAGGATATTCTTGTTTGTTTCATTTTAATACTACATATATGTCGGTTGGTTAGACATATCCATCTCTATGTTAAGCTCTACCTACTGATTTGTTTTAATGAAACCCAGAACTTAATTTACGAATAGACTTCTTTTAGTCTTTTTTAGATTAAATGGATACCACAGCGGGCCTCTAGTTAAGCTAGATTTTTTAAAATCCAAACCTTTATTTATCCCTATACTATATTTGACAGATCCCTGTAAGCTGTTTGCATAAAGTTCCAAATACAATAGTGGGTTTAAAAAACAAAATCCATCGTTGCATGCGTAGTACTAGATTAAACCGTCCACAATTTAAACGATACGCCAATCAAGTACAGAATGTCCCACACATCGGTAGACAGGCTTTATTAGGATTATTTGTGTACACACAATGATGGAAGATTTGTTTTTCAAAGTAATTATAATATTATGAGATAAAGTGATTATGTCTGTCGATTTCAAAGCTGTCATATGATATAATAGCATTATCCATATGTATGTATCTTATACCTTATATACCTATACAGCTTTTTAAAAAAATTATCCTTATTTTACTCTCTTTAACTTTGGCAAAAACAACCTTCTTTATATTTTAAACAGTTACCATAAGTGATCTGTAGCAAAACTTAACTATTTTTTAAGATTAACGTTACGTTATTATGTACCTATATTAACGCAGGTAACGGACATAACAAGATATCGGTAGGAAATAAACATACATTTTGAGTCTTCTTGAGCCAAATAATCCATTTTACACCGACACGTTGTTTTTTCTGTGCTTCCCTTTGTTTGCCTCGTTTGTTACCCACGAGAAATTGATAAACAGTAAATGGCTTCATTTTTATCAACAAAATATCCTGAAATTTACGATAAGTCATCAAGTGATGTCAAAGTATCCTAAATTTTACGACAGGGTGCTGACATAACATGGAGCTGGTGCCTTATAAAATGAGGTATAGAGTATCCATAGAAATAGAATTCCTGGAAATACCGTTTTAATACACTGTAGAAAAGGTGAAACTAAAATCGTACTTTTATTTTAGTTGTGTAAAAAAACTGTTAATTGAATCTTGGAAATGTAATACCTATCGCAGTTTGTCACTGTTTAAATTTGCGATAATTTTAGAACATTATGATTATTTTAATATGAGTTATGAGTTTATTGAGAACCATTTTGACGGAGCGTACGAGTACAAGCTTATCTAATCGTGTAAAAACATTAATTTGACATTTCAAACATTCCACAGAATAAAAATAAAATGTTCAGAAATAAACGATAAGAATTAAGACCGGTAGGATTCAAGATTAAATAAATTTAGAAACATTAGGATGCCTTAGACACGGTCGACTCACGTCTACGCGCGAAAATCCACACACACAGTTTCAAGCTTAAAAGATTTAAGATGAAAAACTATTTTAATAAGCTATTTTAATGCAAAGCTCTGTATGATCACTAATTAATTGTAAGATAAAATTTAGTCTGTAATTTTGTTGTCCTTGTGAGAGAATACAGTACCAGTTAGGTACTGTATTCTCTGTATCACTCAGGTTTTTGAAATTATTAATCCCATTTATGTTGTTCAAGCTGTGTACACTTATCTTAGGAATTTGTTCTGGATCAAAACCAGTTTTGAATGTATACTTAGCTTATTTGGGAACACATTCTGTTTTGTGTACCATTATAAATAAATAAATAAATAAATAAAAACAATTCTCAACCAGTAACTAAACTTCATAAAAATTTGATCTATTTTTAAAGGCAATATTCCCTAGGTACCTGATCCAGGTACACTTTACAAAACTACGGAAGCAAGCCCTTCTGGCAAGCATGTCGCAGATCCCTCATCCTCACTTACTCAGCGTTTTACTACCTACCGTTCAATATCGAAGGAACGCTTACATGCAGCGCTGACCAACTAGCTACCTATGAGTCGCTTGCTGTTTAGTTTTCGACAACTGCTGGGTAAGCACGTTCCATCCTAGACCGTAATGATTGCTTACCATCAGGCGAATTACGGTCAAGTGCAAACCCATTTCCTGTAAAAAAAAAAGTAACATTTTAAAATATAAATACCAACTTTTTTGTATTAAGAATTGCATTTTCTGTAAATGAATTTGTAATAATTGTAATAAATTACTTAGGCGTATTATGGATAAATATGTTGGTTTTACGCAGAGTTGAAGTCTTGAAGGGACTTCAATATATTTTGTTCACATGTTTGTCTATGTTTTTTTTTGTAGAATTGTTTCATTTTACGTAATTTATTTATTCTTGCACTTATAGGTTACAACATACAGATGGTAACAGCGAGGAATGGTGTAATGTCTGTGAAATTATACTTAACTAGTTGTTTCATATTTTGTGTTAGAAAATTTGAAAGATAGTTCAAGATTAAAGTGTATGGAGTATGGCGCCTTCGTTTAGCGCCTCTGGCGGCAAGTAGCGGAACTTCATCATCATATATTATTTTGAACTAATAATTTATCACAAGTATAGAAATGTATGATGTCATCAAGAATCTTGACATTATTTATGTTCAATGTTCATTTATTCATAAAAATTATAATCATAATTATTTAGACAATCATTTAACTGATTTTTCTCAGGTAGGTACTTGAAACAAATGAAATTGTAATACTCACTGAGCTCTATCATAAAAATTAACTAAGTTAACTAATAATTGTAAATAGGTTCTTAGATAAAGATTTACGTCAGGTATAAAAAATACATAACATCACATAGGTACCTAAATTGTAGATAATAATAATTGTGTGGCTAAACCGAGGTTTCTCAGTTCTACGTACTGAAACTAGATGGCGCTGTAATTGCTTAAAACACGCAAACGGGCCGAAATCGAGTTGCGGTTCAAATTTCACAATACCTTTCGGTAGATAATAAAGCTGAAGAGTGATAATATCACGCGACATAGGCTACTTTTTATCATAGTTTTTGGACGCTTTCGGAGTGAATCACTTCGAAGCGATAATTTTTTTTTTTTTTTTTTACGTGGGATAGGTTTACGTTTGACTACAGCCTGCCTGATGTTAAGCATTGCTGCAGCCTAGGGTGTAACACGTTTACCTAGAAGATACCTATTAACTCTAGATTTGAAAACCCCTGGATTGTAGTTCGCAGGAAACACAGCTTCTGGTAGAGTGTTCCAAAGCTTTGCCGTCCGTACAATAAACGTTGAAGCAAAGCGATGTGTTCGATACTTCGGCACTTCCACCATAAAACGGTGTCTACCTGCGGACTTTCTGCTTGTTCGGTTATAGAAGGGAGCTGAGGGAATCAGTTAAAGTCAAATATTTCAGTCGGCAAGCAAACAACAAAATCCCGAGAAGGCCAATGTTTCCTATGCCCATTATACCATGTTAAGAAGACAAGGAATTGGTTACAAATTACAATTAACTACAATTATCGATAAAAAACAACACTAATATATATTACTAAAATTAGTAAATAATTAATTTAATTCATTACATAAATATTGGTTAGTTATTTTAAATAAGTAATTTTATATATTTTTACTTCAAATTAGGATGTTCTAGTTTGAAACTAAAATCAATAGAAGCAGCCCGTAATTTGGCAGCACTGTTTTACACGATGCAAGTGTTTTGACGAGATGAAATTCTTATAGACCCGGCCCTTCTAAGTACGGTTTTTATGGACAAAATCCTTAGCAATTACCAAGGGCCGGTATCTGAGGGCCGACTCCTCGGGGGATGCGAAAATTGCTCTGCCAGAGTACTGATCGAGATAGATAGGTACCTATGGTTAAATACGTATAAAGGAGCTGTTAAAATAACTTAGGATTGTTAGTTTGTATTTTATTTACTTGTATCTAGTTGGGTACGTGATATTCTCAGAATATGTGGTGCATCGCAATATTGAACTTGCTTGCTAGATAAAACCTTTGACTAAAATTACAATGTAAAAATTTCAAGAAATTTACTTAAGGTTAGTAGATAGCTCGATAAGCACTATCGTATAAGTGGTACAAATAATTCAATTGTAGCTAATATTTTGCAATTCATAGTTACCAGATTATGGATATAATAGGTATGTAATTATAATATTGTCCTATTTTTATGGTAATTTATCAGCCAATCTACAGTCGAATTAAAATCAAACTTCAAGACCGTCCATCCCAATTGTACTAAAAAACAGCAATATACATATTTTTATGCTTCCATTATTTCTTTATCCACACTCAAAGAGCATCACCTTGACCTATCTCCCTCCATAATCTACGAGGTCAATGAAACATGGTCTGTCAGGGACAATAAAATTTATCAAATAATCCTTCTGTATCCCACTCCGGGTCGAGCCACGGCACAAAGAACAGGAGAAGAATAGGCGGTATTCATTTATTTTATTGAAATATGGAAAAGGTGTTCCAATTTTAAACTGGTTTTCGGAATTTTTTCGGAAAGGAATTGGGGATTGAATAGATTAGAGATATATTTTTCTTAAAGAATTTGAAATGAAAAATTAATTTATTGATTAACTAAGAATTGAATTGAATGTAAATTTGACATTATTATTCTGTATAAAGTAACTTGGTATGAGAGAAGCGGACTCTGGTGTCAGAGATTACAAACTGCCGTATGTACCTTTAAAATAGCTTAACGGTATTGATTAACAATGTATGTCTATTTATAAAATGATCATTAAAAATTGATAGGTAGGTACATGGATTTGCGAAATGTATGCAAATGGTGAAAACGCATAGACAAACACTGCAATGCTTTGCCGTGGCCTGTAATGGCTTCACATACACTGATTAAGGGAACTTAAGTTTTGCTTCCTTGCAAATTAAGCCTTTGATAAGCATCACAGAAAATAAAATGCACTGGGGCAATGGTCATTCAGTAAAAAAAGACTCAAAGACAAGTCCAACAACTGAAAGTAAACTCACATTACGAAGCGGAAACTCGCGAAAAATAATTACACGCAAATTGAAGTCACAACATGACACATCTCCCGAAGTCTCCAGAACGTTCTGCCAACACGTTTCCAATTTGCAAAGCAAACAAGCCATTGATGCACAAAACCGTTCGGCTTGTTAAGTTTAATTCAGTAAAAGAACACACAAATTATAGAGGAACTGCTACTAATAAATGGGGTCTTAAACGCTTCTCGCGTCCCGTTTATGGCTCGATGATTTCTAGGGCTGTCGAGATTGACTTCAAATTCCCCTTTGAACTTTTGTTGATTTGACGCCTCCTTTTTCCGTGTTTACGTTTTTTTCTTTACGAAACATTTTCCCATTTACCCGTGAGCTGGAATTGGGACGTCTTTTATCTGGTTTTATTTATAGAATCCCGAAATTGAGGTTATTATTGGTACTTTCTGCGTCTATGCATTTGATGTTTTATTTGCTTCACGAAAATAAAAAAAAAACAAAATCTTGAGTTTTTACTCTACTGAAAACGTTAAACTTAACATAAGGGCATTATTTGAGTTTTAGCGCACCAATTCACTAGATTTTGCCTTTTTGATTATACCATACCAAACTTGAGCCGAGAAAAACAGTAAATAATTACATGGTTATGTACATATTATTACAAAATAATAACAACCCGTTTCTTTTGCCAGCCCTACAAAATACCCACCGCTCGACACTGTCTCTTTATTTAGCGGGTAGTTGTACTATCTTCGAGCTCCATTGTCGCGGACACACCCACTTGTGTTCTCGCTCACTCATTCGCTGTGCAACTTTAATGGCCTTATACAGTACTGATAAATGAGTTGAGAAGAGTATCTTTGAGAGTAATAATGCACTTACATAATATAATATACTAGCTGTGCCAGCGACTTCGTCCGCATGGAATAGTTATTACCATAAAAACGGTTCTAGTGAGTTAATCTTAAAAGATAGACATTTTGTTAGATCATTTCAAGAGGAATAAATTCATGCATACATATTTTTTAATATCTTGATCCGTTTTCGCAGCATACGCAACGGAAGCTCTCAAAGATGAATATTTTTCCCCGTTTTTTCACATTTTCCATTGTTTTTTCGCTCATTAGTTGCAGCGTGATGTTATATAGCCTAAAGCCTTCCTCAATAAATGGTCTATGCAACACAAAAATAATTTTTCAATTCGCACCAGTAGTTCCTGAGATTAGCGCGTTCAAACAAACAAACTCTTCAGCTTTATAATATTAGTAAAAGATAGTAGTGTTTTTCTACGCAAACACATCAGTCGAGTTACGATTAAGAAATAATGTGAAAAACCGCCGAATTATTGTGTGTGTGTTTTTTTTTTAACTTGAACGGGTTTGCACTTGGCCATAGTTTACCTGATAGCAAGCAAAGGCCATGGCCTAAGTGGAACTTTTCGATTGAATACTTTATGAATATTCGAAATATTACAGCTTCACATCATGTTAGTGAGTGAAATATTTATACGATTTTCTACAGAATCACAAAGAAATAACAAACACTCAAAGCCTATTTATTCGTCTCCAAATTTTCCGTGAACAAAAACAAAATATAAATAAAATTAAATCCGTCCCTTCCCATTACACATGGAAGCCATTTGGATTGATAGACATTCAGGGCTAATAGGTAATAAATAGCCGAAATTTTAAATTGAAAACTTTTGTCCTTGGATGAATGAATAAAACACATGCAAGAAAAAAAACACGCGTATCCGACACGTTTTATAATAGTCATGTATATTATTTGTTACGATATTCGCTGCTACAGCAGTCGTGAAGCTGTGGATTATATTTGCGATACTTACGTTTTTTTTTCTAGACCAAGTACGCCATCTTGAAAACTTAAAACAGTTTATTGGAGGTTGACCGGAAATTTTAATACTCAAAGTTGGAGAATAGTTTAGGTCAAGTTTTTGAGAAATGTGAGTAATGAGGCTATTACGTGATGATGCGAATAAATAAATACAGAACTAACTAACCCTGTATGATGAAATGGATACATTTCCCATAGATTTCCCCTCTTTAACGCGTTTCGCGCCATGAAACCGCGTTACGAAGATAACATGTATCTCGCTGCGTTTTTCCTGAATCTAAACTTGTATTACGTTAGATGAGCTTGGATGAGTTGGGAATAGAGCGCACAATATTTGAAGTTGAAGCCGACTTCTAAGAATTCTGTGTATGACTCTTTCTGAACTTACGTAGGTATCTATTGTTTCTTCAAACTGTGTGATTTTATTGTACTACTAGCTGTGCCTGCGACTTCGTCCGCGTGGAATAGTTATTTTGGGCATCATATTTATTTTTGCAAACAACTTCTTCAGCTTTATAAATTATTGCTGTTACCCACGACTTGAACCGTTTTCGCAGCGCACGCAACGGAAGCCCTCAAAGATGAATAATTTTCCCCGTTTTTTTTCAGATTTTCCATTGTTTCTTCGCTCCTATTAGTTGCAGCGTGATGCTATATAGCCTAAAGCCTTCCTCGATAAATGTTCTATTCAATACAAAAAGAATTTTTCAATTTGCACCAGTAGTTCCTGAGATTAGCGCGTTCAAACAAACGAACAAACAAACAAACTCTTCAGCTTTATAATATTATAGATATAGTATAGATAGATATTAGATATATTTTTTAGTATATTAGAGATATAGATTTATTTTAATTGATTAAATTTCTTTGTTTTTCTGTGATGTGTATCAAATATCTAATATGAATAAATAAATGACTTTGACTATATGTTTCTGATGATGATATGTTTTTATTCCAAAATCATGGTTTTATGTGTGCGACATACATAACTCTACTTCAGTTTTATGCTAATTACTAATTGTTTTTGTTATTTTTTTGCATATTACTAAACATAGTTGGTATGTTTACCACAATTTTCTGAATTTTATTTGATTCTGAAATTTTAGTGCGTTTATAAAAAAAAAGAGACGTTTTGTCCTGTCATAAGATAAAATAGTCGTAATAATCAAGAATACTCTGCCTCTGACATCCACTTTCATGGTAAAAGTAATAAAATGTGTGTGTATATTTGTTTCCGTATCTATCCGTCACAGTTCATTGGAAGGACAATCACGTAAGAGCAGGGTGTTTGAGAAAAATTGTTGTATGACAACGTAGATGTACGAATACGAATGACTAGATGAAACATTTGTTTTTTGTGGTATCATTAAAATCTAATCATGATGTGTCACGGTGTCATTGTTACTTGAATTGTCTTGAGAAATTTTTCTTTGCACCCAGATATTGCTGACTCGCTCAGCCAGGTGCAAACGACAACAAATTCTTTATGATCGCACTTGGGTTTTCCAATTCTATACTTCGACGGGTCCTACGTATACTGGTATAACCAACATATTGTCAAAAATGCTTTTATTGCATCATTCGTCCTTAAATAACCCATTCTTTAATATCCTAAAGAAATAATTTACAAAAATCAATTAGTTTTGAAGATAAAAATGTGTCAACTGGTGCAAATACAACTTTTTTCCGCCAATGGACTGTCAAAACTGGTATAAGCCGCTTGCACCAGTCTACGCGGTCTCGAACTGCGCGGCGCTCGAGCGCAAGTGAAGGTTACATCAGTACGCGCGCGGCGACGTTACCGCACGCACGTACAAAACTAGTGTAAGTACATAGAGTTTGATTTAGTCCCACTCTATTTTAAAAAAATATATATTTAACTAGATTTTTGTTTTTCATTTTTAGGCAATAACCAAAGTTGTAACAATGAAGCGTTCGCGAGGTCAATTAATGTTAGATTTAATAGAAAATAAACATACAAAAGTTGGAACACCTGCAAATTACAAAGGTAAGAATATATCATTTTACGGAAGGTGATCGTAGAGGAAAACATTCAAATCACCCAGTAAAGATATCCCAGTCGGCCACAGAAAGTGTTTGCTCTCATGTAAAAATGTTCCAACCAGTAGAGTCTCATTATACTCGAAAAGAAACGAGTAAAATCTATTTAGATGGGTCACTGACATTTTTAAAAATGTCTAACTTTTACAAGGAATGGTGTGATGAAAATAACATTTCCGAAGATTGCAGGGTTAAGTCGCTGAGGCAATATAGAGACATCGTTAGCAAAAACTTTAATCTCTCATTTCATATCCCAAAACAAGACAAGTGTGAATATTGTCATGCATTTGAAAACTTGCAAAATCCTACAGATGATGACGTGTCAAAACATAATTGGCATTTAGCTGAGAAAATTAGGGCTCGAGAGCTAAAAGAAATGGACAAACTACTATCTAAGAAAGATAAAACAGTGGTTGCTGTTACCTTCGACCTTCAAAAAACACAAAATTTACCTCATGGAAACGTCAGCACTTTACTATAAAAGAAAACTACATTTTCACAATTTTACTCCATTTGACATGGCTGATCTGCAAGGATATTGTTATTGCTGGGATGAACAGACTGCAAGAAAAAGCGCCAATGAAATAGCCAGCTGTGTTTTCGACTTTATTAGCATGAAGGTAAAGGAGGGAGTCAAATCTTTTAGATTCTGGTCTGACAACAGTGGAGGACAGAACCGAAATAGGATTGTTTTCCTTATGTATATGTTTGTGCTTGGAAATTTGAAGTAGACATTACTCATAGATTTCTTGTCGTTGGCCACACTCAAAACGAGGGAGATTGTATTCACTCTGTTATAGAGAAGAAAACCAGAAATGTTTTGATTTATACACCAGATCAAGGGACTCTTGCCTTCAAAATGGCCACGGCTAACGCAAAGCCATACATAGTGAAAGATGTCACTCAATCTTTTGTTTGAGTCTTGTCTCAGTTTTTTTGACAACTGGAAGAAAAATTCAACCGGGGAGCTTGTACAGTGGAACAAGATTTGTGAAGTCAATGTAGAAGCCAATACTCCGTTTGTAATTAATTACAAGCATACCTTTGAAGACAATGCCTACAAAACTTTACAATGCCTAAAAAGCAGCACAAGAAACAGTGTACAAAAATTGTCTAAGTGTTTTGAAAATCTGAAGGTAGCTTATACAAACGTATTACCAATAGATAAAAACAAATTCAAAGATCTTCAAGATCTCTGTAAATCAAATGTGATTCCGGAAAGATACCATTCATATTACAATAATTTGCAAATTAGGTCTACCTGACTAGATAATAATACTTACCAAACAAAGTTACACCTATATTGATATTATTACTTAAGTATACTTTGATTAAGCTGTGATGTAATAGGACTTTTGTGTTCATATTTAGTAGGTCTAAAAGACTGAATATCCTACCCATTTAAATTTCTTATTATTTTACATAATTATCTGAAAGACTGATTAAAGTGTAACTCTATCTCATTAAAAATATAAGTGGTTAAATATTTAAAGTACCTAGGTACTAAAAAAATATACGTAAAATTCCTATTTAAAAATAGTCTGATAGATTGATTTAAGTGTAAGCTTTATTTCAGTGTTGTTATTATTATTAATACAGATAAAAGAGCATGCTCAAAATTATTTTGATGATTTGACTCATTTGAAGTTGACTCGAAAAGTATAATTTTGTTTGATTATTCTCCTGGAAATTATTAAAATAAAACTATTTGATTTCTGCATATTTTGGTTTTATTTAAACATGAAAATGGGTTAAAGTTATTGATATAGTAGAACATCGATAACTGGTGCATGTACTCTTCAGAACCACGTAAACTAACACAAGTGTTAAAAGTCTAACAATATCTTATATTTTGTACCTTATTAGCTTTTGTTTTCATTAATAATCAGTAATAAATATTTTAAATAATAATTTATCATTAAATTACCATAATTGTAAATAAAACATAATGACAGTGTATACTGGTCTAAGTGGCACTTACACCAGTATACGTGTTGTGAAGCTCTAAGAGAAACAATCTACACGAATGCAAGTACAGCTATTTTCTAAAGTTTCAGAAATAATAAAAAAATAATTATGCAGTTTTTTTCCAAAAGGATTCAAGTATAACATTTCAAAATTTCAACTATGTATGTTGAATTATGTTAAAGTTACACGCATTAGAACATTCAAACGGCTCTACTCTAAAGTTGTGAAAATGCACTTGTACCAGTATACGTAGGACCCGTCGACTTACTGCTATTTTCATCATAAAAGCAGGTCATCATGTCAGTGGCTTATTAGTTGCTTAATATCAAAAGAACCAAAAGAAAGATACAGTTCTCCTTATACACAACAATTAATGTTTTTATGACATATAAAAATAATAAACTCATTTAATCTTATTTAATATTTTATCAGGGGTACCTACGTTCAATGTAATATCATCAGTTTGAAAAAAAAGAATCTAACATAACATTGAAATTGAAGACAAAAATTGTATGTGTATTTTATTACATTTTTGATCATTTAATCTAACAATTTTTAGCCACCACTTCTAGATCAAAATTTCTAGCGAAACAATCCAGAGTTTAGCGTGAGGTCCAAAATACGTTGATCTCTTGTGATGGATTGGTTGCCTCGCGGCTTGGACACTGTCCTTTGGGATAGTTTGATCGCGGGGATCAACTTAATGTGGCTTACAGTGCAGCGTATGTTACGGCGGGAAGGTATTTTAATAAAGTAGAGGTTTATTGTAAGTACATTTTTAACAACATTAGAGTGGAATCCGAAAATACTATATACTAGAAAATGCTGCAACTGGATTTTTTGTTAACGATGGTGATGAGTATTGGAAAGAATTATCTATCAGTGGAGTATGTGTTTTAGAGAATGGAATAAGCAATATCTGCAAGCTATTGTGGGGCTAGATGGCGATGTGTGCAATATCCCGGAGTATTTATTTATATTATTTATTTATTTTATTGGTTTTAGATAAGCAACCAAAATAAAAAAAGTTTTTGTGGACATTATAGTGCAACCACCAAAAAACAAACCTTGTAAACCTTGACGTGGTCAAAATTATAAGTTTTTCACTTCTGTACCAGCTTAGGAATTTCAGAATACCAACTGCAGCGAATTGAAGACGAAAATAACTTGATCTCGCTTGATGAATTGGAAGCGTCGTGGTTCGGACATTGGTCCCCCGGGACTCGGGAGGGTTCCTGTGGAGTGTAAAATGTTGGAGAGTTAAAGATGATTTTATTAAACAAGTAGTTTTTGAGTTCAACTCTATAGCAGACATATTTGGTAGTAATAATATGCATTAAAAAATCTTTCAAATATTCGAAAATAAAGATATGTCATCAAGAAAGTCAATCACCGATTTCGACGCCTTAACGTTTTTACCAATTTCGTTCATACCAAAGTAGTCACAATAAGTATGTCAAAAAAGAAACAGCCCCCTTAGACAAGAGGCGTATTTTTGTGAGCGTACTGACGCTCGCTTATGGAATAGAAATACCAATGTATGGGAGTGACGTAGCATGTCAATCGTCGCGATTTCAACCCCATTGCTCTTTCTATTCTATAAGTGAGCGACAGTACGCTCACTTAAACACACCTCTCGTCTAAGGGGGATGGTCTCGTAAAAATGGTTCGAATTGATGGGTGAACTTAAAGCAAGATGTTAATATATTGTGGTCAAACGCCAACCCTAAAAGTGTGGTGAACAAAAACAAAACGGTGAGCAGAGTAATAAAATTTATAAAAAAGTATGTAATAAAGCCACTTCAAAATATTGTACATAAGTTGGCAAGAACCCTGTACAACAATCCCGGTGTAAACATACTAGTGGCGTATAAAGCGCCCCCGTGCCGGCGAGCCGGCAGTAACTTGCTAATCGATGGGACACTTCCTACCTTCATTGTACCGACGCCATTCTGTTAGACGCCCGGAACGAGACTGAATGGGGCGATCCTATTAGATCATTTTAGTTGAATAGTTGGTGTTTGTAGTCTGTCTCAGTACCTACCTAATGACAAAATATTGTTACAAACTCGATTACTAATGTTAAGCAAAGGTCTACGCGGTCAGTCCTTGGATGGGTGACAGAAAAGTGTCTTTCTATCTTGGGCACTTTCGTGGGTCGGATGAAACGTTAAATTTTAGGTCTCGGCTCTTTGTCTAGTACGACAGTCGTTAAACTATGTCAGAGGCTCTTACAGCAGCATTAATAAACTCTCATCACCAGAAATGGCCACTCTCATTCGATAAGAAGAAGAAGCTAGACCGAAACGTAATGAGGAGATCTTATTAGATCTTCGATGTTAAGTGGCTGGTTAATACTGTCTTTCTTCATAATATGTATGTTTTCTGATAAGTGGATGCTAGTTACATAGAGCCGAATAATGCGTTGGTAGTTACTTTGGCATAATATTAAAGTAGCTTCATGTTTAGTTAACCGCAATTCAATAGTAATACGCAAGTATTACTATTGGATTAGGGATAGCGAAAATGATTTAGGTTTTATTGGCTTGGTGCTTAGTTTTATAATAAAAAAAATCTGCTACATTTTTTCTATCAGCCAATATTGAAATTTCAGTACTTAAATTACGCTAATTTTCATCTCGATCTACTAATTTCAAGTCTGTAATCGTGCCACGTTCAATAGATTATTTCCACGCATCGAACCTGCACTAATCCGTCGCGAGGCGATCACTCAACCACGGTTCCTAAAGCGCTCCATTCGCTTCCACAAGATCAAGTGGAAAATTTATACCTACTTTAAAAGCTCTTAAGGATTTTCAAAAATGGCTTTTCACGTAAGAGTGATGGCTGATCTTCTCTTGCTGATTTTTCTTACATAATATGTATACATGAAGATTATTTTAATAACAAAACTACAGAATTTGTCATAGCAAAGCAAATATTATAGACTATCTTTGCGTGATTATTTTCTAAAAAATCTAAGGTTTTGTATATTATTTCTCGGTCATTTATTTTACCTATTTAAGTAGGTATTCAGTTAAGTAGACTAACCTTTAATAAAACTCAGAAAGTAATTACATAATTATAATAATATAATATGATTAATGAATTATTGCACGATAAATACATGTTACGACCTTTAACCTCGGATATTGATATAGTACTGAAATACCGTCATTTTGTCAACCCTTATTATTCTTTCGAACCAAAAAATAATGTTTCTTAACTGTACTTTGAAAATAATTTAAAAGTAACTCCACTTTGTTACCTTAGTACTAACAATGACTAGTATTAGCGACAATTTTGTGGATGTAAACTATTTTTCCTAACCATAAACAAGATTTCAATCAAAGTTGGTAGAAAACGCAGATTATTAGCAAGTTTGTATCTCCAATACAAAAAAAACAGGTGTTACGTCGTGTCAACAAGCGATATACAATTTGATCAAAAATTCACAAATCCAAATGTCAGAGAGATGTAAACATGAAAACAAAATTAATAAAATACCTCCAACAAGTTTGGGCGCCTCGAGGTACCGAACTTTTAACGCAGGTTTTTGAGGATATAATTTAGGTACCACTGGATCTGACTTTAGTCTGCACCGGAAAGGACGACTTGAATTTTTAATATTTAAAACGACCAATTAAAAAAATTACCTCAAGAAACACTTTTAAAAATGGAAATAAATAAAATAAAAATAAAATAAAATAAAATGTTTTTATTTCGGACAACATAAGAGATCCAGATAAGTGTTAGTAAACTTAAAACTAATAAGGGTTAGTACAACTAAAACTAAGTGTTCTAAGGCGAGTATAAGTAAGTTTATTGAGTCATGTACTTAGGCGGCATGCCCTGTGGAATCATAGTTCGCACGAGATGCCTCCGTACAGACGCCTGCGGGTCCTCCGCTATTACTTTCAGGATGCTGTTGTGACTGCCCAGAAGCCTTCTCACCAAAGATGCTACCTTCTTTCTAATGATGGCGTGGAAGCCGTCTGTGTGGGATTCGGCAAACATTCCGGAGGCACTACAGAATCTGGGAAGTTTCAACAACATCCTGAAGACATTATTATATTGGATGCGTAGAGTGTCCAGCGACTTCTGTGAACACCTAAACCACAATGCACCAGTGTACAGACCCTGACAATACGCTTTGAAAAGGGTAATTTTGACTTGATCCGTACATCGGGCAAACCTGCGGGCCAGCATGTTTCCTCGAGCCGCCAGTGCTCTGCGCTCCCTCTCCACGTCTTCATCGTCCTTAAGGTCGTCGGTAAGTATATGCCCGAGGTACTTAAACCTAGTCACTTGTTTTAGGGCCATCCCATTGAGGGTGATCGGGGCGACGTAATCACGTGACTTACCGGCGGCCTTGAAGACCATGAATTCGCTTTTCTTTACATTGTAAAGTAAACCATGCGATGCGGCGTAAGTCTCACAGACCTTTAGCATCTCCGCAATAGACCTCGCCGTGGGGCCCAGCAGCGCCATGTCGTCTGCATAATTAATGTTATTGACACAGACTCCAGCCACGTGGCAACCGACACGCATGCTGCTGAGCTCCTCGATGAGGCCGTTCACATACAGGTTGAACATTTTCGGAGATGACAACCCTCCTCGGTCTCCTCCTCGTCGGAGAGGCTAGAAGCCCATTTCACATGATTGGTCTGATGGCTGTACCAATATTTAAATATTCTGAGCAAGTCCGCCGGCATCCCCCTGTCCTCCATCTTTCTCCAAAGCACATCATAGTGTACGAGCTCGAAAGCTTTGGAGAGGTCAAGAAAACAGGCGTAAACCGGGGTCTTCCGCTCAGTATAGTACTGGACAGTATGCTTGAGAGCCAGGATCGCGCTTTCAGTAGAAAGTCCGGTCTGAAAACCGAACTGAGCGTCATGTATATCTAAATATTTATCTAGACAGCTCTCAAGCACACTATCCAACACCTTCGCCACTATAGTAGCGAGAGAGATCGGACGATAATTGCCCCTGTCCGAGATATCTCCTGTCCTGTTCTTCACTATGGGCACCACTATGGTCTTCATTAAATCCTCTGGAAGATATGAATGACTAATGCACAAGTTGAAGAACATAGACAGAACCCTCGGCAGGTGCACTCCAGCATTTTTAAGATGTTCGATGCTGAGCCCATCGTGGCCGGGAGACTTACCTCTACTCATACTACAAATTACTTTTCTTATTTGTTTAGCAGAGAAATTAAGTAAAGGTTCCTCTTCCTGCCCGACAGGCGCATCATCGATCACAACGCTCAAACGATCACAACGCGGAAAGCTCAAGCAAGATAAATAGGTGATTTTTTCTTATGTCAAAATGCGGTGCAAAAGAAAAGTGCATCTATTCATTTTGTGTTTTTTTATTCATTTGTGATTATAGTTTACAACTAAATATGGAAATCATTTGTAAAATATCTGCGGGGAGTCACAACTCTCAGTAATGAGGGATGATATTTTTCTTTGACCTTTCTTACCATGTATTTGTTCATGCATACTCGTATATCGTACTATAGCCACCCGCATATATAATACATTGCCATACATTTTTTTTTATGTCAGGGTCAATTATTGTGCCAAATTTATTTAATTGTACATCTGTGTTTGTTTCTAAGGCGTTTTCCTGGTTTGTGGGTGACGCGTTTCAATTATCATTTGTGTTATTCTGAAAGGTGAATAGAAAATGCTTTGTCGACTCCTTGAGGGTGTTTTTAAAAGCGAAAATTAAGGAAGCGTGACTGTGACATGTACCTTTGAATTTGAACGTACAAAATAGGTTATTAAGCAAAATACCTACTTCCCGTATTTTGGTATAGATTTAGCGCTTCCGTGGGCCATATAGCACTGTCGTATATGTATATTCAGAAAGTCCATACCAATTATTGTAACACAACTATAATTAACATAAAATTGGAATCACGCTATGAAATCTATTCACACAAGACTTTTTTGGCCACAATTTGTTTGACAAAACAGACAAAATGGTTTGTTTAACAAAAATAAATTTGTTTATTGCAATTGTTAACGTGTTTTAGAGACCCTTAGGGCAGAAAGTTCGCGAAAACTATCAAAACCTGAGTTGGCCACTCCCACCACTTTGAAAAGAGGTCTCATAAATTTAGCGCTTACTATCAACTCAGCTCGTTAGCGCGAAACTCACATGACGTTGGCAACTACCAATCCATCAGAAAACTACTAGTACAGCCTCTCCTGTTACTGCCATAGTATTATAAAAATCTGTTGTACAAAATGCGCAGGTATAAAAATTCATAAAAAATAAACAACGGACAGATACAGCCAGGAAGTTACGTTTGTATATAATTAATCTTATTTATATATAATTTAACATATTTTTGATTATAAAATATAATTGTATCCTTTACTGGGTTAATTGATATTTCAATATACAATGTTTGATAAGATTTTCAATGTTAACAAAAGATCGAGTAAAAAAAATATTTTATTGCATTTAAATTGTAATTTTCTTTGAGTTCTGTTTTGCAGTAGGCAAAGTTATTTATATTAGTTAATTTTACATGTTATTTTTATTTCATAAATTTTAAAATTATAATCATTTGTATTGAGTCTGGTCTAATCTGTGTATGTATTTATAAAAGAAAAGTATACACGTATTATATCCGTTATCTAGTACCCATAGCCACAACACAAGCGTTTCCTTAGAGTGGGGCTTGATGCCGCTGTGAGCAAAGTATCGGAATAATTATTTATTTACTTGTTTTTTTCTATTCATCCAAGTAGAGCGCTAATATCTAAGTTCCACGCAGTAATCCAGGCCTGCACTGTGATGGATGGTTGTCGCCGAGAGATGAGCGATTACCGACAACCCGACAGCCTGACGTAAAATGCATTAGTGGATATTGGACAGAGTGATTTCTTTCATTACAGGAGAAGTATTAGCGTTAGTTTTTTTAGTTGTTCTACGACTATTTCACACTTTATTTATTTGTGTACCTTGAGGAGAATGCACTCTCCTACAGCACGAGATCTCTTTCAATGTAGGAGATGCGTGCCACGTAAATAAAATGTATAAAATATTATAATTGTGTCCTTAAATATACATAGCTTCAACTATGAAGTAAATTTAGTTAGAATTAAGTAATATTCGGCAAAGCACTTTGTTACATTTCATGTGATGAAATAAATGAAATTTGAATTTATTTTAAGTAGGTAGTTTTTTACGTCAAGTGACTATTTTTATAGTCATATCTTTTTTATCCATAAAGGCTTGATATTGGACAGAGCGATTTCTTTGTTACAAAAAATATTTAAGTTATTTGGATATTGAATTTGTTAATTGATATAAAATTTGATAAAGTCAGACACATTAAAGTGAGCATGATTGCTTTATTTTATTTTTATTATTAAACGCTCTGCTGAATCAAACGCTTTATCGAATATAGCAAACAGTTACGAATTTTAATTAGGTTGCATAACAAGTTTTGATTTTATTATATACCTATATATTATACGTGGGTAAAAATACAAATTACATAAAATAACTGATTTATGGATTCCGTAGGCATACCAAGATACAAATTACATCAAATAACTGAATTCCAAATAGAAAAACAATATCATATTTCCCAAACACAGCAATGAATTCAAAACAGACTAAAAAAGGCTGCGAAAGTAGCTGAGAAGCCTAGGAAAAGACATAACGATCGTTTCGAAGGTAATGTTCCAAAAAGCACCACTCTACGAACTAGCTTGCAGAATATGGCGAGTTATACTTTACTCACTACTACAGACAGATATAAAAACCGCGCAATATTAGAAGTTTTAATACAGATAATGTTTTATAAGAAGATTAAGATACTAGGAAATAAAAAAAAAATGGGTATAAAATCTATAATAAAACACGTTTCAGCAATTTTTATATTTTGTGTCTGTTTATCTGTTTATTTAACGCTCATCACTTTTTTGTTTTAGGTTGTATAAGGTCTTGGCAGTGCCATTGGCTACTTTTTATCCTGAAATAATGCAAGCGAAGCCACGGGCGTCCACCAGTGTCCTAACATATTTAGATTAAAGCCTGCCAAGCGCCTGATTAATCAGGTACAGGCTTGCTCCACAATTTAACATGCGGGCATCGCTTCTGGTGACCGAGTAGTCAAATGCCCGACTGTACAACAGATGATTTTTAAAATCCACTGTAGTGCGAAAACCTACATTTATGACTAGTCCAAAAAAAGCCCCTTTTTCCACAGGTGGTCGTTTGCAGCTTGCGTGTTTGCAACGAAAACTATTATTCCTTTTCCCCGCTTTTACGAAGGGAATATAAGAAATCGGATTATCTTCTTTTTCCTTTGTCAGTTCGCTATTGGGTTATCGGTCTGTCTTTGTCAGTTTTTTTTATTTCACTTTTCGGAAGTTGTGTTATTTTTGCGTATTGGGAACTTCCTTTGATGTTGCTGAAAGGAATTTATTGGCAGACTAGGCTATTAGAAATAAATAATAAATAAATAAATAAATATTTCAGGACATATCACACAGCGCCATCTAGCCCCATACTAAGCTTACGCTTGTATCATGGGTACTAGATAACGGATATAATACATATATACTTTTCTTTTGTAAATACATACTTATTATACATAGAAACGACCAGACTCAACACAAGTAATTACACATGTTAATATTCATAATTACTTGTGTTATGCGGGAATCGAACCCGCACCCCTAGATTAGAAGGCAGAGCCACTAGCAACTAAGCTAACGGAGCAGTCTTAAATAATAGGTATATACAGCTTCTACTTCATGCCTAGTTGATATGTGAAGCCAATCATGTAATTTTCGTTAGTCTAAAATATAATTTTGGAAATAAAAAAATAAGATTGTGAGAAGCGGTAAAAGCACCTTTTTTTTTAATCCTCCAGAGATATTAATCCCCCTATGTTGTAGGTTCAATGTAATGTAATAATTAGTTTTATTATAAGTTTTTATCCTTTTACCCAATTTCATTTTTTTTGCATATGTAACAGCACCTTGCACTTAACCAGCTGCGCTAGTCAGATTATTATAATTTGCAACAATTGATTTACTATTTACGTTCTTAGATATAAACTCTCCAATAACTACATATGTACAATTTATACGATACACATTGTTCTAATCACAATCAAAATGAGTATTGAACACTTGCTCCTTCTCTCAGTTTCTATCACAGATGGCTCTAGCGTCCTGAATATTACAAGTCTCAGTCGTAATTAAAGTTTCAGCTTTATTGAGCATTTTGTGGTGACTAAGTTGCTTAGTTGCAACCACACTGTCTGAGACATTGAGTTATTTAATAGAGTAGTGTAGAATGGCCAAAAAGGAGTAAAGTAAGATCATATTAGAGTTGCCAACTCTGGTGTCAGAGATTTTTCAACCTAAGAGCTTCTGTCACGGCGAAAAGACGAGAATGGCCAAAAAAATTCAATATTATAGTGTTACAGTGCTTACACGTAAACTTTATCCCTTATTAACTACACATAATATATAAGTATCAAAAGTTTTAAGACTGAAATTTATTTATGTTTTTTATACTGTAAAATTTGGGCATCATAATTATTGATATAAAATTATTGTAAATAATGCCTCAAAAATTACGATATCAGTGCAACTTAAAACGTATGAAGATACAATGCAATATTAGCATTAGATAAGTTTATCAATAGTATGAGAGTTGCCAACTTTGGATTCAAAGTTATCAAACCGCTCTGAGGGCCTCTGACATGGCTTAATGATCCTACTTTGATAATATTGATATAAAGGCAATACAATTGGCATAACCTCTAATAATCAAAATTCTGTTCGTAGCAAGTAGTATAAAAGTACTGTAACGTAAAAATGCAATACCTTTATTTACTTTTCTACTGTATTCTACATCTGTGTATCGAACCTCATTTGCAGTTTAGTTGTAAACTGCAACCTCATTCGCACTTGCCGCTATTTTGTTTCAACTTTATATTGTTCGTAGTTCGAGGCGAGAAACTATAACCACCAACTTTTAAATAGCTAATTAACTCAAATATTGTGTGTTACAGAATATTAAGGTAAGTTAATTTGTAATTAGAGATATTAAGAAAGTTACATGAATGTGGAGTTAGTAATGTTAATAAGCTCTAACCCCAAAAGTTGGCGAAATTTCTAAATATAGCCGACCGGGTTTTCAATTTACATGTATACAGGACTACTAGTAGTGTGGTACTACACTAACATACAAAATAGACTCGAAGAATAGGATAATCTATAAACTAATGCCATGTACCTATACATTTGTAACTATGTGCGTAGTGACAAAACACACGAATATTTTGAATTTAAGCGTCATCCACGGCTGTTACTGATTTTGAAATATTTAACAAAATATCGTTCATAAGTACCTTAATATATTGTGCAGCCCCGTCAGACAAGAGGCGATATTAATGAGCGTACCTACTGACGTATAGGTACTTATGGAATAGAAACACCAATGGGATATGACATCACGATGCGCTCCGCGGGGAATTGTTACGTCGCTCCCGTACATTGGTATTTCTATTCCATAAGTATGCGTACGTACGCTCACTGAAATACGCCTCTTGTCTAAAGGGGCAAATATCAATCTGCGTCGCGGTAAGTACGAATACATGAAAAAAGTACATTGTTTTACGGACGACACAGACAAACATGTTAACTTGTAGGTCCGGCTTTTTTATAGTTTAATGGTAAATCTCATTAGATATATATTTGTATTAATATTATTTTGTATTAAAAGGGCTTCTTCTTCACCAGTTACCCAGTATGAATCGAGGTTTCAGTTTGGTTTAGTCCCAAATTACTTCAAAATAGGTAACTTTGCTAACGATAATTGCAAAACACGAAAATGTGACAAAGTTGTACAGTTATTATGTTACTTGACGAACATTACGTAGTTATCAAATTTTATAACCTAGGTGGCGGTTTTAAGACATATTTACAGAATTTTATGTTTACTTTACAGACCAAAAAATAACATCGATTTGCTGTAATGCCGCTGATTATTGAATATATATTGAGATCATTAAGTGATTATTTATTGTTTCATAAGAACGATTTAATGAAAGCTGTTAAGTCTATAAGTAAAGATTTGAAAGTCGCAACTATCTGCTATTTATCACCTACCTACTAATTGGCATTGTTATATTTTGAAGGTGTTATTGCTTCCAATTTACAACCATCACAAAGAAAGAGTCAAAGCGCTGACAACGGTCATATGTCGCGGCAAATTAGAACCAGAGTCGTGACGCCCATTTGTACGCTAGAGATGAAATTACAATTCACACAACAAATTACTACATTTTAAATGAGATAATAAAATAGCAGACGTTTGTTTACAGAATAGCAACTGCGGCGCGACGGCTAGATACATAGGTAATCTATACTAATATTATAAAGCTGAAGAGTTTGTTTGTTTGTTTGAACGCGCTAATCTCAGGAACTACTGGTGCGAACGGAAAAAATATTTTTGTGTTTAATAGTCCGTTTATCGAGGAAGGCTTTAGGCTATACAACATCACGATGCAACTACTAGGAGCGAAGAAACAATGGAAAATGTGAAAACACCGGGGAAAATTATTCATCTTTGAGAGCTTCCGTTGCGTGCGCTGCGAAAACGGTTCAAGATATCAAAAAAATATGTATGAAAGAATTATTCCTGTTAAAACGATCTAACAAAATGTCTCCAACAATATATGTCTATCTTTTAAGATTAACTCACTAGAACCCTTTTTATGATAATAACTATTCCACGCGGACGAAGTCGCTGGCACAGCTAGTTATTAATAAAAATAATTTACTATATTGACACACAAAAATACTTAGCCTAGTGTACATCATTTGTACTTAGTCAAAATAAGTTTGATACATATAAACAAAAAGAAAACGTGATATACTATTTTTGAACTTTTGTTATGTAGGTACAGGGTATATCAAATGATGTTGTCTGTGATCCCCACACTAGGTTACCCTTTGTCGTGGGAATCAGATACTATGCATCAACTGTACAATTAACTTTCCTGTGCTAATTAATAACAGCTGAATAACCACAAAATAATATTTGGATGAAATAATATAACTGAAATAAAATCACATTTTGCACGTATACCTCTACCTCTTCTTATAATATTAATATCACTTATAAGTAATATGTGTTATTTGTTATTATGTATATAACATTGAATATTTTATTGTTTGTATAATATTTTCTCTTTTTTGAACACCCCATCCTTTATTTTTCTTTCGACTCCTGTCCATCCTACGGTTGCCTGGAAGAAATCGCTATTAGCGATAAGGCCGCCAGTTGTGGCACTATTTTTTAAGTCGTTTGTGTTTTTGTTTGTCTTTTTTATTTTGTGTTACAATAAAGAGTTTTATCTATCTATCTATCTATCTATCTATCTTCTTTATTATAATACAGATTTTATACGATTTCTGTGTTTGCGAAAGTAGGTATTATAAGTTCACTGAATTAAGCTGATTTTTCATTGTGTCCAATGTACATTTATATATCCAATTTGAATATTATTAAAGTACCTATTGTCATTTTCAATAAGATTAAATTGAACTTTCAGTTTTAGGTACAGATTTGTATTCGATGAAAAGTATTACAACCGTTAAAGAAAACAGTTATGAAGGCTCTTAAAATTTAATGTATATTGTCACTGTTTCCATTGAAATCACTAGATAAATACGTGATACAAATTTATGTTATCTGCTTGAATAGAATGTAATAAGACGATTTTAAAATAGCCTCTATTTATAACAGATTTAATTTTTAATTTATAAAAACTACGAAAAAAGAATACACATTTACAACTTTCGCTTATATAATATTAGTATGACGTGATTCATCAGTACCTTTTTTTAACTGTCAACTTTTTTATTGCGACTAGGTACAACTAACTCTCTGTGCTAAATCCTGTTTTTCATTTCAGTGCTATAGCAAAAATAACATGTGGTTATATTTAAATGTAAGCCACAATTTTCATCCCTAAAACACAGCTCCGCTTGCTATTTTGTTTAAATTTGAATGCCCCGTTTTAGGGCTATCGCGTTCGTTCACGCACGCTTTGTTCCTGACTCCGCTGTTTTTGTATGAAATGTGGATCCAGAGACGCATAATTTGGATGATATTAACCGGCTTATGTCGTAAACTTAGGCTTTTAATGTTGGCGGAAGTTAACTTTGGATGTGGGAAGTAGATATGAAATAAATAATTTTGGCGCAGATTGGTTTTGAAACTGTTATGGAGGCTAAAGTTTTTTAATTATAGAAAGGATGTTATGAGTGGTGACAAACTATTAAAACAGGGATTCAAAAGGAATAAAGCACCAACAAAACTATAAATGAATATGTTAATTTAATCGAGGTGTTTGAGTTACATGAGAAAATCCTGGAAAAAGGACTATATTTATTGAAATTTGCTTCCACTATTCACACTATTTCGATATTGGTAAAAAAACAAAGACAACCTTTCACTAAGAAAAAGGTAGCAATTACAATTTTCCGGCCTAACAACATATCTCGTCACTTGTTACAGTCAATCCGACGCACAAAATAAAACAATTTAACTTTTAAACCATGGCCCAAAAGTTTGGCTTACATCCAAACGATATAACGAATTTCTTGGAAACAATCTCTTTCTGTAAAGTTAAATAAAAGTATTATTGCATACCATCAAAAATTGGCAGGACGTGGTCTTTGTTCCGAAGTAACATAAACATGAGATTGGAGATGAAAAAAATATCAAACTTCATTTCCGTTTGCCGTATTAACTTTTTGTTACTTTTTTTTATTAAAAATTAATGTGTTAAATTGACTTACTAATTTGGCAAAATATAATAATATAATAATTAAAATAACAGTCAGTACATTGCATAGGTATAAGACATTCAATAACAATGATTATGCACTACGTTGGTAGGTGTACTAAGTCTTGTACTGGGTATCACAAAGGACCCTGTGTTTCAGGGCTATAGTATCCTTGCCGCTGCAGGTTCTCTTGCTGCGTATTGTACTTTGAGTATATAAATTAATTGTAGTGTTGTTTATTTAGAGATGGTCCTGTATTATGGTGTACAGAAACAGGATAATGATTTAGAAAAAAAAAATTATAGCCTCATTAAAAGAATGTTTATAAGGTATCCATCTCATGCTTCCTAAATTACACCATACAACCCACCATTAATCCAAAAACTTAAGTATCCTAAAAACTTGTAACAAAATTTCTAAAAACTTGGTAACTCTGGTCATTAGCACCAAGTGTAGAGGTCTCAAGTACCGTTTAGGGCCCTTAAAGCTAATTTCCTCAGAAAGTACTGGAAGGTTCTGGAAAGTGCTGGAACTTCTCCCTTGATAGGCTCAAGTTATTTTGTGAATGTACGTGGGACTGATAAGAGGACAGTTGATATAGCGACTTGAAAAATGGGGCCAGATGTGACGACCTTACTCAGGAAGCAGTGGTAGAGAATATTAGCTGGGATGGCATTTTGCAGTTTGTTTCGTTGGCACCAAGTTTGTACATAGCTACTAAGTAATTAGAGAAAAAGACAAATATTTTTTCTTTTAAATACAGTCGGTGCGGTGACGCTGTTTTAGTAGGCTTTTAAGAAAAAACACGAGTCAAAATGGTAATATACTACAGAAGATACTGAATTTGATAGTGCATTTCATGAAAAGATTGATAGATAAATAGATAGATAGAAAACTCTTTAATGTAACACAAAATAAAAAAAAATACGTAGAAAGCGATTACAAAATAACTAAACCAGCTAACTCTTCTTGCAGTTACGAATAAGTACCAATTTATAAATTGGGAAAACAACAATAAAAAAACATTTTCTACGGATACATATTTAAATGAATTTTGAATAAAATTTTGGTATTAGTTACTCCTTAAATTAGCGTTTCTAACATTGTTTACCGTCGTCAAAAGACAATTCACCTTAAATTTATTGGTTTGTTAACATAAAAATATCTATCGCCTATCTCAAAGAGGTGAGTTTGTAAATGCTACAGCTGTCCCGAAATGCCGCGAGAAAATTGTAGGTGCTTAAGAGGTGACATAAATTTTATGGAGTACGAATTTAGTCTGCACTTCGGATCGCTTTGTTGTGAATGCTGGGAATAAACCTAAATAGCTCTTTTATTTCAACTCTTTGTTAATGGTATGTACTTGACGGATTTTGTTTTAATTTAAAGCAATGGGTAACATTAAGGACCTATGAGTTCAGAAAACGGGGTACTATAAAACATTTTTTAGCCAAAAGTCTTTACGTTAAAAGAACATTTTTTTTTTGTTTTTAATCTTGATCATATATTTAATCACACTACTGTTTCCGAAACACGTTGACTATTAATTTCCTCGATAGAAAAAAAACACAAAGTTAGGTCTTTTTTTGAATTTTAGCTGGCCTTAACACACTTATTTTGTTAAACAATTTCAAACGCATATTTCTAAAATTAATTTGAGTGATGTAAAATAAACTATGACTCAACACTGCTGGAGTAAAATTTCGATTCAATATTATATTTCTAATTAATTAATTAATTTCCAACGAAAGTGGTAGATTTTAGCGATTTCGGCGCCATAGTGTTTCTCGTTCTTTTCTACCCAGAGTGACAGTGTTCGCTATAGACGAGTATATCCCAGCCTTAAGGAAAACTAAGTCATATTTCAATAAGTATAAATACGAGTAATACTCGTAATAGTAGTATTTGCTTGTCATCGGGCAAACTATGGTCAAGTGCAAACCTGTTTTAGTTCAAAAAATATTTATGACTCGTACAGTGACTAGTCATTTATTTGTGTATATAAAATTATGTTTCACCAGCAATCTTAACTTGTATTTTGTATTGTGTATATCTATCGTTTTCTATAACAAAATGTAACAAGCCGCCCTAAGGGCCTCTGACATGGCTTTACGACTGCCGTACTAAACAAACAGCCGGGACCTGCAATTTAACATGTCATCTAACTCACGGAAACGCCCAAAATACTCGCTAACTTTTCGCTCACCCATCTACGAACTGACAGCATCGACCTTTGCTTAACATTGGTGATCACATGCGATTGCCTCCGCTAGCTGAGCTACGGGCGGTGGACTCTCCAACTTTAGTAAACAATCTCAGCTTACAATGAAAATAAACTAACTTCACAATATAAGTTTTAAATCCGATAAATCTAATCCGCTCGTTGTCTGCTAGATGATGGATCACTATCATTAGGCCGGCGCTAACTCATTTATCTACTAGCGATAAAATACAACTTTCGTGGACGCCCACTTTCAGGCACTGCGGCTTCATCGGTCTATTTATAAATGGGATCTATTTACACTAATACTTTTTAGACAAATAGAACTCCCTCTAACCTAATGATTTATATCTTTGTGTGACTAGCACTTTAGCCTATCATTGGCCATCAAGAATATATCCCGGTCCGAAATCTTGAGTTTGCATCTTAAAACGTGCGGGGTTGTCTTGCGTGGTCAATTTTCAAGGTTCGATTTCCAAGGTGGAAAGAATAGCACTTGCTTTGAGTTACAGAAATTAAGGATTTACTGAATCTGCAAGTCTTGAAACGATTTCTCTTATTATCTTTTATTCTTTAAGAAACATTAGTTGCCTGAAATAATATGTTTTGTATATGTTTGTTTTGGATTTTGGTTTATGTTATATTCAGAGAGGCTTTTTACCATTTGATATTAGGCTGATACCCTAGACTGCATCAATGCATCATCAGGCAGGCTGTTGTAGTACGACTTTTGTACGACCCGTAAAAAGAAAGATTACTACGTAAAAATTATAAACTGGGAGAGTTGCCCTATCAAAAATCACCCCACTCATTTATCCTCAATCTGCCGATCGACACAAACTTCACGCTTAACTCTTTAGCCGGAGCGGGCCAGAGTTCGAGAAACTTGTAATTGGATACTTGCATACTTTTCCGGAAGCTAAACTTTTGAGGTGGAACTTTTTTGGCTTTACGCGGTTGGAGAATGAGCCAGAGCCAAATGAGCATAACGATAAAAACATAATAAGAGTAAGAACGAAGCTTACATCGTAACTAGATAATATAAGGAAGCGCCCAAAATGGTATGCCGCTCTTCGGTACTTGAGTCTCGCGACAGACTAACGCGGAACCACGAATGGCGCCGAACGCGCCCGACTTCAGCCGAGCGCATCGTGTTGGCTCCGCAATGGTTGATGCGAGCGATACGGCGGAGCTGTCAAAATTGCTGTTCATTACCAGCAATTTTGACAGCTCCGCCGCTGGAAAACCACTTGGAATTGATTTTATTGATTTTCAGACGGGTCCGCGCGTTCGATCAAAATCGTTCGCGCGGATCCCGTCGCACTTGCAATTGATTTTAATGATTTGTATTATCGTTTCCACACCACTCTAAGAAGTAGATAATATTGGCGCGTTTTTTTATAGTCGTATCCCCGATAGGCCTACATCCACTCTCTGAAACTATACGAATAACAACATAGTGGTTTTTAGTTTCAATAAAATAATAAACTATTTGTCAGCAAATATTACACAAGAACAAATAATTATTGTTACAAATAACATTTATAATCAACTCATTTAATCATTGTTTTAAACAATTAACATCAATTTTGACAGCTCCGCCGTATCGCTCGCATCAACCATTGCGGAGCCAACTCGACGCGCTCGGCTGAAGTCGGGCGCGTTCGGCGCCATTCGTGGCTCCGCATTAGTCTGTCGCGAGACTCAAGTCTCTTCGGTCACCCATCCAAGGACTGACCGCGTCGACCTTTGCTTAACAGTGGTAATCGCATGCGATTGCCTCCGGTAGCTGAGCTACAGGCGCTATTTGTTTACTAAAGAAACGTTCTTTGTACATAACGGATGTTTTTTGTAACTTCAAGTAATAAGTGCTACCAATCAAATTATTTCAAATTGCACCATTTCATTTAAATCTTCAGTAAAACAAACATATTTCATTGTTGAAGTCATTTTTTCACAACACGAAAGCCGAGTGTTCAATTCAATTTATTTTTATGTCAGACACAGCGCTCGTCTGTGAAAGTTCACGATGCATTTAAATCATTTCTACGCTTCTTCACTTCAAGTACATACTAAGTTGAAGAAATATTTCAAGCACAAGTATCACAACAAGAATACTACAAGGTTAAAAGAGTTGTTTAGAAAATAATACTAAAGGTTCAATGTTCCTACAAGTTATTAATGCTATTGATATTTTTGTGGTGTTGTGGTTCTAGTAATGGGAGTTATTCGATATATTGACCTAGAGGCGACATGGTCGAAAAAAAAACTAGACCCATAGGTTATCCATGTACTAATCCGAGAAGCACTTATCACGTTTTTGCAGTGCATCGGGTATGTTCGCGGAAGCGCGAATTGATGGCTTTCAAGCCATTATGCGAAAACGGATAGCATTCTCTGATGCGGCGGGTGCGGGGCAGCTCCAATAGCTACCTACAGATAGTAGCAAGCTGATGGGTTTGACGGTCTTTTTCAACGTCACATAAACAATGTACATGTGCTTCCGATTCGCCGTTGTGCTAAATAATTCTTGTACTGTGTTGTTAAACTTTCATGAACATATCAAATTTGTTATTATTTGCACATGTAATATGTAGTAAGTCAATTTTATTGTAAGTACTTTTATTAATTCTGTATTCCTTAATTGTAGGTATATAGATTTAATTCCGAAATATATAAATAGGTTTATGTATCCTAGCAATCCAACGATTTTATGAATTTTCTAAAATATTTATAAATGTTATCACAATCAAAAAGTCGTCATTTACTATCAAGCTGTTGTTAAATGAAGCACTATTTACTTTATAAATCCTGTAAATAATGTGTTTTTTTTTATAAATCAAAAAATAAAAGCTTCATAGACTTTTTCCTGTCTACTCAATGATGCCTAAGTAACGTAGCAGCTTGTTCAGTCAACTTGAGGAAAATCTTGATCAAGTTTCAGCAATCGTACTTTGATTAACTAGGGTTTGGTTACAATGCAATATTTTTGTCCCATAAACTATAGAGGTTAAGTATAATTGGTTTACACATCTCTGATTAATTGAATTGAGGTATAAAATACAAAGTCGAATGTCTCTGGTTATTTGATAAAATAAGGTAAGGTATACAGATTAGTTTAATGACATCATAATATTATGTTTTAGTTAAACTTCGGCTTGATTGACTATTCTTCGACTTGTGGAAATAAATGCAATAGCAGATCAACAAAATTATGATATTTCTTCAATTACATATATAAAAACAAGACTGAATTCAAGGATTTTTTTCCTTTTTTGTAGTTTACAGGAAACATACCTTCTAGTAAAGTGTTCTAAAGCTTAGCCGTCTAAAGAAAACTTTTTTTTGCTTTAGTAATAATAATATAGACAAATTTGTCACAAAACTAGGACCAGACCAAAACATGACTCCAAGTCTATACTAACATAACTTAATTACCGAGTCTAGGTTTCCAAACGATCTAAGTTAGGGAGTTGCAAACTAAATTGTTGTGTTGTTAACAACAACAACAATAACAACATTTCTGTTGAACACAAACAGAGTGCTGTGGCCCGATCCATCGGCTTCAGGGGGATTCCCGCCAAAATCTATGCGTAGTTGATTGAACATAACATAACATAACATAACATAACATAACATAACATAACATAACATAACATAACATAACATAACATAACATAACATAACATAACATAACATAACATAACATAACATAACATAACATAACATAACATAACATAACATAACATAACATAACATAACATAACATAACATAACATAACATAACATAACATAACATAACATAACATAACATAACATAACATAACATAACATAACATAACATAACATAACATAACATAACATAACATAACATAACATAACATAACATAACATAACATAACATAACATAACATAACATAACATAACATAACATAACATAACATAACATAACATAACATAACATAACATAACATAACATAACATAACATAACATAACATAACATAACATAACATAACATAACATAACATAACATAACATAACATAACATAACATAACATAACATAACATAACATAACATAACATAACATAACATAACATAACATAACATAACATAACATAACATAACATAACATAACATAACATAACATAACATAACATAACATAACATAACATAACATAACATAACATAACATAACATAACATAACATAACATAACATAACATAACATAACATAACATAACATAACATAACATAACATAACATAACATAACATAACATAACATAACATAACATAACATAACATAACATAACATAACATAACATAACATAACATAACATAACATAACATAACATAACATAACATAACATAACATAACATAACATAACATAACATAACATTATGTTACACGTTAGCAGGCCAATACAACTTAGAAATGTTTTAATTATGCAAATTGAAATTAAATAATGATGGCATTATTTATTTCAAGATGATATTAAAAGAAGTTCTGTATATTTTTTTTGTCTCTTATTGCTTGCGGTCTATCTAGTTGGATACAAACAACGTTTCAATCAACGTTTAAAAAAATATCATAAGTATTTGTCATAATTAATTTAGCCGTATGTATACCAAATTGTGAGTTTGAAAACTGTCAAAACTGAGATAGGCACTCTTAATAGTACATTGTTCACCGAGAGGAGAAAGTGACCGATTACCGTCGAGGGTGTCGTTTAAAACACCCGAGATCGGGAATCGCACTTTCTCTCGAGTGATACATAGTGCTTTATACTACACCTGCTCGGAAAGTATCAAATTTACGGTAGAAAGTACGTCATTGCATATCGAACAAATATGCGGGGAGAAAACGCATCTGAGCGGGAGAGAAAAGTGTATGAAAATCCATTTCTTCCCGCTCAGATGCTTTTTCTCCCCGCATATTTGTTCGATATGCAATGACGTACTTTCTACCGTAAATTTGATAAAGTAACAAGGTACTTTCCGAGCAGGTGTAGTATAAAACAACTTATCTAACTAAGTATTTGAGTGACTGTTAGCAGAATGATAAGTAAAAGTAAAGTCTCTGTATTTTTCTGCGGCTGATTCCTTATGAATGCCCGTTGATATCGATCATTATGAATTCCCGTTTGATTTTCTATCGATGATTAATGATCTGGACCATTCCGTATTTATGAGCTTTTATGACTTTCTATTTAACATATTCGATTCAATAAGAGAATTAAGAGACTTCCAGATGTTATGAAGATCGATCTATCAAATAGTATAGATTCCTCTCGAATATTGGCAACAATAAAATGCCAGAGGCTTTTGGGGCGGGTTGAAAATTCTGACCCCAGAGTTCTGCTTTGAATATGTTTTAAGTGTATTGTACAAGTAATTACTGCAAAGTTATGGAACTTCCTTCCAGACTCTTTACTTCCTGCAAACTACAATTTAGCAATCTTCAAAATAAGGGTGAAACAGTTCTTACTGAATAAGGACGATCCGTGCAAGACCATAATAATGGTTTCTTACCATCAGGAAAATCATGGTGAAGTGCTAATTAATTGCGTGAAAAATTATAGATAGATAGATAGATTGATACTTTATTGGACACACACATAAAAAAAACATAATACAAAACGAAAAAAAAAAAAACTAATGCCACAAATGGCGGCCTTATCGCTAATAGCGATCTCTTCCAGGCAACCGTAGGATGGAGAGGAAAATATAAAAAAAAGACTAGACGGGGTGTACAATAACGCAAAATGCCGAATTCATAGCGTGTTTGATATATACTGTAAAACATTACTGATAAATTTAACTAGGATTTTATTGTACTATATACCAGCTGAGTAAATACATAAACACATATTCTATTACTTAGGTACGTTCAAGTGACTAAACTTGTAACGATGTAATTTTATAATAAGATACAAGACATCAGAAAGCCATGGGTAACATAAATCATATCATAAACAGGCGAGAATTCATATCCTGATTATTCACAGATCGCTGGATGTCGTGATTCGTAATTTACTCATATTCTAATCTTAAAACGAATTTTCAAATCACCAAACAAAATCCCAATTATGATCCTCATCATATGATGTCATAATATATGTTTGTTCGTAAATGCTTGTTATAATTTAGAGATGATACTGTATTATTAAAGAACCGAATATTTACATTGAAAAAGCGTTTATTCAATTGTGGGGATTAAAAATGCTAATGCCAAATCATCTATTTGATTGCTATCACAATATGATTTACACGTAACGTTTCAGGCTCTGTTTACAGGAAGTAAATAAAAAAAATATACATGAATATATCCGGTAACTAACAAAAAAAAATAAGGCATTAGTACTAAAACAAATCTTCTAAGACTTTGTCATTGAGTCGAAAAATCTAGAATCAGAATTGTCTCCTAACATAGTCATTTTTATTTACAATACGGGAAATTAATGGTTTTCGCAAAAAAATCCGCTAATTACATACTTTTAATGATTAAACGAAGCTATTAAGATACCATCTCCGTAATTAACTTTCTAGTTAGAATGATTTATTATCTGTGAGAAGCTTTGATTGCCGATCGAAGTGGAAATATCTGGAATAGAAAAGTCAAGTTTGGAAAATAAGTTTAGCTGAGTAGTTAATAAAATATGAAACAAGTAAGAAAACGAAGTTAAAGGAAACTTTGGCTAAACGAAAGCGTATTTCAATGTTAGGTGATCATGTTTTTTTTAACAATATATTTTTCTACCTAAGACGATGAACTTAAAACACGTTTAGCAGGAGTCAAACTACTAGTTTGGATAGCTGCAATTGGAGATATAAATCATCTTATTATCGTGTTTTGTAATTTATTATAATATTGAAATATGAATAGTGTTTTGAATTGTATACGGATGTAATTCCTAAATAAACGACTTCTATTCTTTTTAGAGTTCCGTACCCAAACGGTAAAACGGGACCCTATTACTAAGCCTCCGCTGTCTGTCTGTCTCTCTGTCTCCAAGCTGTATCTCATAAACCGTGATAGCTAGAAAGCTAAGCTAATAAACAGGTAGAAACTTGAATTTTTGTTAGTAAATATTTAGAAATACATTATATTATCTATAAAAATAAATACCTAAACTAATACATACAATAGATGAATGTACGGAACCCTTCGTGCGCGAGTCCAACTCGTACTTGGCCGGTTTTTTAATATACCCACACCAATGAATTCTGAATGAAAAATTATTACAACTATATGTAGTTGTAATAATTTTTCATTCATTCTTCTTTTTCTTTTCGGATTAGAGTGTCCAACTCTGGTGTCGAGAGTTTATCAAGCCGCCCTAAGGGCCTCTGACATATAACAACTACTAATATATTTTCAGTTACACAATTATTTTTCACGAGCTAACATTCATCCAAAAACAAAAAGAAAATGTCTAAAGCCACATCGGCGCGATCGTAAAATGAGGTAAAAACTTGCTAAGTAGACTTTAAGGAGATACCAGTTTTGCCATAAAGTGGCTGTAATGGGCCTATTAAAAAACTTTTCGGATTTATTCGGCTCGGATCAGAGGACTATTGAAAAACTGCGCTAAGCTCGACTTGGGGCTTGTGGTGTGAGTGATTGGGGACGTTTAATCTTTTGTGATAGAGATAAATTTTCAAGATATTTCTACTATAATTTAATCTATGTAATTCTAATTATGTTTGCAACGGTTAAGGTGCAGTCGCCTAGTCGTTATTTCCATACAAACTGTTGTATATTTAGACTCAAAAACTTTTTTTTTACATGATATAGGCTCACACTTGACTACAACTTGCCTGATGTTAAGCAACGTTATAATCTATGATCTAGAGCGCTTGCGTAAAAGAAACCGGAAAACTAAGATAGATATACTGATGGTTTATGTCGCAAAATGTTGGTATGCAAACAAAGATAATCACCTCGAAAACCTAATCCATAGGTTTCTATACAAACTTTTCATAAATTACTTTATTTCGTATCACTTTTAAAAATCTCGATAATGTAATTTCGGAATCATTTCCTATCACAAAACTCTGCAGCCATTTTTGAATAACTTTCTTTCAAATCGAAGAGATATCAAAAGATGTCGTTAGAATTTGATTGATGAGGTCAATCTAGATGGAAACGAGTGAGATATGTCATTACTGTCAGATTTATATTGGTTCCAAGAGATATTACTTTGTTAATATCAACTTGAATGAGATTTTTTCTACATATTTTTCAGTGTAAGCTTCTCTTTCATGATTAAGTCAACTTTGAAATCTTGAAAGAATAATCTTTGTTAAATAAAATGGTATATAAAAAGTGAACAAAAAGAATTGGGCTCGTCCGGGATTTGAACCCGGGACCTCTCGCACCCTAAGCGAAAATCATACCCCTAGACCAACGAGCCGGCTGACTGTTAATAATAAAAAAATAGTTTTGTTCATATCGATCGCCTTTCACTTTTATTATGCGTCGGCGCATATTATATCGCTATTGATGCAATAAAATCGACTTATTAGCTAAACAAATTATTGCTGTTGCTGATAAGAATAAACTAGAGCTATAAAATAAAATAACTAGGTATGTAAGTATGTACAATAATCAATAAGAAGCCGAAATATTAATGTAATATCAGTATTGCAAAATTATAAAAAAATTTGCTTACTTTTTTTCTTATTAGAAATGTACCTATAGAGGTTAATAACCTAGATAAAGTAGATGTAAAGATTGAAATTGTGTTGCTCATTAATTTCACGGAGTATAAAGAACCAAATATACCTACATTATTTATAGCAAGCAAATGTACATTTTGAGTAAGATAATAAGTGATTTATACAGAGCTACCTGGAATCAACAGAAACTTTTATGCCAGATATTACGTGCTGAGCAACGTTTTGTTCAATACTTTACTTCACTCTTCAAATCAATTTATACGCGCTGTCATTGGCTGAAATTATTTAGATCTACCAATGACAGCGCGTAAAAATAATTTGAACCGCCTCGGAGATTTCGTTCTAAAAACATAGGATCAGTTACCATTTAGCTAAATTTGAGGAAACTTGGTCACAAAATACTTAAATATAAAAAAAAAAAACTACTACAATTATCTATAAAATTTGATTATTGTTATAAAATCGAGTTAATTATTACAGGTCTGTAATTATATACAAAATTGATTATATCTATTTACTTAAAGACGATTCTTTTTCCTCCTAACCCTGAATAATGTTGTAGACATAACAAGGTTATTTTGTTTAGTAAACAAGTATTATGTTACTGGAAGTTTGATATTACATGTTTTGAATGTTATGAATGGACTTTTGGTGTGAATACTCAAAGTTCTTCATTACGTATCGTAAATTGGTAAATTCTTGGAAAGAGTAAGGTGCTAATATGTATGGTTATATATGTTACGGCTTATACCCGAAGTGCGGCTACACCTAGTTTTAGCCGGTTAGAACTAGGTGTAGCCACTTAGGTACTCTTGGTTAAACCTAGTACGAGCCGATTGTTTTCGGGTAAAACTAGGTCTCAAGTCCTGTTGTAGTGCAAGTGTTGGACTCGAAGTCACTTGTCTGTGACAGAAGGTAGATTAGGTTCGTTAGGTTGCTTTCTACCACGCACATGCGACGACGAGCGAAGCGAGGAGGAGCCAACTTCTTTCAAAACATGTCTCGATTCGGGGTTTAACCAAGACTAAGTGGCTACACCTAGTTCTAACCGGCTAAAACTAGGTGTAGCCGCACTTCGGGTATTAGCCGTAACATATTTTTTTCTAAGAAATCATTCGCTTTTCTATTCACCTGAATAAATACTGTTATTTTGATGAATAAACTGTATATTTTGGCTTTGAAGCTTACTTTGCGATAATTCTTTTGCCGTATTAGATATACAGCAGAAACGAAAATTTTAGATTAGTATTTGAGGATAATTAATTATATGCTTAAGTATATCATAAAATAAAACTTTCAGAAGACTTGATAACCACATTTTTTTGAAGTCGGTTAAAAATGTTATTTGCTTACATTTATCCTCCTTGTTTCAGGTAAACTGAAGCCAAAATGAAGACCAGAAAAAGAAGATCTTAGCCCAAAATGGACCAAACGACACAAAAATGAGCACGACCCTGAACGCTATGAGCACAACTCCTTATTCTGATAAAAACATATCTAGTACTTACTTGTTCCCGACTAAGAAGCCACCAGACGAAGCAATAAAGAGAGAAAGAGATATACGCAATGTCACCAGTAAGAACGAGACAAGCGATTTCCTAAAGCTAGTCGAAGATTTCAGTGACTATTTCTATTCAAACACAAGTAGTGATGTACCGTTGAATGTTAGTGATGTCCTAAATGACGTTTACGAATTCGCGAACTGCAGTTCGAATGGGACGTTTAACGCGTCTTGTTTTAATAAAATTGAGGAGCCAGAGTATAACTTTTGGGCGCTATTGTTGTTGATATTTCCTTTTTTCACGTTGTTCGGGAATGTGTTAGTGATAATGAGTGTGGTGCGGGAGAGGGCGCTGCAAACAGTCACTAATTACTTTATAGTGAGTTTGGCGGTTGCCGATTTGTTGGTGGCGGTCGTGGTAATGCCGTTCGGAGTTTATTATTTGGTAAGTTGTAGACGATGTAATTTTTTTGTATAATTGCATGACCTAGAGGTAGAGATAGTGTTTATGGTCGCAGAAATGAAATGATGCAAACTACGTCATTTTCAATATCGAATTAATTACAAGTAAAGCTACACAATTACTTTGCATATTCGAAGGGAATAAAGCCCAATCGAAATATACCTACTGCAATTAATTCACTTGATTCATGATAATCCTATGAACGTTTTTAACGGTAGATTTTATTAGCTATAAATGTTGGATGTCCATTTCTACTTTGGTAAAAATCACATAAACAAAGACAGAAATTAAAACGTTAATAAGACACTACTCATATTACCTACAGCGGTTTATGCCTGAATAAATCAGCTTAGTTTTGCACCAACCACCCTATTATAACCGAAACGATGTCTGTTTGAATAAATAAACATGACAAAATTACTTACTGACTATACAATACAGTCAAATGAAATTCATTTTCAGTACAATTGATCCAGAAAATTAGGCAAATTGCAAGAGGCAATTTTGCCAACTAACGGGTCGGAAAATTCGGTAATAATCACGTTTCGCTAGTATTTTGGGGGCTCAACAAATTTGCTATCTACCTATGTACATAATAATATTTCCGTAGTTTTGAATTTCTTTATAGTAAAAGGTTGATAGCGTTAATTTAGTGACTAATTTACTAACCAAAATAATATGGTAATGGCGCTTGAAATAAGATTTTGAGTTACTTGAATTTAAACACCACATAATATTATCATACATCGTTTTTTTAAACAATGGACTTTCAGTTAAATGTTGGGATTTTTTTAATGTTTTTTTTTAAGGTAAAGGTTAGGCTCTCTATAAATCTGTAAAAGCAATTAGATTTAAAAAAAAAACTATGGTTCGACTTGACACTAACCCAGAAATGATTACCAGTTTTAACACGCCTTAATAATTCGACTTTAATAACCCATTTATTATTACATTTTAACATTCTTCAACACCCAAAGACGTTAAACGCCCTAATTTTCCCTAATTCACCCCTTTTACTCTCCATCTGAGATCCCTAAATTGCCCCCTTCTCCCCTTCAAGTCAGTTCCGGGTTCAAGATGAAAGAATAATGAACTGAAGACAAAACTGAGGTTGCATACTGAAGCAGAAATATAAAATTAATACCTTGAAAATGATTTGATGATCTCTCTGTATTTATGAATAATAATTCCTTCCTGTTTTCTTATTTTAAAATTCATATAACTCTAACGGTTAAAAAGTAACCACGACCCTTTTTAACAATTTTTCTTTTCGTATCTAGTTATGGAAATTTGCGACATAATATAATTTTCAGAAATACTACATTCATTCATTTTAGAATTGAAATAGGTTCAAACCTATTAAAACTTCTTTCTTCAATACAATACCATTTAAAACAATCCTTTGCTTGAGAAAGGATTGTTTTAAATGGTATTGTTATTTATGTTGGCTCCGTATTTACTTTTCTCATCTAATCTGTTTATCATCCCGTCCAGCTGTTTATCAGCCTGCGAATGTCTTAATGCTTAGAATCTGACTTCCGTTTCCACTTTGTGAACCTTTCTCTTGCTTAGTTGGGCTTCTAGACTCTGAGATAGCTGAATCATTTGACTATACTCATGTTAATTAAAAATAATTATGGAATGCTGTATGTAAATTGTACACACTAGTATTATTTTAATAAGCTATGTTAGAACACACTATTTTTAGCGCAAGAAACAATTTGTCGTTATTTATTTTTTGAGATGTAATTTGATGAAGTTTCATACAATCTTAACCACAATGTTTCAATAAATGAATTGTCTTTGGCTTCGAACTTGCAGGAAAAAATTGTATCCTACTCGTATAATACAACTACGTTTCGAAAATAATCGTAGAAATTACAAAGCTGGAATAATGTAGTAAGTAGGTAGTGTCAAACTTTATACAATCTAGATTTATGACTGATCTTACAAAATCTGTAGGAACTTTAGTAATATTTCTATCAACTTTGCTAAAAAAGTATGTAAAGCAGATAATTAACAATATCAAGGACAGTGTAGATTCCGCAGACTATTTATATACTGCAACAATTATTAGGGTAAAATGCAACTTTACACTAAACTTATGTATTCTGTGGCTAAACTAAATTAACACGTTCCTTGCAACATAGGACCTCTGGTACCTAGCGCAGGAGTCAGGCATTCCATCGCGTACCAAACAGTGGATTTGCATATCCTAAATAACAATAACATACGAGTACGTACGATGACGATCACGAAAATAGGTACGATTTTACATTTGTATTTTTTCTAATAAAGTATTTATATTTATTATACTGCTATGTCTTTAAAGCCTGAGTTTCATTTTGTAATTATCAACATTTGAAAGTGTTGAATTGCCAGAATAATGTTACGGGCCCTAAAAGGTTGCTAAAAGGTAGTAAAAAGTTGAAAAGCAACGTCTAGATTGCAACAATCCAGCTTTCAACTTTCAAAAACTTCCCAAACAACATTTTATATTTTCCAAAGCAATTACCGACAGTTTTCTAATATCAAGAATCTTTTCCGCCCCGACTTTTATGAGATCGTAAAACACCTCTCTGGTCCGAATTAAAACGGATATTTTTTAATCTGTGTCGTTTTATTAAAGCTACGGCTTTTAATGTCACTGCGCTATAGCTGGCAAGTATTAATTTTAGCTCACTGGCTAGAATGGGAATTAGAAAATTGGCATCCGTTTACATTCCAAAAATACTATTATGCAAAACAAAACGAGAAAAGAATAAATTAAAAAGCTAATAAAATAAAAATATGATAAGTCTCTCTATTTCAGAAAAAGGTTGTAAACATAGTAAAGCCACATCGAAAAACAAGTTTCGTTGGTTTGTTATTCTGATTGTTTAGTTTACCGCCTCAAATGATCGACGGATCACTATAATTTTGATTCGGTCAATATACTTACGGAGACGTTTTTATCCAAAAACGATACATGAAGTCGCGAATATTCATCACTATTTAATAAATAAATAAATATTCCGGGACATTGCACACAGCGCCATCTAGCCCCACACTAAGCAAACGCTTGTGTCGTGGGTACTAGACATACGGATATAATTCTTATATACTTTTCTTTAATAAATCTTATGTGTATTTAGTTTATCATATTTTAACTATTTCAGTACAATTTGATGTGTGATGATAATAATTACTATCGTAAAAGAATATAAAATAATCAGTATTCCAGCAACCAATATTTTAAATATATTTCTATCAAAATACATAGGTAGCTAATCACTAATCTTCTGCTACTATTAAAAGATTAGTATCGTATTAGGACTCTATTTTCAACCAACATATTAAATGTCAAGTTTTTGACCTTTACTATTCGTTAATGAGGAAACACCGATCCATCTTCGAACGTGTGGCTTATGTATATCTCTATACATATAATAAAGCTGAAGAGAGTCGAATGTGTGAACATAGGAAATATAAAAACAAATGCTTGGAAATACTTCGAATTGATAGCACAATACGTTCAACAATTTCTAGAAATTTTGTCTGTTTCTCTGTTTGTCTGTTTATTTAAACGCTCATCGCGCAAAAACGGCTGCACAAATCATCATGATTTTTGGTATATAGGTAGCTTGAGGTTTTAGGAGTGTCATAGGTGATAAAAAGTATTTTATCATGATATAATGCGAGCGAAGTCGCGGGCGTCCATTAGTGTATGTATACTTGTATGTATATTATATAAATAGGTATTTATTTATGTGCCGACGCGTTCAAATTAACATACTTTTGATGGATCATCTAACTTCGCTTATTTATATAACAGTTTAGTTTTATATCTTTTTGAAAAATACGCGTAATTTAACTAATAGGTAAATTTTGACTCTCAAGTTTCATTTTCCGGTTACATGTCGTCTGTTCTTATTTTATAAAATTTATCAGTGATTTAAAAAATAAAATGTCAATCACAGGAAAGTATCGCACATCTGATTAACATTGAGATTTTGCACTACATAGACTGGTTTCCTTCAAAGAAATACTCCCATTGTCATACACATGTTTCATTATTTCCATATCTACTGCAACAACATTCTCCATGTTTCTGTAGAAAAGCTTCTAGAGAAAAGTAATTAAATCTTTATAACTATTCTCAACTTGTCTCGAAATCAAAATCTCTATTGCTTAACACTGTGTTTCGACAAGTAGGCATTGAGCCAGTATACTTAATAAAAGCATATAATATCATCATTAACCGTAATAATCATTTATAAACACGAAACTGAATATCTGGAGCATATATACCAAAATAAGTATACCTACTACAATCTACGCGAGTTCCGTACGTACCTACTTCCAATATTGACTCAAAGGATTTCACAGCAAAAGGATCAAAGCAACACCAAGCTTCCATAAAACAAAATTCGATCCAAATTCTATCACCGAACGCAATAAAATCGGACAAATTTAGATAAAAAAATGAATCCGAAAATATCCAGCACATCTTTTTGCCGAATATAATTTTATTACACATATTTTACGGCACGTGTCCTAAAAGTTTTATGGCCCGCCTTGTATCGATGGGATTTTTCACGTAAAACGCATGAAGCGTAAGAGAGCTGTAAAATTGTCGGTTTTTATTGTTAATGTGGACTGTGGGGTCATTCCGGCGACTTTATGGCCACACGGGCGTAATAGAGGTACGTTGTGCTTAGCAACAGATTATGGTTCAATTGCGAGTTTATTGAATTGAATTTATTAACACGTAAAAAATTAGGTTCATTGACAAGTTTTCCCTCTTGCAGTGGTTATTTTTAATTATATTTTAATCTTAGCATCGTCATTTTGAATGTTTTGTGAGATTACCTGCCTATTTTTACTATCACCATTTTATAAAAATGAATAGGAATAGCTTTTGACCAATCAAACAATAAATGCAACGGCACATTTGATATCAGAGAAAAGTCTCATCGTAAGTATATAAAAATCAAAATATGAAGATCATTTTTTAATTTGGGCACCCTTTGTATAAATTAACCCAAGCATTTTATGGCGTTATTATGCACCTCTAATTACTCTGCTACTAACCATTCTGTCATGTGTAATTTAAATTAATTAACCTAAACTGTCAGTATGTGAAATTTCAGCGCCCCGAAGCGAAACACAAAATTGAAAATAATTACCGAATCAATTTACGTATCGCGTGGCGCTGCAATAAAAACTAACAAAGCGCTGTTTACGCTTGCAAACACTCAATTATCATCTAAGCCTACACAATTACAATCAAACCAGGCGAAAACCAACCTTACTTTTACAAACATACGATTGAAAATCGAATGTTTACGCCATCAATTAGGCTAATGAATTTTCGGTGTATTTTCCGAACAGCCTAAATTGACCTTTGCAAGGTTATAGATAAGGTTGGGTTTTGCGTGCGGTGAGTGGCTGTCTGTTTCACCGTGATGTGTGGTCGAGTTCTATGTCCTTCGGTGTGAGGGTGAACCGCGGAATCCGTTTTGTTGACACGAAATTACGTTGTTGAAGCAATAATGAGTACGGACTGGGCCCGCGCTGATGAGTTATTTTTAGACCGGGTTAGAATTTACAAGCTTTACGGATTTAGGGTTAAGAGGGGTTTGGAATACAGAGGAAATTCAAGTTTGGGGAAAAAGGATAACATTTGTTCAAAAATTTTCAAGATAAATACATATTTTAGATTGCCAAAAGAGTCCATAACGGCCATTTACGGAAGAGTAACAACAACAAGAAAAAATTATGTTAATAACGACTATCTTCTTCTTCTTCTCGAATGAGAGTGGTCAACTCTGGTGTCGAGAGTTTATCAAGCCGCCTTAAAGGCCTCTGACATGGCTTAACGACTGCCTTACTAGACAAACAGCCGGGACCTACAATTTAACGTGTCATCCGACCCATGGAAGCACCCATTTTGCCACTTTTCAGTCTCCCATCCAAGGATTGACCGCGTCTACCTTTGCGTAACATTGGCAATCGCATGCGATTACCTCGATTAATTATAATAAGGACTATAATCAAGTGAGCAATTTTCCAGATAATACCGTCTTGAACATTTTAAAAAATATTCGATATAAGGAAACTCACAGTGACTTTAATCTACTTATCTTGTTCCCATAAAAAAATCAATAAAACCACATTACAGTCTCATTTTAAACTACTCAGTATAAACAAACTCATTGGGATAACCAACAAGAGAGGGGTCAAAAAGAAAGGACAAAGTCCCTTTGTCTTTGAAGTACAGGGACTAGACAAATATCTCTAGTCTCTACCCAAGCAGGGTCAAAAATGTGAGGTATTTATACAGAAGGCTTCACAGGATTCACCTCGAATAACTACATTCTGTTTAAAATAATAGTGGAATTTACTTTGCCATGATAATACACGGGCGCCTGAAATTAATATTATGTGCACCGGTACATTGACTTTGAAGCTTTTGTTGAAATAACATTAGTTTATCGTTAATAGCTGCGTATTGATACAAAGTGTGAATAAGCGTTTGAATGATTATTCGAATAAGCAAGTTGTGGTGTCTATTGATTGTGAAAATAGTATAATGGGTTTATGTTTCAGATTTATCGAAATATTTGGAAGAATTTTCCATTTCTGCCTATATCATTTAATAAACAACATTATTTTTAACGGAGCAAGTAAGCATTGCACTGAATTACAATTAGGTACTTTATGAGATTGGTTTAATACCTTAAAATATTTCCAAAATTTCAATCAGGCTTTGCAAAAAAAGAAGTTGTTATAAGTCTCAAATTATAAAGAATTGGTTTCATTTTTATTTTAATTCGTGTTCCTAAATATCAATGAAAGAAAAAACAAACAAAACACTTCAAAACCTTAGCAGTTGGTTGTTCATTGAATTTGTTTGTGCATGAGTCACATTATTACATTTATTATAATATAGATATATGATATGTGGTATATAATAATATACATACAGATATAACTTACCTGCCAATGAAACAGAGCTACGATGGATTCAGTGAGTTAATTGAATCAGTCGACTAATGGAGTGCGGGTTCGAGTCTGGCAGATTCCGAATGCTATTATCGGCTTATTAGGCGTTTGGCGTCTTCGCGATATAGTGTAGGTAGGTAGTCAAGGGAAGGTTGAGATAGATTTAGATTTATAGGGTACAGTTATCCTAAATGTAAGTTAGGTACTTATATTTTTTAAGAGTAGCTTTAGAACCGCTACTGCAATAAAAATATTATTATGCAATGACTTACATCAATAGGTAAATCTATAAACTCGTGAAAAATACATCATAATCTCCATACAATCAAACAAAACGCTTTTTTTTTGGAATAGGTGATTGACTTTCATTTGAGTCAATCACCTATTCCAAAAAAAAGTTATTTCCCAGTTTATTTTTCAAAAAGAAGTCTTCATTTGGACTTCTTTTACAATTAAAAATAAACTGGGAAATAACTTATGATTGTAGAATATTTTATTAATTTTATGAAACAAACTTTTTTTGTCTTTTGGTGCTATTAGGCCAATATACACATCTTCCCTAGTTATTCGGACTCAGATACTAAACACAATTCCATTATGAATATGAATATATTTCCTATCTCTGAAAGATGACATTCATTCTTCGCCCCAGATTATAGAATTGTGTCGAAAAGGTCACGATTTACTAACCAGGTTGACCTTTAAAAGTAAGCGTTGAACAAATATTTTGACTGATTAGTTGTTTACAAATTTCATGTGAACTTCAGTGTATGAAAATGTCAGAGGTAACTTAACAAAATTAATTGTCAAACGTTTTATTATGTGTATAATATTTTTTTGTATATGTATTTATATTTGTATCTTGTTATGCTCATGCATTTTGCATTTTATGATCATAAAGATAATGTTTTTGATCCTCGCATTTTTTAGTTTTTAATACTTTTTAAATTATATTTTGATCGGCTATCTTAACGATATTTATAAAACTATTAGAAAACTAAACTGACAAATTTGATTAATATTTAATTTTACATAAAAAATAATAATAATAAATATTTAAAATTAATTAATGATTTATTTATTATTAATTATTAATATAATAAATTTTAATTCTCTGAACAAAGACTGCCGTAGACGTTTTAATTCAATACATTTTTTTAAAGTTTAAAGGGATTAGAAGATTGGATGGTAACAACAATGATTCAATAGTAGTTACACAAATTATAATGTAACATTTCTTATCATGATGTTTTAGGTTTCGCTTTACATAAGTTTCACTTTACAAAATATTATTAACTAGCTGAATAGCGGCCATACAACAATACGCCCGTAAACACTAAACTGCCGGCGTGAAAATATTGAATATATTTCACAAAAAAAGTAATTTTTCACGCTCGAAAACTCTCGCTTAAAATTTGAGCCGCTATGGGAACCTCATCATTAAACGCCGCAGTATTTTAGACAACCTTTTTCCATAAAATTGATTTATTTACGCGTATTTTTGCGCGCACATTTTGAATTTTCCTGGAATTTCCCAGAATTATCTACCGCGGTTCGATGTGTTTATTATTTTTTGCGGATTCCGCCTCTTGCGATGTTTTTTCGTGAAAAATAACTGGCAACTTCTTTTAGATTCCCGAAAGAGTGAGATGAGAAAACAATATTTTTTGTCATATGAAATAGACAATGTTAATACAAGTAAAAAAGATTTTGGGCTCGTCCGGGATTTGAACCCGGGACCTCTCGCACCCTAAGCGAAAATCATACCCCTAGACCAACGAGCCGGTGACAGCGATTCTCAAATAGCAAAAAACAATCTCAAACCAGTTTTAAATTTTGAGCGTCTCAACTTCTCAAGTGAAAGGCGGCGGCCACACCTACTCGTATGAATACGTCACATGCGCTATAAATATACCTACCGAAACACAAAGTTGGCTCTTACATCGTATACAAAAGCATTATACGTAGGTATATCTATTTTAACGGTAAACATCGTTCGTTCAAGGCAAATGTATGGCGGCACATTCCGTTTCATAGTACGACAGACTGTTTGACGCCATTGTTTGTTAACAATACACTACGTTTTTTTTTTAATTGTTTGTATTTGTTTATGTCTGATGACTTTTTTTAGCAAAGAATCAGGTTATGGTTGCAGATCTAGATTTAATACCATCTAGTATTGTTCATTTGGAGTCAACATTTTGACTTGACTTTATCTTGTATCCTATACTAAATAAAAATATTTATTCGGTATACATGACAAAAAGACGTTTTAAAATTTTCTAGTTAGTTAGTTTTATTGTAGAAACATTAATACTTTATTAAAACACAATAAAAACAGGAAAAACACATATTAAATCTAATGCCACAAATGGCGGCCTTATCGCTAGAGCTTCTGTATATACATACTAAAACAACCTACAACCGCTAAGAAAACCATCACAACCTGCTACCGCTATATCCTTCTTTAACCCTTCAAACGCTCCCCAATTTCCTGCGTCCATTACCCTCAAACTGTGCTCTAACACGATTCAATCAACCGCCCTCCCAGACCCATATGTACGCTAGACCAGCACCGGGATAACTTCCTTGCCTTTTGCATGCAAATCTTCAGGCTAACGGATACCTCCTATAATATAGAGCACCACTTTGAAGTTTGACGGATATACGTAGAAATGCAGTAAGGTACGAATATGAACGAGGTCCGATTGATATAAAAGTGATGAGTTTGGCTAGCAATATGAATACCATTTCTTAAATATTTTTCTAGTCCAATGTAAGTACTAACATTTAATTATTTTTTATGTTTCTTTAAGTCTTATGATATTTTGGTGTGCATTAAAGGTATAAAATTAGTGTGTCTCAGCGTTTGCTTTTCCTAATTACCCTGGTTTGAATCCAGCCCTACATCATTGACTCGTAATTTCAAGTTATGTGTGGATGGTGAAGGAAAACATCGTAAGGAAATCGACATGGTTGAGGACCACAACATCCGTGGACGTCCATACATATGTCTGCCGTGGAAGGACTTGGGCGCCCACCACGATGTATTTGCCCAAGAGAACTCTCCTAACAAATTAATTCTGCAGGAGAGTCACAACCCTCAGTCATGAGGAAATACTGCTCAAGAGAGAGAAATATATATATCTAAGTATCTATTTCTTGCAGATGGGCTTGATATACTCACAAACATACCTACAGATTTCCACTTGCATGATTCCCGAGTATTCCTTTCCATATTGCTCCTAGAGCTGCAAGGCTCGAGTAAATATTGGACGTTTAGATGTGAAACCTGTTTGCATAGCCTCTCAGAAGCCTCAATATCTTTGCTTCATTTTCAGGAATTTATGAAAGCTATGAAAATTTATTTTACAGGCTATACTGGTTTTAAAATAGTGTTATTTGTTTTAGTTTACTTATAGAACTCTAGTTATTTAGATTCTTCGTTAATATGGTAATAAGTGAAGCATATTATGGTGTCAAGCAAACAAAAAAAAAATTTGCATGAGAGCAGCATAAAGTGCTTTTTACTTTATCTCACGGGGCCTTAAAAAAATATGTTAGGTAGGAAAATTTAAACATGCTATGTTAAGCATAACATAGCATGTTTAAATTTTCCGAATAAAAAGGAATTTGGGCTCGTCCGGGATTTGAACCCGGGACCTCTCGCACCCTAAGCGAAAATCATACCCCTAGACCAACGAGCCAGCTGACAGATCACTTAAAACAAAAAGTCACAGACTTCAAAATGAGGCAGACGCAACGTCATAAATAACTTTCCTTTCACTAAACTTGATATGTGCATACGGTTGTGTGAGTGTATAATGTAAGACTAGGTATGCCTCACGGCTGTATTTGCTTTCACCGTCTTGATAAATCGATACATGTATTTACGGATATTTTCTTGAGCTTTCAATGAATTCTAACTTTGAGAACCTAGTATTAGGGGCAGCACAAAATTCTTGATTTTTATGAACAAATTTATGACGATCTACATACGAATATGTTAGTATTATTACGAATATAGTTTTTTCGTGACAGAATTCACAATTTATGTTACTAATCCAAATCATTGTAGGGAAAGATGATCGCAAATAATGAGGGTTGGGTAAAAAAGAAAATTTTGTCAATGAAAATAAAATATTTGTTATCTGGCTGTAATTTGGTAACTCAGTAGTAAACAATCTATATTATTAGGGTATAGATTAGTTTTATCACGATGCAATAAAAAGGAGCAAGAAGTTTTATCAGCTATGTATTGAAAGATATCTATTCTTTAGGTATATCATAAAAAAAAATGTTTTATTACAATCAATTCTCCGAAAAAAACTCTGCGAGTGAAATGAAAACAGGAAACATCGACCTACCCTATCAAACAACAATTTCACCGATTCAATGGCGTACAGAGTACAGTTATCCCTTCATCTAAAAAAATATTACCCCAGTCAAAAGCCATAAAACATACAAAACTTTTGTAACACACTCGTAACTCCCAAAAGTTAGCAAAACTCCCAAAAAGTTGCCACAATATCAAAAAAGGTAAAAATTTATTGGTCAGCAAACGAATGTCATTTGAGTTTGGATAAGCCGAACATATTAATTGCATGTAGCTAGTTTCGTATGTGAATTGATTTTAAGAAATGCTTAAATATTATAAGAAGGTTAAGGCTGCTTGCAACATAATTAAATCTGGTCTATTTTACTACGAAGCGTAAAACCCGCATTCAGTATTAATAGCTGTACTACTCATTTTATGAACTAGTTAATTAAAATTGTAAAAAAATAATATAATGAACGATATAATTATGAGAGGTTACGGACTATTTCCGTGAATATTATGCTTCTGACAGCTTAAAATGCATCTCTTGCTTTTAGTCAGTCATGATTAGGTTAGACATTTTATTTTCATTCTTACAAAAAAGCAACTTAATATTTCATACAATATCACAAATACATATTTGCTGCCAAAATAATCTGAAATCATCTAGAAAAACATTAATTCGTTGCTTACCAAATAATACGTACCTACTACCTCACAAATATTCACCCCAGAAGCGTTACCCGACTTGTCAAAAGTAGTTAAATGCAAGTTGATAGTTCAGCAAGTCTCGTAAATAACGGGAAAACGGTTTGAATAGTCGAATAAGTAGTAACATACAACTTATTGAATTATTGACTTAACTTAGGTATACAGTTCTATTGGGGATAGATAGTGTTATATGGAAGTACTGTGAGAAGTGTATGAACTGTTATTATTTACGTACATTTTTTATACAATACAAAAGTTTTTATTGTGCTAATGCATATTTTAATTAGCTACATAATAAATATTATATACGATCAAACAAAAGGTTTTCAATACATCTTCGTATAATTATGTTCCATGAATATTGTGGTAAAGCTTCTTCAAATTGGCCCATATGAAATCTAACTACAAAAAAATGTGACCTATTTCTCGACATCTAATATAACATTCAAATAAAATGCCAAAATGATCCAACAACTTGAAAAGCTCCTCTTTTTAATGAACCTAAGTTTTTAAGGTTTACTAATTAAATAATGTTAGGATAAGAAAAGTTTTATGTACTTGCAAAACTTATTCAAATCATATAAATCAAATGATCTTTGTTAATAATATTCTTACTGATCCGATACGTAGTTCAATCTTATCCGAATCATAATATAACATGCTGCGCAAGAGCATAAATTACGTAATATGTAGGTCGATATCATGACATTTTAAAAGGCTGTATTATGTATTTATAAATACAGTCACCGGCTCGTTGGTCTAGGGGTATGATTTTCGCTTAGGGTGCGAGAGGTCCCGGGTTCAAATCCCGGACGAGCCCAAATCTTTTTTATCATAATTATAATGACGTGACTCAAAAATATAATACTAAGGTATTTCATGGCCTAAGGTTTAAGAATGCATATATGTATATGTAATACATATTATTGATAGTTTACTTTAATTTCATTCATATAGCACTCTTGTCTAACAGATACAGGTTTATTTTGAATTTAATAGTACATTTTTATATTATCTCACTGTAGAACAACTTAGAACAACTTTGTAAAATGTATAAATAGCGAGTGTTGCTCAGCGATTCCTGTGTCTGCTTTTCATCAAGACGCACCCGAATTCCCGATTCGAATCTAGCCCTACACCAAAGACTTGTATTTTATAGTTATGTGTGGATTTGCACTCGCTTAGCGGTGTAGAAAAACATCGTGAGGAAACCGACATGTGTGAGGACCACAATTTCCGAAGATAAAATATGTCTTCCCAAGAGAGGAGTCACGACCTTCAGTCATGGGGATATACGACTCAAGAGAGAGAAAAAGTATAAAGGTGTTAATTTTCGTAAATTTTACTATGTATTTTCTCACGTTAAATCTGCACATTAGTATCAGGCACCTGTAGTATCCACAATTTCCGAAGATAAAATATGTCTTCCCAAGAGAGGAGTCACGACCCTCAGTCATGAGGATATACGACTCAAGAGAGAGAAAAAGTATAAAGGTGTTAATTTTCGTAAATTTTACTATGTATTTTCTCACGTTAAATCTGCACATTAGTATCAGGCACCTGTAGTATAATAAATTTCTACTACGTACTTAACCTACGCAAGTTAAAAGCACTCTAGCGGCTAGCGCTAATTCAACTTACGTATACTGGGTTATAGGAAAGAAAGTGACTATTTGTACGGGTACTGGATGAATAAATTATATCTATTTGTACGGGTACTGGATGAATAAATTATATCTATTTGTACGGGTACTGGATGATTAGCTATAGGAAAAATAAGCATTTAAATTAAATTTATTTGGTTAAATTTGGTTCATATTGGGTAAGCACGCTCTATCCTTGACTGTAATGATTGCTTACCATCAGGCGATTTACGGTCAAATGCAAACCTATTCCAAGAAATCTAAAGTGTAATAAGTTTGTAGTGGAATACATAACTGCAGACTTTGAGAAAAAGTACCTATACATTTACAAGTATAAAATTTAAGCATTACTTATAGAACATTAAAGGTAAAACATTAGATAAGATAAGATTAGATATGTCTTTAATGCACACCAAAGAAATAACATAATAAAAAGAAATTTAAAAATTAAATTAATGCACATTAACATTAGATTGAAAACCTATTAAATTTTTATTTATTTCTATTATATTATTTTTTACTAAATTTCATGCATATAAGTTTAGTTGTCGCTAAGTTGAGTGGAAATACATAATTTTCATAAAAAACATATTTTCTTAATATCAGTTTGAGAACAAAGGATGTTGATAATCATAGCAGTATATCTATATTATATTGTATTGCATCCAATTATATACAGCAAAAATAATAATAATAATAAAACAAACTTATAAATTTAAACCACATTCCCCAGTACACAAGCAGGTACCTACTAGCACATGTAGTTAGGTACAACACCGTGTTGATTCCTCTTCAGGCTGGTTAATGAGGGAAGTTACGCGTTACCTCCATTAGAAGGTATACAGAGGTTACGCACTGGGACGGATTAGTTTCTAAACAAAGAGGTTATTTATTACTAATCACAATAGAATCAAGAGAATATAGGTACGTTTTTCTAGGCAAGCGTTATACTTCTTTAGACTGCAGCGATGCTAGATATGCGATTGTCGGTCCCGGCTGTTTGTCTATTACGGCAGTCGTTAAACCATGTCAGAGGCCTTTAGGGCTTGATAAACTCTCGACACCAGAGTTGGTCACTCTCATTTGATAAGAAGAAGTAGAAGCGATGCTTAACATCAAGCGGCCTGCGTAGTCCAACGTAAATTTACTAAGTGAAACTTAAGCCTATTACGTGTTAAAAAATGTGAAACTAGAAGCGCCTTTGGTAGATGTGATCTTGTTTGTAAGCTATTTGATGATATACTCGTAGGTGTTAGAGATGGCCTAGGTTAAGTAAAACATACGAGACATTTTACCATCTAATTATAGTGCGAAATGTCCCGGAATATATTTTATTACATTGTCTAAGTTTTACTTACATATTTATAGTTTGAATTAAAATACAGCGGGGGTGCGAGACAAAAATAATTTTCAAAAAATATTTTTATTTCTGTCTTTCTCACTCTCTTTATTTCTGTGTTGCTAATACTTTCAGATTTGCTATCAAACTTTACTTATAATATTATAATATTTGTCAAAAGTTTTATTTTTATTTTTAACACCCTTTCTGTAAATTACTACCCTAGTGCGTAAGTTTAGAAGTCGTGCGTGGGCGGGCATTGTTGTTGCTAGGGATAATCGCAGGTAACCTACGTCTGAGCCACTTCCATATAGATCTTAATCGGCATCGTAACTCCTTAGGGAGGGGATTCTATCGACAGTCTAGTCTCCTTAGTGATTACATCACATTTTGTATTTATTGTTACAGTATGTTTTTTTTACATGATATAGATAGATAGATAGATAGATTGATACTTTATTGGACACAAAAAACATAATACAAAACGGAAAAAATTAATTAAAACTAATGCCACAAATGGCGGCCTTATCGCTAAAAGCGATCTCTTCCAGGCAACCGTAGGATGGAGAGGAAAATATTAAAAAAAAACTAGACGGGGTGTACAATAACGAGCACACACATCTACCAAAGGCGCTTCTAGTTTCACATTTTTTAACACGTAATAGGATATAGGCTTACGCTTGACTACAACTTGCTTGATGTTAAGCAAAATTATAATCTACGGTCAAGCGCGCTTGCCTAGAAGAAACCGATTTACTCTCGACTTGAAGACCGACAAATTATAGTTCAAGGGGAATAGAGATTCGGGCAAGGATGGAACCCCTTGCCCGTTTTTGGCTGTTCGCACAATGAAAGTCGAAGCAAAACGCTTGGTGTGAGTCTTATGGACTTAACTGGACTCGGACTTAAAGTTGTGTCCAATATATTATTATATATTTGTTTCGTTAAACGCTGGCTTTAGATTCTGTGAGTATTTAATGTCTCCTGCCAAAATATGCTTGACCACAACAAAAAGTTGAAAAAACACTCCTTTTATTTAAACTTTGCATAGACAGTTTACAACTAGAAGTGCTCATTCTCGCGCCGGTAATCGGGCGAGGCGGTCGTGCGCGCATCACGCTAAGCTCGGCGCGACCCCGCGCCGCGCTGCGCGAGTGTTTACGATGGAAGAATCCGATAAAATTATCGAAGCTGAGATGGAGTTGAGGTCAGGGAAGAGAATACATGAAAGTGATAAAGAAAATAGTGAAGAAATCAGTGATGAAGAGTGGAAAACGGTGCAATCGAAAAAAAAACAACAAAGAAAAGAGGGTAGTGCAGATAAAAAAGAGATATACATTTCAAGCGAGGAGTGCCTTCCCAAGCAATTTGCTTTGGCGAAGCTATTGTTACAGCTGGAGATAAAAGATATTACGAATATCAAATATTTAAATCCATACAAGATACGCGTAACATTTGATCGTGAGATACATTTGAAAGAGTTGGACGTTTTGAAAAACAAAGGGTGGCGCATCAATACGTCGTCGGAAGTAAGTTACTCGTACGGTGTCATAAAAGATGTTGACATGGATCTTACTGACGAAGAAATTATTCAAAATATTTCATGTCCCGAGCCAGCTGAGTTACTTTCGCTGAGAAGATTGTCGCGTAGAAATAGGGACGAGAAGGAGGGAAGATGGACGCCTTCAGAGTCAGTACGCCTTTGCTTTAAAGGTAGCTGGTTACCTAAATATGTATATGTTCATGGAGTTAGGGTACACATCGAGCCATATGTGTACCCAGTTACACAGTGTTTTAAATGCTGGTCGTTGGGTCATACAGCCAAAACCTGTGTTACAAAGAAAGATGTGTGTCCAAAATGCAGCGGAGATCATGCAAACTGTAACACCAAAATATTTACGTGTGTAAACTGCTCAGGAAGACACATGGCTATGGCCAAGATATGTCCAGCATATCTCAAAGAGAAAGAGATAAGAGTAATTATGGCGGAACATAATTGTACATATATCAGGGCAGCCCAGCTATATGCAGCGACTCCCATGTATACTCCAGTAGCTAGAAGTGACCCCAAGGCTATGATCAAAGTCACTGAAAGGGTGGAACAAGCAGCACCTCGTCCAGGTCCCAGCAGGGATTCAAGTCCGTCGTGCGCTTCTATTCAGGACACCGTATCTGAGAAGAGCGTTATATTGCAGCCAAAAATAATTAAAATGAAAACAAAGAAAGCGTGGAATATTATTAATGAGGAGAAAGAAAAAGAAGAAGAGCAAAAAGAGCCTGAACCTGATAACCAGAAGAGAACGACGACGCTAGTGGAGCTTATATCAAGAATTAAGGAGGTTATATTCTTACGGAATGTGGAGTTACAAGATAAAATTAGTAGAGTTGTTAAGTTGTGCTTGGAGTGGCTTGTGATCGTAGTGGTAGAAAGTGCATCGGATTGGCCCATGGCTTCATTAATACAAAGTTTTTTAAATCCTAATGGATAGGACATCCTTCAATAAACTGAACATTCTACAGTGGAATGCACAAAGTTTTAGAAATAAGTTAATTTCGTTTGAACCTCTTTTATCTAAAGAGAAAATCCACATTGCGTGTATAAGTGAAACATGGCTAGCGGACGACAGCTCATTAAAAGTAAGTCAATATAATATTTACCGCGCGGATCGCGACGCACAAGGCGGCGGAGTTGCGATTCTCATTCACAGGTCATTGACCTCGCAGCGCCAGCGGATCAGCCTTCCTAACCGGGCTGTTGAGCTCGTTTGTATTAAGATTTTTAATTGTAAACTTATAGATAATATTATTTCTGTTTATTTCCCACAATCTTCGAAACCGACTTTAAATGATTTTAAGCATTTGTTTTCGATATTTAGTAGACGCTCGCTTATTTTAGGAGATTTTAACGGACATCATTTGTCGTGGTCTTCTAAAACAGATACTGTAGGGAGATGGATACAAGATGCGTTAACTGATAGTGAATATGTTATTTTAAATGACGGTTGTAATACACGGGTTAAGTTAGTCGATGGGAGATTACAAAAAACATCTCCAGACTTATCGTTAGCCACCTCTGATATTGCTTCACATTTCAATTGGTCAGTTTTACAAGAAAATTTGGGAAGTGATCATTTGATAATTAAATTGAGCGCTGGTTTTGATTCACCTATTACTCCCACGGTTAGGAGAAACTATAAAAAAGCGGATTGGAATAGTTATAACTCATGCCTTAGTAACATATTTGACGGTGTAGTTATACCTGATGATAATCAAAAATGCTATGATATGTTTTTAGATTATATAAATTTAGCAGCCGATATTCACATACCTTTAATTAAAATTAGTAATAACATTGAGTCCAAATTTAAACCTAAACCATATTGGAACATTGAGATATCAAAAGCAGTAGCTTCACGACGCTTGGCTTTGGCACAATTTAGAAAAAACCCTATTCCACGTAATTTAGCCATTTTAAATGAAAAAATCTCAGCAGCTGAAAAATTAATAAGGGACGCGAGAGATACATTTTGGCATGATTATTGTTCGTCTGTGAACGAAAAAACATCTTCTTCTGAAATGTGGCAGCGAATGAGATGGGTGAAAGGTCATAGGTACAGTCAACAGCATATTAGTGAGAGTCAAGCGTCACAGCTGTTAGATTCACTAGCTCCCGATTACGTCACGCCAAGCCAGCCAGTAGTTCAACAATATTATTCACAATTAGATGTAAATATCTCCCTCCAGGAGCTAGACGCATGTATCAAACCTAAGGATACATCTCCTGGTTGCGATGATGTAACGTACTCTATGATAAAACACCTCCCGAGAAACGGCAGGTGTTATCTTTTATCGCTATATAATAGGATACTATCGACGGGTTTCGTTCCTGCTCAGTGGCGATCGGTGAAAATTGTACCTATAGTTAAGCCTGGCCGTGACCCAAATGAAGTTACTTCTTTACGACCCATATCTTTGATTTCGTGTATATGTAAAATCTTTCATTCAATTTTAAATAAGCGGTTAGAGTGGTATGTGGAACGTAATAATATGTTTTCTGTAAACACGGTTGGATTTAGAAAAAGCAGAAGCTGCACGGACAATTTGAGTACCTTAATATGTAGAATACAGAACGGATTCTCAGAAGGCTTGGTAACAATGGCATGTTTTATAGATATTTTAAACGCATACAATAATGTTGATATAACAATATTGATTTCTATCTTGAATGAAATCAAAGTAGGTCCGAAATTTTGTAATTATTTATGGAATTATCTTACAGAACGTTTGCTACATTTGACTGTGGGTAACAAAAAAATTACTAGGATATCAGGTGTAGGGGTTCCACAAGGAGACCCTCTATCCCCCTGTCTATTTAATATAATAACTATGAAGATATGTAAGTCATTAGAGGACAATATATATGTATCACAATATGCGGATGACTTCGTAATATATAATCATTGTTACAAAACATCTGAAGGCGGTCCTATTTTAGAATCCAGTTTAAATAAGATAAATGAGCTACTTGGTTACTTAGGATTAGACATTTCGTTAAACAAGACTAAAATATGCATTTTTAAAAGAGGTTACCGTACTAATACGGAATGCATTAAATTAAATGGTTTAAGTATAGAAATTGTGGATACCGTCAAATACTTAGGTCTTTGGCTGGACAGAGGATTAAGATGGACTAGACATATAAATGAGGTTTACGATAAGTGTTATAAATTTATTAATATATTTAAAGTTTTGATAGGTTCATCTTGGGGAGTTCACCCCATTCATATGAGGCGGCTGTATTTAGCTATAGTTCGAAGTCGCATCGATTACGCAAGCTTTTTATTTGACAACTGTTGTCGCTCGAAAATAATCAAGCTAGACAAATTACAGAACCGGTTTTTACGTCTCATTGGTGGTTTTATAAAAAGCACTCCTATTCACGCGATGGAGTCAGAATTAAATGTCTCTCCTCTGTTTGTTCGTAGGCAGTATCTAGCGTCAAAGTATTGGCTTAAATCTAAGTCGATTCGAGATTGTGATTTAATTGAGTTACTCGATGAGCTGTCGTATCGCATGCGCCTACCGTACTGGCGTAAGAAAAAGAAACCGTTACTTGTGACTGTACATAATATCCTAAAATATAATAGTTTTCATTCTAGCAAACAAGTAGAAATGTTTAGTATGGATACATGGGTCAGTAATATTGATTTGTCTGATGTTTTGGAGATCAATATCACTCCTTTAGATAAACCTAAGAGATCTTATAACCCCTTAGATCTTAAGATAAAATGTGTAAAATACCTTCGTAATATATATGTAGGATACTATACCTTATTCACAGATGGATCTATGTCAGATGGTAAACGAGGCTCCGCATTTTTAGATGCAGAGACTGGTCATTCTATGAAGTTTAACATACGTTCTAAGATAAATATTATGAATCTTGAACTTATTGCTCTAGCTGAAGCCATATCATATATAGAATCTATTAATTTTGATAAGTTTGTAATATTTACTGACTCAAAAAGTGCCATGTTTCACTTAGCTCGCTGTGTTAGTGGGTCGAGTTTTAGAGGCATTCCCTTGGCTTACAGTATTCTCAATAATCTTGTAAAATTAAGAAATCTAAATAGAGTTGTTAAAATACAATGGATTCCTTCACATGTTGGCTTGGCGGGTAACGAAGAAGTAGATAAACTAGCTAGAGAAGCATCTGTTGATGGAGATATATTATTTAACTGCCTCCCATGTTACACCGATTTGATTCCTTTTATTAAAAACAATTGTTTTGAGCTCTGGTCAGAGTATTTCGATGAGAGATCACTCTCTAAAGGAATCTGGTACAAAACGGTGCAACCCTCGCTCCTTCGCTCCCCATGGTTCCTGCGGGCCGACATGGGAAGGGACGAGATAGTCACAGCTACACGTCTTCGTTCGGGTCACGTTCCATTGAACATGTTTGCGCATATGATGAATAAGGTCGAGTCTCCTACTTGTGATCGTTGCGGGCTAGTTGAGGATGTATATCATGTTCTGATGGAGTGTGACTGGAACAAAGACTTGAGACGCAAATTGTTTGATTGTAACCATGCATTCTGGCAGGTTGGAGGTTGCAACAGTATACTGGCGCAACCCTCGTCTCCAGAGGCTAGGCGACTCTATGAACTATACAATACAGCTGTTAAGTTAAGAAAATCTGTTTGCTGATTATTTTGTATAATGTTACAAGGGTGACATTTAATTAAAACCCTGTATAAATGAATAAATGATTTAAAAAAAAACTAGAAGTGCTTTAAATGGCAGCTGACTCCAAGTCCAGATTGCAACAAATATTTTGATGTTTTTTTTTACAAGGAATGGGTTTGCACTTGACCGTAATTCGCCTGATGGTAAGCAATCATTACGGCCTAGGATGGAACGTGCTTACCCAGTAAGAACCGATTCACTCTCGCTTTGAAGATCGCAAGGTTATATTCCATTTAGGTATTTGATGATGCAAAATACACACAATAGTTAACAAAACAATACAATGAACGTATTTTCTGGTTAGTTAACCGATGTTTTCTCTCATGAACCATATCTCTTGTTTAGTTTTGCATTCACGATTACAATACAATACAATGCAAACTGTAAGTTACAGCTACTTGATAAATAAAACGAAAATTATCGACAGCCCCTCATCCCTATATCGAGTACCTTAACCCATAGTGTTAGCGGCAAGGTAACCGATATAATCACCGATGAAGCCCCGTGTCGACACTAGCTGATAATAAATGGGCCCTGCCTACATTATGTACAAGATTTACTTAGGGTTAGGTACTTTGTCAAATAGAATTAGAACTGAAGTCTTCATTATATTGGAAGCAGTGACTTATTTGTGTTGGTAAGATTTAATTTGTAGGTAATGATTATTTGTTATACTAAAGGAGATGTAAAGGCGCAAAGCAGTAAAAAGTCTCTGTTTCTTTTTTCATTTCTGTAATTTTTCGGTTACTCACACTTTAACAATACATTGTTTACATTCCTTCGAATAAATGATTTTGATTTGATTTCATTCAATAATTTAGTTTCCAAATCAAAAGTTAATTGCACCGGATAACTCACTGCTTCTTTGTTGAGGTTTAAAAAAAGATTTAAGTACAAGAAAATATTTATAATGGTCTATATCTACTATAGGCATATAGTTACGTATAGATTTTTATTGATTATTGACTAATCACAATAAATCTATATAAACTACGTCAGTAAACCAGCATGTTACCTTTTCTTCGTAAGTTCCGTGCTTTAATGAAGTGCCTTGTTCACTACGACTTCAGAGTTGCAACCAACAGAAGACGCGGAAAAAAGGTAGAATCTGCTATTCAATGTAATTTTTTTTATTTATAACTAAGCTTTCATGGGTCGGATAACACGTTGAATTGTAGGTCCCGGCTGTTTGTCTAGTACGGCCGTCGTTAAGCCTTAGGGCCCTTAGGGCGTCTTGATGAACTCTCGACACCAGAGTCAAGCCACTCTCATTCGATAAGAAGAAGATTCATAAGAAGGAATCTGACACTACCATATCACCTGATTTGATTTGTACATAATTATAGTTCTGTCGAATATCGGTGTGATAACTGAAATGTCACGTAACAATTGAAGATTATTCACCTAGTTGTAATATTTATAATCACAATAAACTTCAGTTTCGATTTTTATATCTTTCAATCTTTTTTTTGTGCCCTCTTCTTTTTGCCTAGTGTGTCTACAATATTTCTATCCCAAAATCTACCTTTGATCATAAAAGCGCAAAGCTCGAGTCTACATATAATGGGGAGCTATCCCGCAGCTTTACAAGCTTTACAAGCTTTACAAGCTTCCTTAATGAAGAGAAGAGTCAGTCTGTAACAAGCCTTATCTTAGATAGATACATATTCTATACCTTTATCTATCTATACATATAATAGAGCTGAAAATGAAAAAAAACTGAACACAGAAGATATTTTAAAAAAATAAATAGTGGGGTATCCTTTATTCATAAAAGAACACGTTTTAGCAAGTTTTATAGGTTTTGTGTGTTTGTTTTTTTGTGTAATATAGGTAAATATCGGACAGATTAAACGAGGACCATATAAAATAAATGTAAATTCTGGAACATTGCACACAACGCCATCTAGCCCCATATGTAATAATCAAAATAATAAACAAAATGACACCCGAAACCCCCAAAAACTGCGATCAACCCCTTGACCCACTCTGCGCCTCTTCACTTGCGGCCACTTAAGACGCTCAACCAAACATGTTGGTTTCACGCCTTTCCCCCATATTGCCATAACAACGCAACTTTGCTGAACTTGCCCGAACCCGCCAGTTGCCAACTATTACGACCCGAATTCTCCCTAACTTGTGCTATAAGTGTTCCCATTAGGGATGGATTATAGTACACGTCTTTGTATGGGATGATTATGAGCATATCTTTGTCTTCGTCCATTTGTGTCATATTGGAGGGCCGTGACACCCGCAGATTTGAGATTCAAAGAAATTTTTGAGTAGGTATGCAACCAAGTGTCTTAAATGATGTAAGTAATTTATATTTTATAAAAATCAGTACATATCACACAACGTCGTCTAGCCCCATACTAAGCTTACGCTTGCATCATGGGTACTAGATTATGGATATAATACATAAGTACATACTTTTTCGTTTTCTTTATCGGCGCATACTTTTATCGAGAGCTTAGAGACAATAGCAAGTTCGAGATGTGATGGTAAGAGTGACCAAAAGATATTTTTTTACTTCTTGATATTGTGAAGTCTGTAATTGAAGGGGTGTTTTTACATGTGTCATAATCGTGTATTTTCTCTTGCCTTTTTACAAAGACCTATTAGGCACAATAATTGCATATGTATATCGAACTAAATTCAAATGGTACAGGCCATTAGACAATACCAACGTAATTCACACTGACAGTTTTCTGTTTTTTTTTTTTAATTTGGTCTCAAAGTCCAAAACCTAAACATATGAAATGTGTTTTGTTAAAGTGGCTATTACAAGTGGTAATAACAATCACAAACTCCTTTATGAAAAATTAGGGTAGAAATATCCCATACAAACATTGTATGACAAGTCCTTACTAGCAGCTATCTCGTAAGTCGTATAAGACGTATGCGCGAGACAAAATTGATTTCACGCGAAACTTCCGCCGAGTTTGCAAGCAATCAGGAGGATTACATAATTACGTTACACGCTAGTTTCGGATCGCGGTTTTACTCGTGAAGACGGAGGAAAAGGCACGTGTGTTATGTTTTTTTAAATTATAAGATATATTAACAGATATTTTGTCATTTTCGGTTATTTGGTTAATAATTTGGACTATTGGAAACAAACAAAAAGACTAGATATAGAACGTAGATTGTCTTGATATGAATCATTGTGTATGTGTGTTAAGCCAAATCAGATGCCCGTTGGGCGGTTTGAAAACTCCCTACATCAGAGTCGCCCACTCTCATACGAAGTCACATAAATAAAGTGGAAAAGTGTGTTCCAAATATATTTTAATATCAATTAATAATAAGAGTATATGTCTGAAATTAAGCTATATGTAATGTAATTATTTGTAATTTTTCAGTTTGTTTTGCTTTGTAATTGCACTGTTTTTCTAACACAAAAAAATCTGGTTTACCAAACACACAAATCCCTATCCACGCGAGCATAAGCATAAATCACTTGTCAAACTCAAAAACAAGCCCATACATTTAAATCAAAGCCATTGAAAAAAAAACCAATTCTCGTAAAAGTTTTCCCATCCCGAGCACCGACGTATATCAAGTTAAAAATCAAACGTAAAAAGTTACCGTTTACGTAAAAATACGTGGAAAGTTATCTTGTACGCTAAAAGTCGCGTATTTTAATCCCTTTTCTGATATATCTGGGACAACGACATCTTGTTTAATAGACGTTTAATAGTAAATGTGTCTTCCTTGGAAGGACAATGCGCCCACCACGATGTATCTGCTCAAGAGAACTCCCCTAAGGAATTAATTCTGCGGAAGAGTTACGACCCTCAGTCATGAGGAAATACGACTCAAGAGAGAGAGAGAAAGTAAAAAATGAACATAAAGAAAAATAAAACAATATTCATACTGTTTCTTAGTAGGTAATTCTTTCCCCACCACAACGAAAGTGGTGAATGCGAAACGTATTTTATTTCGCGATGGGTTTAATTTTTAGAAAAAGGAATGAGTGTAAAATCATTTATATTTACTGAACTAAAAAAAAGCGCGATGATTTTAGAAATAAAATAGAGCGTTCCTGTGATTGTGTAAATGGATTGACAAGCATGAAACATGGTTTGCGGAGTAAGTAGGTAGTTTACAAAATAGATAAAGTACAGGTAGTTAGGTGTCCCTTGGTAACTTTATCTTTATATGATCTGAAAGTTTAGATTTACGATCGCAGCGCCACCTGCCGCGTGGTTTAGTAAAATATATCTGTAGAGTAGAGAGCGATAGAGACTTTATGGTTATGAGTTTTTGAGTTCGGTTGTTAAAATAGTTGGTGGTTTCTCTGATGAATCCGGCAGCAAGATGATGGAGATTGAGTTCTATCTCGTAAAATAATATGGCCGATACAACGTAATATGTAAGTATTTTGATGATTAAACTACTTAGCATAATTAAAAGTCTAAACTAAAACTATCATAGTATTGTCAAATAATATAATAGGCTTCCATTTATAACAAATTATTACATAATAATTTGTTATAGAGATATAAGACAATACTATTTAACCAATGTTTTTATAAGACGTAAACTTTAATAAAACTATTTATAGATTATGCATTACTTTTGGAACATTTTATGATAATAAACTCATAATATAATCCCGACTAACATGGTTCTAAAGAAAATTAATTTCTAATGACTTCACAAGTATAAAATCGCATAAAAATAAACTAAGGAATTTAGACATGAATGTACTCGTATGTTTTTAATTTCATAGTTTATATTTTCAACCAGGAAGAATGGGATTAATTATAGCTTTTACAATTGACGATGAAAGAATTTTGTTGTACCACAGGCAATTTATTACAAAAAATAAATGAAAAATATGCGACGTATTCTCTGTTCTTGACTACTCTCCCAACAGCAGTAGAGCCGCGCAGCGATGGCAAATTAAACAGACTGGAAGTGTGCAAATAAAAAAATGGAATTGCTTTTCGCACTTGGCATTAAAAGTGGATCGGCACTTTCGATATATTGGCGCTAGGGGCTAGGAATATTAACAGCTGATTAAATAGGAGTTTAAACTGTGAAGTGTCTATGAAAAGTAGTTAAATAGATTAATTGATTTTGTTATGATATTTATGAATCTCAGGACGTGGTTCAAGCTGAGCACCAGATCTCTATTTCACGTAGCTGTGTCAAAAGTGAAAATCGCCCTAATGATAGCTGACCTCCGGTAGAAGATGGAACCTCAAGAATAAGAGATGATATTTATGTGAAAATTGTTGGTCGTTAGCTAGTAGCTACATGTATTATAAGAATCTATATTTTGTATATAAAATATAGTCGTGTTAGCTACACTATTTATAACTCAAGAACGGCTGAACTGATTTAGCTGAAAATTGGTGAAGAAGTTACTTAGATAAGGAGACCTAGGACGGACATAGGATTTTATCCCGGATTTCCCATGGGACCGGGACTTATGCAAGTGAAACCGCAGGGCAAAGCTAAGCATATGAATAATATGACATATTAATCTCGTTGTTCAATATGATCATAAAACGTTGTAAGTATTTCACAATGAAAAAAGTGGATACATAAAAAAGAGGAACAACAATCGTCTATGAAATATTGGCATTTTTGTTTATTTTTAGTTAGTGTTGTTGTATACATAGCAAAAATATTGTCTTTCCATTATTTATGGCAACGGTTACAGTCTCTATAATATTTTTACTCAGCTCTAACCGTATATAATAAACTTTTATATACTTGTACATACAATATGTAATACTACAACAATTGGGCTGAAATGTGAATGAAATATTTGTACCGATTTACAGGGTTTGTTAGTACCTTATCTAATACCTATTACGGGTTGCTTACGGATCCTTTTTTCTCTATCTGTTACAAAACTCGCGTAAAACGAAATAGTAAACATTATGTACACAAATTTCTAGTGTTAGCACAGGTGTTAGTAAATTTTTGTGGCATGTTTTTTTTTACTATTTTTTGAGGAAGTTATTTTTACATTATCCGTAGCGATAAAGCAAAAGTTAGCATTATCTCAGTCATCAGTAATAAAAATAAGTAAGTTAGCATCATATCAGTGCAACCCTGTCCTTAAAAGGTTTTTCTTTTCATTTACGTGGCTTACGTTTGACTACAGCCTGCCTGATGTTAAGCATTGCTGCAGCCTAGGGTGTAACACGCTTACCTAGAAGATACCTTTTAACCCAAGATTTGAAGACCCCTGGATTGTAGTTCGCAGGAAACACAGCTTCTAGTAAACCTAGTTCTGGTAAGTCGCCAGTACACAATAACTTGACTAGCCATAAAACTAACATTTGTACTGAAGAAGAATATTTGGTACAACAAATTTATGTAACACCTACTATGTATGACAATATATATTCGTGCATATAAATGAATTGTGATTTGATTTGATTTGTTTTTTAAGTAACTGACTACCCTATATAGCCGAGAATGATTAAATTTTATTATCCACAAGTCACATATTTTGAATTTGGCACCAAAATACAGGGAAATGCTTGCCTGCTTACATGAAGAGCGAAAATGATGATAAATTGCGCTCCAGTTGACTCGCTTTTAATATTTTCAAAATAACTTTGGCTTGATACATAGATTTAAATAAACACTGTTCTAAAAAACCTGCAGAATACCAAAACCCAATACACAAAATATAAAACGCAGAGGTATAAAACCTAACTATTTTTTCAAAGATACTTAAAATTAACGGTCGTGGTCACAAAATTTTAGCTCTCGTTTAGGTGTACAACTACAAAACAGCTTATGTTGTTATAGTCTAGTGGCCCTCGCACTTATACAAGGTTATGTGAAAATGGAAAGAAATGTAGTTACTTATTCTGCGTTATAATTTAAGGAAAGCTAAAAGATTCTAGTAATTGGCTATGCAGATACCCAAATTCATAAGGTAATAAAAAATAGCATACGTATTATTTTTATTAGCCAACAAATCATTAAAGCTACTTATCAAAATCATATGAAACTATTTCAGTCTTAGTTAGAAACAAGAACTCTTCCAAACTTTCTTGCCCATATTATTTTTAACCGACTTCAAGTTACTTATGTGTTTGGTTTTGTGTTTTTTTGAGTTCACTATAAACTATAATACGACTTTTGTTTGAGTTCATTATAAACTATAATATGACTTGAACATTTCTGTAACTAAACTATGTACATAGCTGTGATTATTATTGTTTTATACCTCTCTAAATAGTAGTGAAATTATTCTTTTACTAGCGTCAACTTCTTTCAGGAAAATAGGATCTTTTATAATTGGACCACCAAGATACAGGCTAACGCCTAGTTTGGGGTCTACTGTTAATACTATTATTGTATTGTTAATTAACTAAAATATCAATATTGTAATATGTAGGTTAAGTTTTCAATTGGCAAATAAAACATATTTACTTCGAATTTACTTTACTTATTTGGTGTTCATTATTGTTTTTAAGTAGTATAAAGCATTGAGATATTAAACGCTAGTAATATAGTTCAATGGTATAAAGTGATCGATATTCCAGTTTTTTTACTCAGTATTCGTAACGCTGTAAACATAAAGCAATAAAATACGAAATGAGTAGGTACCTACATTTATAAATACATTCACGCAGATACTCTAAATTACAAAACCTCAGCAAATTGTTTTCAATCAAAACAAATTTCAATGTTTGAGGTCGAAACAGTAATTATTTTTTATTCCAGATATCAAAGAACGTATTAACTTTGGTACGAGGGAGATAAATATTTTTTTAGCTCAAAATTATTGAAATCTTATTTATGTATGTACCTAACACAATATTACTTTTGTTTGGGTTCGTCGTGAGGAAACCGACATGTCTGAGGACAACAACATCCAAGGACATGTGTCTTCCGTGGAAGGACCTGGGCCCCCACCACGATAGCGACCCTCAGTCATGAGGAAATACGACTCAATAGAGAAATAAAAAGCACTATGTACTATGTGGTAATCATTTTATGAAATAACCTATGTTGTGCCAGAGACACCGGTTTCAAACCCCATCAAACCCGAATCTTTTTGCACATTTCCATCACAAAGAACTCAGTGAGTGCGTAAAGTCTAATTGGAAACCCACGCCTTCATCCTTTTGAAAGCTAATAGGACATCGTTTTATGATTGTTTCCGTTCGTCGATTGTTTCATTTTTGGGGGTGTTTCGCGTTCGAGATTTTACAATGTCTGTTGACATAAAATAGTATAACTGAATTTATTTGTTGCCATAGATTTATGATTTATTTATTCTCAGCTCAAGGTTACGAGTACCAAAGTTACCAATATAGAACTTAAATTAAAGATATTTTATTTCACTGCAAACATTTACAGGAGAATACTACTAGTGTTTTGGCAAAGATATTTTTATCCTTTTATTGTAAGTAAATATACCGAACCATGTACTGAAAATGATGTTGGTAGAGGAATGAATCATGTAGAGGGATATTTTTTAAAGATACTATAGTGTTAAATATAGTTTTGTGACTTGCGTCTTACTTATTTTATCTAAAGAAACAAAAAATAAAAAGTTTACAAATAGATTAGGGTATGATATCAACGTTATATAAGTCTGTTTTTATAATAACTTTGATTCGGTCTGGCTTTAACAACTGAATTAACCCCAAAAGTATTTAAAACTCGCCACAGCAGGTTAATTTAATCCAAACATTACTTAACAACATTAAAACCGGAACGCGAATATAATTGCTATTTCACAACAATTTGAAACATTTGTGGAATTATTTTCTACTGTATTTAAAATATTACTTCAGTTAACTGGTTTCCTGAAATTATAAATCAAAAGATTTTCTAATCTAGGCCAAATAAGATTCTTTTGGGCAAGCTTGCTATATAATATTTCTATTTTTTTTTTACTGCTGTGGTGTTTAACATAAGACAGTTTATGCTCAATCGCAAGCTCAAGCAAGCATAATTATGTACGTTCACGTTTTATTTGATAATTCAGATTTTAATCAAATGAATGAATAGTTAACAGTGGAGATTTTCTCAAACGTATTTTTATAGATTCAGATGAATTGTGTTAGTTACTATGTATTAACTTCCATAAAGGTTGACAAATATAGTTTTGTATTTAGATATATAAAAGAACTGAATTTGACAAGGTAGACATAGGTACTTATTTGTAAACTTGGTTAATTCTTTGTGCAAAATGGTCAACCATTTTTGCAAATGCAGGAAGCATAGTAGTAGTATTAAAGCTTTTTCAGACGCCTTAAAAAAGGATTTGGGCTCGTCCGGGATTTGAACCCGGGACCTCTCGCACCCTAAGCGAAAATCATACCCCTAGACCAACGAGCCAGCTGACCGGTGACATAAAAAAACTTCTTATCAACATCACACGCATACAAATAGCAGTCGAAATAAAGTGAAAGGTGACCTAGATTACTGACCAAAAACGATGTATCGCTGACCGTCAAATATGAGATGTCAGATTGTTTATAATTATTAATACAAATGTCATGAATTTTTATCATTGCTAAATGCATCTGAATCAGCAAAAAATTTATGGTTAAATGAACTTACCTTAAGTGAAGTTCGCCCATAATTATACGAGACGACGTTACATGCGAAGAGATTTCTTTATCTACATGACAAAAATGTGGGTATTTAAAAAAAATATCGTTACTTATATCGTTTGTTAAAATAAAACTATATTTACGATCTATTTGGTATAGTTTTATAAAATATATAAGATTGTACCAAGAAAATTAAAATCGATGATGAATAAATGCAGTAAGATTGCTTGGTAAGTTAGTAGTTGCACTAACCTTTATCCTTTGAGCTGGTCGATGAATTGCTTAGTTTTTGTACCAAACTTGGAATTTTCGACGTTATTTTTAAATTCCGATGCTCTTTTCTCAATTTACCACTTGAACACATGAAATAAACACTTTTTTCCACAAAAAATTCAAATAGTAAAATTCAACGAAATTTATGATGTTGCGACGCCCGCACACAAAAAATGAATGAGGTTTGACAGGAGAACGGCGCTACATGCGCTACATTGATAGTGACATTCAAAAGTTTTTTCTTTTTTTTGTGTTTTTATTTTCACAGCTATAAAAAGTGTGACGCCTAGTACATACAGAAGTGAGACTACATAGTTAATAAAGAAATCTCGAGCATGTAACGTCGTCGTAGTATAATAGGTTATTATGCTAATGCGACTCAATTATTATCAAACAGTCTGTTAATTTTGATCTTATTGTCGGTAGAAAGTTCTACGAAACCACACAGTTTTTTTTACATATGTACATCTTACTTATGTTTATATTTTTGCTTAAATAAGTATACGCTGCAAAAAAAGTAAGTCAGTCATGTATTTGTCCACTAGGTCACCTGAAGCAATACCCGTATAAGCCAACGCTGAGTCCAAGGTTAGCATGCCTATATTGCCTATCCATATTAGATAAGTAAACCTAGGTCTATTTATTTATTTAAGATAAAACAAATGTCGAGTATGTAACTTTGAACTATTTATCATTTTATGGTGTGATAAATGTGTGGGGGAATTAAGTGCAATAAATAGTTCATAAAATGATAAACAGATAAGTATCTTTATTATAGGTTGACAATTTAAAAAATCATTCGAATTGATAAGATACGAGTATGAAATAACATTGTGACGTGAAACTTACAAAAATCTTAAAACATTATACCAGATTTCCGGTGAACACCTGCCAATATCTAACTGTGAAGGTAGTAGTAAAGTGCAGTAATAAGCTGAGTTTTGAAATTCAAAATTTGGTTTCATTGCATCTGGTCTTCTAGGCATATCTTATTAATTTTTGCTCAATTCTCTATAGACGGTATAACAAATAAAAACATGCGTAGAGTTTACGTATGTGACGTAATACGCGGTCGCACTCACAACGCCAAAGTGAAAGGTGATAAGACAGAATACATTGTAAGCATTTTAAATAAGAATCAGCCGGCTCGTTGGTCTAGGGGTATGATTTTCGCTTAGGGTGCGAGAGGTCCCGGGTTCAAATCCCGGACGAGCCCAAATCACTTTTTGGAGGATTAAATTAAAAATAAATAAAAAAAATTGTTGCCTGTAAAGTCGGTATACGGGCGAAAGTTTTACGTGACAACGACTTTGAGTGGTAAAATAATTTTAATGTGAATATTCATTCGTATAGTAGGAAGAAGGATGAAATAATAGTAACAATTTAAAACATTTATTAGTTGCCCGCCAGTTAGGCGGGCTAACTGTGCTCGAGTGGAAGGGACGCGTGCCTTTCACTTTTTATGTCTGTCTCTCTCGCTCTTAGGCGGGCTAACCATGCCCGAGTGGAAGGGACGCGTGCCTCTCACTCGCTCTCATTGTGAGCGCATAACGTGAGCGGAGCGTAACGCAGTTTCTTGAAGTGTCACCCGGCAAACCAATTTATAAGACGTTGTCACGTCAATAATGTACCTACATATATGTATTTGTCTCCTACATATATTTAGCGGATGAGTTTAGATGAAGGCAGGTCGGATTAACATAATATACTACATTAAATCGTTCATATCAATTCCGCAAAAGATTGTTCTTCGCTTCATAATTTTAGGGAGGACTGGCTCAAAACATTTGAAGGATTTAAAACATTAATTATACTAGGAGCATACAACTTAGAAAACATATTTAATTCACTTATTCAATCTAATAGCCAGACAGACCCACATACAAGCAGATATATAAAACGCCGCATATAATCTGAACACGTAAAGAACGCGTAAGATTTTAATGACATCATTAAATTTACTTACCTGCCAATAATTTCCCCCAATTAGGCCTAATGATGTATTTTAGCACCATCAGAGGTTTATCGCCCCGTTTTCATTAAGCCAAAGTATGCTTGAAATCCTCTTAATTTCTTCTGCAGTTTATAAGAAAAATTTAATTCTTTATTTACAATAATAAAATATAAAAACAAGGGAAGAAAAACTAAAAATACTACTTCTAACTACTACAAAAAGGGGCACTTAGAAAATCTTTAGAAAAGCCTAAAGACAATCTAAGTGCTCCAGCCCACTACCAGAGGGCAGCGTGCCCAGCATACTGGCCGCATTACCACGCTGGATGGCAATGTTTATAAGATATCACAAAGAAAATGTATTGTTAAAACATGACTAAATTATCATAATACGTTTAACATCTTAGACTACAGTGGTGCTTAACATCAGGCAGGATGTAGTCAAACGTTGGCCTATAATAGTTAATCTGCCCAAGCGAAAATATGCCCTAACGAATTAATAAGAGTATAATAATTTGTTAGAGCGTTTTAGAAAACTTTGGTAACAAGAAGGTTTTGATCTCTTTAGGTGCTCCTGACATTTGATTGTATTTGATTTAGCCGGGATCAACATTAAAAAACATACAGCCAACACAAGGAATTGATAAAACTTTGCTGCGGCGCCGAAGCAACATCCAGTTTCAGTTCAGTGGTTTATTTAGACAATGTGGTCCCTATTAATTTAATTCGGATTCTCCCATTCTTTGTATTGTATCTAAATAATGATAAATTTTGTATTGTATTGTATTGTGTTGCGATAAGGAAGAAAACCGCAAAGCTGAATTGATGATAGGTCCCAATTAAACTGAAGTGGTCTCTTGTTTTCTTAAAGATTGGGAAACGAAACAAATAAATTACTTGAAGACTCCTTGGATTTATTTAAGTGATTATTTTTGGCGAAGAAAACAAAAATAATCTAGTGATTTATTTATTTTCCTTGCCTATTATTTTATTCCTACTTATTTTTTACTAGTGGCCGCGGCTTCGCTCTCATTATTCAGGATTAAAAGTACTCCTAAGAACTAATACTACCTTCATACCAACAATCATGATGATCCGTTTAGACGTTTTTGTGTTATGAGCGTTTAAATAAAGAGAGAAACAGATAAATATATTTATATATTGTTCTCCTCCTTTTATATTCCAACTACGAGAAGATTTTATTTCCACAACTTTTATAGGTTTATAATATTATAGTGATAATACACTTATTATTTTTTAATACAATAATTACTTTTCACGCAACATACAATATCAAACCCCTTATTTAAGAAACATGACATTCAAATTGTCCAGAGTTTGGTACACCCAATAAAGTTTAATTGATTCTGTAAAACACACACCCACCCGCACTTTATGGCCCATGTAATTAAATGAATATTTCAGTCATTAATTAACACAATTGAGATTCATAATGACCGGAAATGAAAACCGGAAAGATAATTGAAAATTCCCAATACGAGACCCATTGAAATCGATTCCAAGTTTCATAACGTATGATAAATGTAACTGGTCTGGCAGAAAAGGACAATATCGCCGATGTTGCAGGGAAATATATAAATAAGGCGTTTGTTGCAATACCTACCTGGCTACACATAGACCTAATAAAGAAGCTCCGAATGCTTGCGAAACGCGTCGCATATTGAAGACATATTATGTATGTACAATGATAATGAATAAGGCTAACGTTAGTTTACAAAATAAAAAAGTACACAGGTCCATTTAAAATAACTACGAATACACTTTAACACTTTCTGACAAAAATGCTAGACTATAAAATACCGAATCTCATTAATAATGAATTAAAAAAAAAAAACTAGTTGAAACACAAAATTATATCCATAGCAAATAAACTCTCAAAATACTACACAAAGTACGAGTATTCAAGTAACATTCATATCTACGCAACAAGTTATGTGACATAATTTACCAAGAATTGAAGCTCGATTCTAGTAGAATTGCGACATAACTTAAAGCGCCTCTTATTCTAAATTGCACCGTAACAATAAAGTTCAGTAATCACAATTGCACTGTAACCAAGCGATGCTATCAATTGGTATGTTCCCGATGACGATTGGGAATACCTATACCAATTGGTAAATATACATATAAATTATTTATAAATTTTGTAATTAATACTAAGCAAATCAAATAAGAACATTTTCTCAATGGATATCTTTATAAATTAGACTACTTATATTGGCACATATAAAATTACTAATACTAAACATCTATTCTTCCTCCATAATGGTCAATCTCATAAGAAATATTTAAGATTAGAGAACCTTTTGATCTTGAAAGCGAGAGCTAATTGGTTCTTACTGGATAACCCAGGCAAGCTCCATCTTGAACTATGATGATTGCTTTCCACCTTTTAGAAATTTTTTTTCATAATCAAGGTAGCAGGCAGAAGTACAAAATCAGGCTGAGTGGCGTTCCTTGGGAGATGTTTATGCGCTGAAGTAGACAGATAAACAAATAAACATTTTTTTCAATAATTTGTTCGAATTACATGTCATAAATTATTAAATTAAAGATACATCTTAAATAATGTACTTAACAGACAACTGTAGGCTGATGATGATGACCATCTTTTAGGCCAACCATGACCAAGTGCTACCCCAATCTTTAGAAAAAAGTTGCACTATCTCCACCAGTGGTTCACGCATTGGAGACAAGAGGAACAAACAAGCGCATCAACTGCACCAGAATCACGTAGCACCCTGATTACACCTGTAAACAACGCCCAGACATTTGAATTGCTAATCGCTTCGTGAATTATTCAGTTTTGGCTCATCTTAAAAGGTTTATGGCGGTAATGCTGTTTGACGACATCTAGAGATGTTGACGGGTATTATATTAGTTAATTTATTGTGGGTTTTTTAATTGGTCAGCGTAATGTCAAGTTTATTAGCCAACTGATAGTTTGCATATGTAAGTACTTGGACGATTTATCTGCTCAAGAGAAATCCCTTATTCATTTATAGTGTGGTTACGTGTATTATGATACAACTACGTGCGTGACGTCACCCACCGGTCTCAACGGAAGACCAGCGCTAGATGCTTGCATCCAGCACATGCTGAGTTGGGTCCGGGTTTTGACACGAAACTTCTCATTTATCATACTTTTTATTTTGTGTCTATTTTTATGTTTCATGTTACAATATTTATTTTTATTCTTATAAATTAATTCTACTTGATCTTCCATGATTCCCCGAGGTCCCGACTGCTTGTCTAGTACGGCAGTCGTTAAGATATGTCAGAGGCCCCTTAGGACGGCTTGATAAACTCTCGACACTAGAGTTGGCCATTCTCATTCGATACGAAGAAGTAACAAAAATAGTATAAAAACGATATAAATGACGTAAGTTTAGTGTAAGTCTCTATAACTAGGTAACGTTATTTAAAATATCTTGCAAGAATTTTGGTACATAAAATTTTTGGCCAAAGTACACAGAAAAATCCTTCAAAACGCTTAGGTTGAAAATTTCCATAAACATAAGTAAAAATTGCAATTGCGAGAGAAAATGCCGGAGTAGGAATGCTCGACCGATCCGCTTCTTAATGGATAGGAATAAGGATCGATCCTGATCCATTACCCACACCACCAGGAGAGTGGGGAAATACGGGATAACGTTGTGATAGGAAAAGCTGTATTTTTACTAATGCCAGATTAAATTTAACTTCAATAACCGGTTAGCACTTACGTTAAAAATAATCTATGTTGTCATGTGTTGTTATAGTTACATTGAATTAAAAATAAAGTTATAAATCTAATTACTAAGTAGATAAAGAACCACAATTATAGTTTTTATTTTGTATCATTACAAATGGGGTACATGTATATCTAAGATACAAGCTCCTGCTTAGTTAAGATATGCAGGTCTGCATAGATAGCTTAATATTTAACAAAAAACTTGTAGCTCTAATGTCAGAAAGTATCATAGACTGAGATAAAACTGAAATTTTAATTGTTTCAAATACTTAAAATGTTTTTAATTATTTTTTTATTGAATCATGCCTTACGGAAACTTTAACATAATAATATCAGATCAATTTATATTCACCCTCACACAAATGGAATTTACGTTTTGCGAAACCACATACTAAATTTCCGCCTTAAATTTATTCACAATCATTCAAAATAATATAAAATAATTATTTTTTAGCATAATAAGAGATAATGCAATGTAACCAAAAATCAAAAAGTTCATTTCTTTGTGACCCACAATGGAAGTGAGAGATTTAAGTTTTGATTGTAAAATACGTGCTACTTTTTTAGACAATTCTGTATGCCTACGAATAATTATCAAATTAAAATATCTAGACCAATCAATCCTTATATTTTATTTAGGCATAATTTTTTTGTTTAGTATTCCTAAAAAATTAAAAAAAAATTGTAAAGATGCTTGTAAATATATCTACGACGCCACAAGATAAGCAATCGTATGTTTACGCTGTGGGCGAGCTATGAAAACCGTAATAAGGCTTCGTGTCCCAACCTTTAACTGACAAATTTTACAGAATTTATAATTTGTTCACAAGCGCTGTTTCCAAGCCCAAGATTTTTAACTAATTTAAAAAATAAGGTCGTCAATTCGGTATACTTGAATTGAGAAATTATGTTATAAATTAACCTCATATTCATAGCGTTATCAATTGGATTGACTTTGTAATTTAAAAAAAAGTTGGTATCAAATGTTTAACTTTTGGTACATATGTTTGTACAATTTTACGAGTAATTTAATAGTGTTCATATTTATTTTAAACAATAATTTAAAGACATTTGTTTGACATTTGTATACACTTCAGATTTTAGAAATAACTCAATAAAGTACCTAACAGAGCAGACAGAAAAACATGAAACATATTCCTTAGACAGTTTGGAATCTCTTAGCGCTCTATTACCTCTTACTAGAGAAGAAATATATAAAATTATTTTCCCGATAAAATAAGACGAAAAACGTAGGAAACGTACGTAGATATTCAATTTGCCAGATTTTTATAACATACTACTGTCACTCAATGTGACAATAAACTGCTACTTGTACCTATACATCAAACGTTATGTACGGCGGCGTACAATTCTTCATTGTCCGCGTCGCGTTCTCTATTGATTTGTTATAGGTATTTTTTTCTGCTTAAAGTCACTGCCACGAGTAAGTCTGCTGCTAACTAGCTAAGGGGGTCGACAATCTGTACCTACATAGGAGATATTAAAAAAAAATATGTTTGGATATTACTTTAAGTCGATTGTAATAGAACTCGGTGCGCCGTTTTTAGATTTTTTGTCTGTTTATTTCAACGCACACAGCGCAAAAACGGCTGAAACCATCATGATTTTTGGTGCGTAATGCCTATGTAGTATTAGGTCCTGGGAGTGACATAGGCTCCTATTTATCCCGAAATAATGCGAGCGAAGCCGCGTGTGTCCGTACTGGATCTGCACAAAGGCATATTTTTAACAAATTCAGTATTTAGTTTGTGCTTAGTATTTAGTTTACATAATTTTTAAGTTAAGTAGTAAGTTTATATTTTCTATTTATTAAATTTAAGTTTAAATTAAACCTTTGACTTATTTTTCCTGACCTACTTTCTTACCATGCTACTCTAATTAGCTAGCGTATAAATCACCTGGCTTAGTATTGCAACAGTTGAAGCGTGCCCGAAGTTGCCGTGGCTTATCTCGCGGCAATGCTGGCGGCATGCCAGCTGCTTTGTAATGGATACTTGCCGCCGGCATTTTCATGCCTTTCAACCTCGAACCTGTAAAGAAAGAAATAAATAAATTTTATCAACAACCAGCATTAGCAGACAAAAAAATCACAATTTATAAAAACACAGTACCTAAAAACTAAAATAAAGATTTTCATCATCAGGTTCATCAAATGGTATTGTAATTCACAAATAATTATCTATCACTCATTTGAAATCATATTACTCGCTTGCTTTAAAAAAAGAAAAAGTAAACATGCACTTGATAAAAAATGATCTATTAGCCATATTAAAAAAAACCACCATGTTATCCAAGAACATGTAATGAAATAAGTAGTAACAAAATAAAATGCAAAAGACTTAAATTAAATATATATTTTTTCTGCTACCTAACCATCCCATGAGCGCTCGCACAACCCAACTCTTTCTTTATCTACTCACTCAGCGAATTCAATGTTGTACAATCCATCTCTAGCACCCTGGTAACCCATAGCAACCTGAGATAACGATCATCCTTTCACCAGACTGTGTTCATCAAACCATTGGATCAGATCTACGAATCATTGACACTATAGAACTGTAACTCATTACAAATATCGCGTCGAAATGCTTCCACATTTTTATTTTCCTTATTGAAAGTAGCATTGTTTATACGAATTACACTTATACCATTCTCTTTCCCATACACTACTCGCAAACAAAGCTTGCTCGTGATTAGTTAAAATGTCGGAATAAGCTGAATGCTGCCGCAGTTTGTCCGCGGTAGCTTGCTAAGAGGTTAAGTCCCGTGCATCGACTCAACCACAGCGGCTGCGGTTGACCATCTCGTTAAATTAGTTTTTCGGCTTACGTTTCTAAAATAACAATTATTCATAGGATTAGATAAAACATTCAATAGCACAGATAAGACGCTAGAACCGCGTTTATCGCTCCTTCACTCATTCAACAGAATGCCGAAAGAAATTTCCGAATCGAATATTTCGAGAATTCGACGTCCGCTATAAATTTCGCATGTTTACGATGGTTACGCACAACGTCAGATTAAATTATTACTGTTTTTTTCTTCATTAAGTGCTAATGTAACAAATTAATAAGTTTACAATCTTTGGGCATAAAACATAAGCATTAACAAAAGTTAATATGTTTCTTAATTATTTTGCCATTTCGATACGATACCTGCCACCATGCCTATATATTAGTATGCTGTATAGGAAAACCACCTTCTTCTCTCTTCTTTTTTCTTGACTGAAAGTTTGTGATTTGTGAATATCAAAAAATCAATCAGTCTTCACCAAATCACTTAAAAATAAGAATACTTACAGAAAACTAGACACTGTCTTAGAAAATACCTGGATTTTCCTTTATCTCATTATGATGATAACTTAACACACATTTTGTTACATTTAACTACCGATTTTTATATCTCCGATCGGTTGTTGTGCGAAATCGCTTTTATTGAGTTTCTATGTAAACAACTTGTCAACAAGAGTCCCCACGCGCCCTAAGGGCACAAAAGACCTCTTAACTGAAGGGTTACGAATAACTTGTACATATTTTATGAAGTGATAAAAGATTGGTTATGAAAAGTGATTACAAAGTTAATCCAATCAAACTCGTCGGAATTGGATTTTGACCTTCGATTTTATGTTAGATACCTCAAGGTCTATTGAAAATAAATTATGGAGAGTGTAAAAAGTCGAATTGTATCGTTATAAACGGAATGGGTTGTACTTAACCGTAATTCACCTGATGGTTAATTGATTGTTATGATCTAGGATGGAGCTTACTTAGCCAGTAAGACTTATGCATAAAGCTGCATCTCATTAAGTCGAATTTCCTCATTACTGAGGGTTGTGACTCCCCCGCAGAATTAATACGCTAGGGGAGTTCTTTTGGGCAGATACATCGTGGTGGGCGCCCGGCTCCTTCCACGGAAGACACATGTCCTCGGAAATTGTGGTCCTCAAACAAGTCGGTTTCCTTACGATATTTTCCTTCACCGTTAAGCGAGTGAAAATCCATACTTAACTTGAAAGTACAAGTCATTGGTGTAGGGCCGGATTCGAGCCAGGATGAAAAGCAGACACTGGAACCGATGAGCTACACTCGCTTGTTTTAATGTAAGGTAAGACAAAGAATCAAGTGTTAATCTAAGTGTAGACTAGAACTTATGATTAAAGCTGCATTCTTTAAGTTATATTTTTCCTCTTTGAGTTGTATTCCTCCTTTTTTTTCTACCTACCTGAGTCGTGACTCCTCCGCCAAATACATCTTGGTATCCTTCGACGGATGACACCATATTTACAGATTTTGTAATCAACAAGTGCGACACATCAGAAAGTTGAGCAGACGCTTCCACTACCGAGCCATACTTTAGGTAAGTCCTCTTTTATTGTGTAAAACTATTATTTTTCCATATTTCCATACCTACAACTCGAGTAGCATAGTTACCTCCACTCTCGTTGATTGTTCGTCGGTAAAATGTCAAAATAAATATATCAGTCCGGGTTTTATCAGTATTTTTGCGCCCCAATACATTTCATTGTGCCAGCGCTGAATTTACAAAAGGTATTTTATTGGACATTTTGTCAACAATAAAGTTATCAGTTACAGCTATGTATATTTTCATATTATTTTTTACTATTTGGCTTTTGTTGAGAGATATTTTGTCCTAAATGTAAGTAACAGGCAAAGCGGGTAGTTTTTGGATGAGTTACCGTAATGTAGCTATTATTAACTTTAAATGAGTAACGTTGGAAATGTTTCTCGTAAAAAAAGATACATTGTTTTTTTTTTTTTTTAGGCGGAATCTTTATTTTATTGTAAATTTTAAAATATTTAATAAATAAAGTATTGACTGCTCCGTTAGCTTAGTTGGTAGTGGCTCTGCCTTCTAATCTAGGGGTGCGGGTTCGATTCCCGCATGGCACAAGTAATTATAAATATAAAAATTTGTAATTATTTGTGTTAAGTCTGGTCGTTTCTATGTATAATAAGTATGTATTTAAAAAAGAAAAAGTATATATGTATTATATCCGTTATCTAGTACCCATGATACAAGCGTAAGCTTAGTATGGGGCTAGATGGCGCTGTGTGATATGTCCTGAAATATTTATTTATTATTTTATATTTTCTTTAATAATTACAATAAAAACTCAAGAAATATCAATCAACATAGCTGCTTTTAATTTATTAATAGCCTCGAGTTCTATCTCTCTTCCACTTTACGCATATATATAATGATTGTACAGCTGTTTGAACGAGTGCCTACACTATGAAATTCTAAATTGGATTTCCCTTTTTCACACATACCTGTTCAGTACTATAAAAAGACAATAGAACCCAAAGAACAAATCTATCTATTTTTTTAGTAATATTTTTTTCCGAATCGCTTAACATTGCGCCACAGTAAGCAAACTCTTTTCATGATATTATTATTTATTTATAAATAGTTTACAAAACAGGCACTAAGCTAAAAAAAACACATAATATAATAGTAAATAAGAAGATAATTACGAACACTTAAAGCCCTCTTGATGCAGACCTAACTAACAATTTTAAGATAATTACTTACAGGATATACACATATATTACTTGCTACTTTACCCATATAAAATCTGTCTATCCTATTATAAACATTTTAGTTAATCATATTTCCTATGCCAGACCATAACAGCCAGACCGCTGGATAGCATCAATACTTGACATACACAAACACATTTATTATCACGGATCAATCAGCATGCTGAAAAATGACGTGATATTTGATATAGGTTTATCACGCGAATTAGTGTGGCGTAATTTTTTTTATCATTGGACAGCCAGTCACCTTACCATGAGGTTACCTTAAGCGACACTCACACAAGCTATATGTAAGTATAATAAAAAAATATTATACATTGCACACAGCGCCACCTAGCCCCACACTAAGCAAACGCTTGTGTCGTGGGTACTAGATAACGGATATAATACTTATATACTTTTATTTTGTAAATACATACTTATTATACATACAAACGATCAGACTCAACACAAGAAATTTTAAGATTTTAAAGTTCATAAATACTTGTGTCATTCGGGAATCGAGCCCGCATCCCTAGATTAGAAGGCAGAGCCACTACCAACTAAGCTAACAGGCCAGTCAAAGTACTACCTATAGTTTGTAGTAATGTGTGCTGAAATCATCATTTTTCTGACCATAATGAGACGTCTATGTGTCCTGTTGTAGTCGGTGCGGTATTTCGCCTCCAAACTTGAGATTTATTATTTTTGTTTTTTAATTTGGGAGTTTTTTTCGCTCAGCGAGCGTTCTCGCTTTGGCGAGAACGAAATTGTCTGTTAGAAGTCTTTGTTAACTGATTTTCATCCTGTTTCTTTTGGGTCGAGACGGTTTACGTTAAGATTTATCTTGTTTCGTAGAATGAGAGATTGGATTAAAAGTCTTTTGAAATTGTCGAGCATTTAAATGGTCAAAGAAATGTTTGAGAAAGGTGTTGGGTGAATGTACTCCATGTATATTTAATAATGGTTATGTAAATAGTTAATTTAGTATACACGCCTTAATAGAGAAGGTTACATATTTAGGTATATGTTTAAAAATGTACTTATCTAATTATCATGAATATTATTTACCGATATGTTGAAAGATATGTAGTTCTTACGCCAAATTATAAACCTCACATTTGCATCTCATGGATTTTACAATGATTGGAATGAATTTTATTATTATTATACATACTTATATTAAATCAAATTCATCACATATTCATGTTGTATTGACGATTGCTCATAATGGCGTATGAATATGAATACTTTAATAAGTTGAGTCATGACATAACAGAGGTCGTTAGAATACACTCAAAACATGGCATTATAATAAATCATAGCAAAAATATGAACATTTACACTTTTTTACAAAAAAAAAATCGAAATTGTCCCTATACAGCCAAAAAATAAACAAATAAAAGTCTGCGCCATATAACCTAAGGTTCTTCTAAATGTTTAGGTTATAAAAGATCATTGCTTCGTTAATTAAGTACGTAGGGCTCTAATATATTCCAGCAGCTGACTTTGAGTGGGTCATAAACAGAAAATAAAGAGAAATAAGTAAATACTTGCACTTACTCGTACCTACATATATAGAGAACAGTTTTTTTTTTAAATTATGTATTAATTGTGTGATTTAATAAGTGTGATAACACTTATGATTATACATTCCATTTTGGGTGCTTCCGTGGGTCGGATGACACGTTCATTGTAGGTCCCGTCTGTTTGTCTAGTACGGCAGTCGTTAAGCCAGGTCAGAAGCCTCTTAGGGTGGTTCGAAAACTTTCGACACCAGAGTTGGCCACTCTCATTCGATAAGAAGAAGAACACTTATGATTGTTATGAAGGCGACAATTTGTATGAAAGTGTTTGTGTATGTTTGTCTGTTCTTCCTGTTGAAACGGCGGAAAACTATATTTACATTTGATTTTGAGGCTCTTGACTATCAGATCATTTGAAACAAATCAAGTAGAATGCTTGTAACTGAATTGACAAATATATACGTAGATACTAATGCTTTTTAAGATGAAAGTATACCAATCAGGTCACATTACTTATCTTTTAATACGTGGAAGAATTGCATTTACGCATCCCCGCACTCCCCCTGTCAGAATTTTCACTTCACTACCGACTAAAACCTACCAAGATGTCCCTTCGTCCCGGCAAGGGCGGGTTTCGCGGGCAAGCGAGCAATACTCCTCCACAATTTGAGAGTTATATCTTGCTTCATAAATTCTTACCATCAAAAAAATCTTTTTACCTTTTCTTATTGATAACCTCCTTATGTTGAAGACGTTTCATAATCAGCCCAAACCAGGTACAAAGGGCCTAGCTAGCACCCTATAAACAAGGCTCCACTCACGTCTGTTTTCATAATAAACTGGAGAACTGAAGTGACTCGCTTTATTGCGCTTTCTCGTAAAATTTTGACTGCTCCAGCCTTAAAACGATCGTGAAGAGTAAAGTATCTCTAAGTAAGTACAATTGGCGTCATACTTGCTCAGTTAAAGATACTCGTACCTATACCTAGTCTGTTTGTCTCTGCTTGTTTGTAAATAATTTTCAGTCTAGCTCACAATGACGAATTTTTTATGAGTTTTATGCCTATTAGTGCAGCTTCTGCATTAATAGGTATATTTGGAACTGTGTTCGTAGTTTTGTTTGTCTGTTTGTTCCCATATTTTCACGCCACAGTAAATATAAGATTCATAGGGGATTTTAGAATGTTGGTTTTATAAGAATTTGAAAGAGACATACGCTTCTTTATAACCCCGTTTTAAAATTCTTCATGCTCCACGCATAGACGTCATAAATAACATGAAATTAAAATAACTGAATAAAACCAATGAAAATAACCGATACACAATTATTTATTTTTATATTAGGTATATGTTAACTAATTACCATTTAATGGTTTCAGGTAAGTCACAAATATCAACGTTTACTGAAATTAAAAACTGATCATTTAGTGTAGGTAAGTATACAAAATCGTATTAAAACGAAAAAATATACTTACCCAGTATTTCAAACACTAAACTATGAATGAAATGATACTTTTGAAACTTCTTTGATATTTAATTGAGATATACTAAACTTATTCAACTTATTTAGTTACCATGCAGCCTAAGCCCATGACTAAGACATGTTTAAATTCACGGCCGATTTTCCCACTTACATCTCATTCCTACCTACCCGGGTTCAAATCCCACATCCCCACATTTATTTTTGCACGCACGACGATAATTCGTTCAAAATTCACTCGATCTTCCGAGCAATTCAACAGAAACCTCCACATCGAATCCGATCGTCCTTCGCGACCTAACAAATTCGATAATGTGTAACATAACTCAGCCCATCTTCTCCTTTGAAGGAGATTCGAATTTATACCCTATTACAAAGGGACAAGGTTCACACAACTGCAAGGATAATGTTGTAAGTAATAGCGCTTTACGTACAGTTATTAAGTTATGGAACACATATTGCACGGATGCGACAATAGAGCAGAGGGTTAACTTAGAACATTATAGATATAAATGTGTTGAGAATTGTTGTACTTACAATGTCAAAATAATATATGGAATAGATTAAATTTAAAATATACGCAATTATGTAAACTATACTTACGTTCTTATTTCCAAGTACATAATGACATGTTTCGAATAAAGTCGAATGTGTGACTAACATAACAAGTAAAAATAGTTCTCCTGATAGGTACTATCGTACTAATTGTATTTTTTTACATCAAAAATGACCGTGACTATGTTTATTGCATGAATAAATATTAAATAGTACATGTTGTAGCTATTTTATGAGTCAACCGGATATTTTTACGACATTTTACTGTATGGTTTTCCGATAGGATAGGGATTGGGTTGCATTAGTACTTAATTTACTATGGAAGGTACCAAAACATTTTTTTATATTGCCAATAAGTTATACATCTGTTTTATTCTGTGATTGCTGTGAAATATGGAAGGCTGATAGGGTAGCGACAGATGAAATCGATTTAGTCTGAATTCGGATAATCGAGTGAACTATTCGATTTGGTCAGTCGAGGCCGAGTTTTAGTCGAATAATGGAGGAATTGATTTAGTACTCAATTGAGTATTGTTTATGTCAAAATTGTGTTATGTTTGATTATCTAAAAAATATTGAATCCTTCATATTTTACAGCAAAATAAAATTATATTCTGAACGATACACGATTTTTATTTCAACAGATATCAGAAAAAAATCAATGATAGCTCATATTTTAATGCATTTCTATGCTCAAAAATTGTGTGTTCTTACATACCAATGACAAAAAAATGATATATCAAAGTGAAAATTAACAAAAAAAAGTATTTCCGAAATTCCGAAAACTACACAAAACCACTCACCAGATTTCTCAACTGTTATTAACTGTCCCTAAGTCAAATAAAATGTAAAACGTTGAAAAGTGGCGTCCTCTGGCGATAGTAAATTATTTATAGGATCGACATTTTGTGGTAGGCCGGTGTAATAGAGGTAGACACAGTACATGCGTTTTAAATATTTTGTCACGTGTTTAATTTCAAGTTATAATAAAAAAAATGTTATATTTACTGGAAAAGTACTTGTAAAATCAAATTCAGCTGTGTAGTATATCTACAAAGTTTATGTATTAAACGAAAAAAAGTTAAACTTCAAGTGTCAAAATCAAAATGTGAAAAAAAACGGGGAAAATTATTCATCTTTGAGGGCTTCATTGAATTTAATAAAGACTAAGACATAAAAGCAATCAGCAAACAGTAATTTATCTACGGCTTTCTACTAAACACCCACTCGAGAAATTGCCATTAGTGCAATCGATGCACTAATGAACACATTATACTAATGTCTTGCTCGGTACATAAATAACGGTGCCTAATGATGCTCTAACGGGCCCCATTTGTTCTTTTATCTCATCTTGTTTTATCAATTATTTATTAGTGATACCTAGTACCTTTAATTTTATTTCTCTTGTTTACTTTTTTGTGAATTCATGTTTTTCAATGATTTTGTTAATAATTTACTTTATATTAATTAAATAGTCAGTTATCACAGTTTTATAAAGGATTATAACTGAACATATTTAGCTGTAAGTATTTAATATGTAAAAATTTAATATGTAATTTTGCATGCCGTAAGGTAGAATATGTTATTACTTATCACAAGCTTTACATCTGCTATAATCTAATAATTGTACACAACATATTCGCAAAATAAATGATTTGATTTGATTTAGAATAAAACGGCATTGTTTTGTTTATTTTATTGCAGTTTGGAGAAATTCAATAGTATATCATGTATTGTTGATGGTGTGTAAGTTATGTTTACAGCTAGCCAGAAAAAAAATAGAGATAATTATTATCTACTAGTGGACGCCCGCTCGCATTATCTATCTTAAATATATAAAACTCAAAGGTGACTGACTGACTGATTGACTGACTGACTGATATAGTGATCTATCAACTCACAGCCCAAACCACTGGACGGATCGGGCTGAAATTTGGCATGCAGGTAGATGTTATGACGTAGGCATCCGCTAAGAAAGGATTTTTGGAAAAGCCACTTTTAAAGGGGTGAAATAGGGGATGCAAGTTTTACTTCTTAATGCGAGCGAAGCCGCGAGCATCCACTAGTTTCAGGATATAAATAATGCGAGCGGGCGTCACAATACGTATATATTATGTATAAAAACTCATGCTGATCCGTTCAGCCGTTTTTGTGTGATGCGCGTATAAATAAATAGATAAACAGATAAATAGACAAAAATATGTATATTAATATTATAAAAACGGCTGAAACGTGTCATACTCATCCTCCTCCTTGCGTCGTATTCCTCATATCTGAGGGTCGTGACTACCATGGTGGTGGTAGTTTTCTTGGGTAGATACTCGGTGGGGCCCCACGTCCTTCCGGCAACACTTTTAGAGGATATTTATTCCTCAAGGCTCTTGAAGCCTCTTCCATCCTAAGACGGGTGTAAGGTTATACCGCCTATGCTCGGTCGCCATTGCCTCGTCTGTTATCTGGCAGGGGGCACCACGGCGACCTAAGGGTCGTCCGCCGCCAGCTATCCTGAAAAGGACCACTGACGCGTGCAGATGAGGTTGACAGTGTAGGGATCGGATCTTTGTTGTGTGATCGAATTCCGTTCTCCCCTTACCCCCCAAACTCATACTCATTGTCATACTCATACTCGTTTTATAGTTTACTTGCATTGTTTTCTAAAACAAATTATTGTTTTTTTTAATTATCAAGTAAGAAAGCAGCAAAGAAATCCATTGATTTCAGGAATATAATTTTTATCCGATATTAAGAAAAATGTGTTTATTGTTTCTTGTCTAGATACAGCCTTTTTAATAACACTCAAGGATTTATACAACTGAAATAACGATTAATACGTTTAGCGTTTTGTGTAAATTTGTATAAAATCAAAGATTTGATTTACTTATATAGGTTTTCAAAATAAAGGGGTCGTTATGTTTATTTTTCATACACCCAAAGTAAATGCAGGCAAATTAATTAAATTCTAACCTCCAATCAAAACATTGAGTTTTCACATAACAATTCCCGGGTAGCTTCAAACACTCGCTTTGAACAACAATAGCAATTTAAATAAACATTCATTCATCAAAAACTCGAATTTACACGTTTACCTTCCGAATAACAATTAAACATTTCTATTTTCGTGTTGGTGCTGCCCGAATTTGGAAACATTGAAGGTGGTATTACTGAGGAAATTGCTAGATATCGAAATATAATAAATATTTTGTTTAAAAATAAACAGCCCAACGATATCAATTAAATTAACAACTACATAATTCAACCTTACAAATAACAGTACCTCGGTCAACGTTTCAGTTTGGCGATTCAGCGAGGTAACGCCGCTAGCATTTTAGGCACCTTGCCCGCAGATTCTGATTTAACAGATTCCGATTTAAGTTTAGTAAAACTTAAATCAGAATCTGCGGGCAAGGTGCCTAAAATGCTGGCGGCGTTACCTCGCTGAATCGCCAAACTGAAACGTTGACCGAGGTAAGCGCCTACTCTCGGATCGTTAGAAATATAATACCCAATACAATAATTTGTTAACTTTGGCACGTCTTGTTTTCAGATACAGTTAGGAAAGTTAGTTTATACAAGAAAACATGAGTTTGTTAATATATATATATTATATATTATATTTCTCCCCTTTGATTATCTACTATTTCTCCCTTCACACTGAGCAACGGATCCTTGTGCAAGGAAAGGAGCAACGGTTCCTTGATTGTTAGAGTGGACTACTATGGACTTATGATGTCTTTATCACAAAACGTAGAACTTCAAAAATACTGAGTCTGTTTCATGGAACTAATATATAAAGAGAGAGATGAAATGAAAATCTTTGGTCTGTTTTCGTTGTTTGAAGTTTGACTTTGTATCTACTGTCATAATAATCAAACTATCTAAATGATACCAATGATAAACAACGTTTGAATTTGAAGTTGACATATTGATTGTAGTTATGTGATGTTTGAACAACAAGAACCGACTTTTATATTCTAAGTTCTAGACTAATATTTAAACCACGTTTTGTAATAAGACGGATTGGGTACTGATAGTAACACAGGCTACTATATATCCAGCCGGGACTAGTAAGGGTATATCTACGCTGAAGTTATATTATTCAACCACATCAACATTTTCCTACTTCTTGACTTCAGCGCTCTGAAAAGCCAATTCAGAAGTACGCTCTCAAATACAGTCAAGTCTATTGAATTGAAATCCTCTTGAAGCGTTCAAGATGCGAAAATATTTTGAGATACCTTACAACTTTACAAATGCACTTTGACAAGCAAAATTTATGGGATAATCATTCTTATTGATGTTACGTTAAAGTTCTATATGATAAATTTATGTGTTACAATGTATGTTGTGCGAAAATTCGATGGTTCTTTATCTGCGGTGATGATTTATGTGAAATGCTTTCGCACAATGGCATTTTTTCGTAACGCTTAGGATAAAACATGTATTTGTATCAAAGCATTTATTTTAGATTTAACTGCGATTTCACTCACGTGTTATAGAAAATGTTTAGGGATGATTTCTTAATGAAATGGGAAGCAATATAACTAATCTAACCAATCTCACTTCCTCGTCAATATATTGTTACTGTAACCGGATTCCGGACGCATACTTATTGAATTGAAGCGAGTGTGGCTTAGCGGTTCCAGTGTCTGCTTTTCATTCAGACGCACCCTGGTTCGAATCCGGCCCTACACCAATGACTTGTATTTTAAGTTATGTGTGGATTTGCACTCGCTTAACGGTGATGGAAGAAATCCGATATGTTTGAGGACCACAATTATCTGAGGACATGTGTCTTCCGTGGAAGGACCTGGGCGCCCACCACGATGTATCTGCCCAGGAAAACTTCCCTAACGGATTAATTCTGCGGGGGAGTCACGAGTCACGACCCTCAGTCATGAGGTATACAACTCAAGAGAGACTTATGGAATAGAAAAAAACAATGTATGGGATTACAATGCGCTCAGCGGGGGAATTTTTACGTCAATCTCATATATTGGTCTTTCTTTTCCATAAGTATGAGTCAGTACGCTCACTAAGGAACGCCTCTTGTCTAAGAGGGCTGTTCTCGGCCAACACTCAGTCAGAGCTTTGCTCCATCTCCATCTCTTCTGGCCAAGTGTCCTGCCCAGCTCCATCAGCACATTTTTCTCACTAAATATAAGTCCGTTTTTTAGCCAGATAAATATATTATATCCCATTTAGAATTGTTAACTGTAAATTAGAGTATTTAATGTTTTACTAATTCAAATGAATACTAAATAAATGTGTAACCTTCATTCATATATTGACATACGTTTTTTTTTAATCTGGATACAATACAGACAAAACCAAAGCTCCACTTGCCTCACACAAATTGAAGGCATTTTTCCGACTTCAAAAAAGGAGGTCATCAAGTCTTCTGAGATTATTTTTTTTATTAAAAGTTGTTTTACTGAAAGTTGTTAGGGCACCAAAACACCGTCTATAGATAGGCACCTCATCTAAATGTGTCTCGAGTAATTCCCTTCTTTCTCTCGCCTAGGAACGCGCGCGCTGAGTGCCTGAGTTATTGTTAATGTGGCCAGTTTAGAGGAATACGGAGGATATATTAAAAATAAATTTCTTCGTCTTTTTTTGTAGCAAAGTAGTATATTACATTTATCGCTGAAAACGATCTTTTTTTGGCAACCGTAGGATGGAGAGGAAATCAAAAAAAAGACTAGACAGGGTGTACAATAAAAGAACACATGAATAACGTATTTATAGGTCATTATGACCATATATCTATATACCCATAACTTGCGGTACCGAACTCAAATAAAAAACAAAACAGAATATGTTAAAACTGTGTAGGTAAAGTGATTTTTTCTTTACAAAAATGGTTTAAAGTCGTATTGCACGCACTGTTAAGTCTTAAAAACATAACAAAACTGAGAAAAGACTAGTTTTAAAACCGAGAAGTTTTTATAGCCAAGCGATTTTTTTAACTAAAACGGGTTTACACTAGACCATAATTTGCCTGATTGTAAGCAAAGACTAAGGCCTAAGATGGAGCGTGCTTACCCAATAAGAACCAATACACACTCGCTTTGAAGATAGCTGGATTATAGTGTGCGGGGAACAGGGAGTTAGGCAGGGATTCCACAACTTTGCTTGTTCCTTGTCCTATTAAGTAAGAAAACTTATTATACATACACAAACAATTATCACGTGAATTAAGTGTAATAGTTGGAAAAAAGCAAATTAGAATTGTTCTTTAAATAGTGTCCAAAATAACAGTCACCCTATCAGCCGGTGTTTAGTATTCAGTCGGCTCCGCCTAGAGACTGTCACTTCACGGAGAAAAGTCTAATTTATTTGTATAAGTGGAACCCACTAGGTCACTGCCGCTCGAGGAAAGAGACAGCAAACCAGAGAGGAAGTGGCAAGTGGGCGTGACTAGCCTGGTGAGGATTTGTCGGTAAGACTTAATTTCGTTAACAATAATAGATATTTTCGTTTAAGTGGCGCCACCGTCGTTTTTCTCTTTAAGTATTTATTTTAATCAGATTTTAATCTAATATTTCAAAAAACTTGGCATTGGATTTGTAGAATACTATTATAATTATGTTTATTTAACGCCCTACTAGTTTATAAAGTTGTATTTTCGTCCAAATTGCTGAAATGGATTCAATACGGCCACTTATATCGATTTAAATGATTGTGATGATGAGGTGGGTTAAATATTCACGATAACTATATAAAAATTATATCCTCATAACGAACACACAATACAAAAAGTAAAATGACTATTAGGTTTAGAAAAATAAACAAAGTTGATGAGGTAGATAATCCAAAATTATTTTGTGTATGTGTAACTTCGACGACAGCTTCAACGTTATACTTACTTCACTGTTCTATGCAGCCGCTACTCTTGTTTTTCTCACGCTGAGGAAAATCTATCCACTTTGAATAACAGTGTTTTTCCCGTTTCGTGTGTAAATGAATTTGAAATGTGTAAAAGAAAATTAAATTGTGTTAGTTTTGTGTATGTTGTGGTTCACCTAATCTTTTTCATGTCTTGAAGAATGTCTATTTTAGGGAACTTATTAGTAAGTTTTTAATCGCTGTTTTTTTTTAAATAAAATCATTTGCTAGGTAAGCGGTTGTGTCAGAATCGGAAATAAGGTATGATTTATAAGAAACCCAGGAAAACCCCGAACGACACTAATAAAAATGGTCAGATTTCACTAAGCATCCTTTTTAAATAAATCCGCATGAAAATGCAAAAACAAATTAGAAATAAATTAAAGTAAAAAAATCTTTACTTTAAGATTTCATTCATCCAATTTCTCGTCTCTTTAATATCAAGCGTCCAATAAATTCTCCATTGAAAAATTGCTGTAAAAATATTAGTTCCTTCCTAGAAGACCTGTAGGAAGCGACTACCGAGCCTTAGGGAAATGTTCCACGGCGGAGTTTTCTACAATCGAGCTAGATTCTAGACCGCAGGGATATCTAGGTATCTGGAGCTGTGCTAACTTTGGATTGGACTTGGGTTTCCGTTTCAGTACAGGAATGCTCGATCTCTTCTGTGTTATTTTCATAGTGTGATAATGTGATAAATTACATAAGTTTCTTGTGGAGATGCATGCATTATTAAACAACATATGAATCATCCTTTGGAATCACTCAGTCCATTATAAAAACTGCATCAAAATCCATTGCGTAGTTTTAAAGATTGCATAGATACATAATGTAATACATAAGAACCGACGCGGAAAGCGACTTTGCTTTGTACTAGGTATATAGTGATCATATAATACCCAATTCTTACGCACGGCGTTTCTTAAACGCACTAAGCGACACAATTATCTTTTTAATTTGGTATTTTTTTCTCTTGGCTAAATGTGTTTAACAAAGTCGTATTGCTAAATTAGATTTAGAAAATCTCTACACTCCATATCGTAATAACTTTAGAAAAAGCTAAACAAACCCTTTTTGTCGAGATTAATAAATTAAGTACTCAAACTTAACTAGAAAAGAAAAATTAGACTCAAACGACTGACATCCGCTTTACACAATTACCTAAAGTAGACCTAATTGCTTTGCCAGGTTTTTCAAGACTCAAACAATGTCTGAGATGTCTTGAAGTAAGTAATTGTAGAAATTAGAGAACGGTTTAAAAAGTTTAGTTATACAAGATCTAAAGTTTAATTAATTAGACGGATTTTACTAATCGCGCGTTGACAGCAAAATATATTTTACAAAAAAAAAACCATTTGTATTTTGAAACAAACGAATCGATATAAAAATGTATGTCTCGTCTCCACCAATTAACCATGCGCTTATAAGATAGGTTTCCTATAATTAATTGCTTACATTTGACTGTCACATATATTGGCGTTCTACATATTAGATTCCTCAATGAGAGCTACCGTTTTTTGACATTTCAAACCTTACGATTCTAGTAATTTGTAATTTTTAATTTATAATTTTCTACGACATTATTTGACGAAGCCTCTTTACAGCTGATAGTAAAACTTATTTAACTATAAATACATATTTAAATTAATTAATTGCCCTCTAAAATATGTTATTACCAAAAATTTTAAATTTGTCATTAATAATCAATATATGTACTTATGTAATGAATATAATTATAAAAATATTGACGATGTTAATCTTGAAATGTGCTTCCCCTCTAAGATATTTATTAGAGACAGTGAATGTAACATGACTTGATTTCAAATAAATTATTTCATTTCATTTCATTTCATTTCATTTCTAGTACCGATCCTAGCAGCAAATTGGTGAGGTTTGCTTAGTATGAGAACATTTGGACCTCACGTTGTCGGTACTAGCGCCTCTAGCAATGATATTACACGCGGTGGCCCTCATTAGAGTGTTAATGTACAATAGAATGAAGAATCTATACTAATATTATAAAGCTGAAGAGTTTGTTTGTTTGTTTGAACGCGCTAATCTCAGGAACTACTGGTGCGAATTGAAAAATTCTTTTTGTGTTGAATACACCATTTATCGAGGATGGCTTTAGGCTATATAACATCACGCTGCAACTAATAGGAGCGAAGAAAACATGGAAAATGTGGAAAAAACGGGGAAAATTATTCATCTTTAAGGGCTTCCGTTGCGTGCGCTGTGAAAATGGTTTAATTCGTGGGTTACAGCTATAATTTATGAAGCTGCAAATATGATGCCCAAAATAACTATTACACGCGGACGAAGTCGCAGGCACAGCTAGTCACAGAATAAAATCGTTTCCTCAAGAATTAAATTTGCAATCGCACGTTCGATTTCAAAATTTGAAGTAAAACAACAATAACATTGTTTTGTTTTATACTAGATTTTATTTAACATTCCTAACCAACTCAAGGTAATACTCAAAGTTAACAAACTAGGATTGTGTTAACCTTTCCAAATCCTGAAAGGAGTTTGGAATACTATAGGAACTTTGTGCGATGCTATTGAAAATTTTTGGTGAGTTTACTCGGTTCAGGTTGCATTCAGACAGCTATTGGATCTATACGAAATTCCATTATACTTGGGGAAAATAGTAAACAAACCGCCGGCTCTCACAAAATCACTAAACTTTCGATGAAATCACTCCACTTCGGTATTTTAATAGTTCTTGGACACAAACGGTACATGTATGCTACTATTTACACACGTAGAACACTATGATTCAACATAATTACGCTGTATTTCAATAAATTACGAAGACGTGATCAAATCAGCGAAAAATCTTTCGACAGCTTTGACAAACACTCTATGATAGACTTTTAACGTTGTCTATGTTTTAGTGATGGGAATGGTATTCAAAGAATGAACGTAAAATAAGACTAGGAGAATGAATGCTTTCATTTGCAACATATTATTATCAAAATACTTTTATACAATATAAATAAAAATATATAATATGTATAATATAATTACTGGGTTATTCGTGGCTATTGAGATTATTAAAATTTATAATTAAATTAATTATTAAAATTTATAATTTTAAAATTTGGTATGGCTATACGTCAAAAATATGTCATTGTACGAGTGAGAGATACGACTTGGATATCGTGCCTCTCGCTCGCATCAGTCTGAACGAGCTAGTAACGAACCGATAGCAGCATTCGTCTCGTAACTTCCATCGATGTCTTACGTTTCGGGTGCTCTTACATTTTTGATTTTCGACGACCTGGCTTTATTACGGACTTGTGAGTGCTTTCTGGATTGGATTTATTGGAGAAATGGACGCCCACAACTTTGAAAAGTGGTAATTTTAATGCTTTATACCTGCTGTCTCTTCTATGTTTTATGTCGATCACTACCTGTATTTTCGTTTTTTTTATTTTGGTGAGTCTCAGCTCAGTAATGTAAAAATTTTTCAGGTTCGAGAAAATTTTAGAAAAAATAGAACCAGGATCTGTTATAGTAATGGACAATGCACCATATCATTCGAGACTTGTGGAACGGGTACCAAACATGAGCTGGAGGAAAGACGACATACAAAAATGGCTGCAAGAAAAAAATATTAATTTTGAAGTTCACGAAGTAAAAGCACAACTAATAACGAAATTTAGCAAAGAAAATTACAATAAAAAAGTAGTGGACGAAATGGCAGCCGTTAAAGGTGTGAGTGTGTTACGTCTTCCACCTTATCATTGTGAACTAAACCCGATAGAATTGATATGGGCTCAGTTAAAATCCTACGTAGGAAGAAACAATAAAACGTTTAAAATGTCGGAAGTCAAAGAATTGATAAGGGAAGGCCTCAATCAGATTGGTGCGGGGTCATGGTCAAAATGCGTGCAACACGTTATTAAAGAAGAAGACAAAATGAAAAATCTAGATGGAATGATAGACCAGGCAACAGACCAACCAACTCCGAAATTTATCATTCATTTAACGGAGAGTAGTGACGACACTGAAAGCGAATCTGATTTTTAAATAAAAAATATTGCCTTAAGAAAATGTGTTTTTATTTACCCCTGGTTTTGACATGTAGGAACTGATGTGTAGAATGTGATAGAAGTAAGTAGGTACCATCTGTCTGTTACGGCATTTTAGAGTACTTTAAGTAAGATCACATAAACAAGATTTCACCCACCTAGCACAACCTGTATCTGAGCAGGTGCTGTTTAATCTAGGATTTTCTGGTAATTTGTAGCTTCTAGGGAAAACAAACATGATTATAGGTTTTAATACATTTTAGGTTTAAATATTAAGAGCAAAATTTTTATTAAAAGTTTGTTCATACTTGTAAATAAAATAAATATTTAAAATATTAGATTCATATGTTCATTCACTTAAATTCAAATTGTCGTTCATTCGACCTAACCACATCACTATTTGTTCACTCTTTGTCTATGGTTTTGGTTTGTTTACTATTTTCACAAAGTATAATGGAATCGACTTTAGTTAGCATTGTCTTTGTCGAGAACGGTTCTAGTTTTCTAATAAAGAAGTCACATAAGAATTTATTTTGTGGAAAACAAGGAAATTCATTCCCCCTCAATTCTCTCGTGGAAAATGTACACAAGTGACTTGCAACGAGATGTAGGTATAGTGATCTTATTAATCTGTGTATCGAAACATGTTATATATAAGTACTTCATCATCATCATCATCATCGCGTTTTTTACTTGAGAACTGGCACAATACAAAGGTATGGCCAAAGAAAAATAATAATATAATGTCCTTTGACAGTTTGATTTAATATGTAATGTTGGTGTTAGTATATTGCAGTATTCTATTATATTCTTTATTATATTATTTATCGATCTTGTTGTCCTATTTGATTTGATAGATAAGTAGATAGATAAACTCTTTATTGTTGACACAAAATTTTAAAAATAGTACATAACACAAATTATATCTAAACTAGTGCCACATCAGCAGAATTATCGCTGAAAGAGATCTCTTCCATCTTCATCATGCGATTTCTTCTTTTTCATGTTAGTGCGTCAACAATATCAGAGGCCAGGTTTTGAAAACTCTTGACACCAAAATTAGCCACTCTTATTAAAGTAGTAATGTCATACATTCAGGTTTAAGTATGTATTTACAAAATAAAAATATATAAGAATTATTATATTCATTATCTAGTACCCACGACACAAGCGTTAGCTTAGTGTGGGTCTAGATGGCGATGTGTGCAATGTCCCGGAATATATTTTATTTTATTTATTTAAGTCCATTGCCTGACATGCCAGTTTAGTTGGTATTGGCACTGGTCCCAGCCACTGTCATCAAAATATTAGCCACGGTTGAAACAGTTTCAACCATTGCGACTCTATTGGACAATTTGCCGCTAAAGTAGGCAGTGTACTAAAATAATACTGGAGACTGGTTGGTTAAGAAATTAACAAAAATTGTTATTAAACATATAAGGGGTTAGTAAGATAGTCCGAAACAAAAAGGTTATTTTTTTAATTTGACTTAGCTCTTCTTTTTAATTGCCTTAAAACTTGAGATCTTCAGTTGTGGACTGGCACCGTTTTACAGTTTTAATTGAAATAAATAATTTATATTTAATTAATATTTGGGTGATATCAACGTTTGATATTAGTGAATAGAACTTATTATAAATAAATTTAAAAATATGAATAGGTACAAGACACAGATACTTAGTATAAGAAATAAACAAAATTATAAATATATATATAACAATATTAAAATGGTAATATGATCCGATATTAGTGTATCATGTCATAAAAAAACTGTCGATATATTCAAGTCACATAAATTATTATGAATCCAAGATACCAGACCAGTGATATTGGTAATACCTCTGATTTATGGCAACTCAGATAATATGACTGGCATAAGCGACAGATAAAAAGTGAAAGGTGATAAGAATTGAGACCCGAATAATAATTTCGGCAGGTCACTCACCGGCTCGTTGGTCTAGGGGTATGATTTTCGCTTAGGGTGCGAGAGGTCCCGGGTTCAAATCCCGGACGAGCCCAAATCTTTTTGGTGAATTTTCCTATCATCGGGTTAACCTTTATAATTTGTTAAATTTGTTATTTCAATTTTTAATCAAGGCGATCTAGTTTCATCGATCATGATTATATTGGCTTCAGAATTAATTAAGTATTGGTTCTCATAGTGACATACGGTTATGCATAGCATACATGTCATCTTAGTTTAAGCATTCTCATCAATAACCATTATTTCGTTATAGGCGGGTACATAACTTCGATAGCAAATTACTACTAATATTTAACACTTTCTTATTTACCTCTCAAGAGCTTACAATATACCCGCAGCTTGGAACATTCTAGAAATTAATTAAACCAACAAAATGAGGTGTTTGTACCATTCCTTTGTTACAGAATTGATTGAAGCATCCATTATCTGTTTAATTTGGACCTCAAATCCCAGATTGAGGCTCAGTGCCGCCCTCTGTTAAACACAAGGCGTCTTCGAATCTGTTGCTAATTGAATTTAGTTTGTAAAGAGAATTGCATTACATTTTGTGGGGATTTGTTGACGATGTCGATTTGCGTAAGTGAATGTAGGTTGATGCAAGACTACACTTATTTTTGCACTTAACGGTTTTTAATAAGATTATTTTTTTTTATTTAATGTATTTTGAATTAACAAAGCCACCTGGATCGTAAAAAAAAAAAAACATTGTAACAAATTATGACAAGTGTGACAAGCAACCCGATACTTCTTTCCTCTGACAATCATGTAAAAATAATAATTATAAACCAAATTAAATCAACGAACGAACTTACAAAACTATGTGGATTGTAAAAACATTTTGGACATTGTAACAAATTATAACTAATCAACAATAAACACAATAGCTTCCTTGCTCCAGCCCATACTTGAAGTTAAGAACTCATAAATTAAAGACATTAAAATGTTAACATAATTCACTGAAAACGGAAAACCAATAGTAAAATGCAATGAATTAAGTTATCGCAAAATTGCAATTCAAATGAGATTCCGAGAGAAGAGATGAGGAGTGAAATAATTCGAAGCTTTTCTTTCCGACCAATGGAGGAAGCTGATTGGTCAATTCATAGATTTTGTATGTGAAAGAAGTGGCTGTTCCTAGTGACATTATATTTTAGTCACTAGAATTAGAGTTATACTCATTAGGCATGATTAAAGTGCCTCGTAAATATGTTAATAAATGTTATATTACAACCAGTTTTTGCCTGTGGTTTCGTGTCTAGGCGTTATTACACTTATAACCCACCTCAATCACTTTAACTATTAACAAAAGCTGCATCGAAATCTGGATTTTGAAAGATCTAAGCATAATGCATACAGACAATAGGGAAAGAAACTAAAAATTACTTACTACGTAATATTAGTGATAAATTTGTTAAAACAAGAAAAAAGATTAATCAAGTGATTATCTGCTGTGTTTAATTTGTAGCTAAAACTAAAATGTATGAGAATGTACAAATAAAGCTAGACAAAGGCACCAAAAGTTTCATCGTTAGCCAAATAGATAGAAAATGCCTGTAACACTAACGGTCCGATATAAAGAAAACTTTTAAGGGTCTAGATCACCGCTTTAGGTTTTATGCTCAATATATCAATCGAAGCTTAAAATAACAGAGTAACCAAAACAAGTAATACAGTAATATTATAAATAAAACTGTTAATTGTGTGAAACAACTCCACCTATATCATGTTCCTTTTATATTTGTAATTCTAATTTGAACAATCATTTATAAAACAAAAATACTTATTTTAAATTTATCTAGAAAATGAATTCAAAAATAAATAATAAACACCATTTAATTTAATATTATACCTATATAATATAAGCTGTTACAAGGTGGCGTTTTTTACGGGTGCCATTTTGTTTTCAAAATGGCCGCCGTATAGAGACTCGGGTGAATTTACGAGTTCAACTCGCAATTTATTGTGGTGACAAATAAACTGTTCCCGGAAATTGGTCCGTTTTAAATCAGAGCACAGTTTAAAAAAATGGGTCAAAATTTGCAAAGCAGATTTTCAGCTCAATCTCTTTTTAGACAGGCTTGTTCGGTCGGAACAAAATGACTAACATGTGCTGTTAACACAGAACCAGTAACTATTGTAGTTATGTTTCAGTAGTTTCCGGTAAAAAAATCCGTATCTATAAAACTATACTGAATTTTTAATTATCAGACTGGATTTAGAAGAAGAACGGAAGATAATAAGAACGCAAATAAAACTAGATATCAAATTTTATCAAACCCTACTAATCAAGATAAATTAGCCAGTATGAACAAATTTATCTATTACCTTCAATTAACCTATTGTCTCCCGAATTCCACACAAACTCAGTTGCTTATGTTTTGCACTACTCTCAATAGGCCAGTGTTACAAAAAGAGACCCATATCATTTACTCTGTCAGAGACATAGCGGCTGTGATCTTATTAATGATCAACATATTATATTGGAGTGCCTATTCATTGTGAATGAGTAAGAACCATCATGGTAATGGCAGGACATAGAACGGTACGATACCAATTCTTTAGCAAGTCAATGGTACATTTCTTGTGTAGGGTTGTCTGAAGGAAACCCATTTATTTCAGTACAGGTATGCTTCACCGTCAACCACAGTAACGCTAGGGCGGATATCTTTTCATGTGAGTTTAGGTTCAAAAAACTTACACTAACATGTGTTGATAGATTTTCATCCAGTTTTTCTTGTTAGCTATGCTTACTCATAACAATTACTGATAACAAGCTCTCACTTAGAAAAAAAATGTAGTGTTTTATGTTCTTCGGCAAAAATCATGTCTTACTAACTTATATACAACCAAAGCCTGCGGTGCGTACTTATAATGATGGTCTTGCTTACTTCTCCGACTCTACTATAATTGGATTTCATGTTTGATTGTGAGCCATTGTCCCACTGAGACCCATCTAAGTACCGGCTGCATTGTTTAACCACAATTTGAGAGTAGGTATTATACAGAGTTATGGGGAATTTGTGCTGGTATTTTATCGTTTAGAAATAAGAGCTGACGTTTATTTATGTGGACATTTAAGGTCGCCCAATGTAATTGATTACCTTTCACCCTTTTATGTGTGAATTGTGTTCTTTATTTTGGTGTACAATAAAGCATATTTGATTTGATTTGATTTCTAACCTTACGATTCATTAGGTATGCTAGCGGAAAATTGGTAACGCTTGCTAAATTATAAGAACATTTAGACCATACGATACATTAGCACCATAAGGGGTGTTCACACAAGCGATAGCCTTTGTTAAGTAAGACTGTATGGGAGGTTTTAACTCTCGTGTCGAAAATTTCCAACAACCTTATGTGTCTGGCAAATTAAAACTACTTCATATATTCAGATAAGCCAAATACCACTTGAAGAACTTATTAACTATGTACTGCTGTTTTTACTATGATAAATAATTGTATGCTAAAATATTAGTATCTGTCTCATATATGAGCTCATAGTAAAATATAACAGGAAGTTCTTTATTTCTGTGAATAAACGAGTACTATAGACAATCGACTAGATTTTTGCTCTGACCAGAGTCAAAAACAAGAAGACTATTACAATTTCTGTCTTTAAAAAAAATTGAAATTCAAACTGATAATACCTATATAATTATAGTACATTGCTAACAGACAAGATACATTAGCCAAAACGTGTTCCTAGTAACCCTGTAAACATAACGTCTTACCGGAAATACCGAGCCGGAAGGTAAACACCTACTATTGTTTAAAAGGGTTTATGTACCAATTTACCCGAGGAGTGCTTCTATTACTGAGAAACAGCCGGGACATACAATTGTCATCCGACACACGTAAACGCCCAAAATTGCTCTTACTAATGCATACGTACATTTCGAATGTACGAAGAAAATCTTAAGATTAAATAAATACATAAGACGAAGAAAATTGTATTTACAAGTAAAAAAATTAACCAATTCCTGGCCCAAAAAAAATCCCAAGCAATTAATTAAATTAAAACACCAACAGGTAAGCGACGCTATGAATAAATTTACAAAGTCGCTCGGGAGACGTGTTAATTTCACTGTCAGATGTAATAATTAGGTTTACCCTTGTCACTTTGCTGTCTGATACCAAGAGGAGGGATAACATAGACGTTCAAACTAAAGACACTCAGAATAAACCCTTTTTATAAAATAATAAGAATAAAAGCAAAAATTTTGTTTATTTTTTTTTATTTCGCATAAGTTTTTATAATAATGTGCATTGCTGAATATCAATATATTAACTAAACGGTTTTCACTCACGTGTAAATCGCGTAAGTTGTTTACGCGTTTCGGATGTTATGACATCCATCTTCAGAACGTATGTTCTGGGACCGCGGCAGCACGCAGACATGTCTCACGAAAGTTTTAATATTAAAAAAAAAATTGCTGAATATATCTCATCAGAGATGTTTTTTTTGTAAGCAATTCATGTAACAAGAGTTAGATGATGATGTTTACTCTAAAATAAAATTAACAAAATTATTCGTATCATAAATGTTGGTCGATTTAGCGATGCCAATCTCATCAGTTATTCCAAAGAATATGGTGAGCATTCCTGTTGGCATATTTCCTCTATTTCGTCCGTTCGCTAGAAAACATAATCCATTATGTAACATTAAAAATCGTACACAAATCGTTCCATTAACTTAGTTTGGACTAAGACATCAGCACTCATTATTCAGTTACAGCTGTATTTGATATTATGAGTTAATTTATTAAGTGCTAAACCTGCACTATGGTTGTTTTAAATTAAACTTTTATTGGAAAATGAGCGAAAATAATCACGACCGGCAGGATTCAAACCTGCGTATTTCCGATCACCGTCCGGAACGCCTTAACCAACTAGGCTACGGTCTACTAACTGCCAGGCGCGAAAATCCACACTCATTTCCATACACTTCAGACTGAGCGGCTGATGGCTGGACGGTGATCGGAAATACGCAGGTTCGAATCTTGCCGGTCGTGATTATTTTCGCTCATTTTCCAATAAAAGTTGTATTTGATATACCTACTTATCACATCGTAGATTCTTTAAAAAAAACCGATAATCTGCAATTTTTTACACTTAGTTATCCGTCATATGGATATGATGTTATAGGACATAATATTCGGTCAGCTGGACAAAGCGGTTCGTAAGGGATGAGACAAAAATATTGCGTGGGTTGTTTTAAAGAAGATTAATCAGTATTTTTAGGTCGGTAAGATCGTAATCATGGATGGCTAATTTTAGCATGACGTAGATGGTCCCAAAGGCATGTAATTAATGAATGTAACAATACTTTTTGACTAGTTTTATCGATGTTATAAATATTGGGGGATCATCCGTAGACGCGTTTGATAGACTATCACAAAACTATAAACAGCCTCACAATAACTATTATTCTGCGTTGGAGCCAAGTCTCTGAGTAATGAAAAATACAACTTAAACGTGTTTATTCGTTTAGAACAAACTAACATCAAGAGAATCCAAGAGACAATCCCTACAGAACGTCCATGCCAAAGACTAATTGTCATTGCCACAGATAACAGAATGCTCATAGAACTAGAACCATTCCAATACCTTTGACCACAGCCTTGCCTTTGTGGTTGTTGCATCAGAAAACTTGATGATGTTCTGTAGTTGACAGTTCAACTACAAATCAATTAACTGTAACTAATGCTATTCAAAATATTTCGTAGAAATTTAAAAACTATCTAATATAATATGACTGATAAAATTGCGCCATACTCAAATAATTATTAAAAATATGAGATAAATGAAACAGTTCAGTCATTTGGAAGGTAATCTTGAACTAAATTAGCATTTTTCTGGAGAAGTTCACAAAAAATGGCATTAATTAGGACTCTAGAGGGAAAAGGAGGAGTTCCTGAGCTTTTATAGATCTTTATGTAAATATGATTATTTTTGATGAATTTATAATTCGAGTTTGAAATATTTTATGTTGTATGTTTAATCTGATATAGGTTAAATATTGTGAATATTCTTGTTATTTAAGGAGATTTTTTTAATGAGTGACCAATTTTTTTTTTCTAAGAATTCTAGACATGAAAAATAGACGAATGATACCGGAACGTATGACATTCTAATAGAGACCTATGCTCATGCTGATAAAAATCAAAAGTTTCCACTCATTATGTGGTTTATCAACGGCTTTCTATACGACACATCGTATTTAAGTATCTATTAAAATTTACAAAAAATAAAACTAAGAAAAACGTTTTGTTATTTTTATGTAATATTTGCTCAATTCTTTTGATAAGGGTTTGATTCGATCACGCGTACTTTACGTCCGTCAACCTAATCAAACAGACCCAGACCTAAAATCGCTACAAATCACAACAGTTTATCGAACATCGATCGCTACTAAAACAATCTCGAAGTATCGTCTATCAACGCACCCGTGTCATACGACACTGATGTAGGTGCGATGTCGAGAAACTGGACATCAAGTGTCCATTTGTTTTGATAATAATATGACAGCTTTTTAACTTTATTGACATATGTATTCTCACGTAGAGTTTTCTAACAAAATGCAAAACACTCAAAGCTAAAATTGCAATTATATTAAAAAATATCATACGACCCTGACGTAGGTGCGGTGAGTGTCGGATACTCGGACAAGGTCAAGTTTCTATAATAATATGCCAGCTTTTTTTACTATATGGCAAGTAATTTCTGTTACAATTTTAATGAACACAAACTTGAAAGTGCTTTTTCGATTTAAGGTATTATGTGGGTAAAATAAATTTCTTTGGACAATAAATGGATTATTTTATAGTTGAACTAGCTTTTTGAACAATTTTTAATTGAAATTCCACTTACTTTTTGAAAACATAGCGTTGGATGCCTCTTCTTTTGGTTGTGCAGTATTGGATCTGTAATTTAGACAAACCTAAGATCAAACATTAATAGTAATACATTATTTAGGTTATATTTACTCTCAAAGAGTTTAATTGAAAATACTACTTAGTAGGTTCAAAAAGGTAGTTTACTGCATCGTATTCTTAAATAACATCTAATAATTTAATTTAGACATAAATAAAGTTACTGTCACAATTTATAAATTATTACCTCCACCTTAAAATAATTACTTTTTCATATGAAATGTCTCCTGTACAGTAGGAATAAACATAAATTAGGCTTGTCTTTGAGGTCTCTTGGACACATTTTCATTCCAACCACATAAGCTTTATAATCCCCTTTTTGCACTTACCTACCTAATTTACGAAATGGAAAAGGGTATCCAAATATTTTAGTAATGCATAAGTATAAATAATTAAATTGCTAAGACGAATTAAGCTCTCCAAAAAGTTAAGTTAATAAAATTAGGTACTTATACGAAAGATAATCTAAAAAATGGTTTCTCTTTTATTCATATTTTATGTAATTTCGATTACTAACCAGATGTAAACAAAAATAGTTTTATTGTTTAAACTTGCTTAAAATTATCTTATATATGAAAACCGTAATGATTGCTTACCATCAGGCGAATAACGGTCAAGTTTAAAATCGTTCCTTGTAAAAAAAACATAACTGGCAGTCGATTCAGTGAAGTTCCCTCATTTAAAAGAGATTTTAATCAAATACCAAATATGAAAATAATAAACAAGGAAGTGTAAGTCTTAGTGTGATTTTAGTACATTTAACGGCTCGTCTTTGCCGTTACCAAAATAACTAACAAGTCAAGAGCCGAGTCTCCAACCGGAGCCTTTCAAGGTTGATTGAATAAATATCTACATAACTTCATTACTGCTGGCTTCCTCTCAAATACAGGGGGTGTATATTTTGATGTCAACTTCCTCTGCTTCATCATTACTTTTGTCGACCCACTGCTGGATATAGGCCTCCTCTCCTCCGCTTGGTGTGTTTCCATCATGCCTGTAATATAAGAAAAAAACATTTTTTTACTATAGGATTAATAGTAGATGCTCACAGCTTTGCTTGCGTTGTTTCGGTCGAAAAATAGATTTAGGAAACTACATAATTATCTATCTATAACAGACCAACCAAATTATACACAAATGGATTAAAATTAAATTTTGACGTTTTTTTGTTGTAGTTTTGTTAATGTTCATAAAATAATTTATAATTATTATTGAACAACACATAAAAATGCCGTGCGAGCTTTACTTTAGATGTTTAATTGAATTAAAGTACTACCTTTGTAGGTATGTACGTAGGCATACTAATACATTTATCACTACATCAAATAATATTTTTTACAAATGAGGTTCTCTAACAAATTATCTAGAGGAGTTAAGGCTTGATAACCTCTCGACTCCAGAGTTAGCCACTCTCATTCGATAAGAAGAATGAGTTGAAGGACCTTGTCATAATATGTTTTATGTCTGACACGCTGACTATATAAAAACAAAAAAATATCACCCTATACAAACCTAACTTACATTTTCTCGTAAAGTATGCCCGCTCATGTCAAAACAGTGCCTTCTCGTGAATTAGGGCCGTAATTGACTTACCGTCCCTTCACGAGCCGGTGAAACCACAGGCCCTCAGAAGGGCAGGCGACGCCGGGTACCGAAGCTAGTCTGTCACTCGTGGTTTAACTACCACCTACTAGGTGGTAATTTTATTTGAGAGTGACGTGTTTGTAATCACTTTGATGGAGGAATACATTATATTATTTGATCTAGTAGGGCCGGGGAATATGTTCGTCATAATGAATTTATTAACACCTGTCCTTTTATACATTTGAGGAATTGATATCATAAGAGATTGTAAAATGTACAAAGAACTTGTGAAAACACTCTTGGCGGTAGCTGAATGTATTATGAGCCCTTTTAAAATAATTTTCTAACGCTTCTTTAATTCGCAAAACATTGTTTTGCAAATTAAAAAATATTTTTTCAGAACAACCAAAGAATTATTTATTTTTAGGTTGCCTGGAAGAAATCGCTTAAGGCGATAAGGCCGCCCATATGTACGTCATCATAAATTTATCCTTTCATGTATTTCTTTCATGTTGGTGTGCAATAAAGACATATTATTATTATTTTAAATGCAGTAAGGTTAGACGTGTTCGAATTATCTATTCTAACCAGCAACTTGCATAAAACAGTCTCACCTCAAAAATCTACTCAGCAAAGTTTCTCCGAACGGAGTTCCACATTTCATGCCATCCTTAATTAGGTCAAGTAACAAAATTAATTATAATACGCGTATCATTTTAATTATCCCCAAGATTTAAGAAGGAAAATTAAGGTGCCTCGGTAGAAAGTTTCGGTATAATTTTATTAGAGCATCTTGACTGGGGCGCACTTAATTTTTTACCTGACGATATTCAGCGGAAGATTGCTTCAAAATTATCATAATTATGCCATAGCGATGGAGACTTTGGAAAATGAGATGAATTTCGCTAAATTGAGGCTTTAGTAAGACTGTAGGAGTTGTACGGCTAAGTGTTATTGCGTTTTGTTCGATTTTAAGTTTTGACCATGAGGTGAATTTAAATGTTAGTACCTGAGTACTTTGAATTTAAAGTACCAGTGGATTAGTGGACTGTGGTTTCTGTTTAATGATAATCTAACATTTCATTTTGGTCTCATCGTCGTATTATATCAGTGGTTTAAGAACTGCTAACTCAGATATTACTTAAGTCAGCGTTTCTAAATGTAATGTGCACCTGAATCTGATAATGAGTATATATATGAGTAATGAGAGCTTCGATATAATGTTATATTGTACAAAAGCCAAAACGATTTAAAATATTTATGTTCAGTGTTCGTAAAACAGTTTTCAAAAGCTGGCTACACAAAACATAAAACTCCCAAAGTACACCATCATAGAACCTACTTTTCCATTCAACATTACCATCAGTAAATATTCAGAGTAACAGCTTGTATCACAAATACAGGGTTACTTAATATCTCACCTTTTTATATACATGGATATATACAGAACACTTAAACATATTACTTACATATTAAAAATAATGTCTCACGAAACTTTAAGGAATAGAACAATTGAAGGAAGCTAGCCGATTGAAGAAAACACAAAATTTCTTTCATACATAGATAATTAGCAAATAGTACAAACTTATTTTAGTACAATATTTTCAGTTTCCTGAAAAATACGCCAGCGTGTACCTACAATTATTACTACAATTTTGCATTTTTTTAATACCGATTCTTAGTACATGTACAAGCTGTTCATAGCGTTTTATTTTCATACAATATACTTGTTTTTACTTTCATTGAATATTTATTACAACAAATATCTACTGAAAATTGCTATCGTAGAAGACTTTGTATCTGCCCAAGAGAACTCCTTTAACATATTAATTTTACGGTGGAGTCACGACCTGCAGTCTTGAGTAAATACTACTCAAAGAGACAGAGAAAGAAATATAATAGTCAGCTGGTTTTTATGAATAAAATCCAACTGAATCATTAGTGTAGTAAGTAAGCCAGTGTATGATTTTGTCTTTGCGGTTGAAACGTCAGGCCCTTGGATCTCTTATGCAAGAAAACTAGTTCAGGACCTCGGGCGCCGTATGCTGGATAGAAGGTAGGATCCTCGTTTTGGATCATTCGTGGCACAGCGCGTTTCCATCTCTATTCAGCGAGGAAACGCTACCAGGGTACTGGAGACATTCGGTTCCGCGCGCGGGAAATAGTGTCAAGTGCAAACCTATTTCTTGTTACAAAAAAAGTGATTCGTTGTGATATGTTTGTGGTTTTGTGTGTATTGTTAATTTGACTTATTAATTAATTTTAAGAAAATGTGTATGTTGTTTGACGTGTTGGTATTATGAATAAATGAGTGCAAGATCGTTTTAAAAAACTAAATCATTTAACTCTGTACATCAGGCACTTGTACGAACATTTTGCGACCGCAGAGTGGTAGATTTCCCCCAGGATGCACCAATATACTGAAAGGGCCCTGTTAAACTGGTTTTACATGCTTTTACACCAGATGGCTCGTATTTTTTCAGCTTTACACCCCCATTGAGTGGAATTTAAAATGGGAATTTAGGATCATGTTATTTCGATTTTTTCATAATTTTTGTTCTAGCGCGTAACAAAGGTCGCATGTCAAAACAAATTTCTTAAACTGAGAGTTTTTGGAACAGTTTTTAAAGGATCTGATTATAATATATAGACAGATAGAATATGATATGTTATTTGTCCCCCCAGCGAGCGTAGGAGAATTATATACCATAGAATAACACTCCAAAGAGTTTTCATTTTATAGGTGTCGCAAATCAATCATATTGTAGGAAATATCTAACAACAGTACTTATAGCCAGCCTTCTAAAAAAAAAATACGTCCACTAAGCACGCAACGTACTAAATATAGCCCAAATTGTGTACTAAATTTATCCATCTCTATATACAAAAGTCCACTTTACTCTCAACGTTCTAAATATAGCCAGAAATGTGTACTAAATATATCCCGAAAGCAGTAAATAAGTAAGTACTTACAGCACTTATCTGTCATCAGTGGATGTCACCGGGTCGGCTCTGTGCCACGTGCCCGCAGATTTCCCTCAGGATTGCCTCCGTCGAACTCCTGACTCTGGCTGGAATGGAATGGAAAAGTAGGGTAGATCGGAATAGTTGATTTTAGATTGTTGGGACCAAAATTCTGGGCACTGGTTGTTTGCAGACAGCACATACTGAGTTTAAGCAACCGAAAACATTGTATTTATTTAATGAATTGCAATTTCCATGTGTAAGACAACCCTTACTTTACAGGGATAAATATATAAATAAAAATATAAAACACCAGCTTCATTATTTCACTTCAAATATAATAATTCATCTGTACTTATTTACAGTACTTACTTTAATTCACAATCGTCAATCTGACTTAAATTACTAGCTCACAATCTTTTGAAAACACTCTTTCGAGCTCCAACGGCCGACTCACCCGTCGCAGTCACGTGGTCGTCTGCCAGTCCCCGAGGGAGCTGGTAGGACCTCTACGAGATAAATCTCTTTCGAGGGGCTGGGCTCCGGGGCACACTGACCCCAGGGAAGTTCACAGTTCACGTCGAGTCGCTCTGTCCGGCGGCGTACCAGCAACGGTCGGCGATGTTCGACGTGATGAGGCGATGTGCCTGTCGCTGCGGCGCATTTCTATAGCGCCGGGACGACAGGCGGTGGTTCCTGGAGGTGGTGCAGGCGCGTCGACCTCCCGCTCGGGAGCAGCAGCACGACGAACGGCGCACGCAACCTCACGGGAGGCAGCGGCTATTGCAGCGCGACGACTCAACAGGAACTTCACCCGTCGCGGGTCTCTCTCCTGCCTTTATACGACTGTAAATACCCCCACCTCTATGTCATCGCCACACTCACCGTTTTGCTAGTCTTTGAGAATCAAATACACAACCATGTTCATGACACTTTAATATTATTGTGAGCGATGACTAAAGGTGCTGGTATTCGCAGCATGGCAGATAATTTATAAAGAACAATTACAGTATTGAAAAACAAGATCCATTTAAAAATAACCTTACACATGCATAGCAACTAAATGGACCTAGTTCAGTCACGTTCCGTCTAGCAGTTTTTTTCGGTTTTAACCAAAATAAAAATCCTGGCATATTCCTATTAAAGAGCTAAAATATACGGATAAAAGCTTACAAATAGAATATAAAATACAAAACTCATAGGTTAAATTCAGAACTTCTTGAAAAGTCTAGGTACTTACGAAAGATATCGATTAAAATAAATTATCAAAATTTACGACAGTATTCGTAGTAGTTTTAATAAACTAGCAGTGTATGGAAAACAATAACAATGATATAGAAATTTGCTTACCTTTCATGAGTGCTCATACATTTGTTTATACACTCTCACCAATACTCCGGCTATTCTGTCCAATTTCTCAAATCCAGTCCCATGTAAGTTGGACGGTTGCGTGGTTTCGTCTCGTAAATTACATGGAGTTTCGACCATTTCCGATATTTCATCTGAAAATGGAGGCAAAGCGGTTTTGCATTTACGCTTTATGTACAATTCAAAGATATCAGTAAATTTAGCACATGAAGTTGCCTATATTTCATGATACGATGTGCGATAAAAACCATAGTATAATGTTCTGTAGGATTTCTTTTTAGAGTATAGGTATGTTTTGCATGGAACTACGTACACATAAACATAGACGGGACTCGTCTACCCACCGCGTCAACCCACCAGTGGGTTGAAAGGCAATTTACTTACATATGCGTAGAAATAGTAGTAGGTAGTACCTCTTGGATTGGGCACAAAAGTTACATTGGATTAAATACAAGAGTCAGGCACTTTAACTATTGTTGGTCTAGATGTCTAGAGTGAATAGGTTTCTTCTAAGCAAGCGTGATACATCTTAGACTACAGTGGTGCTTAACATCAAGCAGGCTAGGAGGTACTGTGTTGTTAGTATCTAGGGTGGATTGAAAAGCCTAGATATTAGAGCAGTGTTATAAACAACATCACACCTTGTCAATAAATATTTTCTTTCTTTCATTCATTCTTTCTTTCAATAGACACTCGCAATGACAAGTATTATCTCCATAATGATTGCTTCGTTGTAGGAAACGTATCCAAATAGCGACTGTCACTGATGTTTATTTTTACTACTACCCCTTATACCATCTTATGTACCCACTTACCCAGCTAATGTGTGTCGTTTTCCTGCAATTTATATCCAGCATGAGTTTTTATGATGCATTGTGAAGTCTCATGAGGAAAACTTTTGTACTTTCTGGAAAGTAAATACCTACATAGGTACGTAAATATAACTAAATGTAGGTTAATATGTAAGTTTTCTAATTTAATTCGACCGTGCCGGTCTGTTACAAGATCAAAAACAAAAAGTATTCGTTACCTAATAAAAAAAACTCACAGCAGGGTTCAATATTCAATAGCAAACGCTTGTGTAACCCTTGTAATGGATATAATACTTACGTATTATGTACTTTTCTTCCTTATCATTATTCGTATTTCTTGGGTACCGTAAGTTTCAAATCCTGGACAAATCAAATAAATGAATTAATTATTAAATCTTAATAACAATCCTCTTTTACTTCACTAGTTAACTAAATACGAGGTAGGTCGAATTCAAATTTCGAATACCTAATGGTTGTCAGTCACACGCTCGTTCAAAAACAGCATTTTTGTCAATAGATAAATCTTAAATGTTGCAAACTTGCATTTTCGTAAAATAAAATTAAAGTAAAATGATTTGGATTAATTAAACAATTGTATTTTTATATCGATTATAACAGTATTTGCACTTCAAACGTGACCATTTTCAATTGAATCAAAGAAATCACAAGCGCCGTGTATCCGAACAAACTTTTTTTTATTTAGAACCATTTTTAAAGGTAGATATAAAAACTACAAAAAAAAGTAGAAAATACATGTTGTTTTGGTTATGCTCAGAACAGTTTGTGCGTGAGTTTTTAAATAGAATATAATTGTTAAAGTGAATTGTCACAGTTTTTCTTCAAATTGACAGTTAGCAGTGATATTCAGAAAATAATGGGATAAAATGTTTCCTTCAGTTGAGGTAAGTTATATAAATTGTGAAATCAAAATACGTTTGTTGAATTTATTGACATTGTATTGCTTTAAGACACATTTTTACTTCTATTTTAATTTTAATGCATTTTGTTGATTGATGTAATGCTTTATTGTCACTTGTTCTTAAAATAGTCACAGGTAGGTATTTCTTTGCGAAACTTACTTTGATGTCACAATTTTATTGTAAGCGCCAGTCTGAATTCAATGCTTTGTAAGAACGAAAGAATATATTTATTACATGGCTTTAAATGCTACCAGTGCCGTATTCGTTTGATCACTAGGAGTTTTATAAAAATATTTTACTTGCGATTCATTAACTTTTACCTCAAACCACTTGAATGTAGTTATTAATAGCCTTGATTGAAATCTACACCACATCCAGGCTCCGTATTACGAAAACTAGTGGGTGCTCGCGGCTTCGCTCGCATTAGAAAGTAAAACTTGCATCCCCTATTTCATCCCTTTAAAAGTGTCATTTCTTAAAATCCTTTCTTAGCGGATGCCTATGTCATAACATCTACCTGCATGCCAAATTTCAGCCCGATCCGTCCATTGGTTTGGGCTGTGCGTTGATAGATCACTATATCAGTCAGTCAGTCAGTCAATCAGTCAGTCACCTTTGAGTTTATTTGAGTTTTTGAGTTTTTTGTTATATCGAGAGAAGTGTACATTAGTCGTGACGTAGACCAAACAGCCGGTCACCACTCTGAAATTGAGTTTCTTGCTCAATGTTGAGTTACAGTGCATGGCAAAATTATTGATCACTCACAGTTGAAATAGTATTGCTTGTTTTTCTTACATTTTTTTTTATTTTTTGTGCGTTTCTAGTGTCTTTTGTTGCTTATTATGTCTTTGATTTGATAGTGTACTAGAAATAATAATTATACGCAAACTGCGAGCATATTTTTTTTATCTGAACAGTCGATTATGAATCATATCACCTCATTGTCTTTTAGATAAACAGAATCATAAAATTTCTATAGACATAGTTACAAACAGATAGTCATTTTCATTGAATGTTATATTTCTTGCTGCAAAACTATATTAGTCTAACATTATATGCCAAAGCAGGTTTCGGTCAAAGTTTTTTTTTTTTTTACGTGGGATAGGTTCACGTTTGACTACAGCCTGCCTGATGTTAAGCATTGCCGCAGCCTAGGGTGTAACACGTTAGATGCATATATCCGATGTGCAATCTTATTGAGCATGCATTATACCTCACCGGGCAGGTAATGCGGTCAGCAGCTACACGTTTTCCCTCTCCCAGAGTTAGTTGTTACTCTCCAACAGTCACCGACTTCTGTAGCCCTGGTACTTTACTTCCTGCATCGTGATCTGATTTTATCAACACCAATGTGATACTCGAAACCAGTAAAATTTATATAAAGTAAATTTTGTGTGCCATTATGTATAAATAAATAAATAAACTCATTCGCAATAATATAATTCCTTACCATTTTCCAATTCAAATTCAAAATGTCTTAATTGCAATCACATTTATGTTGCAATTTAATGCTACACTATGTGCACCCTGTGCTTAAAATCTAGGGTATACACTAAGACTACATAGACTATACATTCGGCTACGGCAACCGTTTTCTGCACATTTAATACGGCAACAGTATATTGTCTGAAAAATTAGTTATTGGAGCGTAGTTGGCATGATCTCTAAATGTTCTCTTACAGTGCGTACAAGTCCGGACGCCATTGTCATTAGCAAATTTATTCATTTGCCATCAATTATGTACCACAGAATACAGAGTTCAATACTTAGATAGATGATTGTGCAATAAGAAAAAAAATACACATTGACAGTGAATACTCGATGCTTTTAGCAGCGTACTTTTTTCAGCACTGTACTGACCACCGCCATATTCATACAAAATTATTTGATTTCAAAAGAAGTATTCGTATTTGTTATTTAGCTAAACCGAAGTATTTTGTACTAGTAGGTGCTCGCGGTTTCGCCCGCATTAAGAACTATAACTTGCATCCCCTATTTTACCCCTTTAAAAGTGGAATTTCTAGAAATCCTTGCTTAACGGACGCCTACGTAATAACATCTACCTGCCAATTTTCAGCCCAATCCGTCCAGTGGTTTGGGCTGTGCGTTGATAGATCACTATGTCAGTCAGTCACCTATGAGTTTTAAATATTTAGATTAATTTAGTGCCTTCTTAGGAGTAACGTGTTTTCGTAGGTTACTGATAATAATTAAGAAGTTGTAGACAATGTCAAACATAACACGTAACACACGGCACTGTATGCACAGAATAATAACTGTATAAAGAATTATGTTTTTGGTCCAAACAGTTTGTTTTCCCAAAGCCTAATTATGAGGCGGCTTTGGAGCGACGAAATGCGCTGCTTTTAGTTGTTAATTAATAATTACTCAGTTGACCTAGCTAGATTGAATATACAATCGAATACAGCTCTTCATATTTTGTAGGAATTTGCTAGTTTGTTATGTTTTCTACTTGTAAGTATAATGCTGGGAATAAGCGATTTGAAAAAGTTCTGTTGCGAGTTTATTGTAATGGTCGCGTGGTCAATTGAAAGGGACAAAATCTCTATTTTTTTATTTCGTGTTCTAATAGATAAGTCTTAAATGAACATTGTGCAGTTTTATCGCCTTAAGCGACATCTTCCAGGCAACCTTTAGACCGTTAGTTCCAAAGAATTAATGACGTCTTTATGATAATTGATTATATCTACTGGAAACAGTTATTTACTTAACCTCCTGAGACCCTGCATCCTATATTTAGGACAAAAGCGTATAGTCACATCGTCCCAGGTTTTTTACCAAGTACTACTGAAGATCGTCCCATTGTACTTAATTAAGTACATTTTTTAAAAATTGACGCCACGGTTTTAAATTACGCGCCATTCTAATACACAGGGTTTCTTTTGTCTGTGGCATAATTTGTCATGTTGGTAAATATGAATTTGATTAGTGACATTAGCATCTATATTAGACAGGTTCAATTTATTCATTCAGTTCATTCATTCAATCTTTATTGCAATAAAAACAACCATTATAAGACAATCATACATACTCACAAACCTTTTCCTTTATTGCAGTTATGATGTGATGTGAAGTAATGCAATATAATACATATTACTTACTAAGCCAACTTTGAGCTATAATTAAGAATAGAATGCCAGTATGTCATTACATTGATATGAGCCATTTCGCACATAAACGTTATCAAGCTTGAATAATTTATAATTAAGAGACTATCTGCATACGAAATTCAATCCCCGATACTCCACCCTTTAATCATAAACTAATTATGAAGATGACTGACAGAGTAGAACAGGACAGAGAAATTATTTCTTAAATCAGTGTGTTGTAAATAATGGAGATTATTTAAAAATGATTTTTGAATATTTATAATTAGTCATACATTTTATAATATTGAACATCATTAAAAATATTAATGCACTCATTTATGTACTATACTTAGTACAACACATCACTTGAATTTTTTTGGCGAAAGTATAAATCCGATTTTGTTTCCTTCTTTACGCTCTAACGATATGTCTGATTTGGGATGTGGGATTTTATATGTACTTCTAATATAGTAACTTAACTCAAAAATTACAGCATTCAGCAGAAAAACTATATTACATTGTAATAGTTTATTCATGTAATAAATAAATTATTGTTTTTATCAAACAATGGCGTAACTCTGTTGCTGTCCTCTACTCTGAGAGCGAAGTAAGCGTTTCCTAATTACACAGATTGTTCATCACCGGTTCTGCTTTTGTCACTGTAGTTCTGTCCTAGCTGTACATCTACAGGGTTAGTTCAAACTGATAACATTAAAAAAGCTATAGAAATGCAAAAAAAAATACATTTAATGCAAGATATTTAATTTAAATAACCTACTTAATGTGCGTGCATTGCGTTTTTTAACCTACAATTATCTTCTGTGTTTTTTTTCAAATATTTAATTTATTTAAATTTACCACTTATTTCAGGCTCGTTGCATTGTTTGCCAGCTGGTATTCTGTTGCAGCGACTGCCGCTGGAAACACGAACAAGCAGACCACGATCTTCAATACAACTGCCCTATCTGTCGAGGCCTCAGATTCTTATGCAAGCCCGATGAACTTAACATACAGTTGGTAAAACATCTATCACAGGAACATCTCCCGCTCCAGTGCAAAAAGTGTAACAAAACATTCCAAAGAATGGAAGATCTCATCAACATCGACAAATGCTCCAGCATCTCGGAATTAGTACCAGATGTGATCGTCAAAGAAGTTGAAGAAAAATTTGATTCTATATACCAAAAAGTTGCAAACAACAACGAAGGCGAAAACATGGAAGGAATTATAGTAGTAAACAAAAATAGTCGAACTGCAGTTGTAACACCAGTAGTGAGAAAGAAACATTTAGTGGATTATGAAGAAAGTGACACTGAGGAAGAAGACGACAAGATTGAAGAAATAAAGACGCCCCACCCAAATAAAGAAAGTAAGACACCTAAGTTTAAAAAGTACAGAGCTCCAACACCACACGTGAAGAAGGTTTTGAGTTTGTTCCGACAGTCTGCAATAAAAGAAATCGATAATGCAGAAGAAGAGAAAGATGATTCTCCGAAAACAACACCGTCCAGGAAAGAAGACGATAGTAAGTTTTATATCTGTTTTAAATTCCATAAATATACGTGACCGACTTTAGAAATGCGATATGATTCCTACGAACCTAATCTTGCTGAATAATTCTGCAGTTACCGATGCTTTATCTGAATTTTATTCTCGAAAGGAATATCTTTATCTCCATTTAAAAATCAAAATTGCATGTATGTGCATACGAATGGCTTGTTTCAATAGAAATTTGCAAACTTATTTGCGTATTCAGACCTGAAAAGCTTTTATTAATAAATACATCTGAGCTGATATATACAAAGATGTTAACTTATAAATAACAAGTTCACATTTTATTCCATTCAACGTGAAAATTGTATTTTCGTTTTACAAATAAGTGCATTTTAACATTTGAATATTTAATTAAATCAACAATTATTTTAATCGGCAATATTTACGTAAATTCTAAGTCCATTGAATATATTCGCATAATTTCTCGAATTCATACAGATAACGCGTTCCAGTTTTACTATGAATACCACTTTAAATTATATACAACATTTATACAATGCGTTCTCGTTAAAGGTTAGTATCATCTAAAGGAGTAGAAGAATTTCCATTTCCAACCGTATCTACTCAATGATGCCTCTGACTTGTTTTTAGTGATCCTTTAATAACTTGCCTAAACCAAAATCTATCAAAAAGTTCCAGGTGTCTCAACATCCATGACGACTCCCACCTCCCAGATGCCGTACCTCCTCAAGGTAGCCCAGGTGGTGACAACCAGTACTCCCACTCATCCAGCTCTTGGAGGATGGTCCATGTTTACAGAACAAGGGACTGAATCTCCTCTGTCAGAGATTGAGAACGCTGATAGTCCTGGTCAAAGTACTAATAATGAGGTAAATACTTTATTTATTATTATGTTTATATTATGTTCTATATTACAATCATCTCTTAGTACAAACTCAATAACTTTCATCTGTATTATTATTATAGTGTGAAATAAGACTAGTGGATGCCCGCAGCAGCGCTCGCTGTGTTTGGATAACAAGTAGCATTGTCTCTTCTAGGAATTTATACAACCATCATATCAAAAATACTATCATGAACTATCATCCATTAATGCAATGATATTACAGGCGCGTGAAAGTTAAAATCAAGCCATTTATATAATAATATGACTTGTAGTCATTGAAATATTTAAGTAGTACGAGTATGTACATATAAAACATTTCTTTCTTAATTTTAAATATTTCCTTACATATTTTTAAACAGAATGTTATAACTATACTGTTCAAATGCTCTAAAAAGTATGTTATAATATTTCCAGCCCTCAAAATCGGAATCTGGAGCAGTTCCAAAGCTGAAGAGCATAATAGTGACTGGCAGCAAGATCCGGTTCAGCAGCCAGGATAGTACGGAGAAACAAGTCACGTTCCAGGACTCGAAGGAAGAAAGTTCCATGAAGAAACGGGTTAAGTTCGCTGATGGCACTGTGTTTGAACAGGAACGGAAAATAACCAGAGGTAATCTACTCATACTATATAAAAATGAATCGCAAAATGTGTTGGTAAGCTCATAACTCAACAACGCCTGGACCGATTTGGCCAATTCTTTTTTTTTTATATTGGTTAAGTTCAAGGATAGTTTTTACGGCGAGAAAAAATCGAAAAAATACCGGAAATCCCTGATAACCGCCCTATTCTTTTTCCCATACAAACGTTTTCTAACTAACTAAAGAGTAAAAGAGTCAACAGACGAAGTCTGTCGGGTCCGCTAGTATTTTCTAAAATTTTAGCTAAGTTGGAAACTTGTGTATCTGGTGTTTAGTACAGTATATTCAAGTCTAGTTCGATAGTTTTCAATCCGCCCTTAGGGCTTCGACATGGCTTAACATTTGAAAATCTCAGTAAAATTTTTGTTACTTCCTAGAATATATGTCAGAATATAGTCATTGAATATAGTTATTGTCAGGCTGCAGAACGGATGAAAATTTCCGAGGTGATCACTTACAACGAACTTATAAAAAAAAAAAACATTTCAAAAATCGTCATATATTAACGCTTCCATCAGTATATATATACGAGGCATCGCTTTGGATTAAAAGCGAACTAAATAAATATGATAAAATGAAAAGCGCTAGGCATGAAACTCGTATATGTACGAATAAACAAAGAACTACTCAGTACAACGAGAGTATATTTAATTTAAGCATATAAATTTACAATAAGCTTCCACCGTCAATAAAAGAAGCTTACTCACTTGGTGTGTTCAAGAATAGGCTCAAAACATTTTTATTAGATAAGGTCTACTACTCAATAAAATTATTTTTGGACGATAAGACAATTTGAAATGTGTTTAGTATTTTTATTGACATATTTAAATAATTGACATAGTGTAATATTCTAAAATCTAAAATCTTGTAATTTGCACGCCCTGTGGGTGGAAATATAGCGCGCTCATATGTACATAATACCACCTTTGTAAATACCTATATTTCGCAATGAATAAAAGTTTTTTTTTTTTTTTACTTAAGTACCTAAGTAGCTTACATTCAGTACAGACAGAGGCGACAAAGCAATGTGTGCGAATAAAAATAGTTATCATTTTACGAAAGCTCAAAAATATTTCACTTATTGATGGTTAAAACTTGTAGTGTCATGAACAGTTTGACAAAATCAATTTGACTATTTCTTTGTAAACCATTTGTCATGAACCAGATTGTATCCCATGTCAGTTTTTATTGAATGAATTATACTGACCACATCAACAGCTGCAACTGAACATAAACCATTCAGAATATTAATAAAATTCCCGTAAATTCACTCTGTCGTCGACAATATTTACTTATCCCTGTTTGCCTTATGAATCCAACTCAAAATTAATATTTCAATTTCAGTGTTCCGAAAACCGAAACGCATGTTGACTCCCGGACCGCAGCGGCCGAAACATTGCTTCAACCCTCGATTTCAAGCTTTGCTCAATCGATTCGAGAACAAAGGCATGATAATGGCTAGAACTCCTGTAGCCAAGAGAGATGACCGCGAAACCCCTCAAGAAAGCACTCCACCTGTCGGTGAACCTTCGAACCTTCCAGCCAGAGCTATAAACTTTAAAGAGGAAAGTCCTATGACAGGAACTGGCAGCTGTTCAGATGATTCGTACAAATCTTGCGTGACCTCACCTGATGCGGGCGATACTGTAACAGCTCTCACAGCCAACATTGCTGGTACGCTACAGAATTGCTTGCATGCAGCGCTGCAAACTACGGAAGAAAACACAGAGATACAATTCAAGTTCGTGATAACGAAAAAGAAGTTTAGTGTGAAAAGGATTGCAAATGATGGAGAGGGGATAGAGAATACGATGGACATGAATATGGAAAGCCAGAAAGACTCGATCTGGTCGAGTGTAGCGAAAGTCGTACGCAATGTGTTTTGGCCTGAACCAGGAAACAGTTTAGGTAAACATAGCTTTGAACACTTTACTTCCGTAGATTTTTATGCAATTTTGATACCTATGAGTAGAATCAAAATGGTTTCCTTGTAGTATTTAACATCCAAGTATTTTTTTAGCATTTAGATAAATGTGAATCTTTTGATCTAGCGTTACATTCAAATCTTCTTCAAATCCAACATTTTACTTCTAGATTCTAGGTTACAGGTTTGTGCTCAAAATGCCATTACTTACTTTACATGAACACTAGCGACTTTCCAAATATTGTTCAAAGCCTACCTTCGACAAATAAGGCCTAAAAGCAAAAACATTAAAAGCGCCCATCACGGCCCACGTTTCATTTCGAGTATGTTCCATCAATTTCCTACAAAAGCAGTGGGATAATAAAGAAAAACAATCGAGAACGGCTTCAAAGCGGATATAAGCTAGCGCCCCTCCCGCGGTTTTGTTTGGGTCTGTTAGGTTGCTTGTTTAAGGGGCACGACTATCTCATTAAATCTATCGAAAGGATGTTTTTTCGATGAACAAATATTTCGTTAGCAAAGAAAAAAATATCGACTCGCAGCATGTATATATGTACATATAAGAATTTATACACCAATAAATTTTACTTGTTCTTCAATGCAGCAAAAGAAAAACTAACCGCTGCAAGCAAATGTGGCCTGAAGAAATTGAATAAAAATTGATACCGATCTAAAGTAAAAATTACTTACTAATATTTTTTTATCTGTCAATAGTGCAATAGACTCTGCGCCATTAAGTTAAGGTTGTACTCTGTATTCTGTACTAAAGATGTAGAAAAAAAAATATCACTCATAAAAGACAGTCGCACCACTTGAATAAGACTTTTAAACTGGCGGGAAATTGTTCAATCGGTATTACTTTGATCGCCGCGGATTTTATTAGATTGGACTTCTGAGCACATGTCTGTGTATTGGTATGGTACTTATGTCTATCTATATATTATATGTTGGAAGGAGAATTTCAATTCGAAATGAATGTATATATTATGTATGCTTAGTACATAACATTTATTGAGTTTTAATATGGTGTTTAGCATCTCTGCTGCTTAGAGCGTTGGACAATAGAAGAAACAAAAGTGCACAAATGAATTAGTTATTGAATTTTGACAGTCAAGTGGCGCCCTCCTTATTGACAAAAGTGTTACCATAGTAGCTTTGTACTGTGTTTTTTTGCTGTTCAAAATGTGTCTTGTCTACCTGTCATAATAGTCAAACTGTCATAATGTAACCAATGATAAATCAACGTCCGAATTTGAAGTTTACGTTTGATTGTATGTAAGTCATGTTAGAACAATAAGAACCGACTTTTTATTTTTAAAGTCCTGGACTAATATTTAAACCGCGTTTTGTAATAAGACGGTATAATTGTATGCTAACTTTGAATATTTGTAAACTACTGGGTATCTTAGTTTTTAAATACGCCTGCTTGAGATTACTACTTCAACGACCGTGCAAAGCTGTTATGATGAATGTCAACAAAGTCTATGCATTAATAATATTATCAATAACCCAGTATATTGCACAAAGTTATATTTCTTGTCAATTTGCAGTATTTCAATTACAAAATTAAATGTTTTACGCAATCTATGTATCTATTTTTCAGCCACAACCACCCCACATCGTTCAGCCGACTCGATAAATTCATCATCATCCTCAGCCTCGAAACGGAAACACGACGATACAAGTGATTCTGAACTCTCTCCTATAAACCATAAGAGATATAAGTACGATGGCAGAATCAGAGGCAGGCCACCAATAAGGAGATGCGTACCTTGGGTGTCACCTTTAAGGAGTTCCAAATCGGCCGAGCAACAAGGTCTATTGCAGAAAATACAAGATGATACTATGAATTTGAGCTTTTGAATTTGGAATGCTATTGGGATTTGGAAACATAAACTTTTTGGATGTGAATGAAAAAAGTTTTAGTATTATAATAAAATTATTTTGGAGACATTGTGATAAATTCAATATTCGTGGTAATGTAAATAAGAATTTAAATTTGGAATACCTACGATCGATCAGAGATAAATGTTTTAATATTATTTTTAAAAGTCTGAATTATATTTTGCTTTTTAATTGAGCTACTTTAAATTGTAATTAATTTCAAATTATAAATTAAAAACATGAATAATAAGTTTTTGAATGATTGACATGACTAATAAATACCTATTTTTTTATTTACGATTGATTTGAAACTGGTGACGGGAATTTATTGTACAATATTTTTTCTTATTAAATTTACAAAGTTTTACAATAATTTATAGGATTATTAATGAGCTGCATGTGATTAATAGTGGCATTATAAATGGTCGAACATGACTCATGGCATGTGGCCCAACCGATTATGGCGTTGGCAACATCAAGTACCTAGGCAATTGCTAACATCTTTTACCTACGGCATCAAATCAGACGTGTTATATTTATGTAGGTATTTACTTATTTTGCATTCAATTGTTCAATATATAAGGTAACTTGCCTAACATTCTATTTGACTGCTCCGTTAGCTTAGTTGGTAGTGGCTCTGCCTTCTAATCTAGGGGTGCGGGTTCGTTTCCCGCATAACACAAGTAATTATGAATATTATAATTTGTAATTACTTGTGTTGAGTCTTGTCGTTTCTATGTATAATAAGTATGTATTTACAAAAAGAAAAGTATATTATGTATTATATCCGTTACCTAGTACCCATGATACAAGCGTAAGCTTAGTATGGGACTAGATGGCGCTGTGTGATATGTCCTGAATTATTTTATTTATTCTATTTTTTATGAAATCTTTGTATCATCTTTTGCCGTTTTTGCGTGATGAGCGTTTAAATAAACAGACAAACAGAGATACAGATAAATAGAGAAACAGACAACAGAAAAAAATAAAAAAAAACTGCTGCTACCTGCTTTTATTATATCGATTCAAAGTATACCCAAACATTTTTCTTTCTAACATCTCCTATGTTTAGAGTTTTTACCTTCTTCCGCTTTATTATATTGTATTAATTAATTTTAACATTTAAGACACAAGTTACTTGGTATTATGTAGACTAGAACCGTTCTTAAGGGTAGGTATTCGTAAGTTACTCGTAATCATGTATCTTCTCGTTTATGAATCCAAAGCAACCCCGCCTCATTACCACATATTACATAATGTAACATACAAGTAGGTATCTATATGCGAACCATTCAGGCTATTCCAGTGCTTTCGGTTTACTAACATTAACACAACATTATACCTAAAAAGAGCAGAATATTTTTTGTACAGGAACGAATGGAGAATAGGGCGTGTTGCTGATTTGGGGGCAAACGGTTAAACGTATATTATTTTGAAATACGATACGTTTGAAATACCTATAGGAAACTGCAAGTGAATAAAGTAATCTATTTATATCGGTATTTTCATACCGACGCACCCTGATTCTTATTTATATATTGAATACTTGTGTTTCAATTTAAATGTAAATTTTCTCTCGCCTAACGGTGAAGGAAAACATCGTGAGGAAACCGACATGTTTGAGGACCACAAGAACCGAGGCCATGTGTCTTCCGTGGGAGGACCTGAGCGCCCAACACGATGGATCTGCCCAAGAGAACTCCCCTAACGAATCAATTCTGCGGGGGAGTCACGACCCCCAGTCATGAGAAAATTCGACTCAAGGAAGAGAGAAAGTCATCTAACCGTAGTAGCTATATAAGTAGGTATCTTATATGGGTGTTTTTAAATTTAGACACAGGACATGCATTTGTAAGAATCTGCTAAAAGAAAATCGACAAACAAAAATGTATGCCTTAATTCTGAAAATTTAATTTTGACATTTGACTTAACTATATCATCATATTTATTCCTTTTTTTGTGATTAAACAAAGCCTTAATCCACCCCTATCTTAGCTGTATTATTTCTCTAGTAAACCCGCCACATGTTAGCAAATAACTTCGATAAAATAGTCCCCGGAGCTAAACATTGTTTTTGTCTCAAAATGGCCGCCACTGAAAAGAAAAGGTGACCTAATATTCTCTAACTGGTAGAGATTTCTTTTGTTAGTACCTCAGAATAAATAATATCACTCTTTAGTAGTTTTTGTGGGTATTTTGGGCTTAAGTTTAGATTAGATGGTTATTTTTGCTTGCAGTGGTGGGCCTGTTACTTTATTTACAAAGTTATTGACTTAAATCAAACAAAGCCAAAGTTTTCAATCATGTCCTGCGAGCATATAATGGATTGACCAGTGATTGGCTCAATAGCGATTTTTAGCTGTCGGGTGTTTCCTCCAAGTGTTTCTTTTTCGAGTCGTGTTTTTTTACAAATAAAATTGAATCATCGATCATTTCATTAGATCTACAGAAAAAAAACATCATTCTCTTAATTGATTCTGTTAATATTTTATTCATCATTATTATTAGCCTGTGTTCACCCACTGCTGAGTATAGGCCGCCTCTCCAACGTGTCACATAGTACGGTGTTCAACCTACCCATGTTTTATTCAACGATGATTTTATGAAATTAGGTATATATTACGTTTATTTTTAGCTTCTATAAAAGAGCATCGTCTAAAGTCAGATTCACTGAACTAAATGATAATCTGAACATCATCAGATATTAATTCTATGATCAAATTATCCGAGCCAATTACAAGGGTAATCTACTGGAGATTAATTAATATAAATAGCCATATTATTGTGATTACAGGCTGCTTGTTGGCATAATAGTTTTGTTTAGACTTTAATCATAAAGTCTCTGACCCATTGTTGATGTTCCCGATAACATATCTTATCAATAAATTTAGATTAATACTAAAAAACCGCCTTGGTTACATTTCCTTACTAATGAGGGTCAGGACTCCCCCCACAAAATTAACTGATGAGCGTCCAGGTTATTTCACAGAAAAATTACACTCAATCAGAAAAAGAGTGAGAGAGAGAGAAAAACATCTACTTTAGAATAAAATCGGTTACGAAATAAACAGAAACTTTAATGATCATAGTTTATGGATGTCTAAGTTCTTGCACTAATTTTGAATTTGCCGTTACGCTCGAAATTCTTTCGGACTTTTATTTATACCTATCATGATGACTCCATAATAGATAAGATATGATATACATAAACATTATACATATATGTAGTACTTACATATATTGTACTTACTTAAACTTTTTATTGGAAAATTTTGATTCGAACCAGCGTATTTCTGATCACCGGCCAGAACGCCTTAACCAACTAGGCTATGGTCTACTAACTGCCAGGCGCGAAAATCCACACTCATTTCCAAGCACTTCAGATGTATTCAGAATTTCAGATATATTGTACTAGTGGGTGCTCGCGGCTTCGCTCGTATTAAGAAGACAAACTTGCATCCCCTATTTCACCCCTTTAAAAGTTTTTGAGTTTTGAAATTATTTACTAACCATAAACTTATACCCTTTAAGAGTGGAATTTCCAAAAATCCTTTCTTAGCATAACTCTATGTTCTTAGCGGGTGCCTACGTCATAACATCTACCTTCATTCCAAATTTCAGCCCATCCGTCCAGTGGTTTGGGCTGTGCGTAAAGAAGAGAGTAAATTATTAAAATTGCAGTAAAATCATAAAAAAAACTTTTAATTTACAAAATTGCTTTTGAAATTCCAGACAAAAACAACTACCTATGCCAAACAACTGTTTTCAGAAGCAGATTTGTGGCCATTAGTAATGTCAGTGTTAGTGACACTTTGTCAAAGAGAAAGCACTAATTCAGGTATCCTGTGAAATGGAAACTAATATCCATTTAGATTAGTGGATAATAATTCAGACTTCAGTAGGTAGGTAATACTCAATAGACATACATATTTGTAAATTAGTGTGTAATAGATTTAGTGCTGCATGAACTGTTATAAACTGCTGTGTCCTACTAATTGAAATAAATTTTACTAGCAATGTCTTAATACTAGTATGTATTAAAACAAAGTTGATATGTATGTATATGTAGATATATCAACTTAGTATAATATGTATGCTAACACTGTTTTCACTCTAATGTCACAAATCACAAAGAAAAATTAGGGATATTTCTTGTAAAGATGAAGTAGCTCATCTATCAAATAAATGCAGTTCTTTTTTTCCAATTTCTTGTCTCGCTACAATCGTCGGAGCCATAAGCAGTGCTGTTGATTGGGTACAGGCTTTACAGGTTTGGAGTCCAGTGACCGCCATCACTTTAGTAAAATCAGCAATCTGGGGCCTGATTAACAAAGTTGTATCAAATCCTAGACAAAACTATCCCAAATAAACCACAAGTTTACTTCTAATAAAAACCCATTTTCAAAACAGGAGGTATTAAATTCCACTCAATATTTCTAGTGTATTTGCTACAGAAAATTCTTTTCCTTCTAAATATTTTTTCACATAACTTTTCACGTCCATCGTTTCTCGATTTTCATTTAAACAGTTTTTTCCTCTACAAAGCGCAGAAATATTACTATAACGGTTATTCTAAACACGTGTCCAACTTCTGGTGGTATTATTTCACATTCAAAGGATAAAATGCGGCTGTTTCAAGAATACTCGTTCTTCTCGCGTCTTTGGCAATAGTGATGGGAGTCATTTTGTCGACAAACATGTCATTTGAAATATTAGAATTTGATAATTATGTTCACATATTGTTTTACTTTTTTTTAAGGAGTGTGATACATGATTTGTTTTACTTATCATAGATTTCTAAAATTTAGAACAGCTTCTACCACAATAACAACAATTCACAAAAATGTACTTAGACACAAGTGCTTCCTTTTTAAATGAATATAAGCCCAATGAATTTATAACTTACTGTATTAATAATTAGAAAGTCATATCAAATAATAGTATATAAAAATAGGTGCTACTTTAAAACGATTACATTTACATAATATTTGTATTTGCGTTCAGCGTCACACCAAATAAAAAGTAATAAATGCGTGATAAAGACAAATATAAATTTTCACCTCGATAAATTTTATGATAAAAAACGCTGTCCGCAGCTTTAAAGCACAAATCATTGTATCGCAATATACTCTGAATCTGGCTTTAATCATGAAATATGTCTCGTATTTCATCCTCAGGTAGAAATGCAGTGTTTATTTTCTGTCAGTTATCGATATTTTTAATTAACGGTTGGTTACAGCATCACAGGATGTAAGAGGTTTGAGTATCTTCATTACAACATTTACTGATATACTCAGGGACATATTGTTGTATTTTATTTGTATAGAATATATTTACATTATTTTATTATCACCACAAAAGTATGTTTTTATGGACTGTTGTTTTATTTCTTACACCTAAACTGAACGGAGTGAAAGATCAACATAGTTTTGTTTTAGTATAAGACTTAGAAATACTGGATTCTAAAAGTAAATTTTCCTATAGCCTAAACATAAATTGAACCCACAACGTTTGTTTTTATTTCTAACTCCACCGTGAATTTTTTTTATTATAATATCGATAAACTCTAATGTCTTACCTCACTAGTGAAGTACATCACTAATGCAAGCACGATTGGCGGTCGCCCTACAATCTTCAGCAATTACAATGATCATGCGATTTTCCATTCTATTACCATACACGAAAGGCTTATATTCGCTTGAAGTGGTCCCAAAATAGTGCCGGAAAAGCAATACGCCTGCCCCTTACCAGTGTTGAATACGGAAAATTTTAAGTGACATCGCAACAGACGGGCGATTTTATTTGTACCATTTCTAAATTTCGGTGCAAGTTTTCGGAAATTTATTTGTGACTGTACTGAAGTCTGTGTTAGTTTATGTTTTCATTTGCCTTATTTATCTATAGTCAAAATTTGCTTGGAAGAAATAGTTTTCTAGAAATATGTCTGTTTATCTGTTTCTCTATTGATCCATGTTTGTTTGTTTATACAAACGCTCATCACGCAAAAACGGCTGGTCATCATGATTTTTGGTATTTGGGTAGGATGAGGTTTTAGGAAAGTCATAGGCAACTTTTTATCCTGAAATAATGCGAGCGAAGCCTCGGGCGTCCACTAGCTCATTAAAGTTATTATAAAACAGCTTACTTTACTGTTTCCTGTACGTATCTACCCAATTCTAAAATTATAGAGTAAAAAAAAGTTTTAACGCAAGTCTACTGACAACACAGCGAGGCCGTATCGAGTGACGTTTTTTATTCCTTCCTCGGGTCAAAAAGTAACATCGTTTGAGGCATCTCTTTGAAAGGGTAAAACATCTCTCTACAGCATCTTAGAGGATAAATGATTGACTACGCCTTTTCGAGCTACTGACCCATTTTGCATATCGTTGCCTTTGTGATTCCCACTTTCAGGGATCAGACAAAAGTTACGAGTCTTTACATGTTCTAGTTACGATAGAGGGTGATAACTCTTATGTTTCTTTTGTGAGACTGTGGTGAATTAATTTACCAGCAGTCTAATATACAGTTAATTTTTAAGTTAATTTAATGGGTATACTAACATACGCGTGAAATATACTCGATATAGATTTTTATTTAATTAATATATTATGTACTAGCTGTCCCGGCAGACTTCGTACTGCCTCAATCGATAAATAAAAGACCTAAACTTTTGTATAAATTAATTTCATTATATTATTTTTTTCCTTTTAAACCTTTCCTAGACCTCCACGAACATTTCAAGACTAAGATAAGATAAATCCGTTCAGCCGTTCTCGAGTTTTAGTGAGACTAACGAACAGCAATTCATTTTTATATATAGGTATATAGATTATGAATTTTCAGAGCCCGATCCGTCCAGTAGTTTGGGCTGTGCGTTGATAGATCACTATATCAGTCAGTCAGTCACCTTTGAGTTTTATATATTTAGATATTACTTGACATGTAATTTTCCGTGAATTTAATTGTTTGTTTTTTAGGAACTAAACATTATTACCCTAAAAGTATGAAGTTCCGGTGTATTCTTATTTTTTTTAATTCAACAGTCAATCTTAGTACTCTGTATTTCCTTTGATTCAAACATACTGGTACCATTTAAGTCAACAAAACAGAGAGTAAGCTCTATTTTCTTCACGCCCTTCTATCTACATCGTTATGAGGCGTTTACGGCCGCACAGATACAACCGTGGCTCACTCGATCTCACATCCGGGTGTAAACTGGACATTACGCCCCAGATTATGAGACCGAATCTTGTGATTGTCAAGTTTTAGGGTTATTTTGTTTTGGTCTCGTATCGATCCTAAAAGCATATTGTAACGATGCAAACGTGTTTCATATTCACATACTGAATAACACACTTCTAATAGTCCAATATAATAAACTACTGAATGACAAAGTTCTTAAAATTAATAAAGTTATAAGGTTTTAATAAGAAAATCGTATGGTAGGTGTCAATTGGCAACTGAGAGTTTGCTATACTAGATAAGTTAGAAAAGTTTTCTATTAACTCACATTGATGACACTTTCTTCATAGGAAATTCTTATGCGAAACTATAAACGCTTTTCTAACATTACAGGCAATATTCTGAACATAATTAGGAAATGGAAAAGACGTGGTTTTAAAGCAAGTTGATGGAACACATCGTCAATTAGCGTCAAGTTAACAACAAACGCAGAATATGGTGTTATTTTTACTCTATAATCCTCGTCATGCGGTTCTGACATGTGAATTCAAAACTAGGTTAAAGAAAAAGTATCTCGAGATCCATTCCACAGATCTTTCTACTAGATCATGCATCTTTCCAGTACGATCATGCGTTCCCATCACGCGTGCTACGTGATTTGCCGCCCCTCGTAAACTGCATGATTGATGCCGTCCCTCAGCTCGACGTAATTCCGTACCAGAATTTACTGGCGGCTTCAAAACTTGAGGTAATGGGTAAATTAGGAACGTTATGGCTTTCCGTCTGCTACTTAACGGATGATACAATTTGGCAAGAGAGCAATAATGAAAGTTGTAACACAGTCATTTGCACCGTTTCCAAAGATCACCAATAGATGGCGCCACTAGTAGAATTAGCACACGCAAACGCTACGATTCTGCAATCGCCCGCTGTTTTTAGTGACGCCGTCGATCAAGTGAGAAGAAAGAAGCCTCCTTATCCGAGCTCCTTCCTGGTATTGTGGCAAAGATCTTGCTTCCACCATTGTTGGGACAAGTATCTTGAATACATTACCCTACACTAGCTCCGATACCGACGCCGCGCGGTATCAGCGCTTCCACCATGTTGGGACGTTGATACTACCGGTACTCGGTAGACGACCGCTTCCCCCTCCTGCGCTCCCACGTTCCTCAGCTCCCCTCGCGTCTCACCCCTCTCCCCGGAGTTCACGTCAGGCAGAAGCCAATATTGTTCGATTTACTCAATTGTAGAACTTTGCCATAATAAATTATCGTACCAAGTCCCGACTGTTTTCCTCAAGATTCGTCACCCCGCTACAAACTGACGCCCAACGTAGTGGCCCGAATTCGCAACTCCGTTATCTGCAAGTAACTTTGCTTTGAGAGCAGTTCTGGTGCAGGGGGAGGGAGAAACGGAGCATCCCATAGAGTATGCAAGCCGGCTACTAACTAAAGCTGAACGAAACTATACTACCGCGCACGCCTGAAGTACAGTTGGATTTTTGTGATAGAAGATGTAACAACGAGATGAATCGAACTCTTTGCACTGAAACAAGCCACTGCTGAAGAGTGCTCCAGAGTCCTACTCAACGAAATCATTCTACGATACGGCACTCCTCGTCGATTTATAAGCGACAATGGCACACAATTCGTCAGTAGTGTAATGCAACAGTTAACCTACTGTCTCAATATTAACCACGGCTTTACACCCGTCTACCACCCTGAAGCGAACCCTGTCGAGAGAAGGAATAAGGATCTAAAGACACAGCTTGCGATTTTGGTTGGGGATGAACATACAGCATGGGCTGAGAAACTGCCAAGTATTCGATTCGCCATGAATACTGCCAAAACTTGCTCCACGGGCTACACACCAGCGTACCTCACTTTCGGACGCGAGTTAAGGACACCAGACGAAGCTCGAAACGATTTTACTGAAATTGTAGAAAGCGAAAGCTTCATCGTCGAACTGACTGCTCGATTGTTGACTATGAACCATTCACTGAAACAAGCGCGAGAAGTTCAAGAGATGAGCGAAGAAAAAAGAAAAGAGTACCTGGATAGACGAAGAACACCATGCCCGGATTACCAACCTGGTGACTATGTACTAGTCGAAAGTCACCAATTGAGTAAAGCCAGCCAAGGCTATAGCGCTAAGCTAGCGCCTCGACGCGACGGACCTTACGTTATAAAGAAAAGACACGGACCAAGCTCATTCGAACTTGCCAACCCTGATAACAACATTTCGGTTGGGAAATATCACCCCTCTCCCCGAAAGGAAACAACTGCGCCTCCGCCGTCTGCTAAAGCACGAGGTAGACCCAAGAAGACAAACCAGTAGCTGTCTCCTCGCCGGGTCGTCTTCAGAGACAGAGGGGGAGACTGTAACACAGTCATTTGCACCGTTTCCAAAGATCACCAATAGATGGCGCCACTAGTAGAATTAGCACACGCAAACGCTACGATTCTGCAATCGCCCGCTGTTTTTAGTGACGCCGTCGATCAAGTGAGAAGAAAGAAGCCTCCTTATCCGAGCTCCTTCCAGGTATTGTGGCAAAGATCTTGCTTCCACCATTGTTGGGACAAGTATCTTGAATACATTACCATACACTAGCTCCGATACCGACGCCGCGCGGTATCAGCGCTTCCACCATGTTGGGACGTTGATACTACCGGTACTCGGTAGACGACCGCTTCCCCCTCCTGCGCTCCCACGTTCCTCAGCTCCCCTCGCGTCTCACCCCTCTCCCCGGAGTTCACGTCAGGCAGAAGCCAATATTGTTCGATTTACTCAATTGTAGAACTTTGCCATAATAAATTATCGTACCAAGTCCCGACTGTTTTCCTCAAGATTCGTCACCCCGCTACAAAGTTTATTTTTTAAATTGTGTTATATCAATGATTACAATCCGTCCATATACATACGTGTGAATTCATCATTATGTCCTTGCGAAAACCTTTCTTAAGAAAACTTCTTGGTACTAAAGAATACGATATACAACGCAAATCAAGTGACCATAATAATAAATAATCTTGGTTAACATATGTTGCTTGTCTATTCTGTGAGGTTGCTCATATTTTTCTGTAAGCGTTATAGCAACATTTTATGAAATAATCTTAAACTATTTCTGTAAAGTATATATGGTACCGAATGTCTCAACTGCCTAGGAAAAAAATCTTCATTGATAATTATTTATTTAATTATCAATTTTAATGTTATTTATTACTTGTTATACCAACATATTTTAAATTAATATTGTAATGTGACATATAATTCTGTCGAATTATGAATAAAAACGTTTGTCTGATGTATAATAGAAGAAAACCGATAGCATCACAAACAAGAATTTAGCTACTTCAGCTTTTCAAGGTCGGTTAAAACGTGTGAAGAATTCTTTTGTGTTTTTTTTTACAAATAAAATAGGAAACAGTAGTCAAAATGCGATTTCCTTATTTACGTGTGTATGTGCCCTTTCAGCACAAGTATCAACCAATTTGATGACTCCGACAAGTTATTGCGTTTGTAGCTTCATTGTTATCAACTTATTTCGTTCCGTGAAACTTATTTACCTTAACGTGAGTTAGGGTTGCCTCACAGTTATGAAGTAATTGACGCATAATATAATATTTATAGAGGGTAGGTTGAAAGATGCTTGAAAGACTAGGGCTCTAAGAGCCTTTGGCATGGTTTAACAACTGCCGTACTCGACAAACAGCCGGAACCTACAATTTAACGTGTCATCCCACGAAATGATTCAAGAACCACTAAATCGATTTATCCACAGTAATGTAGTATTTAAGTTAGGATTAAGTTACAATCCAAGTTTTAGTTTTAAATCAAAAGTAAACAAATAGTTAAAAGCTCAGTGAGTTACATCCTGGGCTGCAGCAATGTATAACATCAGACAGACTGTCAGACTAGAACTTTTAATACAAATACTTGACACTTGCAAATACGCGAAGAGTGTGACGCCAATACTAAAAAAAAAACTTTTAATACAACGTAAAATTTTTATGACACAGGTACGAATACGATACGATTTATATACGCTTTACATATCATTCAAATAAATATTTATAATTATTAATAATAAGGTACGTTTCAACAGTTGATAAATAAAATGTTTAATTCAGAAAAAACAAAACAATATTACCACTTCGGTACCTATGTACCTGGCGCAAGTATTGAGGGTTTCCTCAAGAATTTACGTATTAAGTCTCTCTTGTAAATAAATTTTACTAATCACTAGAGGAAACCCTTATATTTATTTTCATCTAAAACAAATATCTTAAAACCACCTAAATATCAGTTCAACTCCCGTACATCACCTCGACTGAACAAACTAATAAAACGAGCTTTCACAAAGAGGACAATGGCCGCCTCCGGACCGGAAGTAGCCGCCCGAAGCGGAAGTGACGTCGCGAGCTCAAAAATGTAGTATGGATATCGATAGATTGTAACGGATATGTGAGGAGAAAGAATTTGAAAATGTGGATTAAATATAGTTTGAGAATGTTCCAGTTTTATGCTATAGTGATAAGTGTGTTATATTGCTGGGGAAATCATGTAAGAATCGTCTTAGTTTTAAACTTCATTGCTTAACTAGTGGACGCGCGGGCGTCAACTTTAAAGTTCATGACCTAGTTACCAGTAAGTAGCCTTATATGCATTCGTAGTCCAAATCATTCAATTGCTTATTTAAGAGAAATATCCACCCCGAAATAAACACGCAATGTTCTAAAAATACCAACCTCTCTAGTTCTGTAATCCAAACCAACAGACATCAAAATAAAATATTCATACACCCTTTCATAGCTCTCTCATCGCCATTTATACTCCATTCCCACAATCCCCATCAATAACTGTCCAGCACACTCTCTCTGGCGATTTTTTACCATGGCCCTAAAGATATCTCAACATGGACTCAAATTGGCAATATCATGAATATGCAAAGATCGCCGGTGCGGGACTCGAACCAATATCCCCAGGGCATCTCTAAGATATGGATACATTGAGCCAGAGGAAAAATACGAATATATTAGAAGCCGTATGTTACTGTCTTATATTTGGTTTTGAGGGATGAAGTAAGGGGATTGAACAGGGGGATAATGGATACCAAATCCTTGTTGAAAATTCGAGCAAACCGAATCGAATCGAGTAAAAATAGTAATCCGTAAGTATTCCTATGCGACTTGTTTTAATTACTACGTGCTACTTTATAAGACTTTTGATGTATCAAAATATCTTCTTTCCAATTTTACTGACTAAGTCAAAGTCACTTCCTATTATGGTTTCCTATAAAAAACCCTGTCTCCTAATGACAATGTCCAACTATGTTTGATGGTCAGTTATAGTCAACAATGGTGTTTACTTATGACCTCGTATCAAAGTTTCGCCCCGGGACAGACCTTAATCCGTCCCTGGTAAACAATATACATTTGTTCGGGTAGAAATAAATATGATACTTTAGTGAAGGTGTATTTTGTTTATACTCTTTGAAGGATGGAATCTATTGACTGATTTGGTAGCATTACTCATGTATTATTCAAGGTTTCTGGTCTTTTTTGTGGATTATGTGAGCGGGGCTTAAGCGAACGTGATAGGAAGCTTACCTTGCTTAGATAGTAATGGATGGCATCTTTGACGGAGGGAACTTGTAGATTCGCGGAAGTATCAGTAGTATATTGATTTTAGCATTAACCCAGTGTGTTTTATCTTTCATTGTTGTTTTTTGCTTATTTCTTAAATAATAATAAGTAGGTAACTGTCAATTTGTAAAATAAAGGTATGGCATGAGACAACAGATCATGATACTTATTCCAAAATAACTCCTGAAATTCGAAAACACTTTAATTAAACATCTTTTTTTAGGACTATAGACAACTATGCCTTTTTGAAGTGATCTATTACAATCGCATACCAATTTTTACTTAGGAAAGCTTTAAGGAAAATATATCAATCAAATGTAAATCAGTTCTATTCTATAACAGCTCTTACAACCCATGTAACAAGTGTTATTTTCCCTTGTCCACAGGTAAACGGCTCTTGGGGCCTTCCGGCTCTGATCTGCGACGTGTACATCGCGATGGATGTCACATCCTCTACGTCCAGTATATTCAACCTAGTCGCTATATCTGTTGATAGGTAAGTGCTGATAATTTCCTTACCCATTTTTTGTGTCACTTTCGGTGACCTATATAGTATATGTTTAAACGGAAAGGTTTGCACTTGAACATAAATCGTCTGATAGCAGATGATCAGGGGTTTAGTATGGAGCGTGTTTACCCAGTACAACGAATACTTTCTTGCTCAGAAATATGCTACTACATATTTTAATTGCAAATCAAAAAACTCTAATCTGACATATGTATTTAAACCAATAACAGTGATCTACCAATCATAAAATTTGTAGTGAAAATTTGACGAAACACTTCCTTTGAAGTGTTTAAATGCTTTACTTCTAAGTATAAAAATAGGTAGGTAGGTAGGTACTATCTTTATACCAAGTATCGTAATAATTTCTTTGGCGCGAAAGAGTGTACGATGTCTAGATGACTTTAAAAAAGTTTGAAGGCCTGGAGGAACCCAAAAATTAGAAATATTGGCATCTCATAAAAGAGGCTTATGCCCTGCAGTGGTCCCTATAAGCTTGATGAGGTTGATGATAAAATAATAAATACGTTTTTCTTCCACAGGTACATCGCAGTAACTCAACCAATAAAATACGCGAAACACAAAAACAACCGACGGGTGTGGTTCACCATAGTCCTAGTATGGTTGATATCAGCGGCTATAGGAGCTCCCATAGTGTTAGGGTTGAACGACACTCCTGATAGAAACTTCGATGAGTGTCTGTTCAACAGCCAGAACTATATCATCTACTCGTCCATGGGTTCCTTCTACATCCCCTGTATTATGATGATGTTCCTCTATTACAGTATTTTTAAGGTGAGTTCTAGTTTTTCCTCTTCTCGTTTTGTAGCATCAAAGATAAACTTGCAAAACAAATTAAGATGACAAATTTAACAAAGCATCTTAAATATTGCCTACTGTGTCTAAAGAGACCATAATGCCAGAAGTATATAAGGCAACTTAACCCATTTAGACCCAAACCAAACTGAGCAGTAAAAAAAATTTTTTTTTTGTATTAATTGGTAGAATCTGACATAATGAAGTAAAAATCGTAAAAATATTAATGTTTTTTTTTTATTTTGATAGAAAAAAAATGCCGTCCTCATATGGGGCCACTGGGCTCAAACAGTATGAAAACTTTCAAAATAAATTTTATCAATGCAAAGTGTCTTACAACACTTTTTGCATTGCCAGCGGGCTTTTTTATGACAAACGGCACATCTCAATTGCTGGGATAGTTTTTGAGGGTAGTGGCCCACCCCATCGTGCTGCAGAATTGGCACTACAGAAGCTGCTGGTCGCATTGATACGCTTTCTGTGTTTCGCATATAGTGACGAGCGACGTAGCGTTAGAATTCAAGCTGATCCATCTTGACTTCGTTGGTTAGTAGGTGGAGACGCCATGCGTTTGCAATGGCTAGATCCAGCATGTAAGTAAATAAAACCCACCACCATTTTTTGCCACGCACAGCGGTGCGGTACAGGGAAATAGTCTAATCAGCTTGATCAACCCCACCCATACCCTTGTTGTAGTTTTGAAAAACATGCGGGATTCCAACTTCCACTTTTTTCTTCTCTATAGCACTCCATCTCTTTACTTTACCTAGAGGGAGAACACTGTCAAAGTTCGACCCCATAGAGCAAACACTGTTGTCCAGCCATCGCACAAATAAAACTTAGTTGACTTGATCAAAGCGGTAATCAAAATCGGCACGGTTTTTCTTCTTCATGTCCTTTACTGCTACGAGAGGGCACTTCTTGGTCCTACCCTCGCGAACAGTACCAGTTGCGCGATAACCAGCTTGTCGTAGATCACGTAGCAATGTGTAACTGGTAAAGAAATTATCGAAGTATACGATATGGTCTTTAGAATTGGTTTCAAGTTTGTCGAGTAAAAGCTTGACTACTCTTGATCCCAATGGCTCTGTAGGATTGGGGCCTGTAGTCTTCCCACAGTACCATCGTCTCCTTCTTCTTCATCGGTAACCAAACTTGGGTTTTGGGGGCAGTGCCACTAAGTCAATCTCACCAACGTCTCCTTCTTCTTCCATTACAGCTTCAATTGCTTCTTGATGGCCTTGGTAGTCATTACGACTGCTAAATACCCGTCGTGCCATTATGAAATTGTCATTGGCCTATCAACAAACATAATAAATTATTTACCTCAGATATGCCCATTGGCCCCAATTGGGGACAGCATGATAAAATTAGATTTTATCTTACTTGTACTTAAGTTTTGTAATGAAATAAAGTTGTAAGTAATAGTATATAAAACAATTAAGTAATTACTGTACGAAAACAAAAATATCTAGAAGACAAAGATAGAAATAAAGTATACTCACTTTGAAATATCACTGAAGTAAGAAACAGGTCCACAAAATGCACAATATACGACTTAAATACGTTTTGAATTATTATTTTTACTAAACAACATAAAAATGCACTACTTGTCGTCACAATCCAGCAAATGAACTAACTAAAAACAAATATGTTAAAAAATTGTGGGTAGATTTATGAGTGTCCTCGTTTGGGCACGGCGGGTCTATATGGGTTAAAGTATTTTTCTAGAAACCTGAAAAATAATAATAACAACAGTATATTAAAAGATGACAATTAACTGATACTAAGAAATCAGAGCGTTTAAATTATTATTTAGAGCTAATTAGGTGATATAAATCATACATACATACCCTTCCATAATAAAATATGAATATAACTTCACAGGCATTGAGAAATAGAGCTAAAAAGCAGAGAGCAGCGAAAAAGCCGCCCGTTCCTGACGCTAGCACAGGCGCGACTGCCGCAGTCGTCATAGAGAATGTGGCGCAGACGAGAAGACTGGCAGAGACCGCGCTGCATGACGACAGACCGACCAATACGGGGTCGGGGAGTAATGAGGATGACCATGATGATAGGTGAGAAACTTTATATATAGCTTAGTTGATAGTTCTAAAATACCAGAAACATGTTGGTATCTAAACATAAGATACAAATTAAAAAATATAAAAAGTATTACAAACACAAAATGTGAATACGTATTTTGTATCTTTTATCTGTATTTCAGATACTTTTAGTCACATCTGTGGATAGTTGTTAGTTAGACAGAAAGTCTGCTTAAAATAGCACTTTGTACACATTCTTAGCGGAATAGACTAATAGCCCACATTACCAACGAGGGGAATGTTGACGATACATTAAATGACATTCAAAGGTACGGACTATTATTTTTTCCTTCTCTTGTTAGACAAGGCTATAAAATGTAGGAGATATCTGTTCGCCAAACATAGCGTCGGGGTACTACTAAGATTTATTTAACGAATATTCAGCTATTATATGTTCCGTTTTTACTTATACATTATTATAAGATATTGCAAATAGACAGTGATTATATGATAATATGAAACTTTTCAATGAATTAAATAGTAATTACTTATCCATCTGTTCTCCAATATGCTGAGTCTTTTTCTTTCATTGTAAAACTGCAAATTAATTCTGCTGATTGCAACATCTACAGTTTTTATTTATTTATCCTCGGTACCAAATTATTATTTTTAGCCATTCTATTCAAAAGGATTTAGAATACAAAGTAATTTCTCTACAGAACTGAGTTCTTCAAGATTACTTTTGTAGATTACTTTTCTATCAAAAGGAGAAACAAAATATTAAGGTCGTAGAAGACTTGATTACGGTGTTCACAAACATTTTGTTTCATCAGTTTTTCAATTCCAATGAACCAAATTCACAACAAAAGAAACAAATATTCCATTAGCTCTTGTAATTCGATCATCAACTAATTCCATCAATTTTTGTTGTAGGTTTGTTTTATTTTTGTCTCGAATAGATTGGTTTTTGTTGAGTGAACTTATGTAATATTAGCACAAATAAAATTTTGTCTTTGAGATATTTTATCATTTTTGTAAATCAGTTTTATAAAAAAGCAAGTACTAATAAATCAATTTCATTGGTAACATTATTCATTGCAGTTTCGACAAGCGGTCAGCTGACTTAGAGGCTGACGTAGACGACTGTCACATCATTCAGAACGACAAGTCCACGGAGTTCATGCTGGCAACAGTTACAGAGGAAACAGCCAAGTAAGTACACAACAATTTCCTAATTAGCTATGATACTGTGATTTTGAGGCTTCAGATAGTTAGATAAAGAATTATAGTAACCTAGTGGGTGCTCGCGGCTTCGCTCGCATTAAAAAGTACAACTTGCATCTCCTATTTCACCCCTTTAAAAGTGGCATTTCCAAAAATCCTGGATGCCTATGTCATAATATCTATCAACATGTTAAATTTCAGCTCGACCCGTCCTGTGGTTTGGGCTGTGTGTTGATAGATCACTATGTCAGTCAGTCAGTCACCTTTGAGTTTTGTATATTTAAATTAGCCCCCAGTGTTCTTTTTGAAATAGACAATGAAGTAAATCTACGTAAACCCTATTTTATCATTATCATCATCATCCACCCGTTACCACCCACACCCAAAGGGCTATAAGCTACATTATTTGGTAACTTTAAAAAAAATATTTTTTATTTAAAGAAAGAAAGAAAGAAAATCATTTATTGTAGGAAATAAGTACAAGCATGAAATATATATACTTAAAACTACTTAAATAAAATACATATTTGCCACAATACAACCCCAACTCAGCACAATGCTGGCTGCATAGCAACCAGCGCTGGTCTTCCGATTGGTTGGTTTTGGTTATTACAATATTATAGAAAGAAAAACCGGGGTCCCTAGTTTGAAAACAGTAGGCAATCATTTCAGTCGCAGCTAAATATGCTTTATAGATATTTTATGCCACCATAACTGTTTTTGTTTGGAACAATGTTGAGATTTTCGCGGGCGTTTATTTGATTGATGTGACTTTTTCGGATATAAACATGGAGATTAGCCCAGACTTTGTACTGCCATTCGTTCGTTTTTCAGCTCTGAAAGAGATTTGTGGTCTGCCTTTGTTTCTGTGACAATAGCAGGCAGTTTGGTCTGCTTGAATTATTTTCTGAATATATAGTTATACGAGTGTTATTTAAATCGCAGCAGATCGCGAGTCATGGAAAAAAATAGGAGGGGCCTATGTTCAGAAATGGACAACTAATGGCTGAGAAAGAAGAAGAAGAAGTTATTTAAATACTGGATTAAAGGTGTTTTCGTCCATCTGCATTAAAATTCCTATATAAAATGTTTGTTTACCTTCGAAAATTCGAAAATATTTATATAATCAAAGTTGCCAAAAATATAACAAACTATAACAAGATATGTATATTGCTTCTTCAGTCAAGTGCAGCTAAAATCAAACATAAGACAACCATTTTTTTCACGTGTGTGTGTGTGTAAATAATAGTACCCAGCTGAGTGACATAGTCTATGGGGCCTTAGGAACCTCTTGATACCAGACACTACCACTCTAATACTATTTTACTAACTTTCTGCAATTTAATATTAAATTTAAAATGTGCTGATTAGTAGTGCTGTAGAGTAATTGTACCAAAAAATTTCCACAGTAGCACACCAAAGAAGTCCAAGCCACCTCCAGACCCCAACGGTAACAACGACTCTGGGTACGCACCGTCCAATCTGGAAGACACCGTGAGAGAACACACATCACCCCCAGGTTCCCCTGGAATGAAAGACGCGACTGTTCTCAGGAACATGGGCTGTGAGAAGTGGAAGAAGAATGGGAAGAGCAAACCTTTGGCTGAGTCCAGGTAAGGGTATAAACACTTAGTTTAGTTTTGTACAAAAATCTAGGTAATATGTTGTCCACCTTATCTTAGTCATACAGTTACAGCTTTGCTACTATCATTTCGTTCATACATCCGATACATAGGTCCCATAATATTTTCATTATGCTAATAATGGTCTTCCTACCGATTATTTTTTGTAAGTCAAAATTACTACTCTCTACTGTCACTACTACTGACTCTATTGTCTGCTGCTAACACCGACATTCTCATACTTCAGGCCTTTCTAAAAATAAATTTAAATCTCTTTTTCCAGAAATGTCTCGCTCGCTCTTCGTTCCGAGGACGACCACGAGGCGAGCACATTTGACCTTCGCGAAGGCTCCTCGTGCAAGAAGGAGCGGAAAGCGAGCGCAGCCACCGCCCGCTTCACCATCTACAAAGCGAATAAAGCGAGCAAGAAGAAACGGGAAAAGTCGTCGGCAAAGAAAGAGAGAAAGGCCACGAAAACTTTAGCTATAGTTCTAGGTGAGGAAAGTTTTGGTTATGATGTACTGAGAGAAACCCTTCGTTCGTCAGGTTTCTCTGTATTGTTTTAAAATTAAGGTTTTTTTGCTAAAGCTAAGAGGCATTTATTGAAAGGCATTTTAAAAGGCATGTACATGTACCTGCTTATTTTATGAATATTATTCTTATTTTATTTCTGCTACTGCGATGATGACTTAAATTAGTAAAACTAAATTAATTCAGAACGATTTATTACTTTGTTTTTTATGTAATTTTTGTACACATCCGCTTTCTTTATGTTGATCGCGCTCAGTGTATCAAAGCCCCAAGATATATTAACACTTGCTCCAAAAGGCTCGGAAATAACAAAGATACTGGGAGTTGTTAAAACTTGCCAGAATTTGTTGATCGAAGTTTCCCGATGGATGGGACTTCAGTTTGAGGGTAGTTCAGGAATTTTGTCGATTTTCCAAAGAACAGCGGTCACCTTTTACTAAGCTTGACTAGACATGGACTGTAAACAGAGAAATTTTATGTTATTGGTTTAGTTTTGCTCAGTAGATAGAGTTTAGAGTTTGTGAAATCTTTAAGAAGTTTATGGAAAAGTTTATCTGTTTAACTTCGGAGTTCAGTACAATGTAAATATTGGTATAAGTTCAATGACTTCTTTTAAAACAATGGACTAGTGTTTGATAACATCTGATTTACTATTATAAAGTTATCTAAGAACTGTTTTAGGAGTCCATTGAGAAACGACACATTTTCCTAAACTGCATTCCAACCAGTAAGCACGTGTTATCATTGTTCCCATACATGTTTTACGGTAAAACAAAAGAGTTAAGAGCTTTGGATCTTTGCAAATTAAAAAGCCTCACTGGTTTAACAAAAAATAAAAAGATATCTAAAATGTAACATATCACACTTTTCTGCTTACAGGAGTCTTCCTATTCTGCTGGGCGCCGTTCTTCTCGTGCAGCGTTTTAGGCGCCATCTGCGACAAATTCGACCTCCCCTTCTCACCAGGGGTCACCACCTTCATCCTGACCACCTGGCTGGGTTACATCAACTCGTTCCTGAACCCTGTCATCTATACTATCTTCAACCCTGAGTTCCGGAAGGCATTCCGCAAGATACTCCACTGCGGCACCTAGCCCGCGGACTATTTGGTTGTCTTTACGCAGTAGATCGGTTATTAGAATTGGTATAGGTGTTGGTGATATTCATATGTTGAAATGGGACTAAAATCGAACAAAACATGGTTACAGTATTGTTTTTTTTGCAAGGAAAGCAATATTGATTTTTATTTGTTACAGTTAAGAACTTTGAAAATTGCATCATAGTAAATGATCAAAGTTTCTACATAATTCTATTTTTTATTTTAACTATAACAAGTTTGTCTTTTTCCTTTCTTGATATTAAAACTATTACTACACACATCTTCTACCAATATCTAATACGATCTACAAGATGGCCAAATAATGTGTATTTATGAAAATGGTGTAAAACTAAATATATTGTCATAAACATTTAAAATGTGATCGTGTTAACGTCAGTGGTAGAACATAGCATATCAAATTAATAATACTTGTTTAAAACTAAAATATTTAAACATTGTACAAAGTAATAAACAAAGCTTTAGAAATTGATCTCAAATGTAGTCAAATAAGTGAAATAATATTAAAGTAAGCAATCTCCAGTATTGATTGTAACTATGCCAAATATTTTATAAATATATTGTTATATTGCGCTATAAGCTTTATTAATTTTGAAGGTTGTGATTTAATTAAATGCACGCTAACGTCAACTTATATTTTACACACTATTTGATTTGTACCTATTTAATTTATTTTACTACTAATGGACGCCCGCGGCTACGCTCGCAATATTTCAGGATAAAAGTAGTCTATGACACTTCTAAAACCTCATTCTACCTACAAACCAAAAATCATGATGATCCGTTCAGCTGTTTTTGCGTGATGAGCGTTTAAATAAACAGAGACACAGAGAAACAGATAAACAAACATTTTTTTTTTAATTGTTGGAACGTGCTCTCTGCATCTCCAATTTTTTTTATATCATCAATTATCAAACTTTCGACTCTTCAGCTTTATTATATGCATAGATTATTAAATTCAGTTTTAAAATAAATTTCAATAGGTAGGTATGTAAGTACCTCAATAAATTTAATATGTCCAGTTTAAGTTAAATAAACTATTTTGTATGTATATTGTTGAGTGATTATTTTCTAGTTTTGGTATTTGAGTAGTGCAATTTTTGCCATGTAAATATATAAAACTATATGCTGTAAAATATATTTATAAGTCTGTAAATGAAATGAGAAATCGTTTGCACAGCGTGATTTGATGACGTAGTGTATTATTATTGCCAAAAACAATGATTTTTAATCATATCAAAGTAATCTAGTCATTTAGAGTAATTTGTAGAATAAATGTATTATATCCTCAATACAAAATAATTATGAATTCAGTCAGTGATCTTCCATATTTTTTTATTCTTAGATGTAGATAGATTTCGTTGTTGTTTTTTTCCATGTTTCGTATTGTTACCAAAATGTTTTATATCTAACAGTAGTTACCCGTATTAATTAATTTATAAATATTATGCTTATTTCTTGCTCAAATCCTACCAAATTGTAAAAATTGCTCAATTATTTTTATCCAACTTTGCTCAGCATAATATAATTTTTGGTGTATTTTTTTTGTAAATTGATAGAAAAAAATATGTTCAGGTGGCTGATGTAAATTTGAAAATTGTTATTAAAAGTACGAAAATAAAATTCTATATCCTCTATAGATACTAAGTATATAGAAGTTATGTGGTTAAATAATAAAAATATAATCATAGTTGAAAATTGAATAGATTAAGAATAACGAAACAATAAAAGTATTTATCTAGATTGATTATATACTCACTAGTTACCTATGTAAAATTACTCAATCTCTAAATAATGTAAATAATAATTTATATAAATTATTCTATGATAGCTATTTTATTAGCTGAATCCAGTGTAAAAAATACTCATTTTAATTGAATATAGGGAAAGAAATAATGAAGATTTTTTATTTCTTTTATGTTTATTTTAATAATAAAGATTCAGTTTAAAAATATATTCATTATTTGTTAATCAAATTGTAATTTTGAAACTACAGTATGATTTACCTACACGTGAAAATTTAGAGACTTTAATGTTAATATATAATTGATAAATTAACAATATTAGTAATGAATAGTTTTCCTATTTATTTATAAATTTATTAATTAATGAGCCAAAGGTTAAAGTTTTTTTGCCAATTTGTACAGATATTTCTATGTTAAGAGTAAATTGTATACTAGTATCGATTTATCTTCTAACAAAAGTTAGGTATGAGTAACTCAACTTATTATACAACATTTGATCATAATTCTGTTGCTGTAATAATTATTGTAAAATTAATAAATATTATAACTTTTTGGGTACCTACGCTATGTTATCTATATAAGGTAGTGTTGTAACTTTCTATGCAAAAATGTGATGATTTAAACATTCTGTTTTTATACCACTTGTTTTCTTACATTCCCTGTTTGGACTTTACTTGTACATCTGTATATAGTATATAACAAACGATTAGATTCTCGCTGTATGTCCTCTTATATGCTTAGATATTTAAAACTACGTAACGGTATTTTAACAGATGGAGTATTTTTTAGGCCAACGGTAACATTTAAGTTAATGATGGATTTAGTTGTAGTTTTTTTAACAGATAAAAACTTTTAAGCTACTTACAAGTAAATGATTAAATGCTTGAAAACCTATCCACATACCATTTAAATGAAACAGAGCAAAGCCAGCTGAATCAGAAATAAAAAACATTAAAATTAGGTACACACAAAAATCATAATAAATTATAATAATAATAAATTACGTTTATTTACTGTTCAAAACTTAAATGGTTGGTTACAGATTATTAGAAAATTGGTCTTAGAACTATCATGCATTATAATATACTCATAAAACTTGCGCGAATTGTAATGAGCAATACACTCAAGGCAAATTGAGCATTGATGGTAAACAGTCACTAATCAATCCGTCGACTTAAAAAAAATTAGGAAAACAATTAGTTTATATTATAAAACTAAGGCAATATAGTTTAAAAGTATACACAAAACTTACTCTTAATATCTTAAAACAACACTAAATTTAAGAGCCAGCACAGTCATTTTTTCTTATACTTACATGTGATACACATAAATAAATAAAATTGTTCTAATTTAACTAATATCACTGTCCAAATAGGTCACTTCAAATTAACATCATTGAAATTCCACTAAAGCTGTTCATCGTGAAGTTAGTTTAAACTGAAAACTATATTTGTGTGTTGACGGCTATATACGTGCAGAATTGTACGTGATGTATAGCTGTTTTTTTTTTTAATTTATTAGAGGCTTTGTCGATGAGTGACCATATCGCCTTATAAACACTATAACTAGTACAATCACATGTTTCACTGTATGGAAGAATTAGGTCTATTAAGACCTAATTCTGCCAACTAGTACAATGTAACAGCCCTGTCAGAAGTCGGGCTTGAGGTTAGCTGTTTGGATGGAGGTTATTATGGGGTAGGTAAGTATAAATTAATGCCATACTTTCATACAAACATATGAAACATCTTAAATATTTTATTTATGTTTAGTAAGGTCATAATGAAATGATACCATCTCCAATTATTAGGTATCGAAACAAAACATTATAATAATTTAAAAATTAAAATATTATGCTCATTGTGGATAAGACTAAACCTATTTATTACCTACTAATCAAGAAATCAAACTTACGTCCAGATACTTTTTGCATAGAACCAAACCGATACTACAAAAGCGAAACTCTGTTTATTTCGGATTGTTCAAATGATACCTAACAGCACTCTCTTAGTCACACTAAACTCTTTAGAACCGCTTAAAAAAACTCGATAATAAAGTCGGTTGAAAACAAATAAAATATAACCAAAAAAGCTAAATTCCCAATTCTGGGCTCACTCCTAATCTACATTATACCAAAAGAAGGAACTTATTTAGACATTGACCCCTCACGGTCAAGCCAAAAATATACCTACCTACTTAGCAACAGCGGCGTCTCAAGTAGGGCTATTAGAAGCCAATTTATTCGCCAGATTGACGATCTGTCTTGCCTGATCAGTATTAGATGGACCCCGAGGGATTTGCGGGTATAAATATAGGTGCTTAGGTAGTTCTGTTTGTTTCTTAATCGGAGTCTATTAAGATGTTTTAGCAGTAACTGTACGTAACTCACTAACTATTTTGACTAGTTTCATTTCTGATGAATGGCAGAAATTTTATGAGTATGTAACACAAATGTTCATAAGTAAGTTTTTTAAAAGAGGTCTTTAAACTTTTCTGGCAACTTTTATAAACAGTTGATAAACAAACTGAAATTATGATGATGAAAATCTTTTCACATGACAAAATCGCGTTTTTTGCATTATTCTGTGTTTTAGTGTTATAACAGTTACACAAATACTAGTTTTGCTGCATACTGGAAGCAGGATACTCTGCTAGATTCACATAACACTAAAGAGAATCCTGCAAAAACCTGTACCATCAAAAAGAGGGAAATTCAAGAGCTTTTTGTGTTGTTTTTTTTACTAATATGTGTTTGCTTTTGACAACTGTTTGCTTGATAGTAAGCTGCAGCTGTGGTCTATTATACTTCGGGTCAACCGAAGACGATTATATTGTTTACTAAGCAGCAGTCTGTGGAATTGTGCTGCCACTGTCACACATTTAGATAGTTAACTACTTTAAAAAAGCAAAATTCAACTTCACTCGTTTCCGTATCCGCTCCACTCGGCTCACCACGTGGGAAGGCGCCTGCAACTCACCATTACGTGATTTTGTGTCGCCGCTGTCGCACGCCTTAAACAATTTGTTTAAAAATCTATTTAATTTTAAATATTCTTTACGTGTTGTGTCCAGTGATTATTAAAGAACATTGTGAACCGTTCCAAATACCTATAACGTTCAAATTTATAAATTGGAAATGTGTTAATAACAAAAAACTAAATTAAACAAAAATAACGGTTATTTAACGTTGTTAAATCATTTAACCAAACATTACGACAAAACCAGTGAATATTAATTGCTTTTGTGAGACCAGGTTACTGGAATTCTGTCTATGACGGAATTTTATGGATAAATTATCTTTGGTGAGTGACTTATTTTATTAACATACGATCTTATTTTTGAACTACCCTCGAATTTATGATAATGGTAGTTTATGTTTTTACTTGAATGTAATAACTACTCAAGTACCCACCTTTACTACTTTTTCTTAAAAAATTAGTCCTTTATAAGACTTTAATACTACATGTAACAAAATAATGTACAAATAGAGAATGAGCATGCAACATCGCGCCCTGGCGCAAATAAGATTTAATTGTTTTCTATCATTATTCACAACGATTCTCAATTTAACTGCTCAGATCAACCTAAACGGTTTATTATTTGATCGTAACTTTTTATATGATGATGCTATGCGTTTTACTCGCGTTAATCGTAGTAAATTAGTGAAAATCCATGTAATTCCTGTGGAGAATATTTATGATGCATCACGTATATCGTGTTAAGTAATTAATATGCATTAGTTTACAGCAAATCTCCATGTCAATCATGTTGAGAATATTTGAATAGTTTCACGTGTATCGTGTGTAGCAATGAATGTGGATTATTATCCACCATATCTCCATGTAAATCATGTTGAGAATATTTATGATCTTTCACGTATATCGTGAAAAGCAATTAATGTGTATTAGTGTCCACCATATCTCCATGTAAATCATGTTGAGAATTTTTATTTAGCTTCACGTATATCGTGTAAAGCAATTAATGTGTATTAGTGTCCACCGTATCTCCATGTTAACCTAATATTTATGATCTTTCACGTATATCGTGTAAGGGAATTAATACTAATTAGTGTACATCAAATTTTGATGTGAATCATATTGAGAATATTTGAGTGACTTCGTGTATATCGTGTAAAGTAATAAATTGGGATTAATGTACAGCAAATATCAATGCTTATCATGTTGAGAAAATTTAAAATCCTTCACGTTTATCGTGCAAGGTAATAATTGTGGGTTGCTTATTTCTTTTTTCTCCGCGTGCGGCGCGTTGAGGTACCTACCAATTACCAATACTTATTTATGATTTATCTTTAATTACAAATATAAATCACAGAATGAAATAGCTCAATATAATAGCATGGTAATAATGCCTCCCTAGAAAAAGAGGCCTAACAAAGAAATACATTCGAATCGTCATAATCAAAGGCAACCACAGATGTATTATAAAATCTTGTTCCTGAAACCGTACGTTTACACAATCAGTATTCAGTACGGAGTACAAAGCACGGAAAAAACTAGGATAAGGATAGGATAAGGATTTTGCTATCTGGTATTGGCTATCCATGAAAAGCTTGTTTTACAAAAAAAACGGTATTATGCAACTAAACAAAACAGTCTTGCTGTTAATCAGCTGTCAGAAGCGTTTGGCTGGGCTTTATCATCAAAATTTAAAAGGTGAAAGGCCTTCAATTACTTATGGCCAACACATAATTAAATTATCACTTTCTTTATGGCATAGCATTATATCATATAGCATAGCATTGCACTCAATTTCAATTTCCAATTTTTATCATAATATGACTTAAATAAAATAAGAAAGTCAATGTACCTAGTTACATTCAAGTCACTGTACTAAATAAACATACTAAATATTATTATGCTGTAAAACTAGTAAAATTGGTAGCATTTTCTTTAGTGCTATTCTAACTGAGCACATACTCATTGAATCTTTACAAGCAGACGCAAAATTGGGGGCAGAAATAAGATATACCTCGCATGCAACGCTGAGACCTCGTGTCCACAACTAGCTGGAGGGATGTCACGGCCAGAGCCACGAACCCTGAAGCCAGTAGGCATGCGCCGGCTGCGGGGCCGCCGCCAGGAATTCTCAAACAACCGCCAGAGCTACATGAAGTGAGGAGCCCGAGGATATTAATGCTAATACTGCAGGTACTTATTACAGAAAAACTTAATAGTTGTAGAATATTTCTTTGAACAATGGTGTACCAAAATGAAAGACTGTGTAACATTGTAACATAACACAAATGATTAATTTACCCAATAATCGATTCTATCTAATAGAGCAAATTTTGAGGTTCATTAAATTGAACAATAAAACCATAAGTGAAATCGTTGTTAAGGTAAGTAAATAAAGTAAGCTGTTCCAGATTTCATGAATTAATTCACGTCATGTTCGTAAGTGGTGGCACTTATAAGATTTATTAAATTAAAGAAAAGCTGACCTTTTAGTTTTTTTGTCCAGCATTGGTTATTCAAACTTATTTTGGGAAAACATCTTTCCTGACATCAGAACCTATGATGATAACCCTTTTGTTATATCCATACAGAAACCGCTCACGGGATGTCGCTAGCGAAATAGCTTATCAAATTGAAAATAATTCCATTGTAGACATATTAAATTACATATATTATGTAATCTTTTCTTATAGGCAGTGCCTAGTATTATTAAATATTTATACATACTTGCGCATATAAAGTATTAATCTTACATCATTTAAGCAAAATAAATGTAAGGCACATGATTATTAAAAAATAATAATCACAAGAAATATCTTATTACTACTTTGTGGTTGCAAGATAAAGGTAAAACAAATTTATTTGATTTTGTTACTGAATATGTTAATAAACATTTTTTGCAGTTTCTTTCCTAGATTGAAAAAACTCTAAACATCTGCTTAGTAAACAATATAATCGTCTTCAGTTGACCCGAAGTATAATTAAGAATCAAACGAAAACTTACCTGTTTGATGTTTGATTCCAATTATGCGAGGGTCAACCGAAGACGATTATACTCCCACCCACCCTAAATTTTGAACCCTTTAAAGCAAAAATGTTTATTGTAAGGCATATATTACTGGGTATGCGTGTACTATGTCTCTAAAAATAATGGCGAGTTGCAGGAGCCATCCCACGTGGTGTGCCGAGTGGAGCGGATACGGAAACGAGTGAAGTTGAATTTTGCTTTTTTAAAGTAGTTAACTATCTAAATGTGTGACAGTGGCAGCACAATTCCACGGACTGCTGCTTAGTGAACAATATAATCGTCTTCGGTTGACCCTTGCATAATTGGAATCAAACATCAAACAGGTAAGTTTTCGTTTGATTCTTAAATATGGAGCGTATCCACCCAATAAGATTCGGTTGATTATAGTTATTCATGGAGAACAGGGAGTTCCACAACTTAGGTGTACGTCTGTATAATTAAGGTTACTAAAACGTGTAAATATAGAACTATTTTTTACATACAAACACAACACATAATACGGCGCAATTTGTTCTGGAACAAAAGTTTGTTAAAGATAGGTTTCTATATATTTTTAGGGCTATGAACAAACATAACAAGTACTACCTACCACTGAATACAGAAGTACAAGTACTTTATACAGGAGACGCCGCCATACTTCTACACTTCATTGTTTTGATAGAGAAGCTAGTAGTAGAAGTAGGTAGTATAATCAAGTAATAAGTAAACTATCCCGTGCAAAGAGGTCGGTACAATACGGCGCGATGTGAGCTAATACGCGCCATTGTGGGGCCACAATGCCACGTCTGCGAGGAGCGATCATACTTTTCTAACGGGGGCGGGATAGAGTAGGAGATATGCGCGTTTTGAGGAATGAGTATACATATTATATCAAAGTTGGTATCACCCTGGTTCGTATCTAGCCCTACATCAATGAGTTTATTCAAGTTATGTGTGGATTTGCACTCGATTAATGGTGAAGTAAATCATCCTGAGGAAACCGACAAGCTTGAGGACCACAAATTCCGAAGACATGACGTGTAGTTCGTACCTGGGCACCCACCACGATGTATCTACCCAAGAGAACTATCCTAGTGAAATAATTCTGCGGGGGAGTCCCAACCCTCAGTCATGAGGAAATACAAGAGAGAGACAGAGCAGCAGTTGTAAAGCAGCATAATTTAGATAAGTTATAAGGGGATAAGAAGATCTAACCTAACTTATCGCTATCTCTCACGCCTTCCACCACATAAATCCCGGGATAATAGGCAAGTTGTCTCGAATCCCGAAGTCAATTCCCGTCGTATTGTCCCGCGGAAGGACCGCCGCTAAATGCGACCACTTTTACCACAAATGCGACCTCTTTTGCCACAAACGTATTGGAAATCCCACATGTGGTTGCCAGGATTTGATTTACTTTGAACAAAATATGATGGCTGATGCGAAAAAATATGTATAATTATGTAAGTTAATTTAGAGTTCACATTGGTCATGTTCCCAAATTGTGGAGTCGGACCCGATCTACGTAGCTGGACAGATAAGTCAAAACTTTATAGTAATTATTAATTATACGAAATTGCTTTTTAATAATACTTAGCTGATTCGACGAATCGATTCTAGAAGCTTCTGAGTAAGGGAGTACATAAAACAGAAAAGTACGTTCAATAAAGATGAATTTACATGTATAAATATGTACATATGTATAAATATGTCTTTCTTAACGAAAACAAAACTCGCCATGTTAAATTTCATGAAAAACAAATTAAATACCTACAACGTGAAACTGTTTTCAAAAGAAACCAAAGCCTCGCAAGTAGCGTGGATCTCTGCATTCAGATTTTAAAATAAAAAATGCATGCAAAAATCTAAGCAAATTCACGTTTAAAAATTTTCATTTCATACCACCGTGAAACAAACATAATATCATAAAACCATAGAGACTAAAATAGGTAGAAGGACACATATTATAATAAAATTTCAAAAAAAAAAAAAAAAATACTCACCTCATTGTAAAAAAAACAACTACGAATCACTTTTAGGTAGGTATTCAAAAAATGAACCGATATACAATACTCGTATATATATATATATATATTTTACAGGGCATTTAATACTACTGTTTTTATTAATAAGGGTTATTCAAAGACGTGAAAACAATAAAATCAGGAAAGTTGTATACATTGTAATTTTTTTCTAGTGAGTTTGAAAAATGAAATTGTTGAGACCAATATCCTTTAGCAGCTAATAAAGTCAAAGTCCCACTCCATACAACCGTTTATTATTAAAATTTTAAACAACTACTCGGTACAGCTATAAGATATTAATAAACTATTCTTTAATATTAAATACCTTCTAACTTCCGTCTCTAAAGCCTTTTAACTTTCCACGAATTTAACTTCCATAGTCTTCTCCTTTAGAGCGCTCAAAATCAACTCCACCACGAGAATCGCAATTTAAAATGCACAATGCTTTCTCTTACCCCCTCATTATTTCACGAGAAAAGCTATAAAGCGACGTACATTACTGCGTTTTTCCGAAGTTGTGGTAGAAATAACATTCTGAGCCAGCGATAGTTATGCAAAAGCAAAAATAAAGTCGTGATATGAATTGAGAAGTTCAATTTTTCATGTCCTGGTAACGGGTGAAGGATGAATTGAGAGGTTAAATCGTCCCAACAACCGACAAAGATTAACTTAGAATTAGTTTGTGTCGAGATTTTTGTCCTCTTACATAAATCACTATTTTCATGTCATATATATTTATAATAAGACATTCTCTATCACGAAATATACGATTACAATAGTAGGTATTACAATATTAATTTTATTTTTAATTTGTATGTTTTTTAAAATACCTATATCTGTATTTTATCATACCTTATTCATCGAAATTATGAATAAACATCTTCAAAAATCATTCCAAGCGCAATAAAACAGTGCACTCAAAGTGTACTTACCGCGCAGACTTACCTAAAGCACCCTCTTAGAGGCTCCACAATCGTAGGCAAAAATAATGGCCTCCAAGTCTATTCTTTGCAATCAACAATGCGCTTTCTTTGGCCAACAAAGAAAACTGTGAAAGAAGCGAAAGGAGCATTCACCGTGAAAACGCTTGATTTGAACCGAGGAAGCATAACGACTAGGATATGATCTTTCCGTGCATTAAATAAATTTAAAAATAATCATTTATTGTGCCAATATGTGTTAAGATCTTATTAATGCTCACTTAATGTAAAAGTACATCTCTGGCTCACTACGTAACACACTAAGTCAGTGAAAACCTGTTTTGTGCTTCGAAAGGTATCTTTTGAGTCAGTTTTTCACATTTATTTTTTAAATGCTCTTTCTGGAATCTCTATTTTCCTTGAGTGGAGAGTGAACTGCTTTATTCAAATTGTTCAGTTCAAATCTCTGAAGTTAACTCATTAGTTCCTAAGCAAAATCCTAGATGGCGCTAGTGGTCGAATTAAATCACGCTAACTGTTCGACAGCGGAATTGTAACTGAATTTTGGATCTTTATTTCAATACAAGACCTTTAAACTGCTAATGATTGTTTTATCATCATTATCCTTCGTCGTGAACCCCTTCCCAACCTCTTAGCATTTTATTCACAAATTCAAATTAATATATTCAAATTAGAACCGTACACGAATTACACTAATAATAACAATTTTATATTATGTATGTATATTATATGCCTACACGCTAGATCATAGTTTACAACCTTGCTTAACATCAGACGAGTTGTAGTCAAGCGGATAAACTTATCAAGTTAAAAAAATACATTTGTTTGGTGCAAATAATTACAAAGTTATGTTTCAAGAAAGCCTGTGTTTTTTTTAACCGACTTAACAAGAGGAGGCTTTCCATCGTCTGATTGACAAACACGTAACCCTGGAAATAGATTTTCCCAAATTTTTAGCTACAGTTGAGCATTTAAATCTATTTTTGTTTCGTTTTCTGCATCCAGAATTTATCCGGTAGCTTTTAACGACATTCGGTTTCAGGTCCTCCCTATATTATTCCAGTATTTGAACCCGGCGATCTTGAATTACTATCTTGACTATTGAAAGAGAAGCGATGAGAATATTCAACTGCTCTTTCTGTACTCTGTCTCATTTCATAGCTATTTCACCCACTTTATTTTGTATAGTTTTTCTACAGGGTTTTGGGGGTAATTCAAGATTCATTGTTTTTAAGAAATATGTATATGATATACTTATGTAAAATTGTATGCTCATAAGTATGAAATGTGTTTGTATAAATTTAATTATATTTTTGCAGTGACAGGCAGTGACGGTCGGGAAACCAAATTGCTGACTCTAAACTTAAATCAATTCTATGTTATAATCGTGTTTCTTTTCGTTTGTTTGTTTGTTGGGCTGTTAGAACTTTTTTCACGCCTAACATAACTCTTTAAATATAGCGTGATTTATTTTTGTGCTAACCCAAGCAAAAAAAATTAAACCTGCTGAAGTGCATTGTGTGTTGTTAAAATTAGTTTTCCTGCTGAAATAACTAAGCTAAACGTATTCTTATATTTGGACTCTAAATTACTAAGAGCTTTACTAACAATAATTATACAGGAAGATATAGGGAAAAAAAAATAAACGTACTACTCCTTACTACTATGAAATAATAAACAGGGACACTCAGAAAATCTTTAGAAAAGGCTCCAGACTACCGCTGTATTCTTAATTTAGTTTGTAGAAAACACTAAGAACTAGCAATCGTTACGTGACGATAAATTGCTAAGCATCAAAATATCATCATTGTAATAAAAATAAACTAAACAATAACCCTGTACATTTTTTTTAATTCCACGTGAATATCGAGCTTTAATGACGACCTATATCGGTATTTGTGAAATGCGAGACTCCATTCGTTAAAATTGTCGGCGTATTTGCGCTCTTTTATTTTTGGTGACGTCAATCTAATATTTGCTGGAAAGAAAACATTTTTTACAGATATGAGGTATATGTCGTTTCTATGTATAATAAATATGTATTTACAAAAGAAAAAGTATATATGTATTATATCCGTTGTCTAGTACCCATGATACAAGCGTAAGCTTAGTATGGGGCTAGATGGCGCTGTGTGATATGTCCTGAAATATTTATTTATTTATTATTTTTATGTATTTACTGAATTTATTTTAGACTCATATTGAGATTAAAGCCTGCTTGCACAATTATTCAAACACATTTAGTGACAAAACTATAGTTGTTTCAAAATCGTTATGTAAGTGGATCTTTTTTTTTTATAATACAGATCCAATAAGTTTACTTTCAATTATTTGTGATATTCTTTCCTTACATCATTTAAAATAAATCTTATTAAGTAATAAGGTTCTTTTCGTTCTGAATCAACAATCAAATCTCATTTTAAGTCTAACATTGTTATCGTCATTAATATGAGATATAGCATTACTTTTACTATTTCCCTCTGCTCTGAAAAAGCCATTAAAAATAATTATCGTTCCTTTACAAAGATAATGAGCCCATTACAATCTTATCAATCCACAAATCTTGCCAGAAAACAATTAGGGAAAAAAATATCATCTACTTTGAATCTCTTTGTGGACAAATTAAAATACTGGACAGAATTTTTGGGGCAAAATGAGGTATAAATAAATAATAATAAATAATAAATATTCCGGGACATTGCACACAGCGCCATCTAGCCCCACACTAAGCAAACGCTTGTGTCGTGGGTACTAGATAACGGATATAATACTTATATACTTTTCTTTTGTAAATATATACTTATTATACATACAAACAACCAGACTCAACACAAGAAATTATACATTTTTAAAATTCATAAATACTTGTGTCAGGCGGGAATCGAACCCGCAACCCCTAGATTAGAAGGCAGAGTCACTACCAACTAAGCTAACAGGCCAGTATAACTGAGCGTTTAGATAATTATTATTATTTTTAAGGTTGGTAAGTATCATAGTCGAGCCTATAAGAACTTTTTATAACAAATCTGTTTTCCAATACATATGAAACTAAAATAAAGGATCCTTCCTCCTCCTTGAGTCGTACTACTCATTACTGAGAGTCGGAAATAAATTGACACTGGCTTAAGAACAAATATATATCTAAACCTACAAAACAGTGATTTAAACTCAAAACCCACACAACAAACTCACAAAAGGGGCCGGGTAATCAGCAGCCTTAATCAGTAGGTTAAACAGGCAATTAGCGTTGAAAAATGACAGTTGCAGAGCTGATCTGCTATGCAGATTGCGTTTCTGCATTTTTGAAGCGCTCGCTCGTGGTAAGGGACTTTGTACAATAACGAAGGAATTTTGGAGTTATTTTTGAATTGAATATCATAATTAGTTAATTTATAAATATGTGTGTGGCCAGTGGTAGGTGTTATTTAGTTATATTAGATATCATATTAATATTGAATCACTTTGTGGAGGTAAAAATAATCTTATATGGCTCATAAAGTTATTATTTTAGTTTCAATTTATGTTTGTGTTAAATAACTGAATAAATATTTTTGAAGATAAAATTTAAAGATTTTGTGTTGTTCAGCTATTAATTAGGGGTTTTTAAAATTCCAAATATTCATGTTTTTTGATTATATCACATGTAAAGTCCTCTTAATTCCATTTGCAGGTACACACGAGATAAAAAGGTTGTTACGGTATAGCGACACAAAGACGAATTTACATAGTTTAACTACGGTTAAAGAACGACGCCAACAGGCGGTTAAACATTGCCACAGACGTGTGTTTTTTATAAACAAAAGCGTTTGTAGTTCTTTTCAAGCGTCAGCATAATATTGTATAATAAACGGACTGGCTATTCACATCACATTAACTTGCCTACAACATATTTAAGTGACAATAGTAATAATAAATGTTATAATTAATGGTTGTATGTATGTATGTATACTGATAGTATAATTTTAGCAATTTTTTTTAAACTTTGTAGACACCAAATTTCAAAACTAGATTTTTTTAGCGATTATACGTCTTTCAAATGAGTAAAATGATTATTTGTTGATTTTGCGTTTGTGGATAATAAAAATCTTTCTAAGAAATTATAACTTTATTTGAGCTATGGGTAATGTTAATGTTGAACTATTTGATTTTCTCGTTTTAATAATTCTAGGCTTAACTTATCTCTGTTACAGCACAAGTGGCGCCATCAGCCGCTTGGTCTGAAGTGTTTGTAAATGAGGAGGTAACTTTCATAACATGATTTGTCCTTTGGATATGGAACCGTGAAAACTCATTTTTTTTTTATTTTGTCAAATTGGGTAAGCTTTTGTGAATTATTTAGTGTAGAAATGTGAAATGAATATTACTGAATGAAATTATTAAGCTATCACAGATAAATTAGGCTTGCTTATCTTAAATTTTTTAATTAAAAAATGGACAAAACACGTTTTGCATGACCACCATGGACAAAACATGTTTTGTATTGAAAACTCACTAAAATGTAGCAATCAAAATGTGTTTTATCCATATAATATTAATTGATATTTTAAGTATGGTTTATTATTATTTATTACATTATTATTATTTATAACAAACATTAAATAGGCATCAACTAAAACAAAAAAATATTTTGGACAATGTTTTATTATAGTATTACAAGATTTAGGATCAAGAATAAAGATTATTGATATTTAGGATTTAAGTTAAATTCTAATACAGTTTTCTTGATCCAGGCAGTCACATTCATTCTCTTCGTCAATGATTTCCTCGGAAACAGTAGGAGTATTGAAAAGAAGTTCCTTGTACCATTTGAAGCGGTTGTTGTCTAGCTCTTGCCAGTTTCCAAAAACAGCTTGCAGTAGTTTGTTTACATCCTTCTTCTTTTCATCAGTTAAGGATCTTCTCAGAGCCAATGTCTGTGGTATCATTCTGCGTCTGCGTCTGGATCAAAGATGAGATTATTCCATCCTGTACAAGTTTTTCCGGAACCAAACTTTTCTCGAAATTTTGCGACGTGATTTGGTGTGACTCTTGAGCAACGAAAGGTTTTCGTGTTGTGAGCACAAGGTTTGATCACATTACAATTACGTATCCGTGAATACTTCGCCATTTTAGCTACAACTCGTTTTCCACCAGTAAAATGTCTTTTTAACGGCTTCCACAATTACTCATCAATATTTCGACAGTATCTGTTTCGTCGACATCTTCCATATTTTAATTTGTTTTAAATTTATAAACTCAAGTAAAACAACTTAACCTCAAACTCCAACAGACAATAACATGACATATGACGAGTGATTCATTCAAAATGTGTTTTGTCAAATGTCAAAATGGCGTCCGCTGGCCTGTGATTGGGTGTTTGGACAAAACGTTTTATGACTGTTTTCTGGCAGAGGACAGAACACGTTTTGTTTTCACCACCATTTTTACTCGTAGAAAATACATACAAAAAAACATGTTTTGATCGAACCTTTTTTCTACGAAATAAGCGGTCCACAGACGAAAGAAAGATGGCATTGACAACACGTTTTTTTTTCTTTTGTGACATATCACGTTTTGAAAGTTACCTCCTCAAATGAGTGTGGATTTTCGCGCCTAGCAGTTAGTAGACCGTAGCCTAGCAGTTAAGGCATTCTGGGTGGTAATCAGAAATACGCAGGTTCGGATCCTGCCGGTCTGGTTAGTTTCACTCATTTTCTATTAAAAAAATTAAGTTAACTTATCTCGCTCAATATCCGTTTTTCCTACCTTTCACATGGCTGTCTCCTCTTTAAGCCGTGGATAAACCATGTGTTTTAAATGTAGGATGTGTTTTAGGTAATCTCTTTGTAGTCGGTTTGTTCGTCTTCATACTGATGGCGAGTCGAATGTGAGTATGTTAGGACTTTAAAACATGGCTTCTATTTGACGTGGAGAGTTAAAATGGCTTGTAAGCGCTGAATTTAGATGGGAGCTGAGCTATATCTTACATAATAAACATTGAAACATGAATAAAAAATATTATTCATGTTTCAATGTTTATTATGTAAGATATAGCGTACTTTTCTGATATTGTATAAGATGTGTTTAAACAACATCACATTGTTTTGGACTTGTCCTATGTGGTGTGATGCCTTAGGGAGAATAAATGATATTTTATTTGTTTTAAATATTTTAACGGTAGTTTTAAGGAAGCATTTTTTGTAGTGTGGTTTCGCGTTTGACTACTGCCTGCTTGATGTTAAGCAATGCTGTAGACTAAGGTGTGACACGCTTACCTAGAAGTTGCTTGTTTATTTACTTTGGATTGCCCTATGCTATGTTATTAATTATAAGTAGACCAAATTAATTAAAAAATATATAAATTTCAAAACTTCTGACCTGTACAAAAAAGTATTAATAAACAAACATATTATAACGACAATTGAAAGATGTTTTTCGCATAGACAGTAAAGTTGGCAAACAAAATGCATTTTATTTACGCTAAGTTTTTTTTTTTCATGTCACTTGAAAAAACTAGGAGTTGCTTTCAGTTAAAATGTAAATGTCCATTACCATTTTGGGTCGAAGCGAACCTGAAGTGTATTTAAGCGTTTATTACTTGGAACGATGCCTAAATACCCAAGTTACTTGGGGAACAGGAAAAATACTAGTTTGAAAACTAACTGAAGAAAAAGTTCTAAAAAGTCTTGGTTGTAAAAAACTTGGTTGAAAATATACGCTAGAGTATTGGTAAAATAAATGCCTTTTATGGAAATCAGTATTCATTTTATCTCTTTTATACCTGTTACGTTACTGGTATGATAGAAAGTTAATAAAGTAGTCTATTTTCATAAAATTTAGTGATAATAACGATACGAATAAAAACCATTTATTGTACCACGAAACCAAAGAAAAAAATAAAAACAACCAAAAATATATAAATACAAAATATGAATCAATTAAAAGTTTCAAGACACAACCCGGCCCCACCTCAGCATGTACTGGATGCAAGCATCTAGCGCTGGGCTTCTGTTGGGACCGGCGGGTGAGATCACGCACGCAAGCAAAATGAAATACGAGCAGGTAGGTACGCGTAACAACAACATAAACATAATAAATAATAGCATACACAAAGTAGGTACAGCAAAGAAGTAAAACACGCAATATAACTATTACTGGAAAATCTATGCTAAGAATGAGATTGATGTAGATTGGTAGAGGTGGAATTATGTCAACCCGCATGATACAGAATGTTTACGCTTACGCCATCCAGAGGAGCTCAAAAACAAAGCTTCAATATTTCATTAGTTCCAAAAATATTTTCCCATTCATTCAATTGTCTCAAATTACTAGTTAATGTAAAGTTTAGGCTTGGCTCAAATATCCAAGTTATATGCAAATAAATATTTACTAATCGGCTTGCTGCTAGCCCGATCTAGGAATTGTAAGCAAAATGCCCAAAATTACCATTCTGCAAATTTACATTCCAATGACAAACTGAGAGCTAGAGTTGGAGAATACTAGATGTGATAGAAGAGAACACCTTGGTATGAATTCGGTGCTTTTAGTAAACATAACAACACACAAGAGTAGATTCTAAATGATACAATAAATTATGTATAAAATTACCTCCTACAAACAAGTTTCTACGAATTAATTATAATTAATAAAGAAATGTTAAATTATGTTACGCATACCTAATAAAAACAAAACTCCGTTCGAGTTTTAAAAACAAATACTTATACACATATTTATTTTCATATTGAATAACAAAAAAGTGACCTTTTTCAGTGAAATAAAAAAATAGAAAAACAATGGGACGTTAATCAAACGTAATTGTGTAAACATATTTTTACATTATGAACAGATAAACATTTTTATTCATAATTTGTCAGAAATATATGTCTCTATTCGTTTTTATTACTACTAATAAAATACATTAAAATTGATAATTAATAGTTTAATTGAATAATCAATCAATATATTTAATAATAAATACGTTTCCGTCTAATTAAAAAACAATACGTCAATAAAATAGCTAATGCATGGCTACCACATCTGTCCACCCTAGATCTTCCTCCAGGGTACACTACGTCATTAAACCTTAATTGCCTAACCCCGTCCCATGTAGACCCCTTGTTCAGTCGAGCCTAGTTGTACTTGTATAATACTGCGGTGATTTACTTATACATTTCAATTAGTTTATGTAGGTTAGGTGTTGGTATGGAACTGACGTTTTGGGATGTGGCTTTATGTCACTTGCGAACTACAATGCAGAGGTCTACAAATAAAATGTAGGGTAAATAAGTATCGCCGGGGTAAGCGTGTTACACCTTAAGCTGCAGCATCTGGTTCTAGACAAATATTAATATCCTAGTAGAAGCCCGCGGCTGTGCTCGCATTATTTCAGGATAAAAAGTAGCCTATGACATTTTTACCTACATACCAAAAGTAATTTAATATGATCCGTTCTGCCGTTATTGCGTTATGAATTTTTGACTGGATATTTAAACTTTTTCTGTTATCAATAAAATTCTCAGTATTTAAAAAAAAAAACCAAGTCCAGACTTTTGACTCTCTTTAGCTCTATTGTATTATGTATACTTCGACAAAAAATTACAATGCTACTGCAAATTAACTTATGGACTGTTATTTATATCGTATAGTGTAGCAATCTTATTGGAAATAAATCAAATATATAAACAAAAATACTCAGCATTGTTTCTTAAGGGCTGTTTACGTTGGTATGTAATTGTGTATTATATTCCTTAAATTCCTTATTTTATGAAAATAAACTTACATCTAAACGGCTTACAGGTAAATGATAATAATCGATTTTGATCATTACTTGTGCAAAAGTCGCTATAAGTGATTTGAAGTAACATTCTTTCTATCAAATATTTAAAAAAGCAACAGATAAAAATCATAACCTTACCAGAACTTTTTACTGAAATACTTGAAACAAAAATTGCTCTTCATTGTCAAAGGATACAATTTTTGCAAAGAAAAGAGCAAGATAAGTGCTCAAAACGCTTGGATGCAGTCCTAATGCATCTGAACGCATCTAGACCAGAATAATACCTAGACAATAGCAATATAATGGGATAGCGGAGACGCATGGCTGAGCCGGCCTGCTAGCTCTGATACCACTGCTTTGAGGAACAGTACACCTCATAAGAAAGAAAGAAAGAAATCATTTATTGTAACAAATAATAAACAAATAAGTACAAGCAATAAATAATATATTATAATATAGGTATATTATACTTAAACAAAATACAAATTTGCCACAATACAACCCCAACTCAGCATAATGCTGGCTGCATAGCAACCAGCGTCTTCCGTGGCGTAAGAGAAGTCCATATACCAGATTTATCATATTACTAATATAATATAACATAATAGTAATATGAGCCACGATTCTTCGTGACTCTTCTGATTTTGTTTATGCCCACAACATTACGGAAGTACTACGTGAAGACTACTACGAGATAGTCATTTAAGTGGTTTTACATAAACTAGAATTAATAAATAGTACATTTTATTTAGTGTAGATGGTTGCATTCACGTTTTAATTAATTTAATCTAACTAATTTATAATTATTTGTGCACTGTAGAAAAATCGGAAACACTTATTATATCAGTTTCAGCGAAATGATAAAAAAAATTACAAACAAGACACTAGCACAAGTATTAAACATTGGCAGATGATGCAAAGACGCATCGCTCACTACATTGGCTAAGATACCATTATGTTTTGATAAATGGCTGGACTTCCGTTATTATTTCTTTTGAGAAGAAAATTGAAGATGGGAAAATAATTGCTCTCTGTGCAATAGCTATTTCCTTTAATAAATCTAGAATGTTGTGATAGGACACAATCAAATATACGATAAAACTACATAATACAATTTTATATGTTTTAGTTTTCATCAAATTTTACTGTAATAACAAGAAGATATTCAAGTACAAATATGAGTTATTCTGACAAGTGCTGCACCCGCACTATGGTTGTTTACCTTAAACTTATTGGAAAATGAGCGTAAATAATCACGACCGGCAGGATTCGAACCTGCGTCTTCTTCTGCGTTTCTGCTTCCGCCAGAACGCCTGCCGTTCGTGATTATTTTCGGTCATTTTCCAATAACTTTAGCTTATTTCAATTACTATGCCTATAATTTTATTATTAATCAATGGCAAAAAAATAAATAAGTCTTTATTACTGGTTTACAATATTCGTTCTTAACTGAAACTATTCCTTTAACACTGTGTTTATGCTCTACAGCTTGTCTTTCGACATAGGCCTCCTCCAAAGCCTTCCATTCCATTCTCTCTCCAAAAAGAAAAAACTAGAGAGAGAGAATGAAATCAATGGATATAGCACCAATTACAGAAGGCAAAAATGATGTCATTGGTCAATCATTGATGTCATTTGGGACTTTCTTTGATTGGTCGTTGGGCGGATTCTATTAAAATAATGTATAATATAATAATAATAATTTATTATTATTATTATTATTTTTATTTATTCCTTGCTCTTCGATATGGCCTTGTTGAGTCTCAGATACCGTACTACCAGTATGTACCAGAGCCAGTTCTCGAAAATGGTCGTGCATTGCTCTACTGGGACCGAACCATTATCACGGATATTTGTTTTTTTTTTTTATACACATATTGTAAAAAAATTAAAAATAGTTGTAAATAAATGAATATGGAGATATATATAATAATAATGGCTCAATAAGAATCTATGGCAGTTTCCTAAGCTTATCAATATACACTCAGGCATGCTTTTTTGGCACCTTTGGTCACAGTGTCACTACAGATGATCTGTAATTAAACTCTTGCTTGAAAAAGTTTTAACTCGAATATGAAAGTAGTGAGATATGCTGTGATTGACGGATGTCATCGCAATTTATCAAAACGTCAACTTAGGCGTTTTTTCTTTCCAAAAGTTTTTTTTTTCTATACCCATTAATAATTGAATGACTGCAGGTAAACCGAAAAATATTGTGCATAATTTGATAATGTTGTATTCTTTCTCTAAGGTAAAATATAATGTTTCAAAGTTGCACACTAAAAATAAATTAGCTACATTTTGTAAAACTTTGTATACAATCTTCATGATGTTGTTGAATTTTATATTTTTCAGCAACTTCCTACTAATGAGTTCATTAAAAGCTTTTTAACTTTCCACGAAAATAGAAGAAGTGTTGTAAAAAATTTAGACGGTATCAAGTTTTAAATAAATGTTGTGGATTTAGTTTTACTTTATATTTATGTTTGTGTATACAAACCTAAATTTATTTTACATGGGTTTTGTTTAGGTATAATAAACTAAGTAAATTGTTGTTGAACACTAGCTCCTATATAACCTAAACTGATTTAAATGAAATATTATAATAATAAAATTCTACTTGAACATTCATAAACACCCAAAGCAAACCCAAAACCAATACTTATGTGTCACCTCTGTCTAGATACATAAGTGAAAATGAAGAAAATGTGGGTGTTATTACATAATAATTTAAGTAATAACATTTTCACTGTAGAATTTGTAACCATCGCAATAACAAACATATTGCCATTACGCTCGAAATTATTTTTGCTTTGCAACCGTACTTTATATGAGTACATGATACAAACGCTACAAAGAGAGTCACTCATCTCGGTAAGTGTGTCACGATCATCTCATTAGACTAGGTGGGATGTTACTTTTGCTGTATTACCTCAACTATAATGGATATGAGATTGGTTTACCGATTACTCGATAGCTGTTTCTATGATTGGTGGATTATTGTCATTAGTAAAAATATGTGAAATTAATTAAATAAATATTCAGGGACATTGCACATAGCGCCATCGAGCCTTACACTAAGCAAACGCTTGTGTCGTGGGTACTAGATAACGGATATAATATGTACTTACATACTTTTCTTTTGTAAATACATACTTATTATACGTACAAACGACCAGATTCAACACAAGTAATTATAAATTTTAAAATTCATAAATACTTGTGTCAAGCGAGAATCGAACCCGCAACCCCTAGATTAGAAGGCAGAGCCATTACTAACTAAGCTAACAGGCCAGTTAAATCTTTTAGATTGGTACTTTTCTAGAAAGAAATATTTCCGCGCGAGATACATACTCGTATGTTACATACATATGTCCTCAAATAGGTCTAAAAGAAACAGCAAGAAGACAAGTTTAGCCAACTGACCTCCAAACTTTAATATGTAGAATGGCCTCTGATGATGAAGATGATAAATAGGTCGATTATTAACAGTGATAGTTGTTTCGTAGCTTTAGCTATAGGCATAATAAGGGCCACTTTCAAACATGATTCTACAAAAACCCTTATGTTTTATTACTGAAAGTTTCGTGACCCATTCTTAACAATATGTAACTAATACAGTTTTAACTCACGTGTAATTTCGCGTATGTTGTTTTATAACCTTATGTTCTTTTGAGGTCGATTATTAACAGCAGTTGTTGTTTTATAGCCATAGCTTACTTTCAAACATGATTGGTAAAAAAAAGTTATGTTTTTTTGCAGTAGCCTTCAGTCTACCATCCTGAGCGTCAGGTGACTCATACTTGCCGCACTATTTCCTTTTCATTACAGAAACCGTGTCGCAAGCTGAAATGGAAAATCTCACGATTTTGTTAATTTTAATTAAAATAAAAATAATAATGATTAAATGTGCATATTTGCTGAAGAATGAAAGATGAGTTTATGTAGGTACCAATTTAAGTTCATGCTGTTAAATTTTATGTATTGTTAACATTGAATAAATACTTCAGAAACTATTTTTTTATAAATTTGTATTTTTTCAATTTGAGGTAAAATATTCTTCAAATTTAATTATAATTACTTCCCACAATTCTTAATATTATGGAAGTTTTTAAGTCATTTTTTTTCATTTATGGTCTCGAAAAAATAAAACACGGTCCATTTGGTCGGTTTGAAAACGCTAGACACCAGAATTCACCACTCTCATACAAACTTTCTTGCTTTATTGTCAAGTCTGATACAAACACACAATCTAAATGTTTATTTGCGCTAGTTAAGGAGTAATTGTATGAACATTATGTATTGATAAATAATTAATTTTTAATAGTCATCTGAACGTTTTTGTACAGTTTCATAAACAGACTTTAGGTACTCTTAACAAGTAGGTATTTTAGTACGATCTCGCCTTTAGTTAAGGAAGGCTTTAATGAAATGTAAACATATTTAGGTTCGTTTCTGTTTATCTGGAAACATCTGGAATTGTTTATTTATAAAACATCTTTGAATTGCTGTTTGTATTGTTCTAAAATACGATAATTATATTTTATGATTGAAATCAATTTATGTATTATAACTTTTGCAAATACAAGAAGAGCTTCTATATTTTAACATTTATATAAGCTTTAATATTAAAACTTTCGTGAGACATTTTATCAATATATTAACTAAACGGTTTTCACTCACGTGTAAATCACGAAAGTTGTTTTCGCGTTTCGGATGTTATGACATCCATCTTCAGAACGTATGTTCTGGGACCGCGGCAGCACGCAGACGTTCTGAAGATGGATGTCATAACATCCGAAACGCGTAAACAACTTACGCGATTTACACGTGAGTGAAAACCGTTTAGTAAATATATTGATTTATATAAGTATCTCCAAAGAATACTGTTTCTTTGATAAAAAGTAGGAATGCTACCCTTGCTTTGGTTTATTGTTTGTTCAAATCAGTAAATACATACATATGTGTAAGCTTAGACGTCATTTCCTCAAAACTAAAGAGAAAAAGTAAATTTGTACGCATATCAAATATTACATATTAAATATCCAAGCCACTTTCAAACCCTTATAAATTCTCAAATTATGTATATTCATACACGTAGTTAAATTTAACACGGTAATAAAATCACCTTCGTCCTGGCAACATTGCCATTTACTTTCAAGTTATGTCCAGGTTATGGTAATGTCATGTCCAGAGCTGGGCCCATAGAGATATGGGTAATTATTAGAATGAAGAAAAACCCGTTTCTTCTATTAATTAAAACTCATTTCGACACATTTCTTTTTACATATTTCAAAGGTTGCCTGGAAGAAATCGCCTAAGGCGATAAGGCCGCCCAATGTGCATTAATTTAGTTTTTAAATTTATTTTTATTATGTAATTTCTTTGGTGTGCATTAAAGACATATCTTATCTTATCTTATTTCTTCATACAATTGAGAGGTAGCAAAAAAATTAATACGAAAAAAATACACCGAACATTTTTTTAGGACCCTTATTGCGTTTTGATAATGACACCGGGGTTGGCCACTCACATGCGACGTAAATTACCTTATAAGGTGATACATAGCTCGGTAGTCGTAAATCAAGAGGCATTGTGGTGGTTTGAATATTCTCAATACTAGAGACGGCCACTCTTATACGATAAGAGGAGTAATTTATTCCATGCCTCAAGTTTATTGATACGTGACATTGGCGAAATTGCGGCGGTGCCGCAGAGTCCATTAATAAAAAAAAAAAAAAAAAAAAAAAGTTTATTGATTCATGCTGCAATGACAGCTCAAATAAATTTGATGAATTAATTAACGGAATCATGTTTTTGAATCAGGGTGTTTATTAATTGAATAGTTGGTCGGAATAAAATAGATGTCGCGACTTTTTTTATTTTTTGACTGTGTACAAGAGTTTATATTAATTGTAAGCAGATTGTTCAGTCTAGAGAGTTGCATTATTTAAGTATATATGTTTTATATTTAAAGTGAATTTTATATTCCTTGGGCAAGCCTAAAATTATGTATTCGAATCAGTTATGAAGTGAATATTCAGAAAGATGGACGGGCCTCGCCTCCCCACCTGCCGAGTTGATGGCACATAGAGCTGATGAAATATAGAAATGGGAAATTAATATACAATAAGATAATAGAACAGCAGAATTCATTAGGGGAGATCTATTGGGCAGATACATCGTGCTAGGCACCCAGATCCTTCCACGGAATACACATGTCCTCGGATATTGTGGTCCTCCAACAAGTCGGTTTCCTCACGATGTTTTCTTTCACCGCTAAGCGAGTGCATACCACTCTTTGAGTCGTATTTCCTCATGACTGAGGGTCGTGACTCCCCCGCAGAACTAATTCGTTAGGGGAGTTCTCTTGGGCAGATACATCGTGGTGGGCGCCCAGGTCCTTCCACGGAAGACACATGTCCTCGGATATTGTGGTCCTCAAACATGTCGGTTTCCTCACGATGTTTTCCTTCACCGTTAAGCGAGTGCAAATCCACACATAACTTGAAAATACAAGTCATTGGTGTAGGGCCGGATTCGAACCAGTGTGCGTTTGGTTGAAAAGCAGACACTGGAACCGCTGAGCCACACTCGCTTCAATAGTGCATACCACACATAACTTGAAAATACAAGTCATTGGTGTAGCGTCGAACCATGGCGCGTCTGGATGAAAATCAGACACTTGATCCGCTGAGTCATGCTCGTTTTTATATTTTCTTATTAGTTGGCTAAAAAAGCTACTAAAGTTACAAGCAATCCTAATTAGTAAGATTTCAACGCGTCCCATGATACCCATAACCTCTACCCGTTCCTAACCCCTTACTATTTGCGTAGTCTATGCAAAACAAGCACTCCGAAGTAATGTGCCGCATTATATGAATGGTAAAACGTTGTTGTACATATTTTAACCCGACTTAGTATTGTAATTAGCTGCCTTTTATTTAGCTTGGAATAAAAAGGATACAGTGTAATGTTTTTGAGAATTTTTATCTATGTAGGTCAAGTGATGAAAGGGAAGGTATGTTAATCTTAGTGTTCTAAATTGTGTTACAAAAGTTTTTATTTACCATCTTCGTGGGTCATGAAAATTTGCAAAATATTTTTTTTTTCTGGGAAAAATTAGTTTTAATGTTCAAGTTTACTATATTTTGTATCGTAAATAGATGAGATTTCATTATATTTATTTGTGTCAGTGTCGTAACAAAACTTTTAATTCAATAAGAACTCATTCGCAATTACTTCTAATCCTATGATCAGAGATATATTTGAACTGGCTAGTAATAGCGTCATTGAGAGGTTTTAAATTAAGAATCATTTTTAATCATCATTTTTCATTATAGGTTTCTTAAAAAAATACTTTAAATTTGTACCAAAAACTACCTACTATTTGTATCAACAAGAATTGTCTGCAAAAAAAGAGTTTTAAATTAAGAATCCAGTCATTGCTAACCTTTTGGCTTATAATGTTTAACATAAACTATGTATGTATGTACATATATGTATAGTATGATCAAGATTAACATGATAGCTATCATCTCTCCGCATTCTATGTGAAGCATCTCTCACCGCGGACCGCAAGCATCCAAGCATTTAGCTGCGGCTTGCGTCAAGGGCTTTTGTACACCTACGTTATAATTATATACCTAAGCATATGTATATTTACTAGGTATGGTCGGAATATAGATAGATACATACATTATGTAGCTAGGTAAACATAAAGGCACTAACATAAGAAAATAAATACATTAAATTAATAAACTCGTTTCGAGCCAAGCTTTAAGTGTATCAAGACAGGGTTCAAAGAAAATAAAAAAAAATAAAGGAGGCCTATGCCGAGTGGCAATCGGAACTGAGAGACATTATATAAATTGTCATTCTGAGTAAAAACTAAAGAAATAATATCCGTTACAAATGAAAAGTAAAAAATCTTCATCAAATTAATAACAATAATTATTTGTTTCTCTGTTAGTCGTAACTTATTTACGCTAAAAGGAACTGTTTTCATGATTGCTGTGTTGCTGTTTGCTCATATTTTACGCCAAAAGTGAGTGATTAAACCATTGTGACTTATAATGTTCTGTCAAGACCACGTATTCTATACAAACCATGACGATTCATAGTCTATTTACCAACAAAAAACAAAAACACTTTCATTTTCGTACTTATAATTCTATGATCATGATAAATTTATAATTTCTTTTCGGCAGTCGTTAAGCCATGTTAGAGGCCCTTGGTGGTTTCAAAACTCTCGGCACTTAAGTTGGCCACTACGAGATGCAGATTAAAAAATTGACTCCACATTTTATATCAAAATTGGTCCAACAAGACTAAATTGACACACCAAGAACATTTCCGTGACTTTTCTGCGGAACGTTTAAAATAAAGAGAGAGCTTTTACAAGCCACATGTTAAAAACACCGCGTAACAAGATTTAGGACATCCTTCCCGACTCCACAAATGAAATGAGGAAAAAAGGGAGAAACATCAAAAGGTGTTTCCTTTTAAAAAGGTACGCGGGTCAACCTTGAAGATGTTACTTACTTCTCAGACATTTAATACCAATTTGAAGCTGTTTCAAAAAATACGCGCGATACTATAAAAAATATGCGCCTAGAATTTTTAAAATGATAAAAGAGATTTGTGTTTATATTTTGATCAGTCTGCTTAGGTATGTATGTACATTTATTAGTAGATTATGCATTAAGGGGATAAAGCAGTGTATTATGTCTCGGGCAATATTTTGAACCCCAAGGACGGAAGGAAGGAGTTACAGAGTTAAAGCTAGAATTCCGAGGCCGAGGGGTTCAAAAACGCCCGAGACAAATACCCTGCTTTATCCCCAAAATGCATACTCGGCTTTATATAAACACTGCGAGGCAATAAAACATAATACCATTAAAAAAAAAGTACTTACTTAAAAAAACAAAAAAAACGCTGTTTTGTTACTAAATAACACAAAGATTTGCAGTTTAAATAGCGTCTTTTCGTTCTATTTGTTTTTTTTTGTAGTGGCAAATTCTTCTTCATGCAGGTTTCTATAAAAAGTTTTCATTCTAATTTTGAATAAATTCTTCTTGGTAGGGCTCTATGAAAAGTTTATATTCTAATTTTGACGTTTGGTCATGGATTGCAAGGAGCTCGTATATTCAATGTTGATTGCATTCCAAATTCAAATGTCATTATTCCCTAGGGGATTATGAAATTCAGTACATTTATAATGACCCGGCTAGACCATAGGACACAAAATGACTTGCTTTAAGTTGAGTTTGCATGACACGAGCAGGTGTTATATAAAATATATTTTGTTGTTGCATCGAAGCCTTTAAACTAAATTATTTAATCCATTGTTCTTTATCCCTTATTAAAATAAAGGTAGAACGCATACAACTTGATTTTTTTTTTAAAGAGGACTTTTTTTCACCGAATTTAATCGAATTGAATAGCAAGTAAAACGTTGTGTTTTTTTTATCCAACTACTGGCAACATTTCACTAATAAACGTCACCCGTCCTTATAAGTCAATGTCAAAGAGGGCAAGTCGGCAGTTTGGCGAAAAAAATTTAAATTTGTGCGTCGCTCCCACAAAAATTTGAGTTTTGTTCTACGAAAAATCTGGTAAGTGGTTTTTGCGTCCAGATTTATAAACTAGGCTATATTGTTGTTGTTTTGCATCCATTTGGTTGAAAATTCTGGTAATCTATGCATGGTTTTCGATCATGTGAAGTTATGAGTGATTGTGGTAAATTATCTACCATTGCTCATTCGTGCCTAACTGTTATTGGATTTACTAATATAGAAAACGGTTTAAAACAGACTCGTGATCGCACTTTATCCATTAAGTCTAAAAATAAGTGTCCACTTTTATATAAGTATAATTAATAAAAGTCTTACATAGAAAACGACTATTTTTATTTACCTACTAAGATAGACCATAAAACCATTAGACTCCTTCTATGTCGAATGCTTTAGAAGAAATATAATGTATTGAACAAAAGAAATGTGAATATGTATATATTTTTTAAATTAAGTACCTAAATTAGACAAGCAAACCCAGAGAAAACAACTAGTACTTATAGATTTTTTTTCAAACCGGATTGGATAATGGTAACTATTTTACCACAATCGTAGAATTTTACAAGTCGGTAATGGATAATGGTAGGTTATTTACCACACAAAAAACACCCCTTCCCTCCCCCTTTTTTATATTTTTTTCATCAAAAATGAAATCAGCGGCCCCTAATTACCCAGAAAACACCCTCGCTTTTTCTTAAACAGCCACAGGGGCTCTTGTTTGTTTAAGGGTTATTCGCAAGGTTTTGACAGCGATAAAAATTTATATATTCATAATTACTTGCGTCATGCGGGAACTGAACCCGCAACCCCAGATTAGAAGGCAGAGCCACTACCAACTAAGCTAAAACTTCAAAGGTATTTATTAGTATACTTTGTCATATGATAACAGGTAGAGCTTAGTAGGTATTAAATTAAATATAGTTATCATACTAGGTACCATTACTATAGTAAAGTGGTACTTCTTCACTATCAAGCTCTATTACCTCTGTTTTTAATATGTCTCTTTTAAGGCGTCATCAAAACTCCATCGGCGAGTGAAAGTAAGAACGCAGCTGGACACAGACCGGTGTGATGGAACAAGGGGCCATGTAACGCTGTGTTTTGGGGTATACTGGTAGAGTGCTGTGGGTTTGTTTGCTTGTGAGTTTTTGAAAGGTTTAGGTTAGTTATTGTGAAAAAAAAGTATTGTTGAACGATCTTTACATAAAAAAACATGAATATGTTTACAAAAGTATAAACTTAATAATGTCTTCATATAGTATTTGAACGTATAAGTAGGGTAGGTTAATTATTTATAGTATATCATCCAACTCGACTCTAGACTAAGCCATAATGGCGAGTTATAGTCTCAAATTATGACAGATGTACTTCCTCTTTTTTATGATGTTATATGAAGGGTAAGTTTTTGGTCACAAACTAAATATTATTCCTTATGATTTCCTTTCCATCCTGCGGTTGCCTGGAAGATATCGCTTTTAGATAAGGCCGCCATTTGTGGCATAAGATTTTAATTTTCTCTTTTTTGTGTTGTGTTCTATTTTATTTGTGTGTCCAATAAAGCGTTAATCTATCTAAATACATAATATAAATCATCCAGTTACAAAAACCAAAACTCTCCCATTATAAAATCTTACCAATAAAAACATATTATTACACAACTTACAAACTCAACAATACACAAAACAGCTTTTAACAAAACATTTGAAACCGCTTAAAACTATCCTAAAGACAGTAAGACGTATTCACTTTGGTTCTTAAGCAAGTCAAATAACAATTCTACTTGAAAATGTCGTATTGAAGTTTAAACGTTAATGCAGTCTACTGTGTTCACGAATGTATACCTCGAGAGACTGACAGAGGCAAAGGTAGGGTTAGCTTTGACGGAAGATAATGTTTGAAAATATATTATAGGAGACTTTTAATGTTTTATAATTTTGCACTATAAAATCTATTTACCTGTATAAAAGAAAGTGGTGTTAGTTACACCATTTATAACTCAAGAACGGCTGAACGGATTTGAAGTAGCTTAGAACCAGGAGATGGACATAGCGATTTTTTTTATTTAATAAAATCTAAAATCTCCTTATTTATTGCCTCTAAGGCGGAACAGAATTCACCGAGTCAGCTAGTTGTAGATAAAAAGATCGAAAATATTAAATGTCAACTATCCTTAAAAAAATATAAAGACCTATAAAATGCTTGCTCTAAATGCAGGCAGTATTGCTTGGTAAACTATGTAAACTTATGTTTTTGTAAAGGCTAGCTCGCAATTAACGTACCGCATATAATAAATTGTTCTCATAAATCAAAACATACAGGTCTTCTTTCAATCCCATATGAATTTATAATATTATGATGAAAACGGACGCATTTATTCGAAGAAAAAACACCAGTTATCAAAGTGAAATACAGTACTGCATTATTTGGTTACTTATACGTCAACAAACAGTCTCCCATTTAACTCAACCTTTTTTTTCAATCGCTACCTTCCAAGAAAGCACGTACTCTATTCATTGCAGTTGTTAAACAGGAGACGTTGCTTTTACAATTCCGTTTTACTCCAAGTTGTTAAACCGAAACCTCTCTGGTCAAGATACTCCAGCTATTATCATAATGTGGTCAAAGCATTAGGATAAAAATAAACTTCAAGCAATTTTAAGTTTTATGCTGATTGTAGGAAGGGTGAGTTTGTTGTGATGAGTTTTGGGTGATGAAACAAGGAGCTTTAGTCATCTTGTTGTTACACAAAGTTACAGTATGGATAAAACAAAGTTTATAATATATGCATAATATAAATCTAAGGTTTTAGAAGTCACTACTCGTCTTCAATCTATTATTCAGGCTCTGTCAAATATTTGACCGCCAAAATCGACGTGTAGTCTGTCATAAACGCTCATGTCTACGAAAACTGCGTAGCGTAGAGGTGCTACGCACAGAACAACGATCGGGCCACATCGCCCCCGCGCGCGCCCCCCCATAGAAGCGAAATGACTAATAATACGTGGTTCTCGTTTGGACCAGTAAACAGGCCAACCTAACCTACGACAGCGCTTGTCAGTCTGTTGTCAAACATAGTCCGAGCGAGAGAGAGTTTTCGGTCGTTTTACTCGGTTTTACAGCATGGTAAACTATTAAATATGTCCTGGTGTCAAGTTAAAAATTGTAAGAACAAGTTCCAGTGTTACCGGCGTGAAATACCATCGGTAAGTAGTAAAATTTCGTAATTTTAATAAATAAAACTTTTGACATTTTGAATGGCATTAACACATTCGTTGTCTTGACGACGCTACTTCTCGATAGCAAAGTGATGTGTAAATGGAACCTAGCAAATTATCGATAATCGATATAATGTATATGATGTTTCTGGATTTGTATGGAAATGTTTTTGGATTACGGTTATTATTTAACACATACCTACTTAATTTACAGATTTCCAAAAAATCCAGTGTTAAAAAATAAATGGATATTGGCGACCGGTAGATACAACTGGTTTCCTCATAAAAATGCCAGAATATGCTCCAGTCATTTTGAAGATGATTTGATAATTAAATAAAATAGATAAAAATAAATTTGCTATAGAGATAGTTTCAGTCCCCGGTAAGGACATAGGATAGTTTTTATCCCACGGGATAAAAAGATTTTACAACGGATAACACCGCGGGCCATAGCTAGTTAACTATAATTTGTACTTAAATAATATAGTTATACTAAAGACATATATTTCCATCTTCGAAGTAAATGTGTAAATAATTGATAAAAAATATCGACATTGCACAGCCGATGAAGTTGAAGCGTACTGTGTACATGAACATCTCGTGCGTCGTAGTGTGCGTGCCGAAAGTGTGTTAGTTTTAGTAAATGGTGACACCTGTTTTGTATCGAATAAAGAAAGAATTCGCCTCTAGTCACAGGGCGACAAGCATGGACTTCAAAGCTCTGTGGGTGCTACGAGATTCTACGTAAAGTCAACTCTATACTAATAATATTATAAAGCTGAAGAGTTTGTTTGTTTGAACGCGCTAATCTCAGGAACTACTGGTGCGAATTGAAAAAATATTTTTGGGTTGAATAGACCATTTATCGAGGAAGGCTTTAGGCTATATAACATCACGCTGCAACTAATAGGAGCGAAGAAACAATGAAAAATGTGGAAAAAACGGGGAAAATTATTCATCTTTGAGGGTTTCCGTGGCGTGCTTTGCGAAAACGGTTCAAGTCGTGGGTACAGCTATAATTTATAAAGCTGAAGAGGTTGTTTGCAAAAACAAATACGTTGCCCAAAATAACTATTCCACGTGGACGAAGTCGCTGGTATAGCTAGTCATTTATAAATTTACTAGAGATGCCCACTGAATCATCCGTATTGTTTCTGGATAAAAAGCTCACGTCTATTTTTATGTTGTGTCCTCTCTATCTGAAGCGTTGGATAGAGAAACAGTTGTCTCGAAGCGATCACGTTCAGCGATAAGGCCATCACTTGTGTTGTTAGATATCAAATAAATATGTTATTTTGTTTATAATTTCCAATAAAGTAAGTAAGTTAGTATGAGAGTGGCCAACACTAGTGTCAGAGTTTTCAAACGCCCTAAGGGCCAATAACTTATTAATTTCCAATAAATCGTATCAATAAATAGTATGATAGTTTAGTTGCAGCATGGTCCTTAACTGTGTACGTTTTATATAAGTTTAAAGTGAGTTGTAGCCACGATGCAGTTTTGTAAAGCTATGAAGCAGACACAAAGAGTAATGTGATCCGATCTTTGCCACTTGGTTTGCTACTGTTGAGGAAACACGATGAGCGGTTTGTTTATATAAATCTCTCTCTCTCTCTCTTGAGTCGTATTTCCTCATGACTGAGGGTTGTGTCTCCTCCTCAGAATTAATTCGTTAGGAGAGTTCTTTTGGGCAGATACCTTGTGGTATATAAAACGAGTATGATAGACTAAACTCTTTTTAACCAAGCAGTTGTTAAAATACGTTATATATATGTAATAATAAGTTCAGAAATAAGATATAATAATAAATAAGATCGTAAACATATCAGTTTAGCTAAAATAGCAAAATACAATTACCTCACGACTAAACCCAGCAATGTACCGCACTAATGCAGACAGAGTTGCGGCAGTAGTCCCCTAGAGGGCGCTGTAATTGATAATGAACCTCAATGAGATCCATCCAGCGAGCTCTGAGACGTCCCCTGGGATACCATGTTTAACATTGAGGAGGCGGTATTCCATTTCCGGGAGGCCTAATTCACATTCAAGCTAGTGTGGCTCAGCTGTTCCGATGTCTGCTTTTAATCCAGACGCACTCTGGTTTTAATCCGGCCCTACACCAATAACTTGTATTTTCAAGTTATGTGTGGATTTGCACTCGCTTGACGGAGAAGAAAAACGTCGTGAGGAAACCGACATGTTTGAGGACCATAATATCCGAGGACATCTTCACATCTTCCGTGGAAGAACCTGGGTTTGATACCTGCTGTATCTGCCGAAAAGAACTCCCCTTACGAATTAATTATGTAGGGGAAGTTACGACCCTCAGACATGAGGAAATACGAGTCAAGAGAGTTAAGAAGAAGGCATGTAAGTTATCTGCTGCCACATTTAATCTGTAATTAATTTTTAATATTAATTTTAATAGTTGACACTCTGGAAGAACCCTGGACACTGCAACACAGGGAATCCTAAAGCAGTAGACAGGACCCCAATTTGAATTTGAAATTAATTAATTTAGATACTTATATAAAAAAAAAAAAAAACTTAGTCATCACATTTAAATAATATGATATCCCTATATAACGAAAATGTGTTTGTTGGTATGTTCGGTCGCTTATTCCGAAACGAAGTGTAAGTGTTTTAAGTAACTTCGTATATAAGTAGCCAAATCCAATGGAGATGACTCTGGGCTCGTAACACAGTCTAACGGCTACCACGAGGTCAGAGGATTCACATGTTATTGTTCAATATTTACGTCAAATAAACGAATTTTGTATATGTATTTGTAAATCTGGTGTCGGATTTTCAGAGGCCTAGCAGTTTCTGACATGGTTAAATGGCTGCTGGACTATGACAAACAGTTGGGTACCACAATTTAACGGAGTGATGGATCATCAACATCATCATCATCAGCCTGTTATCGCCCACTGCTGAGCATAGGCCTCTCTTCTAGTACGCCACTCGTTCCGGTCCTGTGCAGATTGAATCCAGGTGCTCCCTGCGGTTGTTCTAATGTCGAGTGATGGATAATTGTGAATCATTGTTATGGTAGTATAAAGGATCTAGAGTTATACTTACTTTACTTATAGATTAAACTTGGCTTCAACATATTTTATGAATTTTACATACTCAACTCAAACTCAAACTCAAATTTTTTTTATTGGTTTCATACAATAGGTACTTAAAAACTAAGAAAAGATAATATTTATAATCTAATTTCAAAGTTGCACGCGGTGTGTTGGCGTCCGGACGAGAAATATCTGTATCCCGGATACCAACGTCAACCGGATGTCAATGTGTTGTATGAATTGATCAACGAACATACAAAACAAAGACTCGAGAGTGACATTATGCCAGTTTTTATCCAGAAAACGTAATAACACGATTGAAGCCACGGGCATTGACTAGTATAGAATAGTAAACATAAGATTGATATCAAAAGATATCAATTTGATTTCAAATGAAATATAGAATAATACACAGACACAGACATATTTACATTTAGGCAAACGTTGTGGCAACAGTCTTTTCTATACGTGACTTTATTTAGAATCCTTTGAGCATGAAATAAAGAACTGACTCCGAAAAATAACTTTATTTATAAAATGAGTGTTGTCGTAACCTAGACGTTTACAAATTAGAAGAAAAAACGAGTCTTGGGAGATTTCAAATGTCTACGCAAAATATGCTTAGAAAATTAACCGCGTGAGATTTCGTGTCTGCCTGTGAATTTCAATACAAAAAGAAGAAATTATTTGTACATACGTAGTGCTTAAGAACATAATATGAACTATAGTACTTAAAATTTTACATTTCAGCCTTGTCAAGGAATCCAAAAGAAGAGGGATTTTTATGAAGACATTTTTTTAAACCTACCACTACAATACTTTCTTTTCCATGCATATCATCTTCACAATCTAACTTATCCTTATCGCAGTCACATATTTGTTTATTTAATTTTATTTTAAGTTAGAGTGGACGAACTTTTCTTTCTTTCAAAATATTTCGTATGCACAGTCGATGTAAAAAAGATTTTGCGTAACACATCAATTGTACAAGAACATCCGCAACATAGTTCACACATTAGTAAAAAGATAACGTTCGTCCCACAAAATGAGCCACCAATAACCTATACAATGTTGTTACAATAAGTATGTAACAAGCGGAAAAGACATAAAATCTTCGATTTCCACCAAAGCAGATTATCAAAACTTTGTTCCGAGCAGCTGAAAGCTGGCGGAATACAAAACAGCTTGCTTTATAAAATATCTAGGCTGCGGAATGTGCATGGAATAATATTACTTAAGATACAAAACTCTGGAGAAATATAATAGTGTTTTTCCACTTCTCCTAAACTGGCTTAAAACAACAAAATTGGTGGTTTTTAGGTGTGTTCCTCTATATACAACCGCCACTCAATCTCCTCCTAACCAAAGTGTCTTTTGTGGCTCTTTAGCAGTCGCAGCGGAAAAACACTATTTATTATTTCTCCAGAGTTTAATTAACATTGGATTTCCGCAAAGTAACGCCTGATTCACTAATCTTGTTAAGATACATTGAGAAGAAAAACTGGTTCTTTAATCTAAGAAAGAATGCATCTTACTCCTGTTATGGTGATAGCAACCATTCTATAAAAAAGTTATTCAAACTATGGTACGAGTGGTTCTTTCAGTCAAGTAACGGATCTTGTATAACAGTAATGCTTGTTAGTGCAAGCTATATGGTAGAGTTCTCATAGTCATAGTTATTTATTTGCGAATTGTAAAGTACACAGTTACACAAACAAGATGTGGAAAGTGAACACTTATTCGTATGAGAGTGGTTCGAGTGTTTTCAAATCATCTTCACAGTCTCTGAAATGGCTTAACAATTGCCTACTACTAGGATAAAAACAATTTTTTTTTTATTTTTTATTTTTTTACGTGGGATAGGTTTACGTTTGACTACAGCCTGCCTGATGTTAAGCATTGCTGCAGCCTAGGGTGTAACACGTTTACCTAGAAGATACCTATTAACTCTAGATTTGAAAACCCCTGGATTGTAGTTCGCAGGAAACAGCTTCTGGTAAAGTATAATACCAATTTAACAAATAACTACAATTTTTGTAAGCTAAACAGACCTGCTGCTAATGGTCATAAAGAAATTGTTTTAAGTGGTTTATTTAGTTTGTTTAGATATGAAAAAAAAAATTCATTGTACTAAAACAAATCCCACTCTGAATAACTCAAGCGATAATATTTATTTCCAACAGATTTATTTAACAAAACGAATAATATTCGCAAGCAGCTTAAATGCAAAACCAAAATTCATCTCATCAGAGTTAAAATCCAGACAAAAAGTGATTCAAAGCTGAGCTAAACCTAGGTTCTGGGGATATTCCGTCGCTCGGTGCATATTCCAACGTCTGTGAATATCGCCCTAGCGTGATAATCTGTGCCAGCTGTCTTTCGAATACGTTCCTTCGGGAACATAACGCACTACGACTTAGGATAGACTTAATTTACATTTATTTAGTTGTACAAAAGTTTACAGTTTTGCTGAACGTATCAGCATTGCCATCCAGGGTGGTAATGCGGCCAGTACCTATGCTTGAGCGCTGAGACTATATTTAGGATTTTCTAAGGGCCCCTTTTTGTTGTAGTTAGAAGTACCTACTTGTTTAGTTTTTCTTCCCTTGTTTTATGCACTATATTGTAAATAAATGTTACAGATGCAGTTTACGAATCAGGTATGAATTTTTGCTTTAACATTTGATTACTCTTTTATAAATCAGTATTAACTCGTACTTTTTCTAATCTTATCTGAATAGGGAAATATTAAATTTGTGTAATGATTTGTATCCACAAATAATTAAAACAGACAATATGATACTTCAAATTGCTATATAATACGAATAGTGTAGGTATAGTAAACATATAAAAACCGAACGTTTGGTCAATAAAAGTTTTCTATTGTCTTTTGGCAAGCCTAAAGCATCATTTTATTTAAACATACTTTATTACTGAATTGACAGAAGTTCGGGGAGGATGGTGCATGCTCCATCGGCCTTAAATTTGTGATGGTGATGATTATTACTAAAAGTGAGAACAAACCATGGAAGTAATATATAGGGAAATATTACTGCTGATCCAATATGAGCAGAGCGAGGCGAAGTATGACAGGCAGTTGTCTTTTTCTAACTAGGGTGACAATAAATTATATAATAGGATATACCAATTCATCTTCTTACCAAATCTGGAGCAGTCTCTTTTGGGGTCCTATTTTACCTGCAGCTTGCCAGTCATGATGATCCCTAGCTCAATTGACGCGTTAAGTAACAAACACCAACAAACTTACTTACAAATAATGCACTTTAGTTTGTAACTTATAATAGTATCGATTCGGTTAATTGACAGGGAGGCTGACAGGAGGGAGGATTGATGTAATCAAAATCATAAACATTTTGCAGTAAATACAATATTTATTTACAAGTTCATATTTGAATTGCATATACTTAGGTAGTTGCCTATATCCTATATTTTTTACACTATCATGTGATGGTTTAAACTATGTACACCAATATAATCCTTTTCCTTGTGTTTCATGTACTAACCTAAACGAGTAACGTGTTATATTTAAGTTCTTTTGCCATTTTATTTTGATGTTTTCATTTTTAGGTAAACTGAAAAAAATATGATATTGCAAAAATTATTTCAAGCACGAGAAAATATGGTCACCTTAGTCCCAATAATGTAATCTTACTTAAACTTTAGCATACCTGTAGAAAGATATATTGCAGCCACTATAAAATTCACTTCTGCATCCCGGAACACTACAAGTTCTTACCATTTTGTTATTTTTACAATAAAATACATTTAAATTAGTTACAAATGAAATTATTTTTTTCCCGCCACCTTTTGTCATATAATGTCATCATAATTTAATGTTGCTTGTGTGAAAAATAATATAATATTAATTTGTTACTTATTTTATTTTGTGTTAATTTCACAAATTAATTCAGATTTCTTTGTGTCGAGTAAAATTTATAATAAATAAAATTAAATAATATTATTTATTGCTAAATATTTCAAAACTTAAGTTGACAGTGACATTTATGACACATTATTTTTTAAACTGGCAAGCTGTTGAAGCAAGACAACAGCCTGCTCTATATGCCTTTCATTTTTGACCGATCTCACCCCCGATTTAACATTTATAGAAAATAAACTTTATTTGTAAGTACATAAGGTTTCTATTCGTATAAAATCTATTTCACAAAACAAAAGAGAGAACAATCCAGAGGGAAAGAGAGGGATGATATAAAAAATCCTTGGAACAAACACAATCATAGTGGGTTCAGGTTTATTTTAAAACTAATGCTCTTTTTATTTCAATGCTAAGGATGTTTATTCAGATTCTTGTCGAGACCAAGCTTTGCAAGAATAAAACTTTAAAATGCATGCTTTAGCATTTTCTATGATTTTTTTGTAGTATTTCAGTTAGATCTTAAAAGGCATAGGTATTTTTATTTAATTTATTTTAGATGGAAGATAATTTATTTAAGATAATAAGTTGTTAATTTTGTTAATATTGTTATCTTGTTTTAAACTTTGTTTTTATCTGAAATAATAATTATTGGATTTTAAGTTGCTCTATAAATTATAAGTATATTCGGTTTTTTAGAGTCTAAGCCTAAAAAACCCTTATTATATATGATTCCATGATTTAACAACAAAATATACGTACTTAGTTATTTTGCATTAAATTTTCGCAATATAGTGATTAAGATCATCATCATCATGATTATGATAATATAAGTTATGTACCATGACAAACATAAATCACCATCAAACCTAATTATTTATTCCAAATAGTACAAGATCTAATCCGGAAGACAAGAGGGCTCAAGCCACTTTACCGGCAGTAGACGGACCACTGCATTTCAATACGCAAATAATTTTTAACTTCCGCCCAATGTCGGACAGTAACCGCCACAAATCTTGTAGCAAGTTCAAGCAGATAGCGTTTTGTGGCTAAATTGATTTTGTACACAAATCTTAGAGTCAATGTGGCAGGTTTTTAAGACGGACGATGTTTAATTTATAAAATTGTTTTATATTATTAATTCAAATGCTAGTTTTTAGTTTACATAATACGCTTTAACTTAGGAATAGTAGATAGTTTTATTTCATGTATTTTTTGTAATTTTACTTTTATGAGATTGTTTTGTGTTCTGATTCATTAATATTGATTGTATAGACATTGGCAAAGACAAATAAACGCTTCAAACTCATAAGCACTTTTGTTTTTGGTCCAAGGTTAAAATACTGTTTAAAGTGTTTTTAAAACTTTAGTATAGGTATTTACAAGTTCTTCAAATAAATTTCTTTTAGACTAGCGTAGTTACTACATCCTAAACTATATGCAGTAAGCATGGGTAAGTAACCTCAGAAAGCTGTATTTAAATGCAAAAAATGTGGCTACATAAACTCGCCACAACCGTTCACAACGTTTCGTGGCTCATCCACAATCATATAGAAAGTCCCCTCCCAACTTATTATGAAATCCATAACCTTCGACAATGGAAAAGCCTTAAATAATATAAATCCAGTGATGGATGCCGTAATCTGGGCCTGTGGAGGGCATTATACGAAAAATTCATTAGGCTTAGAGTAAAGTAGGCAGGTAAGAATTTTGAGGCCGGAGTAAGTCGGTGGTGAGTGGCAGGTCGAGGTTTTGTCTTAGGCTTAACAAGTTCGGTAAGTAGGCACTAAGTACAGATTGGCTAATGTTGTGATTAGAAAATATGTATTTCCTTATTTTTTAACATATTCCTCAAATATTTTGGCCAGTTTACACAATTTATTGGCAACAAGGTAGGTACCTACATTAATATGTGGTGATCGTCGGGAGAAGGAAAAAATCTGAGCAGAGAATACTACATGTTCAGTTTCGCCCACCATAACTAACAACACTTGCATTACATAAACATTATACCTAATATCATAAGTTGACTTAATCTTTATTATATTATTATTTATTTTTTTAAAGTTAATAAATTATTTTAAAAAATAAAACACATTAATAACATGCTGGTTTTACGCCATCTAGCGCCTAGTAGCAGAACTAAGTTGAAAATGACTAAGCTGCTACCGACATCTAGTAGTGAGTAGCAGTACTTAGTAAGCGTTGATATTATTACCTTGTGTTGAAATTTCGACAACGAGTACTAGATGGCGCAACCAGGCCTAAAAATTATCAGAAATAACATTAGAAACTTGTAAGTAATAATAATAATAAGTAATCTTTTAGTATATTTTAGAGGATAAAGGAACACTTATTATTATTTCCTGTCGGTTTAGTATTTAGTCATACATTGTTAATGAAGAAACAAAAAATAAGAATTGCTAAGTTTTGTAAGTAACATAAACTTTATATTATCCAGAATATTTTGAAGTTTTCTACATTTTAAATTAACAATTAGCTCTAGCCACATGACAAGGCCAGTCCCTATTCATTGCAAGGACAATGTCACTCACGCCAGTTCATTATTGAGCCAAATTAATGGGCTGTACACACGAAACATTTAATTCAATAGTTACTTACTCACTACTAAAAATAGGCTTCACTTGATAAGTTAAAAATATTTTTATTATTTAACATGGAAAAGAGGACACCAGATGCGAAAAAAACTACCCGCATTTTCCATTGTTGGAATAGTAAAATAATGTGCCAAATGATTTTTAAGAAAATTAAAAACAATTACCACAATTATCTTACTTTTTTATTGTTTTTTCGCATGTGAGTGGTTGTGTTGTAATGGTTGCATGTGTGAACTTCAGGGTTCTGGGTTTTCATAAGGCCTCTTATATGGATTCACAACTGCCGTGCAACAAATTTAGAGTGTTACCCGATCCACGGAAGCTCCGAAATGCCACTTTTTGATCTGACCCAGTTAACAATTTGCATGCGAATATATCCGATTGCTTAACACGTTCTACGTAGTACAAATCGCAACGGGTAGTCCTAAGGTTTTTATAATAATTAAGTAAATGTATTTCGACCTGCTACTTAACCATATTTTGTGTTGTTTTGAGAACTTGTTAGACCAAAATATGGTAATAAGTACATGCAATCCTCGTGCTCCACACTACACAGATATTCAACATAATCTTGTTGAGATAATAAGCAGCTCTCATATAAGAATTATCCGCACTTTCTTCAGTATAAAGTACGGGAAATAGCGCACCGACAGGGCATACATGCACGGAATAAATAACACCAGAGGCATAACTTTTTCATCAATTTGAAAGTACTCTCTGTTGCCCAGCTTACCTACCAATCTGTTGCCAAGTGAGTGTGTCTTGGCCACCACACTTGAGTCTAGTTTTATTCCAGTACCGGTATGCTCCAACCAGATCCACAATGTCGCTTGTGCGAATGATGCTTCAGGTGACCTGTTAAGTTTATCCCTGTAAATAAAAGCTCAAATTTTATACTGTGATAATAGTAAGTTTGTTTAGTAATGTAGTAGTATATATAATTATGGATTTTGATATGGGTTCAATACGAGGGCTTGTGATGTTAGGAGTAGGCATACAATCTCAGTTTATAAAGCTTCTTTGGAAAATAAATAAATTCAGGCATATGTTCAAAAATGCATTGCATGGTAAAATACTTGAAATACAAACATATTTTTGGTCCTGTCAGTTAATCAAATTGAAAACTTTCTGCTTTTGAATTTGGATATGATGCGTATAATTATGAAAAGATAACACACACTTCTGTCCTATTCTATTCTACATCACAATTCAAGCATCTCCTTTGCCTTGTTATTTTTTATGGCCCCATTCACAAGCAGCGCTGATGACCTTGAGAACTTGGGCCGGGATTAACATGACCTTGACAAAAGAAAGGTCAAATGAAATAAGGGTTTTCGGGAAAATCGCGACCTGACAATGGAGATTCGGGAAAGTCACGTCATTTTTGGAGCTACTTTTGTTGAGAAAATACTATATGTGAATAGCTTTGGGGTTTGTGTTGTGTGAAAAGCCATGGACACAGAATGGAAAATGTATCGTAAATAGTGTGGTTTGAACTTGAATGTGTCACGGTTCGTAAATTCAAGATTCTATGTGTTGCAGATATCTTTATACCTACTATACTTACTATTGTATAAAAGCTACTGTTCGTGTCTTATTCCAGGGAAAATCAAGTTCAAATAAACTTGGATTTTCGAGCAAGCACTTCACGTTTTTTCTTACGTGGGATAGGTTTACATTTGACTACAGCCTGCCTGATGTTAAGCACTGCTGCAGCCTAGGATGTAACACGCTAACCTAGAAGATACCTATTAACTCTAGATTTGAAGACTCGTCTTCTGATATTCAAAGTTGCATAGATGTCATCGGATTAAGCACTCTATTCGTTTGATTACTTTCTATTTAAGGGTACCAGCTAAAATATGACCTTATTTTTAGAAGTAGGTAATAGTATCACATAATATTAGCCCAAGAGAACTCCCCTAACAAATTAAACCTCGCGGGGAGTCACGACCCTCAGTAATGAGGAAATACGACTCAAAAGAGAATAGTATCACTTATGTATGTGGTTAGTAAGATGTTCTTATAACAGCATAATTAATAAAAATAAATAAATAAATAAATATTCCGGGACATTGCACACAGCGCCATCTAGCCCCACACTAAGCAAACGCTTGTGTCGTAGGTACTAGATAACGGATATAATACTTATATACTTTTCTTTTGTAAATACATACTTATTATACATACAAACGACCAGACTCAACACAAGTAATTATAAATTTTTAAAGTACATAAATACCTGTGTCATGCGGGAATCGAACCCGCGACCTCTAGATTAGAAGGCAGAGCCACTACCAACTAAGCTAACAGGCCAGTCAAATTAAATAATTACCTACTTAAGATTAATCTGGCAGAGGATAGTTAATGTTAAACTACATAGAAATATAATTACCTACTCGGTAATTTCCAATGATCTCCTATATAAAACCTCATACCTAGGTAATTTCGTTTTAAATTTGTCATCTAGCCTGAATACAATTATATAGAATATACGCTCACGTTAGAAATGAAATCATGTATCCATATTAATTAATTTGGCTATATTATATAGGTATAACCTGTATTTCACCTTTTTATAGAAGCTACCTGGATGATACAGTACAAAATAAAAACTAGAAGTTGGCTCCCTAGATGCTTTATCTGATACAAATATAATCAGTTTTAATTAAAGGTTGCCGACAGAAGAGTTTATACATTCAAATCTCTAGAGAGCTTAGCCGATGTGTTTGAATATATAAATATATACTCGATATATATATCTCGATATATAAGTACCTATTTTTTTTTATGTTTGCATAATAATACCTGTTTGTTTTGTTCATTTACTACATATATAGCATTGTTGCTTCAACTTACATGATGGTAAAGTACATATGTAATAGATAGGACACTAACTAACTTCCTCCTTAGTCGTATTTCTAATTACTGAGGGTCGAGACGTGACCTTAAGCAAAATTAACATACTAATCTCGGGTAGATGTGAAACTCCGAACAACGCATTTCCTCAGATTTTCTAGTTCTCATACATGTCAGTTTCTTCATGATATTTTCCTTATCCAATAATATATGAATCCTCCTCCTTGAATTGTTCCCTCATGTCTGAGGATTGTGACCACTAACTGCCAGCACCTTCTCATCGATAATTTATTTTCACTTCCTTCTGTCCTTGGAAATGCAGTGCATTATAGACTGTAGTGTCTAATGTGGTGCGAATTTGGTCCACTGCGAATCTGATGACCATTAAATTGATGATAGAGTAATTATAAGCCTAAAACCAGCACATTTTTTAAAATATATCAGAGCCGGGTTTACACTAGGCCTCTCTCTTCTCTTCTTAGTCGTGTCCCTCACTGCTGAGGATCGTGACTCCTTCTGATACTGTTGACTAGTTTTCGCCAATGGTTGCGGTCTGTTGCTTGGAGCATTGCATCATTTATTGGTATCTCCAGCTCTTTAGTTATTTGGTCACACCACCGCAAGGGACTTCGGCCTCTCGGTCTTTCCTTTAACTTTCCCGGTTGCTATTAGGTGCTCTAAGTTATTGCACTGGGTACTACACTAGGTACTAGAACCTATATATAAAATTAACCATCACCTAGTATGAAGTCGGTCAAGGCGGTGTTTGTGGTATAATTCCTGAGAAACGGCCCTGAGTCGCAGGGTTTCGGGTTCGAGTCCCGGGAGAAATTATTGGTAAACGGAGTAACTAGAGGCTAGAGTCTGGTTACATTGTAGGGCTGTATGTTTATAAAATTTAGTAGAATTTATATTTTGTTTTGCAAATTTACAAAATTTTGGGAATCTTTCGCACTGCATGATCCAATGGATTTATTGGAAAAAAGATCCAGATAATATCAATAAGTAATGCTCATATTTAGTCGACTAAAATTTGTTAGTCAAAACATAAAAAAATGTGTTATGAATATCTGAGTGTAAAATCAGCATTGTTTGTTTGGTTAAAAAAATATAAAAAAATACTCAATCCGGCAATGGTTTAAGATAATTTCACGTCTATCCAATTTTTTACACACGAAATGTTTTTAAGAATAAAAGGTAAACAACATCAAACTTTATGCCTTTTAATTTATTTGTTTACGACAGCCCTGCTTTCGGACTATATTAAACAATGTACTACAAATAACCCGTGAATATTGCTAAAGCTAATATTTGTATACAAACAAACGGACTCGCTTAGATATTATTTTTGTGCGTACTGTGGATAAACTAATACGTTAAAAACACGAATTTTAAAAAATATAAATTGGATTACAGTCATGACAGTATGAGTAACAAGTTCAGTAAATTTCCAATAATAAAACATAGGTACTTTATACAAGAAAGTACATATCATCAATTTAGATAAACAGGGATTAAAAAATTATATCTTGTTTGCTTACGTCCAATAAAGCGAATCATCTATGTGTTTTAATTTATCTTTCGACATAACCTTGTGGTCTATTATTATTAAATATGTCATCAAATCCACAGAAGATCCCAAATGGAATGCAACTTATTGGCCGAATATACAAAGACTGCATTGCCAGTTGCAAGGTAATCGCAACAATTCTAATAACGGCACTACAATGATGATTCCAAGCTGTATCAAAAAATATAAAAGTACACCAGATGGCCACTAGATGGACACCAGTCGCTATAATTAAATAATGCAACTAGACACTTCAAAACCCGGACAAGCGCGGAACACATAAAAATGCAAAATGTTGGCAAAATGCAGCTTTATAACCCATCCAGGTGTTGAACTATCGTTTTATGCGACTAAGTTTAGATCTGGATTTCATGTCACGGTTTTCAAGCAGGTTTTAGTTTATAACCCGACTTAACCTGTGTCGTAAACTTTAATTGAAAACTAGCTGCATTCTGCAGTGATGTATCCTTTTCCAAAAGGTAAAGTAATTTTTGTACTGGAAATACATCTGATAAAGACTTAAATACCTATTTTTTTCTGATACGTTATTTATGCTAGACAATCTATAAGTTAAATGGAAATATTTTTATATGTTAACAAGTGAGAACCCAACCAATTTGCCACCAAAAAAATTTGGATATCTTATGCAAATTGTTCTTTATATATTTAGGCTCAAAACTAATAAACCAGATATTTTTTTTAACAATTTAAAAACTTATAAATTTTAATATATATATATATATATATATATATATATATATATACTTTTAGTTTACGTGAAATATAAACGTTCTTTTTCTTTATACACATAACTGAGCCAGAAAACTTTTAAAACATTTCATAAACAATTCCAATTTTACAGTGTACCTTTCAGAATAGTTTACTGGCAACGATATGGAATATTTTTCGAAAAGTTTTCGCTTTTCCCTTAGTTTACGGGTTTATCTACGTAACGTGCGCGACAAATTCAGTTAGTCCAGTTATGAACCGAAATATTTTAGCGGGTTTAGTTCACGTATGTACAAAAGTGGTGAAAAATGTCACCTTCTGAATTTTTTTCAACATTTGGCTTTTTTAATCAGCCTCTCATTTGAAAATGATATTATTTGGTATTATTTGTTTAGCTAAATTTTCTTCAAACACTATTTTCTTATAATAAGCATGAATAATAAAAAAAAATGTTATTGATAAAATTATTTCCGTAATATAATATTTAGAGTGAAACTTTTTTTTTTTTTTTACATTTATACTTTTATTAAACAGTAATTCATATAATTTAATAATAAAATATAAAAACAAGGAAAGAAAAACTAAACACTCTACTTCTAACTACTACAAATAGGGGCACTTAGAAAATCTTTAGAAAAGCCTAAAGATAATCTAAGTGCTCCAGCCCACTACCAGAGGGCAGCGTGCCCAGCATACTGGCCGCATTACCACGCTGGATGGCAATGCTGATACGTTGAGCCAGAAAAAGGCCAGCATTTTGGTCATGCGTCGCGTCAACCAAGCGCGTCAACCGTCAACCGTCTTATTTTAAGAATCCCAAATCATCCTTAACCAATGCCAATGTTAGTTTCCTAAAGTTTGTTTATTTTATTCACCCTACCTGGGAACACTTTGTATATTTTATTTTCCTCTCCAGAACCGACCACATACAAAATTCCCCCTAGTTGTAATGAATCCTACATAAAATACATCCTTCCTACATTTACCTACCATCTTTTCGCTGGAGATTTTCGTTAATAAAACTGTAGCAAAGTTTTAGCACTAAAACTGCTTATAACCATGGAAACATACAGCTTCAAGCTCGATAAAAATCGTTGTGCATAATCAAGCGTCCGTAGCACAGCTAGAGGAGGCAATCGCATGCGATTACCAATGTTAAGCAATTGTGGACGCGGTCAGTCCTTGGATGGGTGGCCAAAAATATTGGATCGGATGACACGTTATACCGTTAATCCCGGCTGTTTGTAAGCCATGTCAGAGGCCCTTAGGGTGGCTGAATAAACTCTCGATACCAGCGCTAAGAAGAAGACATAGTCAAATTAATATTGTACGACGCCATTACATGTACAAGTTTTATTTTTCAAGTTCTTTTGTATTTCCTATGGTTTACTTTTCGGCCATCACAAGCGAGCAAGTCGCAGACATTCGTTATTAAATGGTGATATTTAGTGAACAATATCAGGAGGAGTCATGATCCTTAGCAGTGAGGGAAACGACAGAGATTCCATTAACAAAACAATAAATTGTACATAAAAGTTGATATGATCCCAGATTTTTTATGATACATTCCATTTTAATAATGATGTTTCTCATCCCAAGACGGCTTGCGTCAAAACCACTCATATATCAAGTCATGTTTCCGTGTGTTTCCTGCGTTACTTTGTATTTTTACGCCACTTTACATCCAATAAAGTTTTGCTTGTTTAATACAACTTTGTTCCGTGCAATACGAGTACTAGAACTTTCTACAGTCATAGTGCTTTATAGTTTGATACCTAAAATAAAAGTAATTTATAAAAGGTAAATGACATTAAAAAAAATGTCTTCACGTACTGATATGGTTGGTAATTGTTAATTTCTTCAATAAGACATATAAAAAGCCGCGCGTCACTTTTTGCGTTATTTTTATGTATATATTTAATCTGTATTAAATCACTTAATCAAGGAGAAAATACATCTAGCCAAGCTATAATTAATCAAACAAACATAAAATATCGCAGCCTATCTTAGTCAGTCAATACATATATTTTGGGTTTTAGATAAGTCTTTGTTGACTACAGCCTAAGCTGTTATTAGCTTATGTAAAGCATTACCTTCTAAGAAAAAACTGAAATAAAGCAGAAAAATAAAAAAAAAAACAAAAACGAAATTAAACAGAATACTCACTTCGTATTATCAGTGTTACAAAACTCCTCCAAAGGCTACTGATCGTTATATCCGTTAAACAACAACGTTGAACATAAATTCGTTGCTAACTCTAAGCGATACATAATACGGTTAGCGAAACTAACGCCCGTTAGCCGTTATCGTAGACAAATTAAAGTTAAAGACACCTAAAATCCTTATGTATTTTTTTTATAAAATAACTAAGAGAAGTAAAGTCATGCTTGCATATCTCCGTGTGTTGACTAACACTGACTTCAAAAATGCCTGATTTAGCAAAATTTAACCATTTTGAAGTTAGTAGATAATTGTTTTTTGTCCGATTTCATATCATTATCTCTTTAAAACAACACAAAAATACGTTTCTTGTGTGGAATGTTTTTTTTTTAATATGATTTTTTTTATAATATTACCACCTAAAAACGATTATTTGGTATACCAGTTTGAGCCTACTAGATTATGTTTACGAAAACCTAACACCATTCACATTAAAAGCTTTTCAAACTTCTCTGATTGGCAGATCTCTGTTATTGGATAAAATATGTAAATTTTTAACGTGAAAAGTTCTGTATTTTTTTTAGACTGTGTTAAAAGACAGTATTGTGGAGATATATTTTAAGAATCCTCAGTTTTGTTCCCTTTAGTTATAAACCGTAAATAATCTGTATCAAATATTTTGACTTATGATGAGTCTACTAGGTAATGTCTTTAGCCGTTACAAAGCTAGCCGACAACGTGGGGAATAGTTTGGAACTTCTCGAAAATACGACGAAACTGAACCATAATGTTTTGATGAAAATGTCAGCTACTGCAGGACGATGTTTCATCGGAACCAACAACAAGTTCTTAGAATAGGTCTTGTGATATCATGATTACTAGTTACCATCATTTGGTAAACGTAAAATCGAAACAAAACTAAAGAAACAGTTAATTTACGTTGCTTAACATCAGGCAAGTTGTAGTCAAGCCTATATCATGTAAAAAAAAACTTTTAAACATATTTAATACATCCCACTAATAACATTTTTTTTACGTTAGATAGGCTCACGCTTGACTACAACTTGCCTGATGTTAAGTGTGTAGTTTTTGTGTAAACGTATACTAGTGTATATATAAGTGACTATACAAAAAACAAGTGGGTGCTCGCTCGTTTCGTCAGGATAAAAAATATGAATATAAACATATGTATTTGAAATAAAAGAAGATAATAATCATATGATAATGATAGAATGATGTATCTGCCGAAGAGAACTCCCCTAACGAAATAATTCTGCGAGGTGTCACGACCCTCAGTAATGAGGAAATACGACTCAAGAGAGATAGAGAGAGAGAATGATAGAATGTACGATAATACATATTTTTTTACTGCTGAACAAAATGTGAACCAATTTGCAGGTTTATTGAAAATCCTGAAAACAAGCACTATGATATCTGAACCAACAAACAAACACACATACATCCTCATAAACATAGAAATACTATGTAGTATACATATATACATAACACATAGCTTTTCTTAGTTATGCTTAATCATCTAACTGTAGTTAACGATTTATGCTTATGCTCTGAGTTATGGGCCCTAAGGGCTTATTACATAGCTGTTCTGTCTTTATTAGTTTGTTTTTCTTACTTAGGACAACACACTGAGATAGTAACTATATATTATTATTATACTGGGAAATAATTATGGCACTTATGGTACTATTTCGTTGGCTTAAATCTGATTTACCTATTCATGTGGTAAAAAATAAGTAGAAGATAGCAACTAAGCTTGTTATTCAACATCTAATTCATGTTCATTTATTTTGGTCTTGTGTTATGCGATATACTTACGATAGTGAATTGATATATTTTTGGTTACAGTTATCCTCTTTTTTATACAAATTAGACAACTCTAGTGGCCAACTTGATAGTTTAAGTGACCCAGGGGCTTCTCTAAATTAATCACGCTGGTCATTTGGTATGTGTGTTTACTACTATTTTTTTCTCTACAATGAAAAGATATAACTAATTTGAGAAAGGCATTTAACTAAAATAAAGAGAGTCAAATTTAATAACATAAAGTGATAAAGAGTAATTTTTATCCAGAAAAAGACAAACCTAAGCAAAGTCGTCAGTCAATCATTACCTTTTAAAATCAAAAGAACCAAGCACAGGTTCGTAGCATAAGCTACGCGTCTTAGCAATCCCGTAGCACGCTCTACGTCGTAGCAGAGAATATACCGTCCCGGAAATCCGTAGTTATAAAGCAGTGAGGCCATAATTTTGAAAACTCCAGAGACCAGCTGACTTGAATATGGGAAAGGAAAGTAGGGGAATTAAGTTAGTGTTTATATCAGAGTTTATAACAATTTCAAAGTGATAATGTACCAGAGACATCGAAGTATACAATTGTCATATTATATAGTCGTACTATACTTCCTTTAAGTCTTTAACCAAGTATTGGATTCCAAAGTTTTTAATTATTTTTTTGAGTGCTGCTTATATTTGGACACCTCTTCAATGCTCATTCAATTCTCATATTTTGCAACTTGAACATTAAAAAATTAAGTAGTTATGCAACATTCATATTAAAAAAGTATATAAGTATTATATCCGTTATCTAGTACCCACGACACAAGCGTTTGCTTAGTTTGGGGCTAGATGGCGCTGTGTGCAATGTCCTGGAATATTTATTTATTTTTATTTTATATATTTTGAATTATTTTTATATATTTTATTAAATTCATTATATACTGTAGATAATTATTTAATATAATATGAGAAGTAGTTTAAAACGCTCGTGTCAACTATACCTACAACTAAACTAGTTCAGTCGTAAACTGCCACATGGCCCGAGTTATGTTCCTTGTAAGAACACCATTATTTTTGGTTTAGGATCAACGTGTTGTAGGAAAGAGAAAATGTGAAGATAAATCTCAAAAACGATACCTAGTCAAAAATATAAATGAAGTACGATATACACAAAACTTATGAGGGCATGATATTTTGATTAAATCTCTTTATAAAAATGAATCGCAAAATGTGTTGGTAAGCGCTTTTTTAATATTCGTTGAAAATCAAGAATGGTTTTTACGACGAGAAAAAATCGAAAAAATGCCGGAAAATCCCTAGAAACCGCCCTTTTCTTTTTCTCATACAAACGTTTCCTTACTAACTAAGCGTGCAATACAGAGCGTATCGCCTGGTTGCGTGTATGGATCTAGCTATGTCAATGTAAAAACACCATGTAGAAAGCCTTGGATTATGTCCAAGATACCGAAAATACAAAAAAAAAAAAAAAAAAAAAAACTAAAGAGTAAAAGAGTCAACAGACAGGACGAAGTCTGTCGGGTCCGCTAGTAATTCATAAAATCTACTTTATCTTTAAGTCGGTTCATAATAAATAAAGAAAAACTTAAATAAATCATGAATGACAAACCCGTAAAATTATCAGTTGTTTCGAAAATTATTTTTAAATCCATTGAACAATTAAATTCACTCGTAAAATTATACACAATTTTAAATGTCATCATTCTGAAATCAACCTATTGCTAATTTTTTTACAACAAATAAGAATACCTACTCTAAAAGTCTATTGTTAGAACCGAGTTTATAATGTTTACAATAAACATAATCGACAACATCTCTACGCTCTACCTACGTTTATTTTAAATCAAAATATTATTATGACTGTTAAAATAAAATGGCTTATGGAAATGACTACCTAAGGCTTTAAATTAGCAAGATAAAAGACATATCCGGACGAAAACCTTCCATGCAATCTAAATGAACATCGTAAAGTAGTTAGGACCTTCATATGTAGGAGATTAGGTTAAGAGTAGGTATTATACATTTCAATTCTTGTATGTCTGGGCCAATTTTTACTGACGTTAGTTAAAAATATTCTATGAATAAAACTCATTCTTGTATTCATAAAACTTATCTATTTGCTTTTGCCCCTATACAGCTAAAATGACCGTAGATTTATTTAAGTTGACACATTGTATGATTACATACCTACGTATTATGTTTGACTTGATTTTAAGAACAATTTTTTTATTATTTTATTAATAATACAGATTGTGACTTCTAAAGTTTAATTAAAACTAAATGTTATAAATTCAATTTGACGAGATATTGTAATTTGTGTAGCATATTCTATGACATTAGTACTTATACCTATACCTATGTATGTTACAACTTTACAGTATCAATAAAGATTCTTTATCTTTTATCTTTATCTTTGTATAGCTTAAAAAGCCCGCTTAGTAGCCATTTCTGTCTTATTAATTTTGTTGTTAAAAGCATTTAATAAACCTTTTTCTTGAATTACGATATTTACCAGTTTAAATTGGGTTTTTTGTAATAAATTATTTCTCATTTTATTTGTAAACGAAGCCACTAGCACAGAATAAATAATACAACAGAAACCTATCTCCCTGTTTCGAACACGCAGCGAGTGGAGGGCACAGTAAAGTACGCTCGACAGTCGTGTGTCAAACGGCACATCACTCGCTCGCTGACCGCGGCGTCTAAGTATGAAAAATGAATTCAAATTGTATCAGTAACTATATCTAGGTACTTAAATAAGCAATTTAGAGTCGAATTCGAGAGAAACAGGCTTAATTTAGTAAAAAATCTAAGAAAAAGGTTTGTAAATATTTTGTTATAATAACACATACAAAACAATTACTGATAAAGTATTAATTTTAAAAATAATTCACCGTTGATTGAGTATAACACTAAAATAATACAATTTTATTGTTGTCCTAAAGCCACATTCATAATGGCAACCATGATAACTTTGAGAGAATCGAACTGTATGCAGTGAAATAGGTACTGTAAGTCGAAATGTTAAGTATCAATTTGGCTTGCGCGTGGGTTACGAACGTCCGCTGCGAACGTATTTCGATAGCGTGGCACGTTTTTGTGTAAAGATAGCATGCCCTGCCACTAGTAAAATTTCAATCTTTGTCTTACAATACAAATACAGTAGTTTTCGTTTGAACTGCATAAAATGTTACTACTAATATTAAGCTTTGTATTTACAAAAGAAAAAGTGTATATGTATTATATCCGTTATCTAGTACCCATGATACAAGCGTAAGCTTAGTATGGGGCTAGATGGCGCTGTGTGATATGTCCTGAAATATTTATTTATTTATTATTTATTATTATTACATACCTACTCATCTCGTCTGAAGAAAATGTGTTACTCGTCAGAAACACAATTTCCCACTGTAAACATGTTGTGTTAAACATTTTTCAGAGCTTCCTTCTATTGGGTAGCAAAAACGTGTTAGTTAAAACAAATTGCTTAAAAAACCACTTTGTTTATTATAATAAAATTCATAATGATAGGTAGAATCTAGAAAGTAGTGTTTTGATGTTGATTATATAGCACAAAATGTTTTCGAAATTGCTGACCTTAATTTTTTAATTTTTTCATGTTTCGGGACATGGCACACAGCGCCAACTAGCCCCGCACTAAGCAAACGCTTGTGTCGCGGGTACTAGATAACGGATATAATACTTATATACTTTTCTTTTGTAAATACATACTTATTATACATACAAACGACCAGACTCAACACAAGTATTTATAAATTTTTAAAGTTCATAAATACTTGTGTCATGCGGGAATCGATCCCGCAGCCCCTAGATCAGAAGGCAGAGCCACTACCAACTAAGCAAACAGGCCAGTCGAGAATGAAGCTTTGGAGCGAACTGAGGATGAAGCGGCCGGGAGTAGTAACATCGCCTCGTTTCCGCTCCCACCATCCCAGGCGCCCGCGCCTGTGCCCTGGCGGGCCACTCGCGCGGCGTCGCGCAGTCTGCACGCTGCCGTGGTCCCAGAAGATACGTTATGACGATGGGTGTCATTACACCCGAAACGCGTAACGACATACGCGAAATTATACGTGAGTGAAAATCGTATTAGTTACATTTATTTATTGTAGTTACGAGTACATGCTGTACTTACAGACTATTTCACCAAAACATACAACATGGATTAGAAGAGATACTTAACAAATATACATTATTATTATTTTTTAGTAAAGGAATAACAAATTCGCTTACATAATTTAAACACGCATTATAAAATACTCTGTAATTTGAACAAAATACATCAATTGTTGTATTGTGAGCTAACAGAGCATTGAGTAGAGTAATACCTTGCGCCGTGGGAGCGTAGCGGAAAGTAAGCGAGTGCACGCGCGGCGACGCGAACAGAGCGCGAACACAGCACGAGCGCGACTCGCGCTGCCGGTCCGGAACGGATAGACACAGACGAGCCAGTGTACTAGGAAAGTCTATTCTACCATTTAATAATGAGTAAAAGTGTAATAATATTGCACATTTACGTCTCAACATTAGCGTATCTATACCCACCATGCCAGATACAAACAGCGAGGGATATAGGAACGGATAGTAACCATATAATCTCTTATATAAATAGCGGGCAAACTTCCGTTGCACCCGCTCGATCATGATTCTGTGCGTTTTTTCGTGAGGGTCCCATATTATCGAATTATATTCCAATTTGCTTCTTACGTAAGCGTAGTATAGCATGATTATTGCGTTACGATCCCGAAATTTACCTGCCTGCCGCATTACAAAGCCAAGAGACTTGAATACACACATAAGTAATTAGTCACTAAATAATGATTAAAATTTTCCAAATGTTACCAGTAGGCTTATGATGCACACAAAAAATAAGAAGATTAGTTTCTCGTGGTTTTTGACGACAATACTTGTAATGTTTCTATCTCTACTAGTGCTACCATCCAGGCCGACGCTTATGTCAAAATTGAGCGTCACAATATAACATATTTTTTTCGTATTTCGAACTATGGAATAGACTTATTATACGATACGAGATTTCATTTGTATTTTATTATAATTATTTTACGTGCCATTTTATTTACCAATGCGACGGGTCCAGAACGGACAACGGGACGAATCCAGGTGCTGAATCACCTGAATTCAACCTGCGCAGGACCGGGACGAGTGGCGTACAAGCAGCAAGGCCTATATTTAGCAGTGGGCGATAACAAGTTGTTGATGATGATACGAGATTAACTCGATGTCTTGCATCATAAGCTAACAATTTTAAAACCTGCTGACCGTACAATAACGTCTCATTTTTCAACACCTTCTCAAGAATTATGCGCGCCCACGCACGGTCTGTGTTTTGTGACGTTCTTGAATTATGTTTGTAGTACTCGCTGCCGTAACTTTATCTTCTCGTATGCAGCTTTAACTAAGCTAAGCTAGCTGTTGCTAATTAATTCAAGGTATTATAAAATTTAAGGATTTGGAAGTTTTTCAAAACATGACAGGTACTTAACTAAAAACTTGCTAGTACCAGACTAATAGTGATGGTGAAATACTTGACAACTTATAGTAAAGAAAACATTGATAAAATTAAGCTATGATTCTTGCCTACAATCACAATAAACACAACAAAATGTAAAGGATATACATAAAAAAAATCGTGATAGTGTTATGTTGATAAAAGATACAGACGTATGCCTAGTTTTTAATGGATGTCTATCCATAATACAAATGTAAAAAAAACAGATAGTAATAATGTTCAAAACAAAAATAAATATGATTGCTTCAAGTTAAGACCCCTTTTGGCCGATTCAGTAAATAAAAGTATCTACTACAATATGTTTCCCTTCCAGGTATAAAAACAAAAGATACAGCCGGTCACCGTGAATGATTGGATGCGGTTTTAAACCTCCATTCTGTCTGAGTATAATGGAATCAGAGAGCGTGAGGATTGCAAGCCGGGCAAAGGGGGAGCGGCGTCAGGATGGGGGCTAAATAAAAGGGGATAAAATCATACTAATATGTTTTGAACACAAGATTTTTTTTTAATTCACTAAGATAATAAAAGGTACACGGAGCGTCTGACGTCCAGCAGCGAGATGGGTTGACGACATAGTATCTGTCACGGGTCGAACCTGGACGAGACTGGCACAGGACCGAGACTGTTGGCATGACAAGAGAGAGGCCTATACCCAGCAGTGGGAAAAAACCGGCTGTGGATGATGATGTTCATGAATACCTATTATAAAGGTGAAACTTTGTGAGTGAGTGTGTGTGTATGTTTGTTACTTCTTCACGGTTGAACCGATTTGGAATGAAATTTGCTATTGAGGTAGGTTAGACCCATTAGCTACTTTTTATCTCGGAATGACGCGGGTAACTCTGCGGGGCGCTGCTAGTAAAACATGTTATGAAGTAAATGCAATTGTTATTTTTTAATTAACTAAGCTCACTGGAATTTTCATAAAATAATAGTTAAAATATTCAAAATTCATTTATTCATAATTTTTGGACATCATTCTCAGATACTAACCCTGAAGTGAGGGTACACCCGTGCCATGTCGGTTAGTCCCTTCCTGAGTCTTCATTGTAGTACAGTAACAGTAACACAGTGCCGTATAATACTTCTACAGCTTTCATATCTAATTTACGGTCAGGGTCACGGGGTGTGTATTTACAAGCATATAGAGTGCTTGTAAATACACACCCCTATTTCATCATCCCTAAATCCATCCCTGTGTTGTCCCAGGGGTATGAACCGATTAAACTTTGAGCACCACCGGTAAAATAACAGCTTTTCATTACTGATATTGGCTGTTTCCTGTTTTTGCTGACACGCCTTTTCATTCCTGTTTTATAATGAAAATTGCTGGTAAGAAATTGCTACCCATTGTTAAAGGACATGTGTAAAAAAACAACGATATCTTTTAATACCAAGATATATTATGTAACTTAAGTTTTACCTATTAACTTATTATTTAACTTATTTATAGATAATGCTGCTTATCTGTGTCAAAATTGTTTTCAATATCTTTCATCTCTCAAATTTGTTAATTTATCCCGGAATCAATTACATGAAAAATTGAAAGTGAAATGATGTGGTTATGCAATTACAAACAACAGCCTTAACTCTCAAATGACATATAAAAGGAAACAACCGAATAATATTATGTATATAACTTACTATAGTCTGGACGAGGCGGCCAACCGGGACGCGCGTGCTGACTCGTCCTCCTGATGATGGAAACCTCAGATTTCCGAAACTTGTCGAGCTAATTTTTCGACGTAATTTTTGACGTAAGTGCTAGCCGGTTATTACAACTAAACTTACTATAGTGCCACATATGACGACCTTATTGGTATATCTATATATCTATCTATCCATACAATAAATACAGCTGAAGAGGGTCAAAAATTTATACACAGAAGATATAAATAATATTTTATGGGTAAAATATATTTTGTGGGATAACAGAACACGTTTGAGCAGTTATTAGATTTTTTGTCTGTTTACCTGTTTGTCTGTTTATTTCAACGCTCATAACGCAAAAGCGGCAATACAGATCATCATGATTTTCGGTATATGAAGTCTCAGGAATGTCATAGGCTATTTCTAATCCTGAAGTAATGCGAGCGAAGCCGCGAGCGTCCACTAGTATAAAATAACCTACAACTAAGATACAAAACACCTCCCTTTAGCTCTGTGTATAATTGCTGTGTAATAGCCAGGAAGCGAAGTAAAGGTCTATTGTTAGAACCGAGTTAATTCATTTATCGTCCGCTAGCGTCGCAACTGGACCTTAATTCTATAAAGAGCTGAATTGTAGTGGGAGATTTTTTGCTTTATAGTTCTATTTTAAAGTTATTGCATTTGCTACTTTTAATATTGATAAAGGTATTTTATATGTTTCACATAATATGGGAATACTCCGTTTTTCGTTAAATTTATTTCGTGATAAGTAAAATTTTGCTTGAGGAAAAGCGATAAGAATCAGGTTTTGTCCTGCCAGGGTTATAAACAAACATTTTTTTAATTTATGTAAGCATTATGAAAATAAAGATAATTTTGAATTGAAAATATATATATATTTTCAATTCAAAATTATTAATTATTAATAATTTTGAATATATATATATGTATGATCAGTTAATTTACTATCGCCTACTTACATTTTCTACTATATTTTCCAAAAGCCGTAGAAGCCGTCAGATGCAAATGCTTTCAAAGAACTTAAGTCCCTCCTAAAAGGTTATTTGTTTATTACCTTTTGTAGCATTTTAGGCCACATCTGAACAGGAAACTGCATCTATTCTTTGAAATAAAATCTTTTTTACCTAATTTTTAACGACGTCTATCTATCTATATATACGTCGTTGAAAATTATAAAGTATAACTTACCAACCTTATTTATCAAACAGAAAACGGCTTTCAATCAAACGAAGCAAACCTTTCCAGAGCATTAGTCGAGCAAACACGAATACGAATGGTAAGCAAGTCTCTAATTAAACTTCTAAGGACTTGATGGATTCGCAAAATGAAGGTAGAATTGATTATTTGTATGCAGTAGTAGAAATTTACTTAGACCGGTTTTTTGGTACTTTAAATTTTTTGGATCCTGCTTTGTTTTGAGAGTAACTTTATCACGCTTTTTAAAGTAAAATAATCAACTTACGCAAAGATATTTATATGTATATTGCTGTAAATGATTTGAGAGCATGTTTATTTATAGAGTAAAATATGGATAATTTTGCAACTAACCTTAGTATAATTTATCTTTAAGCAAATTAAGGAGAAAAAGAAAACGTATAAAAACTTAAATATGAGCTACCTACAGAGCTAAATCCAAAAAACGAACACTATCTCTTTTATGTACTCATATCGGAAAGACACAAAACACTTATTAATGCCAATTATTTAAGACTAGCTGTGCTCGTGACTTCGTCCGCGTTGATATTTATTTTGGGCATCATATTTTATTTTTGCAAACAACCTCTTCAGCTTTATAAATTATAGCTGTTACCCACGACTTGAACCGTTTTCGCAACGGAAGCCCTCAAAGATGAATAATTTTCCCCGTTTTTTCCACATTTTCCATTGTTTCTTCGCTCCTATTAGTTGCAGAGTGATGTTATGTAGTCTAAAGCCTTCCTCGATAAATGGTCTATTACACAAAAAAAAAAAACAATTCGGACCAGTAGTTCCTGAGATTAGCGCGTTCAAACAAACAAACAAACTCTTCAGCTTTATAATATTAGCATAGATATAGATAAGGTGACTTCACAACGTAGTAAATAATCCCGGTCATTTAACCACAGCACCATCTAGACCTATACTAAAAAAAAACAATTGTGTCACAACTTATAAATACTAGTGTTATTTCAATTCCGTTTCCATTGCATTATAGTTTCTCATGATACTTCTTATTCTTGTCGTTAAGCCACGTCAGAGGTCCTCAGGGCAGCCTAAATAACTCTTTTATGATATTTTTTACGTGGGAAAGGTTTACGTTTGACTACAGCCTGCCTGATGTTAAGCATTTCTGCAGCCTAGGGTGTAACACGCTTACCTAGAAAATATCTACTAACTCTAGATAATATCTACCTAGTTGTACTTATATGTAGATAGCTAAACTCGTACCTAGGTATTTGTAGTATAAAAGGTCCCAGACTCCTTTCTTTACGTCTCATATTCTTTGTGTGACATTGAAAGCATCTCTAAGCACTAAACTACGTTATTTACGAAATCAAGCACCTCCCAGTGGCTCTTAGCAAAGGGTCGAGGTACTGTGCAAACATTTTTGGGATATACCATTAGTTATTTCATATAATAATTTAATAAAACAATATATGAATGAATAAACATATCTTTAATGTACATCGAAATAAAATGAGTACAATATTTTGCTGCAACGTATTTTTTAGGATACGACTAGCGACACCCCTGACCCCAAAAATGTTATTGTTTTTTTTTATATATGCTCATTTGCTCATATTATGTGACCGCCAAGCAGCACTGGAACGAGACACATGATGAAGCATGGAGTAGACCTTCACTCAACATTGAGTGCCCTGACGTCACGCACTAAATTGAAGAAGAAATGTACCTATAAAATTCGTGAATAAGTAGTACATATTAATTTTGTTTTAGAATAAGTTTTATAACATGTCAAGGCAAATAAAGGCTTTTTTATTTTATTTATGTGATTTTATGTGACCGCCAACATTTCTAACCAGAGCTATGTCACGCAAAGATATAACTACAAAATAATACTGAATCCATCATGGTTACACTCATAGTATCCATAATACTTTGCATTCGGTAAACATCTTACTATTGCTTTCCAATTTATTTCTAAAACGAGTTAAGGATTAAGAGGCTCTTTTGTGAGAAAAAAAGCTTCAAAGCGTGGTAGAGAGTTATTGGCAATCATTTATTTATTGTTTACCTTAACAAATTCAAACATTTAAATATTGAGGCAATCATTATAAAATATGAAGACTTTTTATGTTGTTAATAGACGTTACTCATATTTTTGATATTTAAACCTTATTTATACCTTTGATGAAAAATATTTTTTATTAATTTATGTATTAGTAGGTTAAATTGACCTAAAATTTATAACAGTGTTTTTCTATTGCAATGCAAAACAAAATAAACAAGAAACTCTTTTTTTATTTACAATAGAAACTCAAAGAATTTGCTAATAATAAAAATAGCTTCTTTCGCAAAATATTGGCTAAATCTAATTTGTGACTCTTTGACCTAACCACACAAAATACTTGTCATTCAATAATGTAATTAAGCAAGGTAACGACATATCATGTATCACAGTTGTCTAGACAGCGAAAATTATTTAATTTACAATTCACCCACAAGGTACACATTCAACTTTTTGCTCACTTGATTTTAGGATGTCTGTTTGAGCTTAACCCTAACTTGAAGCCTAAAACAGCTTAAGTTGGCGTATCGAGCGAGTATGAAACAGGTAAAGACAAACAATAACTGTGGATCCCGCAACTTTACAATGTTGAAACCTCGGAGAATAATAACAGTGTGATGTAGGGCTGAGATCTATTCAATTTAATCAATTTTACAAGGTTAATGGTTTTGAAGGCTGTTTTTTTTAAAGTAGCTGTGTAGTGTATGGGTGTATATTATATATATATAGTAGTGTTCAGCACAAATACCATGCTGCATGGTGTTTCCCAATGAGTCGGATATGATCCGATCCGCTCGTAGTAGAAATTAAATACAATGGTAGAAATTTAAAATATAAGTTTTAAGGTTAATTTTACCATTTTTACTGTAGGTTTCATATGAACAATTATATATAAAATAAATCAATAAATAGTCGAGTAATATCATGAAAAAACAAATTTGAACTTATCATCGACGGAAACGAATCCGCTAGCTTTTGCTCAGGGAACGTTTCCGATATTTCTGTTGAATAAATTTGTCAAAAAAATCGTATGGAATCATTGTGATTTGGAAAAAATCTTTCCATGCCGATTGATTTCTGTCTCAATCGAATCGGATCCGTATCCGACTCATTGTGAAACACACCGTCATTATGACATTAATATTTAAGTGTTTACTTGAGATAAGTATGTAAACTATCACTTGTAATGCTGAAGATTTTACCCGTTTTTAAGTTTCTTAAAAAAAAACGTTGCGATGAAAAGATGACTAAAATATTATATTAGTAATATCTTATGATAGTTCGACTTAGATGTTCGACAAACAAACTTAATTATTAAGCTGTAATCAAAAACAAGTCAATTAGACATTAAATGAAATAAATACCCTTTGCTTGATGTTTAATATTGTCATTTATATGCAATTTTTTCAATTGTGTGATTGATGTATTTTTTAATAAAATAATGGTTCTTCTATAGAATATCCACGGATTTATACATTGAATTATTTCAGATTATTTTATTTCAAGATTGGTCCCATCCCTACAGCAATTTGAAGCCTGCTTTGAGAGATGAGCGAATTACTCCGTCTCTGACTTTGTAACTCCAGTGCTGCGATATTGTTCTGGATACACCTATATCATGCATACAGAACTAATTTGGCAAATAAATAAATAGATAGATAGATAGATAAAACTCTTTATTGTAACACACATTGAAAGAAATAAAGACAAACAGAAACACAAAAGACTTAAAAAAATAGTGCCACAACTGGCGGCCTTATCGCTAATAGCGATTTCTTCCAATACCTAAGCATTGTTAAGCATTTGCTAAGTATGGATGGGGCTATATGGCGCTGTGTGATATGTTGTGAAATATTTCTATATGTTATGTTTTTATATACCGTTTCTATGTACTTAGTATAAAACGTATGTATTTACAAATAAAAGTATATCATCCGCCATCTATTACCCACGAGACAAGCGCTTGCTTAGTGTGGGCCTAGATGGCGCTGTGTACAATGTCCCGAAATATTTATTTATTATAACGATATAGTTCCTGTTGAGTCGTCGCGCTGCAATAGCCGCTCCCTCCCGTGAGGTTGCGTGCGCCGTGCGTCGTGCTGCTGCTCCCGAGCGGGAGGTCGACGCGCCTGCACCACCTCCAGGAACCACCGCCTGTCGTCCCGGCGCTATAGAAAAGCGCCGCAGCGACAGGCACATCGCCTCACCACGTCGAACAACGCCGATCGTTGCTGGTACGCCGCCGGACAGAGCGACTCGACGTGAACTGTGAACTTCCCCGGGGTCAGTGTGCCCCGGAGCCCAGCCCCTCGAAAGAGATTTATCTCGTAGAGGTCCTACCAGCTCCCCTCGGGGACTGGCAGACGACCACGTGACTGACTGACTATAACGATATATTTATTTTTTATTGTTCACATAAGTTTGTAGATACATATATTATCAGCAGTTGTGAGTAAAAGATAATGAGTATAATTACAATTGAAATAAGGTCAATTGAAATAAAATTTAAAACTCTGTTTATTAAATAAATAAATAAAATAAATAAATATTTCGGGACATTGCACACAGCGCCATCTAGCCCCAATTAAGTTATCTTTAAGGTAAGAAATAAATAAATTCTTCTAATTTTTCTTCTTCTAATTGTAAGGAAGTGTAACACCGAGCCAAACTAGGCTTACCTGTGTCGTAAAGCCCAGAATCTTCCTCCGCAAGCTAGTTAGCATTATATAGGTAGATAGGTACAAAGACAAACATTTTCATAGAACATTTTAATTTATTTCTATGGACATGTCTTTTTTGTGATGAATCTTAAACCTACTTTTTCAAACTTTTAAAGTACATATTAGCTTAGAGTTTATTATAGTACCTATAGCAGAAAAAACTTAAAGCTTATGTAAAACATATACATTTTCATATTTAAGGACTCTTTTTAGGACTCTATATTTACACAACAATTCATATATATTGTAAGTCTTATCTCTGTCTTATTGACATTTTGTGATCCTTAATAGAGAAGGAGCTGGTTTCCGAGACACAGATAATTTTCTAGTTCGGAAGCCAGAGACTTGAAACATTTTGTGTCTTGTGTATATTTTTGTCAATAAAGAACTGATTGATTGATTGATTGATTTTAACATGTATATTTTCTTTTATCTTATCATCACTCATCATCATGATCATAATTAATTAATTGTTTTTAACTATTTCTGTGATTTTTATGGCGATAAAAATAAAGTTGTTTTTTAACAAAAGTTAAGTTATCGATATTCAACCAATTTTCCATTACATTTACATAAGACATTTTTATGTATCGAAATAAAATAACCCTGTATGTAGCTTTCAGCTTTATAGTAACAATGAGATACAAAGTAAACTTCGATCATTCTGCCAAAGCTCAGCGCTTCAACGGACAAAGAATCTTAAACGAGTTAAATTCTAAAATAGATACCCTAAAATGAAATCTAGAGATGGAACCTTTTTTTTTTTTTGTAAAAGTTATATAATGTTAGGCCAATCCTTACGTAGCCTAGATAGAAGAGGTTTTTGCTTCTATCGACGCGGTCTGTTCTTGTTCTTTAGTAGAAAATACTAACCCAAAAGAGACATTTCATTCTGTTATTATGCCTGACTCTCTGTTCCCCACGCACTATAATCCAGCGATCTTCAAAGCGAAAGTGAATCGGTTCTTATCGGGTAAGCACGCTCCATCTTAGGCCATAGCTTTGTATGCTATCAGGTAAACTATGGCCAAGTGCAAACCAGTTCAAGCTAAAAAAAAAAAAAGGTAACATCCATCTGAAGCCATTACTGTTATAAAAAAAATAAAGCATTTGATTAAACGACTCTCAATTTCATATACTTAACTTACACTACATATTTACTTCTCTTCGATGAAATATAAAATTGTAATAACCACAAAAAAATTACAATCATTGTAGTAAAGTTCAAAGTTACTAGAATATCAAATTCGACGCCAATTATTCGATAAATTTTGAACAAGGGACATAATCTACATATTGTGATTTTTAAGTGTACTCGTTTTATTGACACATAAAGCTGAAATAGTTGCGTGATGTTCATTATAATTTGGCCACTAATTCTCCTTGAAGAAAACTGTTAAGGTTCCACACCAATTTTTCAAAGTCATAGAATAAAAAGCATATTGATAGGCCCTGGTTATATTATATGTAATTAACACAAAAGCATCAACTCGAAGACCATGTTCATACACGAGAGATAGTATAATAAAACATTTACATTTGGAAATAGAATAAAGCCCTAACTTCATTCTTAAATAAAAAAATGTGTTAAGCATGTACTGTATAATAATGTAACTGACTGTGTTTGCTGTTTACTGTTAACAAATGTGATTTGTGCTTAATTTTATATATTGTACACATTGATCAAAACATTTAGAAAATATGAAGGTTTTTGTGTATCAATCGTGTCGTAATATTTATTAAAATACAATTTTCCGTGTCATCTATTTATATTGCCCGGGTAAAAATCTTTTCTCAAAGTGCAACCAATCAATAAGAAATAATCTCTACTGAAAGTGGGCCTTGAAAGTGGTTTATAAGTTCCAACATTATTTCAAGCGCCCCCCAGTCGTTTATTAAATAGCTCTATTTAATTAATGACCAGTCGCTTATTTTGATGTTTTGTTTGTTTTTAGCGGAATCCTAGTAAATATTGGGTTGGATTTTAACGCATCAAAGTTCATTTAGCTTGCAGACTAGATACAATAATTGAATGTTTGGTTGTTTATAAAGAATATCAAAACAATACCAAAAACAATCCCTTCAATAAAAATTTTCACGTGAATGTTACGAAAGCATAATCTTTAACGAAATAACGATGATCTATTGCTTCGTTATTCTGGGGAAACCGAACAAACAGACGAATAACTTTTGGCTTAATTATAGTAAAAAGTAAGTCCGTATGAGAGTGGCCAACTCTGGCGTCAGAGTTTTCAAACCACCCTAAGTACCTTTGACATAGCTTTACGACTGCCATACTCAAACAGCTGGGACCTACAATATATTTGTATGAATATTATGTACATTAATAGACATTACGAGCGTTTGCCCGCGGCTTTATACATAACATAATCATTCCTCTTGATTCACTTTGTCTATTATAAATACTACATTGAAATCCGTTAAGTAGTTTTAAAAATCTAAGCATACACACATAGGGAAAGGCGCGGAAAGCGACTTTGCTTTAAACTATGTAGTGATATATATAAGAACAAACCTAGATAAACTTCAACGGCGATTCAAGGTATTAACGAGATTTCATAAAAAACCAAAGAAGGTAACGAAAGCTACGGTAGGACTACCAAGAAGAGATATTAGAAGAAAAGAAAGGGAAGGCGCAACCTGTTTGAAAAAAAAAACTAGAGAGAAATAGAATGAAATGGAAGGCTTTGGAGGAGGCCTATGTCGAAAGACAAGCTAAAGAGCATAAAAAAACACAGTGCTAAAAGAAAAGTTTTAGTGAAGAACGAATATTGTAAGTAATAAAGACTTATTTATTTTTATTTATACCACCCTAGCAACTCTACAGATATCGAAATAAAAATCCTCCATATAATTACGCATCATTCTTAGAATATTAAGGAGCTTGCACACTTGCGATAAGCCCGGATATCTATACTGGGTGGAATTCGAACGTTCGTGACCGGCCTACTGAGTGTGACCCGGATACACCCGGGATGTTTACTGACGTGTTAAGGTACTTCTAAGTATTGTCATATCAGTAACCGTTTATCGAGAAGATAAGGTATTAGTGATATGGATAGTTTTGTATATTGCAGTTTTTAATAAGTACTAGGGGATATTTTTGTGGGTTAACAACTTTGTTTTTACATTGGACTGTCAGGCATTCGACTACTGTGACTACTGTGGTCTGAGATGAAGAATACTGTACTGTAATGTAACAGGGTCTACCAAAACTCACTTTTAGGTTATGTGTGTAATATTTATTGAAATAAATAAAAAGTTTTTTTATCTGGATTAACTAACTACATCTTTGACTATACTGTATTTTTTAAAACAAACAGGCCAACACATAGAATCACAACCCTTCCAGCCTAACAAAACCTTATCCGGAATAGTGTACACATCCGTAGCTGATATAAAGTTGCGTTCTCACGCGGTGATGAAGCCGGATATCAAGATAACTGGCGTGACCGGCATGCGGCCGCTGAACTGAATACACCCTTATATTTATAGCAACAACCATGGACGTGTTTTTTTTCTTAACGTGCTGTAATTGCAAACTGTTATAAAGTAAAACTCAAAAGCTGAGGAAATCAATAAAAATTGATAAAATTCAATCTGATACGATATTATCGGTAGGTTTTCTAACAAAGTTCTTGTTTTTAGGAAACTAACCACAGAGTGTATGCTGTTTTAGGGAAAAATATGATTTCAAAAGTAAAATTAGCCAAGACCTTACTTACTGGCGCTTACTTTTTAGTAAGCGCATCTTGAAGTGGGCGCCTGCGATACAGGTTTCGTACCCAGTGCAGGGCTCACAAGAACATGTTAACGTAAATAGGTTTAATATAGAATTAAGTTAGGTACCTTAAGGTTTGTAAGTGCTTTTGTTTAATAAATAAATTTGTATTGTATTGTATTGTATTGTACCTACATATATAGGTACTGCTGTGAACATCAAACACCGAGTCACGCTAGTTCTATTATTAACTAAGACGGCCCAACTATTAGTTAATAAGTATTCAATATTTGCATCATTCATAACACCCGAAGTCAAAATCCATTATATATCTAGTACCACAAAAATAATTTCCGATCAATATATGAATGATCCCGTTGATTTCCCTAAGAACCCATAATTTGCAAAGTATCACAGAACGACTAAGCAGAACTATGTTGCTACAAATCTCTCTTTCAAACAAGCAATATTATATCTCAATATCGCCACTAACACACCATAACTTTTCGTCTTGTAAGATATGTTATGGAGCAATGATATGTAACCTAATAGATATCTCATTATTCTGTAAGAGCTTTGATAATTTGACATGCCAAATAAATTCATCATTATCAGCCCGTTATCGCCCGCTGCTAAGCATAAGCCTCTCTTCTAGTACGCCTCTCATCTCAGTCCTAGGCAGATTGAATACAGGTGCAAAAAATAATATGTAACACCAAAAATATGTTATTATTATACTTCTTAAAATAATAGCAGGATGGCTTAAACGTAGCGATGATTAAGGTTTAGCTGTATGTTAGGATTATCTGTAAAACAGTTGCTCATATCACCGTCACTGAAATGCAAGATTTTTTATACACTGTATGGTATAGACATTTTTAATCACCACCAAAATCGTTTTCAAATGTTATGTTGACGGATTATTTTGATTCAATTGGTTATCTTATGTCTGTAAACCTAACAACTAGCGTGCTAAATGTAATATGTCTATTCTATTAGCATTATTTAACATTTGTTCTATACCTAGTTTTGGGACAATAAATGCATTCATTCATTCAAAAGCGTTCCCGAAGAAGCAAACGTGGCTCAAGGTGGAGAAAGTTTCTGTAGAAATGTATATTGTTATGTGTCTTTGAATTATATGGTCTATGTTATGGGGGTACCGAAAACATGTTGTTTGTTTTTATGGCGCAACCATGGGGTCGTTGGCACGTAGTTAATACTCGCTGTATGTTATATCTTCGTTATGTCATGTTCTACATGTTCTACATTATGGCGTAAGTTTTTTTTTGGCTGTATCTTATTTAAGTAAGAATTGTCTTATAATAATCCTATCACTTTTAGAAACACACTTATCAAGCGGATTGTGTGGTCAAACGCTAGGTTCATAGGTACTAACTACCAGATTTATATTTAAAAATGAATTTAACTGAGATTGAAAATATGGCAGTTATGTACCAAGTAATCTGTCAAATAAATCAATCTACAATTTTACTTTCATAGTAAAATAACGTGTCACAACTAATATTTGTTATCTTTATCCATATGTATATAAACTAAAAACCCTTCATGCACGTCGCGAGATTGCAGATCTGTTGATGCTTTATCAAATATTTAACGGACCCGAAATTTTATCCAAATTTAACATCAGAGTGCCTTTTCCGTGTGCTAGAGTATATTGGAAAAATTGTTTCTGTCCTGATAGACAACGCACAAATATGCTACATTTCTCTCCCATAGTTCGCATATGTCACACTTATGATAATGACAACATTAGATTAAATTTTGATATATTCTCCAATAAGTCACTACCAGCTGTTAAAATTGAACATGATAATGACAACATTAGATTAAATTTTGATATATTCTCCAATAAGTCACTACCAGCTGTGAAAATTGAACTGTCTAAATTAGTAGATTGATGTTATTGTAATTTTTTATTTAGTTAATGTGCCTTTTCCCCTCTGTTCTTCGTTTGATTGTATGTTTAGTTTTTAAGTATAAATAGTTAGGAAGGTTTATGGATAGATTATAATATGTGAAAGTTAGGTTCACTGTCTAAGGTGATGTACTCACTGTAAGTTAGTGTTATTTTTTAAGTGTGAATTTATAACTGGACGTCACTTATTGTGAACTAAACGCTAAACGAGCTAATCTCAGCAACTACTGGTGCGAAATGAAAAATTATTTTTGTATTGATTAGACCATCTATCGAGGAAGGCTTTAGGCTATATAACATCATGCTGCAACTAATAGGAGCGAAGAAATAATGGAAAATGTGGAAAAAACCGGGAAAATTATCCATCTTTGAGGGCTTCCGTAGCGTGTGCTGCGAAAACAGTTCAAGATATCAAAAAAATATGTATAAAAGAATTATTCCTCTTAAAATGATCCAACAAAATGTCCGTAAAAGTATATGTCTACCTTTTAAGATTAACTCACTAGTACCGTTTTTATGGTTATAACTATTCCACGCGGACGAAGTCGCGCGCAACAGCTAGTGATTTAAGAATAAAGATTTTTATTTCATTATCTTTGGCTAACAATGAATACACACACTAACAAAAAAGAAAACGCACTTTTTCTATGAAGACTAGCAACTACCTTGTATATGAGTCAGGGTCATTAAATTTAGTTAAATCAGAAACCCCAAATTATAATAATTATGCTAATTATTGCGCGGGTAATTATTTTGTTGATTCGCCCTCTGGAGGGCGAACACAAAATTGTTTCGAAATTTTGCCAGAATTTTCTAAAGGAAAATTTATTGTTTATGTAATTATTGTTATTAGATGTTCGAAGTTTGAGTTAGTAGTGAATAAATTGTTAGGTTGGAATAGTAAATAAAACTTTCAGAAGACTTGGTAACCTCCTTTTTTGGAAGTTGGTTAAAAATAGCAGTAGTGCAAGCAAGGAGATAGTACCTAATTATTAATACATTCTGTGGAGGAGTGATGACCCTCAGCAATCAGGAATACGACTCGTCAAGGTGGGCTGTAGAGCGCAATTTTCTAGGATACAGATTTTTCTAAACAGTTAATAATTGTCTCTTATGCCATTCCATTGGGCTCTCTCTTGAATCATATGACTGACTGACCGTGACTCCCCCGCAGAATTATGTCGTTAGGAGAGTTCTATTGGGCAGATTGTAGTCAAACGTAAACCTACCCCACGTAAAAAATAAATATATATATATATATATATACCTATATATATATATATATATATATATATATATGTTATGGCTAATACCCGAAGTGCGGCTACACCTAGTTTTAGCCGGTTAGAACTAGGTGTAGCCACTTACTCTTGGTTAAACCTAGTACTAGCCGATTGTTTTCGGGTAAAACTCGGTCTCAAGTCCTGTTGTAGTGCAAGTGTTGGACTCGAAGTCACTTGTCTGTGACAGAAGGTAGATTAGGTTCGTTAGGTTGCTTACTACCACGCACATGCGACGACGAGCGAAGCGAGGAGGAGCCAACTTCTTTTAAAACATGTCTCGATTCGGGGTTTAACCAAGACTAAGTGGCTATACCTAGTTCTAACCGGCTAAAACTAGGTGTAGCTGCACTTCGGGTATTAGCCGTAACATATATATCCATTGGGTTAGTAACTTGTCAATCTGTAGGCTCTAACATGTCATGTCATAGCATAGTAATCAAGGTAATTTGTGACTGAAATTTCTATGGTGACTTTATGATGATTTATTAACAGCCAAATAATGCAGATGGCACATACAATATCCCTATTATACCCAGTAGTGGGATCCTAAATGCTGTGGATGACGATGATGAAGATCAATAGCCAAGTTTGTAACTATCATATGTTTCACAGTTTATTTTACACGTATCTTGTTTGCTCGTAATTTAGTATCAGGATTATACATCAACATAGTAAACTAATTGTCTAATTCATTTGCAAATACAACACATTCCTTTTAGTCTTTACAAATTCTTTGTGATGTTTATACAGAAACAAAAAAAACTAATCAGTTGCGTAAGTAAAAAAATTAAAAAAAAAACCTATTCTCAAAGTTCCTAGCTAAAAATAAAGCTTTGTGCTCGTCAACTTTCCTTATCAAAAAAGTTTTCTTCAAGGGGAGCATAATTAAGTCAGTTACTCATTGCAAAACGGTTATCAAAAAGAAGGCTTCCTTTATAAAAACTTTGGGCAGACAAAAGTTTTTCTGACTACCTTCAGATAAATCTGTGGCTTTCTCAAAGAACTTGTAAAATGTCGCTCTGTTTTTACTAGTGGTTTTCCGTGGCTATGTTCATAATTGTTTTGGTCAACTATTTTTCAGACCATGTTCTGCCTCTATGTTTAAATTCTTAGTGACATGTTGCTATGAAGATTATGATATCAGAAACAAACAAATGTTCATAGAAACAATACACAAACAAACGAACTTAGCTAACTTTTAAATAATAATACTGTCTTTTTGTTTGTAGTCGTTTCAGCTGTTGTGTTTTGGGAATTATTTTTTTGGTATAAGTTATTTTCTGCGGAAAAAGGAACCAGTGAGACAGTTTTATAAGATTTATAAACAAGGAAAAAAGAAGCCATTATATAGATAGATAATTACATAGATTAAATAAAAATATGTGATGAGGGTTTGTGGGTCTGTCAATACGTTAAATCATAAAATTTGCCGATGAAACACTGGTAATTTATGTATCCATAAGTCAGTTAAAATAATTAAAAGTGTTTCGTAAGTTTGTTTATTATGTTTTTACTCCTGTGTGTTCTTCTGTTAAATCTGTCACAATAAATGTTTTCTTTCTTTCTTTCTTTCTTTCTAATATAGGGATTATACTGCTCCGAAAGAAAAATTGTCTAGTCACTGTCCTTCTTCACCTTAATATATCTGACCAAATTTTGATTAAAAACTGGAGATAGTTTCCACCCTGAATAACATATATTCATTTATGCCGAAAAACGCGAGGAAAATCGCAGGACATTGCTAGTTAATAAATACACAACGCTTGCTGAGACGCATGCATCCTCTTATACTTATAATATAATAGAACCTCCACTTGATCTCTCCAGCCCTTGGCTTCAGTTTCCAGCGCACTTTCAGTCGGTGTCCGCCCGCCCTACTTAGCAGTCGCGTGCCGCCCGCCCTAGCATACGATCGGGAAGTTACAAATTTGTTGTGTGAATTGAGGATTTTGATTTTAAAGGTTTTAGTTGCGGTGAATTGAATTTTTGTGTAGTGCTCTGGTCCGTGTATGAGAGGGTATGTATTGAATATTTTTTTGTATATAATTTGTTATGATATCAAATTGTGTTAGTTATAAGTAAATTTTAAACAGGTTGATAATTATTTAATTTAATGTGTCATATGCTTTATCCATAAATGTTTAAATATTGACCAAAAGCAATCAATAAAATAAAATAATTTTAACTGTTTATTAAACAATGCTTAATAAAAGACAGTTAAGTTTGCAATTTTATCATTAATTCTAAAGTATCAGTAGGAATTTTCTCATTTATAAAAAAGCCTATGAATATTAGTACGTATTTACATATCTTTTTTTTAATCAAATTACATTTTAAGAATAGAAATTCAATCAACTGATGCCTCAATTGTTTTATTCCTGTTTGACAATATTATTTCTTAGTAGTACTATAAAACTATGTGAATTATTTTTAGGTAGATTAGCATTTCTGTATATAACCCAAAACATATTTATCACATCAAATATTGTAAGGCTATATTTTAATAAATAATATTATTTTTTAAAGTACAATTCAAGACAAACATAATTATTTTAAAATCAAATCAAATGAAAGTTATCGAACATAACAATACCTAACTAATATTGATATTGGAACGTAATTGACGAGTTTTGTTGTTCTTTGATCCCATTATGAATATAGTTAGTAGTAAAATCAACAGCCCGCAGACTTATGCCAAAAAACTTTTTGAATATACTTATAGTAGCTTACTGCGCTTAAAACTAGAAGCAACTTTTTTATTCTTAATTCATAGTATAATCATATTGTTGTATTGATACAAACTTCTTACAAATATTAAACTATCTATCTTGAAGTACGCAAAGATACATGTCGATACATTTTCTTGCGGGTTTCTTTGCAAAATTCATTCAAAGCCAATATATTTCACAAATTGAATTAATGCTTACCAATAAATAAATTAAAAAACATATTTACTTATAGAACTGAAAACCTACTTTCATTCGTAAATCTCTAAAATCGTTGCTCGTACAAGAGACATTTATGATGACGGGAAAAAAAGTCTTTAAGGTGGCGCCGTACAATGAAACGTTTTTCGCTTTTTAGAAAGCCGCAAAAATCACTTCTCAATGCCTTTTGTCAAAAGACGACGTTTTTTGTATGGGACATTTTTTTCACGATATCTTAAAGTAGGTATTAGATTATAAATAGCTATTGTTGTATATGATATTATCTATGTACCTAGTCCTGCAAGCATGCTGAAGTTTTTAGGTACCTAACCTATCTTTTTTGTAAATATTCTATCTTTTCTAAACACAAACACACATACAACATTTCATGTCATCCAAACCACTCCAGCTGTAATTTATAGTTTGACCCGAGAAGCTCTCGCAAAGAAACTGCTCTCTTCCCATTCTTATGGCATATCATTGTATTTAATTTGTAGAAACTCCTCCTCTACGGTTGGCTAGTTGAGGGATGTGGAAAGGTCGTAAACATTAATGAGAGCTTCTAGTTTCAGGTGTATCTTGTTTATTACATTTTATACAAACTGTGTGTTAATAAAACAAGTATTTAATAGTTTTATTTACTCACATTTATTGTGTAAAAAGTTGTACACAATAAATAGTAAGACTTATAAGTTTACAATTGTTTTACATATCTTATTAGATCATGTTTCTATTTTATTTGTAACTTGGTTTTGTGTCTATTATGAATAAATAAATAAATCAATTTAACTACATATATTTTGTTATTTGTTCATGAGTCGTATTTATTCTTCCTTGCCTACTGAAGATGCATTTTGTAATGGATCTTCAGTAAGCAAGAATAAATAACCTGCAGAATTCATAGGTCGGTTTTTTTTAAATTTGCGCTTTGACTTTTGAGTTGTTTCATTAATCTGTAAAAATATAAACAAATGATAAGCTAGTCTATCGCCACAAAAATAAATACATAATAGCTTTACTACTAATATTTGTATATTCCAGCAACTTCATTTATTACTAAATTAAATTCTAAAACATATCTGTATTGACAGTTATATTTCGATTTCGATTAAAATGTTGTATTTAACAGACGTAATTTTTCACAATTTCAAAAGAAACCATATCTTATCTTGAGTTTGTGTAACATCAAATTATTACTCTTCTTCATTTCGTCACACAAGTCTTCAATGCCCTATGTGCCCAAAAACTATTAATAAATTTCTTCCATCCACCCAACATTTGATACATTGAACACTAGGTATGTAATAAAAAAATGTTTTACCTCAACTTTTTCCCCAATCCCGTTCTTCCTCCAATTTGTCCCGAATCATATTACACGAACCAGTGACCGAAGGAGTGTATCTGAAGGGAAGTTTTCTTTAAAAACCTCTGAATATGTTCTATGCTTGAAATGGATGCTTGATAATGTTGTAGAGCTTTCTATTGGAAAGTTCTGTTTGTTAATTTTAGAAAAATGAATTGATGCGAAAAATATGTTTTAGCTTGGTAAAATATTATGGACATCTTTAAACATTTTTGAACTTAATAATACTGATTATTATTGTGCACAAGAAAAGCGAGTGTGGCTCAACGGTTCCAGTGTCCGCTTTTCATCCAGACGCACCCTGGTTTGAATCCGGCCTTACACCAATGACTTGTATTTTCGAGTTATGTGTGGATTTGCATTCGCTTACCAGTGAAGGAAAACATCGTGAGGACCACAATATCCGACGACATGTGTCTTCCGTGGAAGGAAAGGACTTGGACACCCTTCACGATGTATCTGCCCAAGAAAACTTCTCTAACGAATTAATTCTGCAGGGGAGTCATGACCCTCAGTCATGAAGAAATACGAGATTGTGCACAACAATATAAACACCACGTGATGTTATTACTTATCCGACTCCCCTGCAATAATATCCTATAATTTTATCGCAAATTATTTTAAGCTTTACTGACGAAAACAGAAGTCATCAAATATACAGGAAATTCGATGTTGCAAATCTCCAGAGATCAGCCTACAAAACGTTAGGCAACGTCATCATTTCCTTCGTCCAATTAAAATCGTGGGAGGCGAAAAATGTACCAAAAACTCCCTGAATAAGGAAACTAAAATATTCAAGAAGATTTACTGATATTGTTTAAACATTTTCCTGGTGCTTTTTGAACTTCTTATTGTTACCAGGAAAAACAAACACAATTGTTTGTAATACAAATTTTACGCGCTTGCCGTTTTTAAAAAAATAGGAAGAAAACGTAGATACATACAATAGAGTAATATAATGGCTCATACCCATTAAAAAAAAACTTTCAGAAGACTTGATTAGTGCATTTTATCTTATTTTCTCTTATGACCCAATTAGACACTTCCAACAAAAAAAAAGTTTAATTTTTTTTCATAATATGAAGTATTTAAACATAAATATAAAGAAAAATTTGGTTTTATAAATTATTTTGTTTTCAAAAATAACCAAAATAATAAAATAGCCTTCGACCAACCATTTATTTGTAATCACATGTTTCTTTTGTAAAGACTGTAGAGATTGGTAAACTGAAGGTATCGTGCAAGTTACCAGTTTTAATCCTGTGTAATATTTTCATGTAACTTTTACGCGTTGAAAATGCTTTCAAGCAGATTGCTAAGTTTTTGATCCTCTGTTTTATTCATATGAATGTAGGCGGACATTACGATAGTACTTTAGGTAAGTTAAGGATTAATTCCCTTAAAGTACAGTTGTATTATTACAGATTTATACGCCCACGATCTAAAGTGAATTCTGGCTTACCTCATTACTCCACTGTTGTAGATCTAACGTTATAATGTGGTACCTTATAATGAATATTTAATTTTTAAGTTTACCATTTCATTACTCTTTATCATTTTATACTATTTTGGTCTGTGTAGTGACACACGGTTTCAAACCTTAACAAAGAAATGAAATCTAACAAAATCTTCACAAAGTTTTTTAATCTACATAACTTATGACATAAGATTTTTAAATATTTCTTTCGACGTAGTTGTTTTGTTCTTCAAAACAGTTTCTTGCCACAAATATATTACGTAGCAGTTCTACGCATTCTCGTAGCAACCGCTACGAAGCGTCTACGTTGTTCGTAGCATGAAATCTGTCGACACCTAATTTACTGCTCGCATCCCTATTTCAGCCATAAATATTGCCTCTCTATTATCTTGAAGGAACATTCGAGGGATTTGAGGGTCCTTTTACTAGTTTATACAATGTGACTCGTTGTCTTTTTCATAAGACGCTTATACATATATTATGACACGAGTAAACAATATTTATATGCTTTATATGCTAAAGTTAGTCAAAGCGAGAGTGAACCGGTCTCACAATCTATTCTAGACCATAGCTGTAGCCCTTCAGGCAAAACTCTAGTTTTTTTTTCTCATTATTATTATCACGTGAGTAATTATATTATAAAAATGTTATTAGCTTAGTAATATATTTATAACAGGCAAATGTAATGATTTGATGATTTATAAACAAATTATTAAAATATATTAAAATATTACAAGCATTCTAACCAGTCACCTTGTATAGGGATGTCGTAACTCCTAACCTAACGGAAATATTGCTGACTCAGGGACCTATGTACTTCAAATTAAGCTTAAGTTATTTATAGGTATCTGTCACACACAAGTGTAAATGTGGTACTTACCAATAAACAAGAATATAATTTTATTATTTTCTCATACTATTTACATACACGAAATAGTATATTATGCAACTAGTGAATAAAGGACGGATTTAAAGCGAGGGCCGTAGATGAGTCACGAGCAAGTGAAGGATTCTAATGATTGAATCACGAGCGCAGCGAGTGATTCAACTGCTAGAATCCTGAACGATGCGAGTGATTCATGGCCCTCGATATAAACTCGTACTTTATTCAGGAGTTGCATACTATACTTTATACCATGACTACGAGAAAAGACATAATTTAAGCGAAAATAGAAATTTAATCAAGAAATAAGAATTGTGACATTAATTGAAATGGACATTAAAAATAGAGCAATGACTGAAATTTAGTGTAATTTTCTTATTATTATCATTAGGGTGGTCAACTTGTGAAACAATATTTATTTTAATCTAATGCCAAACTTCTTTGGTTCAAATATCGACCAATCAAATCTCGAGAATTTATTTGCACCAAAGAGTTTTGAATTTCGAATCTTAGCGCAAGAAGTTTGTGTAATGCTATGTCTACTACTAGCTATATTTACAAACATAGCCTTAATTTTAATGGAACTATTAAAACTATATCAAGGAACACGCAATGACGATAATATGCGTTCAATATCAATCTATTGAGAGAGTTATAGATATCTTACTAACAAACATGGATATGTCTTTTATTTGGATATTGGTAGTTATTTTTTATCATAGGATAGACTTATTAATTAAATCTTTGTATTAAATACTTCAGATTTACAAAGGAATGAAGTAATTCATATGTTTATGCGAATGATGTAACAAAGAATATAAAACCGGATATGTAATATTTTCCTTTTCAATTTTGAAGCCAAGACAAGAAACATATGAAAAATAATTACGTAATGCTTGATTTTATTTACCCAACACACAAAAAAGATTATCAAAAGATTTTGTTTCTAACTACTGATACGTAAAAATAAACTTTGGGCATGAAATGTTTTCTTGACAAATTTATGATTGTAAGGACGCTTAACTAAAACAATGTTAAAAAAAAACACAAAAAAATCAAAACTGTATTGTACTCAAACATTCATCAGTGGGGACAGCCTTTTTAGTAAGAATCGTTGAAATGAAAATCAAGATCAATGGAAATCGAGAATGACAGATACAAAATAATCTTGCTATAGTTGAATATAATAGGCTAAATAAAAAAAAACTAACCAAAAAAAAATTCATCTCATCCAGGGCGACTTATATCCCAGTCCCGGGACATCAGTCAAATGATCCCGGACAAAATGGCGGCTACAATAAATGACAATCATTTGTTTTATTTGTTTGGACACGTGATCGTTACTCATTGAGCACAAAGTCCGGATTGTTTGGATTTTGTAATATTTTAAACAAATTGCGGATATAATTTCACATGATTTATTGTTTTTTTTACGTTTGTAAATATTATAGAGCTTTTGATTTATTAAAATAATTGTAACTAAGAGATTCATTTCAATATTAATCAACAGTTTAATATCGTAAACCACTCCTAATTCAGATGCATTTTATGTTAAAAGTATATCATAACAAAATATAACTATGTATTATTAATTACACAGCTAATTCATAATAGAATCGGCTAGATCGCGATGTGTGCAATGTCCCAGAATATTTATTTATTTATTCTTATTATCGTTTATTTCGGTCTACATCCTCTCGAGCTTTAAGCTCGGTGTTTTTAGGGCATCAGTAGGGCCGTAGCCAACACTGAGAGGCCCTTTACAATTAAATACTTAAGAATAAGTAACATAAATGGATGTATGTGTATAAATGTATTTGCATATTGCAGACATGGTATACGTTTAGGCTATTTTGTTGCACTGTTAGTTGTTCTAATGTAACTTGTCTATTGCATGAGGTCCGGTACCTGCTAAAATACGCCTCATTCATAAACGGTGCAGCGGGTGATGACTTGCCAGTCACTAAACGGGCCCTCCACAAAAGGCAGCCTAAGATGGCGCCGGAAGGGCAACATTGGTGTGAGTGACTTAGTGGCCATCTTATTATTATTATTATAATAAGATGGCGTCACGACAAACTTTCAAATTCCCTTTTTCATATCACGCATTTAAAAAATATATATTTTGATAGATCAATTTTTCAGACCTTTCCACCATTGGCTTAAGCCGTGACATGAAAGAAAACAAATCGATTTCGAGAGAAAAAAATTCTCGTATAAATTAAAATCACTCCTGTTTAACGTCCAAACAGATAAAAGAAAAAAATCAATATCACACATTCAATGTGTCATTTTTCACCGGGCAAGACAATGGGGGTAATATCGGACCCGGGCATCAATCAACCCGGACATTACCCGGTTACCCGGGTATTATTGGCCCCCGCGGTAGATAAATTCCTATGAACATTTATTTTTACCCGGGCCCATATACTGAGGTAGGGGTAAATAAATTGCTTAGATAAAAACAACATTGCTTTAGATAATATATGAATCAGGTAGACTAGGACAGAATAAGCAAACCGGTACGACAGTGGTTAAATGTGATACCTAGTAATTTTCTAGCCACTAAAAATATCTTTCGAATTTATTTGGTATACCGGTGCACTGTTAAAATTTACAGTAAAGGCTGCTTAGTAATTCAACAATCAACAGTCTGTTTTCAATCATCAATCTCAGTTTAGTCTGAAGCCTAATCAAATATAATATATATAATACATAAATATTTCAAGAAATATACTACAAAGTGCAATGTAGCACTAACGCTTGTATATAAAGAATGATGAATAACATGCTTATATTTGAAGTTAAATATATTAAGAAATTCAGATATACATACACAGAAATCTGCTTTCTCAAGGCTATGTTATCCGTATTTACAGTCCTTGTTACTATTTATGTCTGATTTATGTCGAAACCAGAACGTATTTTCCTGGCATACCTCGAGCTCCGTTATGTCAATCATTAAACGTAACCGGTTATTATGTTAAACGTATAACATAACCGTTTATTATGTCAATCATTATGTAAACGCCACTCAGGTGTTCGAACTGATGACATAATGTCGTTTAAGGTAGGACATGCCATTTTAATTAATTATTAAGGCGACGGCAATAATTTATTATTATTATTTAAGCAATTTTTGTGAAAACACTGGCTAGCATGTAGCCATTGTCCCTTGCTACGCCCTAATACCTCGGGGCACATGAAATTTATTTGTAAAGTTGTATGTATGTGTGCAAGTTTGAATAAATATATAAATAAATAAATCATGATGACGGTGACCATATAAAACATTACTATAAGATACGCTTCCTTCCACAAAAACAAACAACAACAAAAACTTAGTTTCTTTTTAAACTGACAGTGGTCCGTAACTCTGTACAATGGAGCGTTCTAGCCAGTCTGTTATATGTCGTGTAATTACAGGGGTAAGTGAATTATAGGCGAAAGGTTACAGTTAAAGAAATATTAACAATAAGTTTCCTTAAACAGAAAATTATAAATAATGACTGACAGGATTCAAAACTGCGTGACCTTTAACTTTTGATGTCGGAAACACTTAAAAACAGAATTTATTTACGTCTATTTTTTTATTTTTTTTTAAGCAATGAATGCTTTGTAGTCATCTCTGAAAAGTCATGGTTAGAATCATTGCAACGATTATCACTGATTGCCATACAATTCGTCCCTAGCAGTAACAGTGCTGGCGCGGTGTGACTGATTAGCAAATAGTCATCATTAAGAATTGCTTTTCGATATCGGCAATTCAGTCAGACATTAGTTTTTTTTTAAACACAGCCTATTTCTAGCACATCCGGATTTTTCTCCAACAAAGATATCTCAACCGGATGAAATATACCCGGTTGTAGAACCACGGTTGTTTCTAAATGTTTGTTTTACGTCTTGGCCCCGCTGGCCAGTTGTTATGTCTCAGAGAAAACAACAGACAGGCAATATATTGTACTTTGTGCTAGCTTTGTGTTTTTCTAGAACGTCTTTGTTTTATTTTATTTATTTACTAGAGTACTCAAGTTATTCACGTTCTGAAGTATAAACATGCATTTATAGTTGAATCAAATTGGTTACTAAGTTGTGTACTTATGTAATATGTAAAAAGTGAGTAAAATAAATAGCTTCATATGGATATCTTTCAAATGATTCCATTTGTCAACAAACCAGTGGAGCATGCGTAATTTGGTGGTACACAACGTGGTGTTATTTACACCATTATATAGCTCAAGAATGCCTGAACATTGGTGGGGAGGTAGCTTAAAACTAGGAGACGGACATAGGATATTTACTTATTATCCCGTTTTTTCTTTTAATTGAATTGTATATAATCCAAAATCTGCTTATTTATTGCCTTAGTATATTTGTTAATAATTCACAAAATAAATTTATTCATCATTTTTATATTTAACTTTACAGGTTCAATTATTGACAAAAAAAATAAAAATCCTTCAAAATAATGTAAAAATACTAAGATACGATACAGCTAAGCGCTGAGTAGTATGCAACGTGTAGACAACTGGTTCTTGTGTTTCTATTGTATCGTCAAAGCTGACTGTAGTTGCCAGTATTTTTCATTGGTGTTTTTATTCCGCGGCTGTTGTTTATTTCTAAACAAAACTAGTCAGCTATTGTAATACGCTAGAGTTTCATTACACAGTTATCGGCCTTTGACGGCGGTATTTGATGATAGCTCTTTTTTGTGTTTGGTTAAAACCCACTGTTTCTTTCTTGTTTAAATGACCTCTATTACATGACCGATAAGATACCTATAGTTATATTTTTTCTGTAATTATGATGTGATAATTATTGTTTTGTCTTTTAATGTTTTTGTGGTACGTTTTTTATTTTTTTATTACGTTTAACTATCTAGATCTAAAGAATAGTAACATATGTATGTTTAACTTAGCAAATAATAAAAAAAAATACATTTTTGACTTCTGTATTCGATTTGATTCGGTGGTGAAAATATTTTTGTGGTTAAATTTCTCAGTTTCTCATAATACATTTATGTGGTCAAATAACACCAATAACAATACGAGAATATCATACATACAAACACCGCCCACATTGTATGTAAACTCGGTCAACTCGCATATCCATTCGAGTGATAAATTTAATCGAATTGAATTATTAACATCCAAACCAGTGATTCGACATATTTACCTTAACTGGACAAACAGGATTATTACTGACCCTTACGTTATATCATATCATTATACAGGTTTACTGACAACGTTTAACCTTAAACGTATTTTTCACGGCTAGCGGAGGCAACACTTGCAATTACCGATGCTAAGCAAAGGTCGACCCGGTCAGTTCTTGAATGGGTGACCGAAAAGTAGCATTCCATTTTGGGCGTTTTCGTGGGTCAGATGACACATTCAATTGTAGGTCCCGGCTATTTGTCATAGTATGGCAGGCGTTAAGCCATGTCAGAGACCCTTAGGGTGGTTTGAAAACTCTGACACCAGAGTTAGCCACTGCCATACGAACTTATTTACATACATAGTCACAACGACAAGCTTGAGAAGTCGCAGATATTACTAATTCTCGCTGCTACGAGCTAGATATAACTGTCTTTTGTTTATTGTCCATGCCAAAGACTAAGCAGTAAATGTTCAGAGCTTCTCTACTTGATTTTACCGGCATTTTATATAAAAGTTCTACTTACTGTGTCACTACGAATCTGTAGTCTGCCGTACAAAATCTATCAATTGACTATTTATTAGGTAGACAGGCGACAACACGCTTTTTGCTCGTGATAACAAGACACCATTACAAGGTATCTTTTTAACGCCCAAGCATAACGACGGCTTTACATAGTACATCCGAACATCTTTATTTATCCTTCTACGTAAGAACATGTGTTTTTTTGTAAAGTGTTTCTTAACCAGAACCCTGTACCAGAGAATTTATTTTATTTATGAAATCACTGCATACTTTATATGTATTTTAACCGAAGCAAACAGCGACGTTTCAAATTTTAATTTTAATTCAGAGTTGTCACTCGCCTGATTTATTCACGCTCCATAACAGCTGTCGCGGGGTTACTGTTCAGGGGGTTCACTACATTTTTAATCATGAATAAAAAAAAATATATATTATTTACAATTTATCGCAGATATTGAAGAAGAACGTCACTCGGCAATGCTAAGTCTAGCTACCTATTCCTACTTTCATTTCAAAGTTAAGTTTAAATAAAAAAATATACATTTATATATTTATCGTAAACGGTTACTATTTTCATTACTTAAATAAATTTTACATCCTAATCGTGACGTTTTGGTTATATTTTAAGCATTCCTTTGGACATTTACTTACGCCATTATCAGAACATCTACCAAACAATCAGAAGATAATTGTTGCTTTTACTAAACTATTATAATATACATAATAACTGACCTTTACTTACATGTATATTATCATAACAATTTAAACCGTTATGCTAGTCTAATTTAACCTTTTTGTATATATTTTATTACAGTACAGATACACCATTCGAGACTTATAAAATATGACACACAGACACTTAATTATAGAGCAGTACGCACATTAAATTATATTTACCTACTCAGTGTCATATGACCTTTGCTTAGTAGAGTTCACGCGATCACAACCCTACATTTATTTTTTCACCCGATTTGCATACCATCTTTGAATCTAATTTGGATTGGAAATTCAATGAATTTGAAAAATCTTTCAGTTATCTGTGTAAGCACTTATCAGATTCATTTGATTTAGCACTAGAGTAATTTTAATTCAAATTATTGAGGTTTTTGATCTATGATTCAAAGCTTTTAAAGTTGTATTTAGGTATTATTTAACTAACAAAGCTATTGATTTTCAATACAAATATTGTTTAGGTTATCTATTGTGTATGCCTTCTTAACATATACAATTTCGAAGGCACTCGTTTTTAAATTATTTAAAAAAAAATTGGATTATACTCTAAGCCCTAAGCTTTGCGCACATATTTTAACAACCTATAATTTAAAAACATACGGTTAAAGAAAAATGAATATCTATTTTCTTTATCCATTGTTAATATGTAAAACTACATTGCTCCTCCACTTTCTGTAAAAAATAGAAAATACTTTCAATATTTTATTTTATTTTGCCGTCAACCCCTTAGCGCCTGTCTCGTGGATGTTTAGACGTGCCGGTAAACGAGAGAATATTTTATAAATATTTTATAAGCATTCGACATTGCAGTGTCTGAGAAAATGTGCTGTGTATTTGTAGAGGTGAAGTGGTCTATTTTATATTACGCTTTTTGAGCAGAATTTCGTACATTGGCAACACATAATGGCAAAGATGTAATTATGGCTTCTTTATAAATTTGTAATATTAAACCAGGAAATTATCTATTTCCATGCCAAATTTTCTCCAACTCAGTTCAGCACCCTTACATATTTTTACTTAATAAGAATTTTATGAAGTGTTATTAATGTATGCTACTGTTATGTGCCATGACAAAAAAAATCTTAAATCACAAATTTCACCGAGTACAATAATCTTCTTCGTCTTCTTGTCGAATGAAAGTGGCCAACTCTGGAGTCAAGAGTTGATCAAGCCACCCTGAGGGCCTCTGACATGAGAACAATATTAATATCATTCAAATTACGTATCTAAATTTCTTCTCATCCAAAGTTTAAATGTAAACTGTCCCAATTACAAACCAATCAAAATCCCATCAAATTATCCAGCCCCCTATCTTTACAATCTGTTTATATCCTGTACGAAGCTCCATATATCTCCATTCCCAACCCTTCCTAAAATAGAGCCTTCATCACGTCAGCTTCCGACCACACATCACTTACTCTGTCCACTAAAGTACAACAAAATAACTTAAATTGGGGATCAAATTGTTACTTAACCATTTTACAAGCGCGCAAATTGATTTAAATAAATCTCTATCTCTCCCGTAGGATAATTCCCGTAATTAATAAGTATTACACTATAATGGTACTATAATTATTGTTTTGAGGCCCAAAAAATTCAAGACAATTTACAATCAAGCTTATTTTTCTGCAGCTTAAATTCTTCCATCAATGGAATGATTTTCATCTTCTCTTTAAATAAACTGATCACCAATGGAGATGTATGCTCTGAAATTGTTATGTAAGTTTTGGATCTGTACCTATATTATACCAGGAAATTAAGTTATCGTTGTATTAGACTGAGGCCAATCAAAAAGAAGCGCCCGTAGCTCAGCTAGCGGCGGCAATCACATGCGATTACCAATATTAAGCAAAGGTCAGTTTTTGGATGGGTGACCGAAAAGTGGCATTCCATTTTTGGCGCTTCCGTGGGTAGGCTGACACGTTAAATTGGTAAATTGGTTCCCGCTGTTTGTCTAATTTGGCAGTCGTAAAGCCTTAGGGCAGAGGCCCTTAGGTTGGCTTGATAAACTCTCGACACCAGAGTTGGCCACTCTCATTCGATAAGAAGAAAAATAAAAAAGAAACCTAGTTTGCCAATATAAGACATGATTTGCTCAACATAGTTTACGTACAAACATAAAATAATAGCTCGACTCAGCTACTCTCGAACTCAACTACTTACTACCTCCAAGGTTCATATTTGGTTTATGAAGAGCATCGAATCCGTAAGACGTTCGGTTAAACCCAGAATTTATCTCACCAAGCCAAAGTCTACTTATATCTAGATAAAAATATAGCTACATAATATATACCTTTCTTCTATTCCCAAGCCGTAATAAATATGATATGGGTTGAATCCAGCCTTTTCCGGAAACTCGTGAGATTAACGACTGCGCAGAGAGGTTAATCAAAACTGACGAGTATCTACGCAGTACGTAGTCTTTATCGCACACAGAATAAATCATAAAAGATTTTTTTAACTTATTTATGAAAAAAAAAGTGCTTTCTGTGCGTAGATACAGTGATGGGTCTTTCCGTTTTTCGAACGTAGTATGTAATCGCATAATAAAAATGGTTGTGTAATTTGTAGTGAGAAGTTATTTCTCTATGACAATGAAAACACCAAAACTTTACCAATACAAAATATGTATGTTTGAAATCATATTACACAATATTTAAGCAACTATTCAAGAGCAAGTGTTTGAAAACTGTTTCTAGCTAAACAAAATATAGCTAAAAACGTGAATTTACATAAGATCTGATAACTTACAACATTTTATAAAAATTGAAATGGTAAAACGTGAGTGATTTATCCTAAGAAAAAAAAATAAGTTTAAGGCTTCCCTTTTGTAATCTGTGTAACAGTAATAATTACGCCGGCATCTAATAGCTTGGCCACTTATGTACTATTGTGAAAGGATCGTTTACTTTCATTAGGTACCTACATACATACCTATACTATCCCGAGGGTTTGGTACGTTATTGAAACGTCTGGTTTGAGAACAGGGATGGAATTAGGTAAGGGGATGCACTATAACTCAAATATGGTTTGAGGGTCTTTGATTTCATTTGCCATTACAGTTAGACTGACATTTGATTTACGGATTAGGTAATTTGGAAAATTGGATAGCATAGTTTTAGTAGTTTTTTTTTTAAACTAAATCGGGTTTGCACTTGGTTATCCGATAAGAACCATTTCACTCTCGCTTTGAGGATCGCTGAATTATAGTGTGTAGGGACTGGGAGTCAGGCAGAGAGTTCTTTAAGTAACTTAGTACCTAGAGTACCTAGAATACAATACATTCAGTATTACAAATTCTAGAAATTCGTCACTGAATTTGCATGACTGTACTTTTCACGAGACAACAGAACATTTTTTTCACCAAAAACTGTATCCTTAAAACAATGAAATAATATTAATTTGCGTGCAAAGGTACCTAGTATTTGGGTCACACAACTGATAAAAAATATATTCCTTATCTATTCTTTATCTGAATAATTTCTGCCCTACAAAAAAGCCTTGCTATTATCAACACAATAATATGCCAAGTTTTTTTTTGTATGATATAGGCTTACGCTTGACTACAACTTGCCTGATGTTAAGCAACGTTATAGTCTACGATCTAGCGTGCTTGCCTAGAAGAAACCGGTTTACTCTCGACTTAAAGACCGACAAATTATAGTTCAAGGGGAATAGAGATTCGGGCAAGGAGTTCCACAGTTGCATGGGCTGTTCCAGTTCCATTTATGAGAGAAGATAACATTTCAAAGCATCTTCAACCCCAAATAACTGCCCTTAATCTATACCTGGCAGTGGTTTAAGGATCTGTGCGTGTGGGTTTATCGAATTAGATCCTACTTATTCGTATTGCGTGAATGTCAGCGCTGAGTTCTGGTGATGGAATTATTGCCTACGTATAGGAAATCCTTTGAGACGTTACGAGAATCTTGTAAGTGTAATTATCATCAGAAATAGCTTATGAAAGTTATCCTACTTCTACCTTAGAAGTAATCATTAAAAAATATATATCTTACCCTATTCCTATTTTAAAAGAGACAGTCACTTTATCACTCTTAAATGACTAAACAGATTTGGATGATAATTGATAATGAGGTAGATTATGTAGATCCTAGATTGACACAGAAACTACATTTAATCCTGGATTATTGCTGGTAACACTACGAAGCGATGCTAGCTCAAAGCTAAACATGCTAGTTAAACATAATAACTGATTTTATAAAGGCAATAGAAATAAATGTGTTGGTTTCTTCTTAAAACTCAAACTGTAAAACTTATTTGACTTGACTGTTAAAAACAAAATTTTATGAAATTTAGCTAAACTTTGGATAAAACACATCGTTACCAAAATAATAATAATAGTAACGTAAAAAGAACGCAGCAAAGTTCAACTTTATTGTAATTCGTATCGACAAAATCATTAAATTCTGAGTGGTTGCTATTATACTGAGCGAAAAAAGAAAACAAACAAAACAGTCGTGAAAATAACGAGCCATGTTTGACATCTCTCGAATTATGAATGAACAACAAGAAGCAGACAAGTGGTGTTTGGATTATAAAAATTGAAATGGAAATGTAATGGAAAACAAACGAAATCGAATTTCATGTTAGGAGTGAGCTCGGTTATCTATACAAATAATAAAGCTGAAGAGGGTCAAAGTCTGAACATTATATTATAAACATAGATATTTAAAAATAAATTGGAGATACCTCGAATTGATAGCAGAACACAGAACGAGAATTTCTACACATTTTGCCTATCTTTCTCTGTGTCTGTCTTTCGCAAAAACGGCTGAACGGATCGTCATGATTTTTGGTATGTAGATACTTGGTAGTATGAATTCTTATTTATGGTGTCATATGCTACATTTTATCCAGAAATAATGCGAACGAAGCCGCGGACGTCCACTAGTTAAATAATATAAAAACCTTGAACCTTTTTCGTCTTAAATGATGTTTTGCATGCAAGCGTAAAGTCACATAATACATTAATCTACACTTTAAGCAATTCCCAACTGACAATGTAAAAGTAGAATTTTCCTCAATTTGTTATGGGACGACACAGCTTGGAATAATTATAAAGGGCCAAAGCTAAAAATGCGGAAATAATGTTAAACCTTGCCGTAATTTCGTTGGTCTTAATGACTTCGGATTTTGTAAAAGCTTGTTTGGTATTTTACTAATACAGCGAGCTTAATGATGATTGTGTACCATTTTCATCATATAGACGGGGTTTTGCTTGAATTCAAATTCAGGACACACACACACACACCTCTTAATCACTAATATTAATTAGTTAGTTTTTTTTTGCGGGTGGATTTAGGGTAGCTATTTGTGGTGTTGGTAGTACTGAATAAATGTGAATATATGAATTGATTGGGGAAGTTATGGTACAGCATTTTTACTCCAAATCAACTACTTTAACTGCAGCAACCGAACATATTATGGTACTACTCCAGCTATAGAGCAAATAAATTATCATTAAATGATTTGACTGGTTTGTTAGCATAGATGGTAGAGGCTCTTCCTTCTAGTCTAGGGTTGCGGGTTCGATTCCCGCATGACACAAGTAATTATTAATAATTACTTGTGTTGAGTCTGGTCGTTTCTATGTTTAATAGGTATGTATTCACAAAAAAAGTATATGAGTCTTATATCCGTTATAGTACCCACGACACAAGCGTTTGCTTAGGTGTAGGGCTAGATGGCGCTGTGTGCAATGTCCCGAAAATTTTTTTTTATTGTTTTAGTGATTTTTTTAAAAGGAAAAATAATATTAGTATCTAGAGCGTTAAAACACTTAATTTTCCATTTTGTAGATACCGATAAGACCCAAGAATTTTGTGACAGAAAATAGTACCAAAGCAAACAAACCCGAGTTTGAGAATCTATTTCCGATTCTGAGAAACTATGAAATCAAAGCAACCTAAATACTGGGTTACTTGTGAGGTACATAATTATAACGAATGTTTTTTTTTATACTTATGTCTCATTACCTACAAAAGATAAGATAAGATAAAAGATAAGATAAAAATCATTTATTTTCACTAAAACATGATGTCATTTTCACATTATATAAAAGTATCTAAATTATTCAAGTTCAAATTCAAATTGGGGTCCTGTCTACTGCTTTAGGATTCCCTGTGTTGCAGTATCCAGGGTTCTTCCAGTGATTTAATTATTGAAATTAAAATTAATTACAGATTAAAATTTGCATTTAAATTTGATTACAAATTTAAGTTCCCTATTTTTTTTTCTATTTTACCAATTTACAATTGATTAATTGTATAAATAAATAATCATAAACACACATTTGGTTAAATGAACAGAATTAGTCTAGTAATTTTAACATTGTGCATTACACTGTCATATGATATTGTTTGTACCTATACACAGTTAACTTATTATACATAGTTGTGTATTGGTAAATCACATAGCTCTATTGAATTGGTTATGAGGAAGAACTAACATATGTAACTGATACGGTATACAAAAAATTAAACAAGAGGTTTGAAAATATTTGAATGACGAAATTCTTTGGAAACCCTATTAGTCACTCCACAAATAATCTTTCAAAATATTCTTGTATCAATAGTTTGAAAAACTAATTTGTCACTTTGAAACTAACTATCAAACTCTCTTATATCTCAAGTAACCCTGTAAAAGTTCGATTGCCAGCGCTGGCCTAGAAATTGGAAAGCAGAAACGCTATCATGGAATGAGAAATGAGAATAGTTGAGGTTTGATAGTCCATAAATTGCTATAGATAAGGAACATTTTTCGTTATGTACATACCTATGTATGTACGTATCTTGATATAAAGTATTTGGGTAGTTGTTCCTATCGCTTAACCGTATCTTGGGTTTTACTTTATATATCTTTACGAAATAAGTGGGATGTTCAAAGTTATCAGCGGTTTCAAACAATGCTTTCGCCTATGTAGATGATAGTAATCCGAATCGTAATGTATAAAAAGGTTTCGCAATATTGCTTATAACCAGCAAACTTTTAGATAACACCTGATATGTGTTTATAATTTCATTTATGCACGCCTAGGTAAACTTAGACATAATTTTTTTTGCGTGATATTACCAATGTCAAGCAACTGTCAATCAATCAGTCCTTGAATGGGTCATGAAGCAAGTGGCACAACATTTTCAGTACTAGGTATGTTTCAGCCTTACTATAATAAAATATACCAACTAAACTAAAACAGGTTTGCACTTGACATAGTTTGGCTGATGGTAAGCAATAGATATGGTCACTCTCGCTTTAAAAATCGTTGTATATTTATTTCTATTTTGTTTACTAATTGCTGAAGATACAAAAATAATAGATTTCGTAGTAGTTACTCCCAAAAATTTACAACATTTTTGATTTTCCTATCTCCATTTTCACCCTGGCAAATATTGTACCCTGCAGGTGTTATTTAATTTATCCCCTGCGTGTGGCTCAATAATGCGTGGAAGTGTGCTCGCTTCCCTCTATGAATACTGAATGACTGACAAATATACGCACGCTGCAAGCTGGGTAAGTGACAACTGGCTAGTCTGGTTATACACTTTGGGAAAGTTACTCTTATACTTTTTGCATTTTATACACATGAAAGAAAAGCTAGGTACTTTACCACTTTAAAGCCGACTTAAAAAAAGAGGTTATCAATTCTTCTGAAACTTTTTTTTTCTATTTTTGTGGTATGTGGGTATGTTACGCGATTACTCCGTTATTTGTAAAAAGATTATAATTTTATATTTTTATTGATTTTTTTTTAATTTCACTGTGAAAAAATGACAAGTAGGTAAACTAGACTAGTAGTGTCTGAATGCAAATTGAAAACTGAATAAAATTCACTTAATTTTTTGTGGTATAGTTAGTATCTATCTCCTTATTAGTTGTTGTCACTATGTTTTAAGAAGGTTAGTAAATATAATTACTGCTCTATCGTTGATTTAATATGCCAAAATAACTAAAGTAATGGTAGATCTAAAAAAAAAATGCAAATTTGGTTCTAAACTTGCATTTTTCAGGCCTTGTTGGAGGTCTTAAGTATTCATTAAAAATAATATCAAAAATGAAATACCATCCCATAGTGTGTACCATTCTTAACCATCCGCACATTGTCAGTACCTGTATGCTCTCGTATTGGGCTCAATAATGTATCGAAGCCTGCAATAGAATACAATGCGATGTTCTGTTCCTTCATATTGTGTAAAATAAATGCTTATTGCAGTGTTTCTTTGTACAACGGGTGTTGATATCTGTCTATATATTTACTTTTCAGATTCATTTTTTTTCAGATTCATTTATTTATTTGCATGTAAATGGGTACATAAAGATCACAATACATTAAATAAATATAAGTATATCCGCCATTACAACCTCACATGAGGTACGCAAACGTTAAACAATATGCTGCCATTACAACAATATTTATTATATATTTAGATATGCCGGATATCACTTAAGTTAAAAGTTATGTCAAAAAGAATTTTAATTATGCTATACGGGAACTTTAGAACAGTTATTTATTTGTCATTTGTCTAGAACTTAGGTACGTGGACGTATGAATAATAATAGAATGTTATGTAAATGATATGCTGCTTGTCTGGTGGATTTCTCTAGAGGGAACTTTATTTATTTAACAGTATTAAGCTGTTAAAAGCCGCTATGGAATGATTAAAAGGAAAAAGTTTAGAAAATATTTGTTAACAAGTGTTCAAAAAAGTTTGATAGAATTAAAAGTTGAATACCTTTGAAAATTCTTTTGAACTTACAGCAGCCATAGGTAACATTTACATACATACGTTCTTAGCCCAAACGTAAGATTCAGCATTACAGTAATATGTAAATATAACATACATACATATTAGCAAAAATATCCTACCATAGATATTTTTTTTTAACTTACGTTCCCTGTAGATTTTAATTTTTATAGCTGTTAGGTTTATTATGAGTTAGTTTATTAGTTATTTTTTAATATGTTACCTTATGTTGCATATGTTGTTGGCTAAAAGGTTGCCTGGAAGAAATCGCCTAAGGCTATAAGGCCGCACAATGTGCAACGCTTTAATTTAAGTATATTTTTCTGTTTTGTAATTTCTGTGTTTTTTGGTGTACATTAAAGTTATATTCTATTCTACTCTATTCTTTGTTTTGTAAGTTAGGTATATATGCACGAACATAAATAAAAGAGTAAGTAAAAAAATTGAATAAAAGGTTGAATGACATCACTAGAGACAAGAACGCTGGCTGGTTCCTTGCGCAAAGGATTTCTATAGCAATCCAGCGTGGGAATGCACCCCAGCGTTCTTGGCTCCATACCACATGTAGATGTTTTAAATTTAGGTTAAATGTACATACTCTTATTTAGTTTTATTAGTGTATATATGTGTATATATTGTTTATTATTGAATAAAATTTTCTCTAAAGAGTAAGTTAGCATATTTTGAACTGAGGTTGCAAGTTTTTTAGTCCAATGACCGCAACCTTCAATGCCACCGCGCCTATCTGATAAATTCTTTATCTGGCATCAAATTTTTTACAGAAATTCCCCGTAAACCGATGATCTATATTTGATCACAAATTTATAAGCGTAACATCGATGTTCAAAATAATTAGGTAAATGTACGTCACGCGGCTATCCGCGGATTTGGTTATCGGATGCATTTATAATTAATTTGATAATAATGTGTTTTGGATGCGTTTAAAACTGGTTTGAAAATTGAAAGAATTAGGTGATGAAATAGCGAACTAAATGAGAGAAAATGTAGATCCTTTTAAAATGATTTCTTTTTCGTGTTACGTATGAATTTGGAGTTTTAGAATATAGTAATCGAAAACTACAAAGACCGAGACTAAAAGAAGAGAAAATTTATAAATATTACAGAACCTTCAGCTGGTTTATAATCAGATTTACAAGTTGTTTTTTAACATGGAATAATTTGACGTTTGTCTAGAGCTTGCCTGATGTAAACAAAATACGGCTGTATAAGTAATTTTAACTTGTATAAAAGGTATATAATTTAACATTAAATAAAAAATATACATTTAAATGTAATTGGTTTTTTGAAAAATATTCGATATTTTAGTTATTTATTTCATTTTATAACAAGCCACAAATAACATCAAAATGTTTCTACTACTTTGCAGTCTTTGTTCGTAAACTACGGAAGTAACAAACTCTGGACTTTGCCAAATTCATTGCCAAATAACAATTTTGGCTGGCGTACAACTAAATTGCAGATTTTATAAAACTATAAAACACCTGGAGCGACCATTCCCGACCTATATTACGTCAAAGAAACTTACAGACTCGGTGAAGTGGCCGGTGTACTGAGTAGACAATTTACAGAGTTATTATTGAATTTAATCATTTAATTTTTATGCCTTAGGCAAATTTTAAAATGGAGGCGTGGCGCTGACGAACCTACATGTGAAATAAATATGCAATACATGAATATGATGTTGTATTGGTAAACTGTCACATTAATAGTTATTTTACTGTAAAATACACTTAATTAGTTATAATCTTATATTTGATGCTTTGAGGAAGTAGGAAAACTTATAACTCATAACTTGGTGTAACCCGGTTCAAAACTATTGCTTGTTTTGTTTGAATTTGCACACACATAACGCTGAAAAAAATGATAGTTTGAAATGAAATTTAATTAAATATATGTATATCTTGTCTCGTAAGTAGGATGTAACATTAACATAACTAATATCTAGTGATGTAAATGTATGTTTGGTGATTTAAATCATGTCGTGCGGTTGAAAAGGAAAATTATATACTGTTGTCAGTAAAATAAGCACAAGCACACTTAGCAAGAACCTATATATCTGTACAAAATCTACTCCATACCAGCATTATTTTCCAGTGGACAGTGCAATTCCCTCCCCTTTGTAGTACGTGTTCCATTCGTCTTGCGAACAAAAGAGGGTAGTCGTAAATAATACACGACCAGTGGCGCCATCTACAGACTCTGAAAGAACGCAGAGAAAAGTTATGCTGTGTGATTTAGTTGTTGTAAATCTTTGTCTTCTGAGAATTGTCTCACTTTAAATTTCTTTGTCAGTTCTCAAACAAGTTAAAGATTCCCATTTTTAGCAAAACTATCATAAGAAATGTAGGTAATAGAAATGAGCGCTTTCGTTGAATTTATGACACGTTAAATTGTTGGTACCGCCTGCTTGTCATTCCACGGAAGTCATTGAGTCACGTAAATGGCATTTTAGGCGATGTCAAAACTATTGTCACCTTTAGTCTTAAATCTAGTAAATAGAAGCGTGTTACGAATAAAATTGTAATAATGCTTAAAATCATGCGGGACCTAATCATATGCGAATAAATACTACGTACGAAAATGCTTAGTTACATAAATGAACTTACTTACTGAAACCTCCTGATTTTCAGGCAGAATAAAACCACAACAACCTACTTTGTCATCACGTTCGTCTTTTCAAGCATTATTTCCACGAAAGCATTCATTATTATGTTGAAATAAATCCAGAGACAAGTTAATGGAAAAACTTCCAAAAAGAAAGGTTCTTGTGGCAGGAGGAAAGTTCAACTGGGATTTGAGACAGAGTAATTATGATGTATACTTTATTAGCCGACTTCAAAAAAGGAAGTTATCAACTCGTCTGAAAGTTTTTTTTAACTATAGTCCCACTGCTGGCAGATTTTTCAACTGAATGATACATTTATTTCACGTATGTTTAAAGTGCATTATTAACAATAATAAAATATAAAAACAAGGGAAGAAAAACTAAACATACTACTTCTAACTACTACAAAAAAGGGGCACTTAGAATATCTTTAGAAAAGCCTAAAGATAATCTAAGTGCTCCAGCCCACTACCAGAGGGCAGCGTGGCCATACTGGCCATACATGTTAACATAAAAAATGACAAAATACTTAAATACATACTCATTCTTTTATGTAAATACATAACCAACAATTAAATATAAAATTTAAAAGACATTGACATCATTTCTTATTTAAGTAATGAATAAATGAATAAATGAATAAATATTTCAGGACATATCACACAGCGCCATCTAGCTAAGTGTGTTGATAATTCTGTTCTTATTTAATGTATGTCCCTAACTGGTTGATACCGTTTTTTTAATTTTTAATAAATATATAGCCATTAATATTTAACCATTTGTTTACGTATTTAGTATTTTTTTAAACCTGTCCTGGCGCGCGCTACTCAATTCGCCGGCCAGGCCTGCAAGCTACCCCTTTCGAACGGTAAAAACTTTGGATCATGAAGTAATTTATTTATTCATTTAATCTTAATTTAAAAAGGGTGTTCTTAATTCTATTGAAAACTTTATCTTATATTTTCTAAATATCATACTAGCAGGCTAAGTTTTTTTATTCACAATTTAGTTACAGTAGGTTTTCAAGATGGCCGCTGCAGCTATTATTTATCCACAGTTTGACCCACAGCTTGTGTCAAAGATCAGCTTACGTTGACGGAAGATTAGCCGCAAGCTAACGAGCTGTCATATGAACTCCACACTCATCTATACGACCATTAAATATTGGGTTAGTTGGTGTCTATTAATAACAATACCTTCAAAAAGAAAAAAAAAAATTGGTATACTTGTCATATTTTATTACTAAAATGAGAATGCATTTATATTTAACAATTCCTGAAGTTTTCTTGTGTGGACTTCACAGTCTCTTTTGTTATCATAAAATAACGCACACGCAAGTTATTTTTAGTAACATTTTGCTGACATCTTTGCCCAATATTTTTTAGTCAAACTTAAGCTAGATAAGTGACAGTTATTTTTTCTATGTTGGAGTCTTTGCCATAAGAAGCATAAAGAGGAACAATCATCCTCAGTTTATATTTTTGTATTAACAAAATAGTTTAAATTCATAGTTTCTTACATAAAAGAATTTTACTGATTCACTTTAAACGTTAAACACCTTGCATTAACCGCACAATATTTCCTATACACATTATTATACGTAACCCTCACACGTGACAACCCTCGTTACTTCTACAGCATTACACTTCGGATACATTAGGCGAGACAACCTGTCAACCACTTCACAATCTGTGAACCAAATTGAACCTTAACACCTTATCTTAAAGGTCATATCTTACTCCCACAACGATTTGAGTTGGCTACAATTTTCCTCTTCCACCTTACCTTATTGACTATAGAGATCATTTTCGCTTGGGAAAATCACACAATCATATGAATTAGATTTTGAGCTTTATTGTTGTTTATATAAGGTTGATATTTGAATAGGAATTGATAAATTATATATGGTTTTAATTGCAGGTGTGTTAAAGAGTTAAGTCGTTTATCAGTGTGTAAAGTTTTTGCTACTGTTTAGAATTCGGATTTATTGAGATGTGTATTTTAAAGCTTTGTTAGCGGAAGTAGATACTTTGTTAAGTCCGTTTTGGGGCTTCGGCATAAATTTATGTTAGTTTAATTTCGTTCAAATAGTTTTACGAGCTAATTTTAGTAATAGGTACTTGGAAAATCGGTTCAATATAATTTAAGAGATTAAGATATACCTTGACTGTTAGATATTTGACCACCAAAACTAATATGCGATTACCAAAATATAAGTGAAGCAACACTTGGTTTGGTCAAAATAGTGTTATTCAAGTTTGGAATAATTAATGTAAGTACCTAATCTTTCTTTATAAATAAAAATGAATTGTTGTTCGTTAGTCTGATTAAAACTCGAGAACGGCTGAACGGATTTATCTTATCTTAGTCTTGAAATGTTCGTGGAGGTCTAGGGAAGGTTTAAAAGGGAAAAAAAATACAATAAAAATTACAAAAGTTTAGGTCGCAGTACGGAGTCTGCCGGGACAGCTAGTACTTGAATATATTATGTATAAACATTTTCAGGTCTTTTTGGTTACTAGCACAAACTACATTGTGGTTCAAGGTATTTTGGAGGTCGTTTTGAGTTAAAAATATACTTTATTTACAATAATAAAATATAAAAACAAGGGAAGAAAAACTAAACATACTACTTCTAACTACTACAAATAGGGGCACTTAGAAAATCTTTAGAAAAGCCTAAAGATAATCTAAGTGCTCCAGCCCACTACCAGAGGGCAGCGTGCCCAGCATACTGGCCGCATTACCACGCTGGATGGCAATGCTGATACGTTGAGCCAGAAAAAGGCCAGCATTTTGGTCATGCGTCGCGTCAACCAAGCGCTCCGAGAGGTTTAGGAAAATAGTATGGGCTCCCGGACCCCACGGCCCCAAAGTCTCGACTCCAAAAGGCTCAAATATGTAACCTCGGCCGAGGTTAGCATATTTGCGTCTCTTGTGATGCTCGGCAATAATAGCCGCCGCTCCAGCCCGACACCGTGTCAAAGACAGATGAGACGGCGCCAATGTGTCGACGCAAGTTGCGTCCCACACAAGGGGCCGACCCAACTCCTAGGGCACAAGAGTCATACCGTCAGGTCTTTTTCCATCGTCACGTGCTAGGCCGCTCGGTTCGAGCATAGCTGCAACATTGGCAGTGGAAAAAGCCCGGCGAATGATGTCGTTCAGACTAGCGTGGCGGCTAATTCTACCAGCACTCCTCGAACATGAGAGGCCGTGGTGCCCGAGCTGGTCGACATCAGTACCACACTGGCAGCGATGCGGCTCACAGCTCCTCGCACCCAAACGCAAACTAACCGCGAGTCGAAAAGCTGTCGGGTCTAAAAGGTTTCCTGTATTAAAAGAAGGCATGGCCTGCAACCAAAGACCGGATTCCCACACACTTGACAAAATATACTTGACTTCTTTAAGTCTCAAACTTAGGAATAATAATAATACACATAATATGCTTTCAACTGCCCCTGTTATTTCAAACAATTAAAAAACACTACTCTATCAAAAGAGTTTGTGTTTAGAACAATAAAGGATGTAATACCTTAGTTTTAGTTTTAACTGACCTCACAATAATGTGTATAAATAACCCTATATATGTATATTACTCAAAGTACACAACACTGCACCACCTGACCAAATATTGCAACTGCAGAGTTTGGGTGCGGTTTTGCAATGTATCAACTATTATTTGCAATTCTGTTTGGAACTAAGTACCGCGTAGTGCATACAACCGCATCATTATAAGTTCAGGATCTAAAGTATATGCTGGCATTGACCGCGTTTCTAGTAAATAGTTTGCTAAGATAATTGGGGTGGGGCTAGATGGCGCTGTGTGCAATGTCCCGGAATATTTATTTTATTTATTTATTTAATTTGAATGGTAGAATTGAATGGAATTAACGCGTAATAATTCTGAGAGAAAAAAACATGAATCACGTAAGCAATAACAGACTCTTACTTTGGTGTTTCATGTTCAGCATGTTTACAAGAAAATACTTTATTTGTGCTTTTGTAGAAACATCTAACTTTTTTGTTGCGTGGAAACATATCTCTAAAAATATGAAACAAAGATAAAAAAAACTTGAAATTGCATATGAAGGATAATATTAGCTTTATGTGCCTTCAACAGTGTAAATAAACTAATACTGAAGATTATCACATGTAAGTTACAGCTAACTTAAATTTAAGCTATCTCATATGGCTAAGATTAGCATGAGGATGTCATAACTCGTGTTATATTACCTTGATTTTAGAAAGAGATTAAACTCTTAAGTCACGTCATTTGTCGATGAATAAAGTAGAAAATGTAGATGACGCCAAGTCATATATTAATCGTGTAGGCATTTTTTTTTTCTATCTTTTGATGAAATTCTAATATATATTCCTAAGCATATCTTAACAACTCACTCCTTATTTGCTTTCTAATGCAAATAATTTCATTTGAATACAAGACGGGGTTGTATTTTGAATTTTAGTTGGTTAAGAATAATCATGCAATATGATAATTATGTAAACGAAAGTACAATTTATCTATAATTTTTCCATAATTGTGAGATCCTAACTTTGCCTTTGCCCAATAATGGAACGGTACAAGCTCTATTAGTAACTGTATGTAATATTTTACTTCTATTTTGTATATGCTAAACCGCTATCATATTGAATTTTATGAACTGTCACAAATTTGCTCACTTCTACTATTAACTATTCTCTTTAGTCTGCGGTTGAGATTAAACCCTGCAAGATAGTTTCCCTCAGGGGGTAAAATACGACCTACAGGGATGAGGGTATGAATATTTTAATAAAATAACTTCATATTTATACCACATCCGAGGCTCATGTGGAATTTCTTCTTCAACATTTTTAGAGCTTGAGAAAACTTAGCGTGTAAGTACTTAAACTTTCATAAACGAGATTGTAACTAGCATTTTATAAGTTTAAAAAACGTTCAGAAAAGTTTTCGAAAGAGTTTTTGCGACAAAATTTAAAATTAACCAAACCCTATGGTGGTGGGCTGGATCTTAAGGCTTTTCTAAAGATTTTCTAAGTGCCAATTTTTATGTTGTAGTTAGAAGTAGTATGTTTAGTTTTTCTTTCCTTGTTTTTATATTTTACTATATTGTAAATAAAGTGTTATTATTATACTTAGTAAAAAAATATCAAACTTGTTCTTCGTTATTTTTTTCTGTCATTAAATTAGTTTTATTTCAAAGATTTTATACTGTATTTTTACAACCTCTTAGAAACCATTTAAAATGTTCTCCATTCAATGTTACCTTAATAAGTTTATCAACAGATTTACGATCAAATGTTTTTATTTCTCGTCTTTAAAAATATTGTTATCAAATAGTAAACAAGTACCGCCTACACCGAACAGTCAATAATAAAGTACTATCCAACCTATCGACAATCGATCATAAACAAATCAGTAAGTAGTATCATTTCTTCTCCCAAAACTTACCGAAAACCTATTTCCCCAATACATATCAACACAGTAAGGTACATATACAGCAAAACTCATCGAAAACCTCCTGTTCCAATACACATCAAGTACATATAGCTATATGCTCAGTCTAAAGAGCTTGGAAATGATTGTGAATGTTCGCGCCTGGCAGTTAGTAGACCGTGGACGAAGGGTTCAGGCGTTCTGACTTCTAATCAGGAATACGCAGGATCGTATCATGCCGGTTGTGATTATTTTCGCTCATTCTCCAATGAGAAAAACGTTTAAAGTTAACTGCTGAGTATGTTTAGCACTTGACAAAAAATAATCATAATAAATATAATATAAAATAGATTAATATTTTCTACTACTCAATAAAATATAACTTAGAAATAGGTATATATATGGTTGTATACGAGGGTATGAATAAAAACTGCTAGTAAAAATTAAATAATAAAATAACTCATAAGTATTTAAAAAATAATTATGGCTTGGCCTTGCCGATATTCCGAACATTAGTGCGGCTTCAGATCCCCAAATGAGTACAATGAAGTACTAAAACTTACCTTCACATAGAAGTCGTCTCGTTTTTACCAAGAATAGAATCCGACTGACAAATAGATATTATACGCCCACATACATGACTCATCTTGTACAGATTACATAGAAATCTTTGTCGTTATCTGCGGATAATGTCACCTTAGACTATGAATAGATTTATTTACCTTTACCTACAAAGATTTGTTTCCATAAGCGCTTAAAATAATATCTCAAGCCAAGGCCCAAATTTATTTGGGCTGGCGTTACCAAAATAGATGCAAAGGGTTATGATTATTTGCGCTCTCTTTGTAATAGTTTACGTTTAAAATCTTAGTCACGATTTACTAAAAACGATACACAAATACGACATAGGCAATATCTTAAGCTATTCTAGCAAAGACCAGTGTTTGAAGGTGCAAAAATCATTCCTTTATTGGTCTAAATTCGATAGTTTAATATGTTCTGATTTATAAACATAAACATAAAAGCATTTATTCCAACAATCACAAGGGCTTTCACAGTAAGGCTGATGTAACATAGGATATTGTACAAACTTGGGCTTAGTGTTACCTACTGTACATTATTAGGCAAACCCTGGATACTATAATTCTTCTACCAGGTTTGGAAATCCTCAAAAAATAGAGATAAAAAGATAGGTACTTACGGTTGATGAAAAGCATTTATTGATACATACATGAAAAAATTTTCATTCTCTGACAAATTATATTTAGGTTATTTAAAAAACAAAAGTCACTACATTCATAAACTAAAACAACCACTCAAAAGTAGGTACATCATTAATTGGTAAAAAGTTATTTTCTATACACTAGATTCTTCACCATTGTTGATGACTTACAAAGCGACTTTTCGTAGAAACCTTTTCACGATTTCCTCTTTTTTATACGTACCTTTATCTCAGCTTGGCATTATCAGTCCAAAAATACGTCCAACATAAAGCCGGTAATTCATCAGACAACTTCTGTTGGTGGCAAACGTAATTAATTGGCGCCATTAATGGAATCTTATTGAGCTGCCATTAATCGGTTTCTCTTTACCTTCTGATACTAGATTAATACTATACAGACGTATAGAATAGGTAAGTAAGTATATAGTATTAAAGGAGTAAGGAAGAAGGCAGAAGCATTGATTGATTTGTCATCAGGGTTTTTGTGTATGTGTAATGAGGACCTTTTAATATTGCTAAACTGAAACCGTCTTATTACAAAACGTGGTTTAAATATAACTCTAGGAATTTGAAAATAAAAAGTCGGTTCTTGTTGTTCAAACATCACGTACAAAAAATGACAACTTCAAATTGGAACGTTGATTTATCATTGGTAACATTTTGACTATTATGGCAGTAGACAGTCAAATTACAAACAGCGAAAACGGACTGTATTTTCGAAGTTCTGGACTAACAGTTAATCCATGTTTTGTAATTATACCCAATGTGTACGTAAAAAGGTTTGTATGTGTGTATTTGTACACAAATGTGTCGAAACTTTTTATAGGAAATTTGATTTTGTAATTATATGTCATACAAAAGATCTTGTACATCGAAAATCATAGTTTAACACTTATATTTATACATATTATAAGTACACTATACTTACTGCAGAAATAACGCGGGTAACGCTATGTGGCGCCACTTAGGTATATTTAACTCCATATGGTCAACTTTTTCTTTACAACCTAACCTAGATCCAAAGTACATTCCCTAAAAGCTTTTGCTAGGGTTCCATCATATCCTGTAATTTGCCATATTTCTGAGAGTGGCCGTTACTCTCATCGTGCCCCTTTTTGGTTGACACTTATATTTCAGTGCTGTTATTAGTAAAATATTCAACGGTTATAAACAAGCAGTGTGTTTGCTAACTGGCTAGTAAAAAATGTAAAACAAAAAAAAACGTAAAGCGGAGCATAAGTGTTGCTTACCAATAGTAAATACGAAAAAGTTTTCAGTTTTGATTTGACAAAAATTATATATAAAATAAACAGACATTTTTTTGATAAATAAACGTTGGTAAATTATTTACATATGTACATATTTTTGACTATGTTTTCGTGGATTTTTATTCTGTATAATATGTGGACGTAAATGTAATATATGACACTTTTTATTAGAAAGAAAAAACACGGGCTAAGCCGAAGGTTTAACATTATGATCTTACTAACACCGCACTCTGTGTCTTCAAGTTTTGTTGTTTTCCTTCAAATCTAAATCAAAACTCATAAGTTTGTGGTTTAACATTGGTATATAATATTATACCGTCTGTAGTTAATTTATATCGCATCTTTAAAGTCTCATCTGAACGAATGAACAAGCATTTTGCACGTTTACCTCTTTATAGCTATTTTATACAAATCGAAAGCGTTTCGAGACTCAAAGTACTTTGAAATAATAAACGAGGCTACTTGGAATTCTTGTGTGAAGCTAAAACATCGTGATTTCTAGAAACGGAGTTTTATATAAATGTAGCAATAGTTGAAAGCTATACGTTTTTTACATAAAACACACATAGTGTTTTATTATTAAAAGTTTCGTGAGACATATCAATATTTAACTAATACGGTTTTCACTCACGAGAAACTAGAACGTCGATACGTTCTGACGATGGGTGTCAACACACCCAAAAAGCGTAAACAACAGACGCGAAATTACTATACGTGAGTGAAAAAACATGTTTAATATTATCACATAGTGTTTTTTGAAATATGTATTTACTTTAATAAGTGCATGTAAATATTACCACTAGGTGAGCTACGGAAACATGCCGTCAGTTTTAAGATGGGTGATCAATAGTGTAATATATTTCATTTACTTTGATAAATGCATGCAAATTCCACCGCTAGGTGAGCTATGGAACTATGCGGTTACTATTTGGATGGGTGACCGATAGTGTCCATGAGGCACTTCCATGGTCTTGTAACTTTTGTTGTTACATTTATTTTCGTTGCAAAGTTTGATACCTGTAGTCAGATACAATCTGTGAATGCAATTACTTAATTACTTTGGTAATCACGAACGCCATTAAAAAACTGCTGAGCCAAACGCTTCAAAAAGTAAAATACAATAGATTCACTTCCGGATATTCTGACCCAACCATCTACATAATATCATTATACAGTCGTCGGAAACACAATTTCAACGTTCAATGGATTATTGAGATTACTTCGCAGATAAAGTCACTTTGATGATGAAGATATCTCATTTCTTCTGATTTCAATTCATGCTTCAAAAAAACCCAGAATTGACGTGTAAACTTTTCAAACGGGAGGAAAATTATTATTAGTATTTTTGTTGTGTACTTATGTTTTCGTTACTATTTAATTTAAATATTATAAAGATGCTGTAAGGTTTTGTAATTATGAACATTTTTTATTATGTGGTTGAATAGTAATCTAGACTAATTTTCGCCACCTTAGAATACAACTACCCACATTTGTGAAAACACGCATGAATTAGTAGGCAATGTTATCATTTTTTACATACACACATACATAGACATATGGAATCATTTTTTTCACCGAGAGGTGGTTTTTATTCGACAGTTTTTATTTTTATTTTTAGTGTAAATATGTTAATCAATTGCTCCGTTATTCATGAACCAATTTTCACCGATTTTCGGTCTTCAAGTCGAGAGTGAATCGGTTTCTTCTAGGCAAGCGCGCTAGATCGTAGATTACAACGTTGCTTAACATCAGACGAGTTGTAGTCAAGCGTGAGCCTATAAGGATATGAGTCTAGGCTTTGTATAATAGTACAATATTGGCTATACATAAAACAAGATCATTAGTCCTTCTTTACCTAAAACATACATCAAACTAGCTCCTTTTATCCCCTATCAAGCAACATTGAGGAACAACAACTTCTACGGAACTTGCCGCGAGTTTTGTACGTGATTCCACGACAACGCTGTGAGACGAATACAGAGGGCGCCACTATGTTGAATTAGGTACTGACTTGACTATAGTTACTTAGACACCGATGTACAACTAGGAATTACTACTTCCTTCACATTTGAAGAAAAGTATAGAAGTAATAAATCCGTTATCTAGTACTCATGAAACAAGCGAATGCATAGTGTTTGGCTAGATGGCGTTGTGTGCAATGTCACGGAATATATTTATTTTATTTATTTACTATCCCATTACCCATAGAAAGTTATTAGCGGTATGGTTGCCATATGAAATAAAATAAATTATATTTAGATTTAGATCTCCTTATTGTTAAAACTGTGTACTTCTTACTTTGGATGGTAATCATAACAGAAATGAAACTATAGTAATTACATGTATAGTCAGACTCACAAACGAATAAGTTTGACTTACAAACTTGTAGATATATATGTGATTTGTTTGTCTGTTTGTATCGTAACTTTCAAAAGGTTTTGGTTTGCTTAGTATAAGTTTTACAGATCTTCTCGAAATAAAACCGGTTGCACTAGAAACTCGCGGTGTCAACATTTTACACAAACTTGTTCAACATTCACCCAGATTTGCTTGCAAATTTTGTTTGCATCTATTTTGACCAAGTTAGTATTTTTAATATAACAGCACATACATTTGCTCAATTTAAATATTTGTAGGTCCAAATTTGAAATGTACATACTACTTCAGCACATTTTGCGCCTTTGATTACTTACTTAGGTAATATAATCAATCAAAGTTGTTTATGTTTTATCTTGGAAACTTTATATTAATTATCTGGTACTACTGTAACGTTAGTGTAACAATATCATAGTTCACTAGAAAACTAAAGTAATCGATTTCCAGAACTTCCTCGATAGACATAACGACATGAAGCAGACAGCTGGTAAACATATAAACCTTGAAAACTGCCTTCATTTCGGACACATCGCTTACTTCCTAACATAAACAGGCTTCTTTTAAGGCAGGTCGTATATTCTCTCACTGTTTATAAAGAGCTACCTCTTCGTAACATCAATAAAAAGTTAATAAAATTGCTTATTTAAAAACTACTGACTAATATAATATTTCGAATTTATGACTTCTTGGTTTATTTGTACTTGTTTGCTGATAAATGTTCCTGATATGCAAAATTATTTTTATCTACACTAATGTTGTAACATTCTACTTATGTTTCCAATACTTGACTTATAATTACTACTGTTATAGCGCAGACAACAAAACACTCAATTTAAGCAATTTCACATGATGGTATAATATGCACATCGATATCGTAATATCTCATTATAACATCAATTAAACGCGACCAACCTGATTGCAGGGCCAATCAGGTTGATCGCGTTTTATTGATGCTCGCAGCTGCGCTCTCATTAGTTAGATTTTAATGGCGGCAAAATCACTGTGACAATACACGTACGCGTGAATTTAATATAAATAAACTATTGTCAGCTTTTACTCTTGTTGTAGTGAAGATAAAGTAGTGTATGCAACTGCATATAACACGGGTATTAAAACACTCGTTACTATTATGAAACTCGCTGCGCTCGTTTCATAAACTCACACTCGTGTTTTAATACCCTTCATTATATGACAGTTGCATACACTATTATTTTAAGTTAATACTTATATTACATAATAAATTTAAATGCAATAATGTGCAAAATGTAATACATATGAATTGACACTTACGAGTTGCATGCCTTCTTTATAAAAATACAGTAGGTATATACCTTTATTTTACTTACCCATCAATATCAAAAACGTTCATAAATATAAATGAGGTCAACATCTTCATAAGTAGAATCTTCATACTTATTCAAAGCCTATTAAAACATAGGTTATATATGCAATAGTGTCTCCATATACACTGGCTCCTATATAAATTTGTAGTCCTATATCGGACACGAGCTATCCTTGGCACTATAAACTGATGTTGTACTTTACGCCCGCACTTTTCGATCCATTCAGTGAAATTGGGATGAAGTTGATAGTGTATATCTGTATACACATACGAGTATATATTGAGAAGTTTTTTTGTATTTTTTTCGGTGTAAAACAATAGGTAGCAGTCGCAAATTGAAAACGAGAAATTAACTATGTTGTGTAAGGATCTAACGCGTTACCAATTGAGCAGAAAGCAAATATTCTATCAGATGAGCTACCTATTCATTCCACTTTAGATATTATACATCTGACCTATGAGTTATTATCTGATGTTTTTGTGTTTGGTACGAAAATTTATCTCAAATAATAAATACCATTAAAATATAATAGGAAATATATTAAAGCACTTCTATTATTCATTTATTCAGAATCAACTTAGATGCAGCTACATAATTTTAGTCTTCTTCTTCTTATCGAATGAGAGTGGCAAACTCTGGTGTCGAGAGTTTATCAAGCCGCCCTAAGGGCCTCTGACATGGCTTAACGACTGCCGTACTAGACAAACCCTATAATCTATCTAAATATATAAAACTCAAAGGTGACTGATTGACTGATTGACTGACTGACTGATATAGTGATCTATCAACGCACAGCCCAAACCACTGGACGGATTGGGCTGAAATTTAGAATGAAGGTAGATACTAAGACGTAGACATCCGCTAAGAAAGGATTTTTGGAAATGCCGCGTTTAAAGGGGTGAAATAGGGGATGTAAATTTTACTTCTTTATGCGAGCGAAGCCGCAAGCACCCACGACTCAATAATAAAAGTTGTTTCAGCAGTTTTTATATTTTTTTGTCTGTTTATCTGTATCTCTGTTTGTCTGTTTACTTAAATGCTCATAACGCAAAACGGTTGAACGGATCATCATGATTTTTTGGTATATAGGTAGTATGATGTCTTAGGAGTATAATAGGCTTTTTATCCTAAAATAATGCGAGAGAAGCCGTGGGCGTCCTCTTGTTTACAATAATTTTAGTGATAAATTAACTCCTTCATATTGGCTATGCGTCTGAACTGAAACTATTTCCACAAGCCACTAGCACGTCGCTCGTCGTAAGGAAGTGACGTGAAAACTATCCCTTATTGGATTAGAGGCGACCCACAGCCACTCTGATTGGATTACCACCATGAATGGAGGGTACTTGATAGTGACAGATTGTTTGTAGTTAGGTAAGGTGACAGGATAGATATATTATATGTAGATATATGTTACGTCCTGTAAATTTACTTCCATAATTTGCGAGTTGTTTTAAAAGTTGTTGAAAAAGTTGTCGTACATAAATCTCAAGTTTAATGTTTATTTTATTTTATTTTATTTAGTTTGGTACAGTCACAGACAATTAGTTATAAAAATATATACTAAACACTTCTAAAAATAATATTGAACTAAGAGTCCAATTACGACTATACACAGCTTTGTTAGATGATAATAAACACTAATTAATATTTGTTATAAACAATTTAAGTATATATACTACTACATAAATCGGAATAAAATAACATTTAAGATTTCATTCATATACATCCCCCGAATGCCCTGCAAGCAGCGCCAAATAACTGCTCCATCAATCAAGTAGTCTCTTAATTAATGAAACAATCACGCGACACCACCCACAAAACTCCTGAAAGATGCATATGAATGACAAAAGATGTCTTTGTCTTTGCGAGAGTCCTCTGTAGAATATTGGATGTCATTATAAAAGGTACACATTCTATTAATGGGACTGAACTTCGAGACATTGTTATGAGCTGGCGGAAGGTAGAATAGTTTCTCCGTGCGCATTCTTTTGTTAGGTACTTTTACATTTATAAGTTCTAACAAAACGCTGCTGTACTTGCCATGAACGATTTTATGTAAAATACACAAATCAGTGACTTTTCTGCGACTTTCAAGACTAGTTAATTTGAATTTGCTTAATCGATCAGAATACTTAGCAAGTCTACGTCTTAACCCGAGTCTACATGCCAGTGACCTCACAAATCTGCGCTGAATAGCCTCTATTCGGTTTATATGAACATTATATATTGGGCTCCACACAGAGGAACAATACTCCAGGATAGATCGAACTAGGGCGTTGTATAAAATACGCCAGGAAGCAACTTTTTTGAACGATTTTGCAGTTCGCAAGACAAATCCCAGAATTTTGTTGGCTCTGTTGACCATGTAATCATAGTGCTGTCTGAATGATAATTCACTGTCAAACATCACCCCAAGATCACGCAAAACCTCAACACGAGCCAAAACAGCACCAGCTATATGGTACGATTGATTGACACTTGCTCGCTTTTTCGTAAAACTGATTATTTGACACTTCTTTGCGTTTAGTGACATATTGTTCGTAATGCACCAATCGCTGATGCGGTCCAGATCCCGCTGAAGCAATGCGCAATCCTGCACTGAGCTAATTTGACGGTAAACTTTTAAATCATCGGCATATGCTAGGCAATTACTATCCAGCTGTTCCAGGAGATCATTGATAAATGCTAAAAATAACAGTGGGCCCAAATTTGAACCTTGTGGCACACCGGAACTTGCCAAGAATGGCACTGAATCGTAACCAGACAATGATACCAGTTGAGATCGGTTTTCCAAGTACGAATTAATCCATCTGAGTAAATTGCCGTGAATTCCCAGGTGATCCAGCTTTTTGATCAGAATCCAGTGATCAACTCGATCAAAAGCTTTGGAAAAGTCAGTATATATAGAATCCACTTGGCCACTAGTTTCAAAGACACTGCTTATGTATTCTGTGTATTCCAGAAGATTACTTGACGTAGACTTACCAGCAATAAACCCATGCTGTTTTGGACTCAGTCGGTGTTTGATATGATTGTAAATTTGGTCATATACTAATCCCTCGAACACCTTTGCAAAACAGTTGAGGATGCTGATAGGCCTATAATTTGTTGCGTCAGTCTTGTCACCGGATTTCAGAATTGGAGTTACCCTGGCTAGTTTCCACAGAGAAGGAAAAGTGCCGTCAGCTAAGGACTTCCGAAAAATTAGAGCAAGTGGATAAACCAAACCAGGGGCGCAATTACGGACAAAGATTGGAGGCACTGTATCTGGTCCGGCTGATTTATTAATATTAAGGCGCTTTAGTCTGCTCAAAATATCACAACATGAAATAGAACACGTACTGAGACTGTAACTAGTCGCTTCAAATTGTGGGGAATAATTATTGTTTGATACATTATGATATACCGACGAAAAGTAATCAGCAAATAGGTTTACAATATCATCCCCTGTGTTAGCCACACGACCGTGAAGTTTTATTGTACTGGGGACATCATTAGTAACTCTTTTAACTTTAGTGTAACGCCAAAAAGATTTAATGTTTGTAGTCAAGTCGTTTTCGACACATTCTATGTAAGATCTATAGCAACTGACCATTTCAGATTTGATAATAGCACGGAAGTAGGAATAAGTGTCGTAGTCTCTAGGGTTTCGAAACAGCTTAAATTTAGTATGATATTTGTTTTTAGATTTAAAAAGTCTCAATAACCCCTTAGTAAACCAGACAGGGTAGTCATTTTTACGTGATTTAGCTCTTGGAGTATGTTGTTCAATTATTTCGTAAAGCTTATTATAGAAATACTGCACAAAATCATCACAATTGAGGGACTCAGCATAATGATCCCAGTCAACCTTATTTAAGTCATTAATACACAGTTTATAATCTGTTCTGCGATAGCACAGTCTATAAACATCAACAGCTGGGATTAGAGAGGGAAAATCACACCTGTATATCAGTTCAAAAGGTGGATGATGCAAGTCTAGTTTACTAAGGGGCAAAGCAGCTGATATTGAACAGTCGTCTTGATTATCAATAAGAAGTAAATCCAAAATCCTGTTGTTATGATTATAATTGTAGTTGAGCTGATAAAGCGCTGTGTTTTGCAAGAGGTCACACAGAGCTGCAGACTTGTCACAGCTGGCAGTAGTCGGATAACCTAGCTCCTGAGACCATGTTAGGTAGCCTAGATTAAAGTCCCCAACAATACAAGTACTGCATGAGGCGTTAGTAACAACATCACCGCAACGACTAATAAAGTCAACATATATATCAGATGGCAAATAGTCAGGCAAATAAACTGTACATATGTTTATAATAGGTGTATTATTTATACGTATTTGCAGCCATAGGTTCTCTATTAAGTCTGCTTGCCATTCTGGTTTTACAAGGACATCAAACTTTTTTAGTACCGCTATTAAGACTCCACCGCCTTGAGATTTCTTTTTAAAAGTGCGATTAAATAATTTGCTTCTATCGCACCGGAAGACCTGGTATCTACTATCAAATATTTCAGCTGATCCAATAATATCATCCAGCCAGGTTTCACAAAGACAAATGACATCGTAATTTTGACTTAACACGGACACATAAATATCGTTAACCTTGTTCGTGAACCACGTATGTTTTGGTAATAAATAGATAAAGACATTTGCAGTGTACTGCTCAGATATTAAGTATTATTAGTATATATTAATGTTAGACACCTAAGTCATTTTTAAAAGTAAGGTTAAGATGAATCAATTTAGACAACATAGATATTTAAGATATTTTACAAAAGTTATGGTAATTTTGAACAGAATTATATAGGTAGGTAGGTACCTACGGTGGGGCCCAGAACTCAACAAAAACAAACTCGATTTGTATAATATTATACACTTAAAATAACGTCATATTGTAGTGTTCGAAAGTTATATAATAATATGCAGAAACACTTTCATAACTGAAATATACTCACTACTAGTGGCGCCCTCACTGTTTTTAGTTCTGTTGGCCAACGATACAAAATTCACATTGTCTTATAACAATAGTTAATATACATATTTAAACATATACGTAGGCACCTATATATGTATGTATTATACAATGCAGTCACTTATACATATTGTAGTTTTATGATTAGTTACTTAATTAGATCCAGACTAGACATATTTTTAACATGTATGTATTGAGAGGTCGGCTCTTTCCTGGCAAAGATGCGGCCGTTTCGGACCCACACAAACTTGAAGGACGCTTCCTTCGCCTTTTTCCTGGCAGCAGCATGTAGGAGTTTATTCTGAGGCGATAGATGTTCGGATACGTATACTGGCACTCTGTCTCCCGCGTAGCCAAGCAGGCTCGTGTTTAGTTTCTCTTTCAGGTTAGTCAATGTTAGACTAGTTTTCATGTACATAGATAAAAGAAAAGTTAATTGTAAATAAATGAAAACTAAATACTAATTTATGTAGCCCAAAAGACGATAAATTTCAGAAATGTTGATGGTATTACCTTAAAATAATGAAAAACTGTAATACGTTACAAATAACAGTTGATTCTTATTTGCTCGTAACTACTATCTTACTCAGACTACTAATATAGCTTTACTAGTTTAGAGATAGACTTTTTCTATCGTTTTCATGCCTGAAAAAAACAAACGACTCATGTGCTCGCTCGGTTCAAGAATTAGACGGTTAATAATAACACGAATAGGTAACCCAATACCTAAACACTTAGATCAGTACAACAGATACCTACAAGATAAGTTTAAGTTACTATCATAGCTTGACTCTCTACAGAGATGCCAAATAAATACTAAACTAGCAAAGCCGAGTCAAAACTTAGTATCAAATAAGTTGGTAACAAAATCTCAGTTCTCGTCAGTTAATTAATGAGTAAAGTTTGAACTTTGGTCTAGGTTTTCGGAACAGGAAAATTATTGTCCATTGTGCAAGTTGAGTCCAGTTTCATTGTTCTCATTCTGATTTGGAACTGTAAAAATAATCTTTTACCCCTTTGAACTGTGCTTTATACTATACTAGTGCATACCACCGGCTTTATCGATATTAAAAGTGACAAAAGTTAAGTCACATTCAAGAACCTAGACTAGAATATTGCAATTCACGATGATCTGTTGCTCCTTGGTCGTCATTTATCATATATAATGTCTAAATTTCTAATTCTCGAGATATATTTATATATTTCTAATGCTCGTTCTCTATAAACTTAAAAAGTATAACATTTTATTGTAAAGAAAGTTGTACACAATAGTTAGACTTATAAATTTACAATTGTTTCACATATCCTATAAGATCAAGTTTCTATTTTATTATAAGTTTTAGTTTGTAAGTTGTTTTTGTGTCTATAATGAATAAATAAATAAATATATATATATGCGGCCAGTTTCCAAGTGAGAAAAGGAAGTCATTTATTTAACTGTCCTGGTTGTAGTGTTAAACACTAGCTTGCTAACTTACTAGCGCTATTTTACTATGGTGCTAGTAAGCTATCACTGACTGATAATAATCATGGCTTAAAAAACAAACCTCTTAAAATACTTTAAAATAAGTCTCCTTGTTATGAGATACGCAATATAAATAAATACCTATTTCAAAACCCACTCAACAAAGTTCAGTCCATCTACAACTGGCAACAGCTACAATACCTTTCTGCGAATACTCTCGAATCCTCGGAATGGTATCGGCTGTTATATTGAGAGTCATAGACTCGGAAGGATCAAGTGATTAATTGTTGACCCTTTGATGTGAGCGTCAATAAAGTTTATAATTAGCTCTGAAAGACAACCGAACTGAGGAAAGATTTACTCAATACTTTGAAAGGAGTAATTTGGATGAATAATTTGTATCGGGTCGTTTAATTAATTTAGTACACGCTTTTGAATTGTTTAATTAAGATGATTGCTTCATATTTCGGTTACTCGTTTTCAATGTTATGGTGTTTAAGCTTTAGAAAAGCAAAGTGTAGAAAATACGTAGAAAACATTTGATCAACAATTAAGTCATGCACTTTTTGCAATGATTTGCATTCTTGCTCAAAATGCTTGCTTTTGTTTTTTTGTATATACGTCATTTATGTATATGTATTAGTCAATTATACGAATCAAAGAAAATAACATCTCAATCTGCGCGATAAGTTTTTACCATGCGTATGGCCTACCAAAAATGTGTAAATTGGTTAGGTTACATGGTTTTTGGTATGTAGGTATAGGTAGTATAAAATCTTCGAAGTGGTTCCAACCAAACAATTTCTTTTAATATCTTCAATGTTCAGACTTTCAACCATCTTCACTCTTCGGCTTTATTATATGTATAGTATAAGAGTTATTAAAAACCAGTATTGTTGTGTTACCCATTATATTGTCATTTTAGATAAGAATAGACGGTTTTTAAGTTTAAACTTCTCTTTACTAGGTATTTTGTTTTTTTTAGTAACAGAAAGCTTCGTAAAGGTATAATTTAATTTGCTCTAGCGGTCTGCAACCTACCTCATCTTGCTAAAACTCTTCCGTCCGAGCAAGTAAAGGAATCCAGTTTTGATGTGTCCCAAAACTGTTTGAGACTCTGGATTGCGATCAAAAACTTTACCAAACTGTACTTGGAAGAAGACGTTAAGGTGTAAAATGTCACAACTTTGGTAATGTGAATACTGAACGAGGTTTTGGAAAATTTCTGGTTTTGGCTCGGTATTGGGTTGTATTTGAAATTTCGTTCGTGAAACATTATAAAATGCAGGTGTAATTATAATACTTGATATTAAATTAGGCGTTACTTTGAGGAAATTCATTGTGGATGAAAGCTTTGGAGAAGTATGTAGTGATGTTGTGCTGCAACTGCATATATTATTCTAAATTATTCTGAGTACATAAACTGTTTATTTAAATGTTGTTTACATATAAAAAAATACAAATTAATTCTTGGAATTTAATGGTATTTTTAAGGTTGTATGCCATACAGATATTGTAATCTGTTCAGCCATTTTTGCGTCATGAGCATTTAAATAAACAGACAAACGGATTAAGACACAAAAATTCTGTAACTTGTTATTGCGTGTTCTGTTATCTATTCTAAGTATCTCCAAACATTTTTTTTATATCTTCAATGTTCAGATTTTTGACCCTCTTCAGCTTTATTATATGTATAGATGGCATTGTTCTGCGTTGTGGTATCCTAGAGTAATACGAGTACCTATGTGTTGCGGTGGAGACGAGAAGAACTTGTAATGCAACGTCATAGTCACAGAAAAGGCACGAAACAGTAGGAATACCTACAGCTACTTACTAGAAATAGGAAAAAATTCAAGGTATTTATTACCTGCCTACCAGTAAAAGCAGTAGTTACAATTCAATTCAATTTGTACTCATATCCTTAGTAACCAAAATTCAATAACTACATTTTTATTCCCACAATGGAGACATAAGAATATATTTTACGTACTTCGGTTACCATTCAATCCTGTTACCAGATTATGAAAAACTGAAATCACCTTAATATCAAGGAATTATTTGAGATAGCTTACCGTATACATACTAACTGTGACTTACGAACAGACATCCCTAGAAAGTAGAGTAAGGGGAGAACTTCTGTTAATTAATACCGAGTTCGGGTGGATCCGGGGGATGCGGTTAGTCATTTAATTGTAAATAAGTACCTAGAACGTATCTTTAGCGATTATATTGAAGAATAAGTTCGTAAATCGTTTTAATTATATATATTTTTAATTCTTGCTTAAAAAATTGATAAATGTCAATGTAGCAAAAGATCAGTATATACGCTTGTCTGTTTTTTTTATTAGTTTATATCTGTATCTTTTTGTTACATAACTTAAATATTTTTTATACTATCATTGTTTTTGCTTAGGTACTTATAAATACTATTTGATATCATGCACTGGTACTGTTTTACGTTCGTAATAAATGGCTGGCATACTTTTACATTTTAATTAGTTTACTCGTTTCTGGTAGCCTTGTAGAATGCTTAGGATTCCAATAGCTTGCGTTTACAAAAGGGCTACCTGGTTTTTAATTAAAACTAGTTAGCTTAAGGTATTTTGTTCTAATTAATACGCAGAACATTCAATTAATTAATTGTAGTTGTTACAGGAATTTCCGCTAAAATAGTCAAAAGTTACCTTTCGTTTGGCCTAATTTGAATATTAAATGCCGGGGCTGAAATAATCTAACTAGATAACAGAATTATCCCGGAATAATATTAATTATTTAATTATTATTTGCATAGTGCCTTTGTTAATAATATCTTTCACACAATAAATAAAGCTAAACAATACGTAAACATGTAACAAATCAATGTTGTGTATGGTATTTGGAATCCGTTATGATGCAGTAAGTTTTAATTAATGTAATAATTCTTTGAAATCAACAAATTTTGCATGTCTTGTAGACGGAATATGGAGGACTTTTTAAATTTATTTTTATATTTAAGACCATTTTGTAAATACCTACCCATGTTCGCAAACAATAAATGAATTTGAATTTGAATTTGAATATGAATTTGAATAAAATATAACATTGAATTTGTGTCCACAATATCTAAGAAATGTGAACCTACGTTACATAAATATGGACAGATTAATAAAGCAGAGATTCCAATCAATTTAGCCAGTATTTAATTTTAGTTTAGAAATATTTTCAATACGCAGTCCATTCTTTAAAAATAACACAGAGTATCACGCAGAGATGTATTATGTCACGGCAGAAATAAGTCCATTTCCAAAATTAAAGTTTCGTCTGAATATAAGCCATAAGTCACAAGCTGCGAGTAAGCAAAACATGTCGCAATAAACATATCGTATGAGAGACTGCCGACTTCCCGATACACCAAGTTTTCTATACGACTTAGGTAGGGAGTAGACACGTAACTTAGTGGACTTGAGAGTCGAGACATCACGTTTAATATAATGTACATATATTATGCCCTTTTTTCATAAAGTAGATAGTGTTATATTTTTATTCCTCGTTTACTTTAGCATAACACTTCTAGTGTACATTTACGCCTGCGTTAGTGTTGAACTCGTTTTTTAAAGGTTTTTGTTAGTTAGTTTAACTAATCATGTACAACGCAATAGACTTAATACCAGACCAATTATCATCATCATTGGGTGTCATCTTCATATAGAAGTTCGGAAGTCAGTTGGCAAAACTTCTTTCAATCCCATGCTGCTTCTTTAAAATGCTTAGTTTCGTCTTTTTCTTAATGTCATCTAGCTATTTTATTCTTTGACGGCCAGGGCTTCTTATGGATGGTGTTCAAATTTCAAATTTCAAATTTCAAATTATTTATTTACACAAACGATTACATGAAACCTTAGAATAATACATAGCTGTGCTTAATAATAGGTTAATAAAGGTTAATATGTGCTCTTGTGAGCCCTGCACTAAGTATGAAACTTGTATCGCAGGCGCCCACATCTAGCATTACTTGAGAGCATTACTGATGCGGTGTGAGATTACTTTAAATGTGAATGATTGTTGAAGTAATTGATTGGCGCAATATCCTTGTAAACTAAAATCGCATCACATTTTACAAGATTTTGTTACCAGAATGTAAAGCATGTCCATTACGTTACTGATACCACCCCGATCTCCGTGTATTGTCGAACGCTCAGTAACTCGTGTGGCCTAGTTTCCTTCGTCGCGGTCGGTATCTTAAAAACTCATTTCGGTTCTATGCCGTATACTTTTCCATTCTTTGCCTATTGTTCGGCTTCTTTTGGCTAGATGAGGGTGAAGGGAATTCATTCATTGACTTTTGTTTTGGAACATTAACATGAAGATAAGGCTTGATTATAAAAGGTTTGTGATGACAAGCTTCGTGTTGATATTATTTAAAGATAAAGAAAAAGAATCTGTATTGACATCGTAAAGTAGTAACTTTTATTATTATAATAATGTCAATTTAGATAAATATTAAAATCTCGTCAAACATATTAATTATGTGTATGTCACGGCTTAATTAAATCTAAGTACTGTCATTTGTTTAATTACTTCATATCCGTTATCAAGCACCCATGATACAAATGTGTATATGGGACTAGCGCTGTGTACGAGTAAACTGTCCTAGAATATATAGTAATTTACTTATAGCTTAGTAGACAGTGCTTGCTCGTAACATTGTTTTTATTGTTTTGGGATAAAAGTTACTTAGACCTTAACCATTACTTGTAATGGTAAAATGACAATGCGTCCTTGCCACATAAGCCAAGACTAAGCGTCTCAGATAGAAATAAACACATATATGTTATAATGTTTGACCTATATTTAGTTAAGAAAAAATATCATCCCTCTCCGAACTTTTTCTCAAGGCTAACTTTTTAACATGAAATCAAAGATATTTCCCAAAGCGCAGTCCAAATCTATGTTTTATCACTTTAACCCAGTTAGAGTGGCAGTTACAAACAAGAATCTTTTTTGCCGCCCTTTTGCCCCTCTTTTGCCGCCATTTTTCCGCCCAGTTATGAGTTACGACTGTCGTCTTCAAGTTTATTGCCATTTTCTCGGATACTTTGTCGCTTGCATCGCTTGTTTCTACGACTTTTGGTGTTTGGCAACACCGAGGGTAAGGAAGTGACGTTGGTGATTATTTTTATGTAGGTTACAATTTTATTACTGTAGCTGATCGCCGTGTAATTTCATAATCTTACTATAATAAGTTTTTTGTTTATAATGTAGAGAAATATGAAGAAGAATAAAAGATTGCTATTTAATACTATAATACATGTAGTGTAGGTAATTGCCGGAATACTTCAGTCGAATTTTGAACTTCTGAACTTCAGACGGTTTAAAAAAATTACGATCAGGTGTTTGATAATAAAACATATAACAATAAATAATTTGTATTTGTATTAGGGCACTCTTCGCAAACTAGTTTGTTCAGTAACATATGTACGACATAAGAGTTTGTCACAATCAAACGAACATACATACCCACTTTGTAATGCAACCAGTTGAATACATGAACTATATACTATGTACAATGCATTATTTTAGTAAATCTCACATGCTGCTATCGTTTGTTTATCTATACTATAATATTATAAAGCTGAAGAGTTTGTTTGTTTGTTTGAACGCGCTAATCTCAGAAACTACTGGTGCGAATTAAAAAATTCTTTTTGTGTTGAATAGACCATTTATCGAGGAAGGCTTTAGGCTATATAACATTACGCTGCAACTAATAGGAGCGAAGAAACAATGGAAAATGTGGAAAAAACGGGGAAAATTATTCATCTATGAGGGCTTCCGTTGCGTGCGCTGCGAAAGCGGTTCAAGATATCAAAAAAATATGTATGAAAGAATTATTCCTCTTGAAATGATCTAAAAAAATGGTCACAATACTATATGTCTATCTTTTAAGATTAACTCACTAGAACCATTTTTTATGGTAATAACTATTCCATGCGGACCAAGTCGCTGGCACAGCTAGTAATTAATAAAAAGCTGTTATTTTTCTGCATATTTCATTCAATCATTTCAATGATAAAACTTCATATCTAAATGTTTTTGTAAAGCTTAAATATATAACTGTAATAAATTATTCGTAGTATTCAGTAACAAAAAGCCGCCATTTTTCATCGAATTTTGATAAGCTACATTAAAAATTTAAAGACCATTAGGCAGGTACAAAATGTAAAAGTCTATGATGAGAGAGTTAGCATGCCTATTTTAGAAAGTGCTTTAAGATTCATTTTCTGAATTGGCTATAAAAATGATAATTAAACTGACCAAAATTTAACTAAAGTTCGTGCCAAAAATTTAGAAGGATTTGGAAAGCTTTTCTTTGAAGAAAATAGGAACCGCGATAAGTTACAATTATTCCTTGTACCGACATAAAATAATTGAAACTTATCGCGGTTCCTATTTTCTTCAAAGAAAAGCTTTCCAAATCCTTCTACATGTTTGGCACGAACTTTAGTTAAATTAAGTCAACCTTTTTTTTTCAAGCGAGTGTGTCTTAGCGGTTCCAGTGTCTGCTTTTCATTCAGACGCACCCTGGTTCTATTCCGGCCCTACACATCCCGATGAAACCAGCATGTTTGAGGACCACAATATCCGACGACATCTTCCGTGAAAGAACCTGGGCGCCCACCACAATGTATCTGCCCAAGAAAACTCCCCAAATGGATTAGTTCTGTGGTGGAGTCACGACCCACAGTCATGAGGAATACGACTCAAGAGAGAGTGATAGTTAAATTTAGGATACAACCGTGTATCCAACAACTAAATAATTAAAAGACTAAAAGTTACTGGTAGTGTTATCAGTCAGCCATGGATATATTTTTTGTCATTATATAATATTAAAGATGTACAGTAAATTTGAAATATACTGGGAGATGACTTTGGCCTCGTAGCACAGCCTCACGGCTACCACGAAGCCAGAGTATTCGAAACATTTTGTGACAGTTTTTATGGCAATTAAATAATTTTGTTACAGTAGAGTCTCAATTTGAATAATCTTAATTTAAGTACAGATTTGCTGCAACCGTGCTAATGCCACATGCTTTGAAAGTCACAAAGTACGAAATAGTGATTTAACTTCAACAATAAATAAGATATTATCGGAGTAGTAAAGAAAGATTTATCCTTTCACGATGAGCAGACCGCATCTGAAACACATTAAACGCCTATATTGTTAACATGTTTTCTCATTTTCTAAACTTTTTAAAATCTTATTATAGTTTTTATGGTCTTGTTTATGCCTATTTATTGTCATGATATATGGTTTACATACGTTGATCATTATTGTTAGCATCCCAAGTTTTTTATGAAAGGGTCTCTAGAAAGCTAGCTCTTAGAAATGCAAACTTCTAGGCAAGAGTGCTAAAATTTTTACTACAGTCGTACTTAGCATCAGGCAGACTGTACAGTAGTCAAATTTAAATATAAGCCTTTCAAAAAAACATAATATATGTATATTTATTACATTTTATATACAGAGTTACTAGAAACTATCAATAACGCACAACCTTTTGAAGGCTTTTGTAAGCTACAAGCAAAAATAATTTCTGTTGTACGACTTTTGAAAATGAGTGGAAAAAAACTAATTTTGTAGTACAGAGAGACTATGGAACTCCCTACCTAAAGACCTGTTTCCTGAAAATTATGACCCAAGGGTCTTCAACTCCAGAGTAAATAGTGTTCTTCTAGGCAAGCGTGCTTCTTAGACTACAGTAGTGCTTAACATGATGCAGGCTGTAATCAAACGTTAGCTTTTTCCGTGATAAAAAAATAGAAAGCTGCTTATTAAAGACTGCTCTGTTAGCTTAGTTGGTAGTGGCTCTGCCTTCTAATCCAGGGCTGCGGGTTCGATTCCCGCATAACACAAGTAATTATGAATATTTCAATTTGTAATTATTTGTGTTGAGTCTGGTCGTTTCTATGTATAATAAGTATGTATTTACAAAAGAAAAGTATATATGTATTATATCCGTTATCTAGTACCCATGATACAAGCGTAAGCTTAGTATGAGGCTAGATGGCGCTGTGTGATATGTCATGAAATATTTAAATATTTATTTATTTAAAGATAAGTCATAGTTCCCGGTAATATATTGCTACTTACATATACATATAAAATAAAGTAAACAAAAATCTTAGAAATTTGCTTCTCTAAAAATCTTAACCTTTCCCAAATATCAAGCCTTTTGCTATCGCTAAAACAATCTCAAATTGAGTAAAGCCTTGTAATTATGCTGTCAACATGTCGGGTCTTAACTTCTGTATTTTATTGTAATCATAGGTTTAGATGCTTCAAAGCAGTTTTGTTAAAATTACCTTAGGTTATAAATTTGGTTGTAAATTAGTATTTTAACTGGAGCTTCGAAAAGACTTTGTAATTAAGGGAAGTTTATTTTGGGGTTTGGGGGTTGAGTTAAATAAAGCACATTTAGTTCAAAGGTAATTGCGTATAATCAATCAGATAATCTAATTAATAGCAAGCAGTCAAGAATACGTTGATAAGGTATTTAAAATCAGATAATGAAATCATTCGACTTCAGTGTGTCGCATCTGGTGGACAAATGAAGATCGTCTGGTGAAAAAGTGATTTATTAAGTTATCTATAAAATATCTCATACCTCAAAATCAAATACTAAAGTGAATCAAGCTATAAAAGTTTACCAATCCAATCCCAATCTTAAACCATAGAGCACTACTACATTCTTCATCAATTTACGAACCGAACAAAACAAATTGAACACGTTAAACAATAATTGTTAATCCCGCCGTAAAACAACCGAAGGATAATTAAAATTTAACTCCATTATCCTGTTTGTAAGGTTCACAATGGCAGCCCCGCGGCACGGCAGGTTAACAGCCAATCAGGAGTCTTGATTAAGCCTTAGCCAACTAAATTGGACATAGAGTAATTTATTATTGGCAGTGAGTAAACTGGAGCGAATTCATTATGTCTTCCGCTTCCATTTTATTTTATCATTCGTCATTTCCGTATTGGTTTTGCTCGCACACTCACATACCCATATTCACACAGCTTACATCTACGTTCTTATAATAAATTTATATAATATAACTAGTGGGTGCTAGCGGCTTCGCTCGCATTGGCATTTCCAAAAATCCTTTCTTAACCTTCGCTATAACATCTACCTGCATGCCAAATTTCAGCGCGATCGGTCCAGTGAGTCACCTTTGAGTTTTATATACCTATTTCGATACGTATACAATTACGAAAAATGTGGACGTAAAATAATACAATTTATCTCTCGTTTAGAATCTTACGAAGGTTTATAAATTTCCTAGGAAATTTATAAACGTACGGATCTTGTTATTTTTCGGTGACATATACAACCAACAAGTTCCACTCACTTTCTTACCCTACAATTTAACTACAAAGTAATTTGAAGTTAACTTAACAAAATTGTAGTGGAGTAATTTGCTTGTTTCGCGTCAATTCGCGACAAGTAGGCCACGGTACTAAGGCTATCTGATAAGAACCTCTTTGTTACCCACTTGAGCTGCTAAATTGGTTTACAACCTCACTGAGCTTCAGTATACTGAAGGTACTATAAACGATGGTACATGAAACATGGTAGGTCTAAAATGACTAACAAGTTTTATGTGCTATCCATTTATTGGACTGTTTATATTATATAGCCCTACGAAAAGATCAGCACTCTCTGATGGAATGTATCTCTCTCTCTTCGAGTCGTATTTCGTCATGAATAAGAGTAGATCTCCGTAGAATAAATTCAATAGGGGAATTCTCTTGGGCGAAATTTTTAAACAATAGAATTTAATTTTCTTAAATCTAACCACTAAATAACAGTATTCTTTAATTTTTTAGAGGGAAAATTGATCGCCATTATATAATCCTCTTATTAAAGAAGCCAACAATGTTGGCATCCGCAGAGTCCATTAATAAAAAATAAAAAAAATGTTGGCATCAATAAAGAGCATTTTGAGACTTCCTAGGTTAATGGATTCTTAGAAAATACCAGTCGATAAAGAAAGATTTTAATTTTTTTTACAAGGAAAATATAGATTTAGATAAAAGGATTTAACATTACAAACAGATGCAATAAAAAAATCTGGTTTATTTAATTGAACAATTAGAATAAAATCTATATTTTTCTTGTTAAACTACTATTTAAAGATATTGTATCTCTCTGTTAGTCGTATATCCTCATGGCTGCGGGTCGTGACTCCCCCACAGAATTAATTAGTTAGGGGAGTTATCTTGGGCAGACATAACGTGGTGGGCGCCCAGGTCCTTCCACGGAAAACACAAATGTCCTCGGATATTGTGATCCTCAGACATGTCGGTTTCCTCACGATGTTCTCTTCACCGTTACGCGAGTGCAAATCCACACATAACCTGTGATATAACTTGAAAATACAATTCATTGGTGTAGGGCCGGATTCGAACCAGTGTGCGTCTGGATGAAAAGCAGACACTGGAACCGCTGAGCCAGACTCGCTTCATAATGATATCATAGTTATCCATATTTGCGCCTACGCAAGCTACAGGCACCGAAAAAGATATTTCACACACGTAATAACTTTTACGACGGATGTGAATTTCCGAAACACTGACTTTATGATCGCCTACGTTCACAAAGAGCCCTCATATTTATTTAAATCTTATTATCAAGAAAGGCCCTAAACTTGAATATTAAATCTAGACCTAAGATTTATGATTACATTTGTGGTAAATCTGTTGGTATTGATGAGATTAGGTACATTTAGAGTTATTAACAAGAACCTATGGAGACTGACAGTATGGATTATTTAAAATACAAACTATTGGATTTAAGTTTTTTTGATTCCACAACTAATTACAATCGTTAATAAAAATTTCAAGCCAATGCTATTGAGGCTTCATGTGTCATGTGTGCTACCACATACATACCTACAAATACAGTTTTTATTTAATGTGGGCAGCATGCCGTAATTTGATAATCATGAAAAAATACATAATATTCGCGGTGGCAGGAAAAACGGAGGCTGTTACTTTGTCTTTCAAATATCTGTTCAATATTAAAAACAAGTATTGATAATGCCGGTCACCGTGCCGGTCCCGTCGGAAGACCAGCGCTGCATGCTTGCATCCAGCACATGCTGAGACGGGGACGGGTTGTGACACGAAACATTTATCTATTATACCTACTATTTTGTTGTGTTCTGTTTTTCATGTTGTTTCGTGTCTCAATAAGACTCTTTTATTCTTATTCCTAATATTTCATTTTCATGATTAGTCTTTAGTAAGGCCATCTTGAAAACTCTTGACCTTTTGGATAAGTAGTATGTGTATAACATAAAAATTAACTAAGAAAAACTCCAAACTTGCTACCGTATCTTGGAAATATCCAAACTAGGTATCTAAACGATTGATTACCTCTCTCAAGTTCCCGCAACTTTCTCGAAAGCCTTTTGGCAACTCTCAACTCTCTTCATTAATAATTGGCGCGTCATTTTGTAATTTCATGTCCATTTTCAAGAGAACCGGTAATTGCTTTTGGAAGTGGTTTTTATAAGGTCTGGATAAACTTTTAGAAATTTTCAGGTTGGTTATATAATTTGACTTTTCGTATTAAGACCTTAGAAACGGTTAAAGTAAATAGCACTCCTTATTTTATTCTGTGTTAAAAAAATTACAAGGCAGCATACTTATTGTAAAAACTGTTAAAGATGATACTAGGCTTTATGATTAATGGTATGATTATATTGATGATTTACCTAGGATCAAACAAGAAAGTTTAAAGTTCTGGGTTTTTTACTCTAAACTCACTATCCCAACCATATAAGTAGATTAAATATTGGCAAAAACTAAAAAAAATGTTACTTGTAATGGTACGGCATGCTTAGTACTTGCACTTGACCATAATTCGTCTGATGGACTGAACTCTTTATGGTCTAGGATGCAGCGTGCTTACCCACTTTTCTACCTCATCACCTTGAGTATAATTCTCATTTAAAAACCTATTTTAATTTAACCCCATCTTTATACCAGCTCTATAAAAGTAATATCCACTAAACCATTACCAGAACAAGGGGCTCAGTGAAGCGCTGGCTGGATGGTATTCTCTTAAGAGGCTAAGTATGCTATAAGACAGTGGCGCTCAAACTTGGTGCAACGTAATCTATCCAGTTAGTAAGGTTCAAATTCGAATTTATTTATTCAACTAAGAACTGTGTATAGACACAAATTACCCTGATGATAACAATTTAGTTAATTAACTTTGGTTTAACTGTGTATAATTGGTGGATGTATATGTTTAAAATAAGAGTTAATTAATATTGGATGTTGTAAAATAACAATGTTTTTTATCAATGTTTTTTGATGTTGTAACATTTTTGTTTTAAAAACTTACAAACTTTTCTTTTACTTCATTGTTAACAGTATTTTGTATAACATTGTACCTATTAAGGTACCGATACTTTAATGCGATTTATGGTTGAGTAACGAATTATTTATTTCGTTCCCACGATTCTGTTAGCAATAAACAAAACGTAACTTAAAATTATCAGAATGTTGATATGTATAAGTTATTTTGAGGGATTATTGTTATTTAAGTAAGTATTATAATCTTCTTATAATAATATTTATCATAAAAACTTTTCTCTACAGTTTGAGAACCCGTGCACTAAGCCATAACCTCGTCTAGGTATGTAAGAGTACTTAGACACTATATCAAGCTTTTGTTCTCAAAATGGGATGCATTTTCTTGGATGCTGCGATGCGACGGCTAAGGAAGACTGATAGGGTATTCTTGCTACTCATTTTGGAAAGGCTTTTGGGTTATATCTTCTCAGACGTGTTCGTATAATGGTTTTTAAAAATGATTTCAATGAGCTGTGGTGGCTCGGGGTCGCCATTTTTGATTAGGAATACAAGTGCCATATCTGTCCAAATCAAATCCAAAATAAAATCCGGTTCTTTTTTTGGCATGATAGATATGTTCAAAATAGGTGATATTAGTAATTTAATTCAATGTATGCTATGTAAAAGCTATTTGAGCACGTCAACAATTTTATGAATGAAAAAACTTCGGTATAAAAGATATTTATTGTGATGAGTGTTAAAAACAATTTCAGAAGAACAAAGTGTATTTCTACAAGTGTGTGTCGTATTTTCGCAGACCAACCACATTCATTTACGAAGAATTTTTATCTTTAGCTAAAACAGAAAAGTGAGTCTAGATTCATTTTAGATAAAGCACATCTGCCTGCGTGCGTGAGGACTGAACTCAGGCTTTTACGAGTAATAAGCGAGAATTTCCCTTACTACGTGCCTGTTGTATTTCATTAGGATCGAGAGTAGAAGCTGTATTTAAGGTGTAGTTGTCTTTTTGTAATTTTCATATGAACTTTTGTCTAGTTTATTTTTATTTCTTTTTCTTTTATATAAGATAAAAAAAACTGAAAAAAATATTCGGCAATTAGAAGGCATCTAAATAAAGAAAACTAACCAAAATGCCACTAGAAAACTTATTGTATTTCAATTATTTTTTTATAAGTCCAAAAATCTATAAGTAAGATTAGTTTTCCAGAGACAATGTCAAAATTGCTAACCAAAGGAATGTGTCATTTATCACTTAATCTCTTTTTTGAGCCTTACTATTATATAATGGTTAGACGTGTCATAATTAGAGTGGGGGCTAGATGGCGATGTGTCCAATGTCCCGAAATATATGTATATTTATTTTTTTAATCACCTACAAATATACCAATAACAACATTTATATGAAAATTTCTTATGGAAGAGCACCTTAAGGTTCAAAAGTAAAGGTTGTACTTAATGGAATGCTTGTGGTCTAGATCTCAAGTGCGAACGTGATATCGTAAGTGTGTATAGTTTATCTATTAACTTTGTTATCTGATATTTTTTACAGAAATATGTAATAAATACCTGCGCAAAAAATCCAGTTCTATTTACACTATTTATACTACCAGACCTCTATTTTATAGATTCAAAAGTAGCATATCTGTGTCTTTGTGTGAAAGCGAGTGTGGCTCAGCGGTTCCAGTGTCTCCTTTCATCTAGACGCACCCTGGTTCGAATCCGGCCCTACACCAATGAGCACTCGCTTAACGGTGAAGGAAAACATAGTGAGGAAACCGACATGTCTGAGAACTGTTCCGTGGAAGGACCACGATGTATCTGCCCAAGAAAACACCCCTAACGAATTAATTCTGCGGGGGAGTTATGACCCTCAGTCATTATAAATAAAGAATCGTTTATAGATGTACATAGTTACAATAAAAACAAAAATGAGTCGCTTTACTAATCAAATAAACACATACATACATTAAGCTCCTACCTGCATTACTCCAAAATAAGCTGCATTATCGTTTCCCGCAGCTCCACCCGTCCTCACCTAAATCTCACAGACTGTCCTATTTGTATACTATCCTGTATGTATGTAGACATCTCCTGTCAGACCTAGCTCAGTCGGAAGCTAAGCGTATCAGACATCTTACTATATGAGTATATGAGTCCGCGGAGATACGAAACTGTTCCTTAGTTACGTACTTAGAATGACGAAATGACGATAGGGCTTGTGTAAGACATGATATTGTTTGTTAGGTAACTAGGCATTGCAGTAAAGGTAAAAAACTACACAAATGGTATTGTAACTACTACAATAGGGAAAAGCTCTTAAAAAGTCTTTTGGAAAAGACTAATTATATCTTTAGTAAAACCCTATAACAAGTTAGTAGTATGTAGCAGAAGCAAACGTGCATACTTGGATATTATCTCGGTACTAATATTATATACTAGCTGTGCCAGCGACTTCGTCCGCATGGAATAGTTATTACCATAAAACGGTTCTTAAAAGATAGACATATACTGTTGCATACATTTTGTTATATCTTTTCAAGAGGAATAATTATTTCATACATTTTTATATGATATCTTGAACCGTTTTTACAGCACACGCAACGGAAGCCCTCAAAGATGAATAACTTTCACCGTTTTTTTTTAGTTTTTCCATTGTTTTTTCGCTCATATTAGTTGCAGCGTAATGTTATATAGCCTTAAGCCTTCCTCAATAAATGGTCTATCCAACACAAAAATAATTTTTCAATTCGCACCAGTAATTCCTGAGATTAGCGCGTTCAAACAAACAAACAATATTAGTATAGATGTAAATATTATAAAGCCATGTCCTATGTTGTTGTAATATTACCGTTTTTAAAGTAGGTACTACGCATTTATAAGTTTGTTTTAACAGTCAGCAAAATAGTTGAGTTAATTTTTATTAAGTGCTAAACCTACACTATGGTTGTTTTTAAATTAAACTTTTTATTGGAAAATGATTCGCTCATTTTCCAATAAAAAGTTTAATTTAAAAACAACCATAGTGTAGGTTTAGCACTTAATAAAAATTAACTCATAATTAAAACGCGAAAGGCCCATTTCTCGTCATATCAGGTGTCCATAGTACATCGATATGAGTGCTTGTTAGACATATTCTGACAGCACAAGTGGCGCCATCAGCCGCTCAGTCTGAAGTGTATGGAAATGAGTGTGGATTTTCGCGCCTGGCAGTTAGTAGACCGTAGCCTAGTGGTTAAGGCGTTCGGGACGGTAATCCGAAATACGCAGGTTCGAATCCTGCCGGTCGTGATTATTTTCGCTCATTTTCCAATAAAAAGTTTAATTTAAAAACAACCATAGTGTAGGTTTAGCACTTAATAAAAATTAACTCATAATTAAAACGCGAAAGGCCCATTTCTCGTCATATCAGGTGTCCATAGTACATCGATATGAGTGCTTGTTAGACATATTCTGACAGCACAAGTGGCGCCATCAGCCGCTCAGTCTGAAGTGTATGGAAATGAGTGTGGATTTTCGCGCCTGGCAGTTAGTAGACCGTAGCCTAGTGGTTAAGGCGTTCGGGACGGTAATCCGAAATACGCAGGTTCGAATCCTGCCGGTCGTGATTATTTTCGCTCATTTTCCAATAAAAAGTTTAATTTAAAAACAACCATAGTGTAGGTTTAGCACTTAATAAAAATTAACTCATAATTAAAACGCGAAAGGCCCATTTCTCGTCATATCAGGTGTCCATAGTACATCGATATGAGTGCTTGTTAGACATATTCTGACAGCACAAGTGGCGCCATCAGCCGCTCAGTCTGAAGTGTATGGAAATGAGTGTGGATTTTCGCGCCTGGCAGTTAGTAGACCGTAGCCTAGTGGTTAAGGCGTTCGGGACGGTAATCCGAAATACGCAGGTTCGAATCCTGCCGGTCGTGATTATTTTCGCTCATTTTCCAATAAAAAGTTTAATTTAGCAAAATAGTTGTTAGTCTATGGTTAAACTTTGCTCAAGACGTGAGGCGGTAACAGGACCTATGTCATTGTTCAAGACATGAGATATGATCTATTTCAACATAGTTGCAGATTACGTTTTTGTAATTCTATGATGATAAATTCGAAGATAGGAGGCGGTAGTTTTTTTTTTTTAATATTATTCGTCTTATTACAAAACTTGGTTCAAATATTAGTCTTGGACTTTGAAAATGAACAGTCGGTTCTTGTTCAAACATCACAAACAATCAAAATGTTAACTTTAAATTGGAACGTTGATAACATTTTGACAGTTTAGTTATTATGACAGTAGACAGTCTAATTTCAAACAACGAAAACGCACTCGGTTTTTACTAATTTCTGGACTAATAGTTGAACCACGTTTTGTAATAAGACCCTATGAGTATCTGTAACTTGTAAATGTTAAATTTCATAATTTTACGATTTTTCATGCATTTCATGAGATAAATTACGCCTTGCTTATGTTATCGCCATTAAAATTTTCCAGCTAATATTTTGATTTCTCAATTAATTTAGTAATGTAAGAAGATCTAGTAAAATTGTACGTGTAAAACTATTTCAATTAAAAAATGTACGATACATTAACATCGAAGAAATAGAACATAATATTAGAATATCTAGATCTACTCAAACGTATATTAATATCTCCTGCATCATCACAAAAGCTGATTAAAATTTCGCCCAAGTCCCAGACTGCAGTATTACCAAGTAAGCTCCGACCAGACTAAGCACTCAAATCAAACAGTAGGAAAATTAAAAGAATTCCCGTTTCCCTAGAAATTACATTAAATATTTTCATTTAATACTCGTTCCGTCTACAGTAATGTTTATTCAGGGGTCTCCGAAGGTTCTTTTTAATTTGGATTCATTAATAACAGAAAAAGGCTACATTATGGAAAAAGGCGGACTTTCAAAGTAGTATTGGACTGCATTTATTTAATTAATCTAAAGAGTTTGGTGAACCGGGGTGACCTTTCCTTTTGGGAGGTTCTAGACCCAATAATAGGTACCTTTACGATATCTGCTCGTAAAATGCATGGTATTATTGCCAGGTCAATGTTTTGCGTTTGAAAAGAAAATACACTGCGATTATAAGATTCGATGGTGCATTGTTTATTGTAACGGGTGGTTAGGACGCAAAATTGATACTCTTGACTTTACAATACCAACACAGGCTACTATTTTATTAATAGATGTAGGTATAAACATTAAACACGTCTGTGATACGCGATTTTACTTTATATCTATGTTTTCTGGTAATTTTAAACTGAATTTCAGCGTTTTTATCATTGTTTGAGCGAGGCAATGTTTGTGTAAGAAGATAATTAACAAGATACAAGGTAAATCCAATGCAACATTTTTCCCAAAACATTACATAAATATCTTATCCTAAACTTTTAAGGAAACAAAAAAAAAACAAAAACATATCAACAATATTAACTTGAAATTTTCTAACAAAACAAGCCTGTAGATCTTTAAAAATCTCTAGAAGCCTTAGTCGCAAATTTGACCGCCTGTTGAGCGTCACTCCGCGATAAATGGCAGTCATTACCCGCACTCACGAGCTTGCCTAAACCTCAGTATGAATAATAGATGGCACTAACTTATACCACTCATTTATAAATGTACCTACTTTTTGTGCATAGTAGCATTTATAATTCCATTTTATAACTAACTAGTGCGTGCTCGCGGCTTTGCCCGCATTATTGCCGGATAAAAAGTAGCCTATGACACTTTAGGGAACTCAAAAATGATGATGATCCTTTCAGCATTTTTTGCGAGATGAACGTTTAAATAAATAGACAAACAAAGAACAGATAAGCAGCCAAAAATTGTAAAAACTGCTGAATCGAGTTTTATCATCGATTTAAAAAATACTTTTTTTATAACGTCCATGTTCAGATTTTTGACCCTTCTTTTATTAGATTAACAAACTACCTAATGTAAACATATAGCTTAAACCATACCAAATATAGTAGGTATAATTTCTAATAATGTTTATAAAATTAACACACAAGCACACTAGAGTAGGCAAATAAATAAAATTAAACCGATACAATCGAAAAAAAAAAATTAATTCAAAAACGGTTTCAGAATCCATCAAGCTTATGCATTATTCTAATGCTTTATATACACAATTTTGTTATCAAAACTCTATATCTGACAACTGAGCTGTTAATTATAAATAAAAAAAAAAACAATTACTACGTTTGTAAACAAATAAACAATATTTTATCAAATTTATCATACTAGTAGTCGTGTAGTGGACACGTGCAAAGCTCCAAGTTTCAAAATAAAACATACCTTATATGAATATGTAACAAGAGCAAGAAAAACTTTTCATTAAACGGAGCCACATTCCAGCCAATTCATGAAGCTATGAATTCTACAGCAGGTACCAAATTGTGTAAAGCAAAGTGGAAGGTAGGGGGTGAGATTTTTCTAGAGGCAGAAGGGTTCTACATTGTATTGTAAATGTAGACTTTTGTAGAACTACCATTCATAACTGCAGGTACCGATGAAGATTATATTTAAACTCAAATATTAAACTAGCACAGACTATATTCCTTGAAACACAAAGTTACTTAAGACGTCCGCACACTTCGAGTGTTAGGTTCGAACTGAACGTTCCGAATGCCGCGCCCCACCAAGCGACCACCAGTGTGGCCAGTTAATGAAAAAATCATTAAGCCAATAACCGGCAAAGGTAATTTAAGATAAGATATGTCTTTAATGCACAACAAAAAAATTACACTTTGAAAAAAATTTAATTTAATACACATTGGGCGGCCTTGTCGCCTTAATTAAGATAATTAATAAAAAACCTTACTGTTAAAAGATCAAATAAGTTATGTTATTCTTTATACATGACTGTCAGGTAGGTAGTTTTTCTACCAGATTACCGATGCTATAAGTAACACTGTGACTCAAGAGTATGTCTCAACTAAAATAAAACCGGCTCTCAAACGAGACCACTGAAAACAGTATTAAAAGTAACTAACTTAGTTAAGTAACTTATTTGATTTGAACTACTAAAATGCTATTTACTAATAAATGCTGTAATAAAAAGATGATATCGATTTCGTATCAGGAGGTAGTTAGAAAATATAAATAAAACCTCCACTAACAATGATTGTATCGTGTGTTCCTGTTTATAATTACCGGTGAAATAACTTATAAATACTGTGTGAAAAGGATTTCCTGTACTTACTTATTTAGTATTTGTAGCGGTACAGAGACGAAATCAAGAACAAATAATTTTCAGACTAAATCCAGATACCTATAATATATGAGTTAATTTATTAAGTGCTAAACCTGCACTATGGTTGTTTTTAAATTAAACTTTATTGGAAAATGAGCGAAAATAATCACGACCGGCAGGATTCGAACCTGCGTATTTCCGATCACCGTCCGGAACGCCTTAACCAACTAGGCTACGGTCTACTAACTGCCAGGCGCGAAAATCCACACTCATTTCCATACACTTCAGACTAAGCGGCTGATGGCGCCACCTATAATATAGACGAAATCTTCTTAATAACAAGCACTTTCTGCACAGCTCTAAATGTCCCCTTAAAGATGTCTTATCCTGTCCTATAAGTGTGTGTGTGACACGCAAGCGAAAACACGATTGTGAAAGTGCTCCACAGAAATTTAATAAGATAGACAAGAAAACTTACGGAAATAAGCTTAAATAGCAAAGATTTCGAGACATCCAAGTCCAGATCACGGATTCCAAAAACAAGTAAACACGGCAAGTACATATTCCTGCTGTTTTCCATGGTTATTTCTGGCCACCGTGCCAGTTTCTAATTAATAGCTCACTCACACTGCTAAGATACTAATCACCTCTCATTACGAATAACCAATCCTACTCTTCACAAGAAAAATCTGAACCCTCTTTGCTGCAAAATATCAGAAAAATACCGGCCATCATCGAGACGAGATAATTATCTATATGACACTGACGATTAAAAAGGTTGACATTGACAGATTCAAATTAACAACTGTCGACAGTGGAAAAAAGTAAAAAAAAAAAAAAAAAAAAAACGTGAGATTCTATCTACGGAGTTGCCAGTATAAGCATACTGATAGTATATCTACGTTTTTTTAAAATACATTCAGATAATAATAAATTCAAAATGCAATCTCTTTCGAAATTAATGAGGACCCCGCCGCAACAAACTGGCAATGATTTCCAACCGACACCATTACAAAGCGCCAGGTCGAACCCAGATGTTTTTCTGTCACCGGAGTTTGAGGAAATCTATGCAGATACAAAAAAACGTAAGATTTGCAGAGCATTTTCTGTCAACAGCCCCACCAACGTAGACCAGATGAACCTCGTGCAACAGATGCTGACTGAGATTAAAAATAATCAAGTTACGGAGTTCGCTACAATGGCATCGAATATAAACAGTTTAAGACAGCAAAATGAAACGATCATTTCTTCAAACGAAGAGATAAAAAAGGTAATGGGAACGATAGTAGAAGAGCAGGAAAACTTAAAGTCCAGGATAGAAGTGCTTGAACAGAAGAATATGAATGTTGAAGCCCTAAACCAACAGATAGATAAATTGGATAAAAAATTAAAAGAAACCTCGGTAGAGATCCGAAACATACCACTTGAAAATAACGGACAAATTTTGGAGACTCTGGGAAAAATGCATAGATCTCTTAACCTTGACTTTGAAAGCAGGGATGTCAAAAATGCATATAGAATACCTGCAAAAAACGAACAAGATAAGCCGATCGTTGTAGAATTTACAACTACTCAAAAGAAAATTGAGCTGTTAATTGCAGTTAAAAATTTCAACAAGAAATATGACGATAAATTCAGCACACAAACAATCGGCCTACCAGGAGAAACTAAGGTGATATACATCAATGAGAGTCTAACAAAAAAAGCTAAACAACTTCATTACCTGGCTCGGGAATTTACGAAGAAGGCGGAATGGAAATTTTGCTGGACCACAAAAGGGAAAGTTCTTATACGAAAGGAAGAAAATTCGCCAGTGATCGAGATTAGAAGTACAGATCAGCTCAAATCCCTTGAAGAAAACCCAAATACAGAACAATGACTAGCAGAAGGACCCATAATATGCAAACTTATAGCGGTTAATATTTTATTCGCTTTCTATATTATATTAAAACTAGATAGTAGTAATAGTAACCGTGTAAATAAATCTGTTTCCATATATATGTCCTGTGCAACGGCTCAATTTGATTTAAATTTTGACAATCTAATACATAATTTTCCAAGACTTCAAACAAACAATCTACCTAACACCACACTACACATACACAAAACATACACTGACTCACAGCAACCTCAAATATGCTCACAAGTTTCATTAATCCTAGTTATGTATATCGATACCAATTTATATAAATTCTGCATTCAGTGGCCAACTCGAAATCTACCACACTTACTACTGGGATTATTAAAACCCAGTGTGTTTGTCAAAACCTTAACATCATGACAGGACTAGAAAGGTTGATATCTGACATTGATGAATTCAATGTCGCTAAATCCTTTTACTTGAGTGAGCCTGAAGAATGCAAACTTTATTTTCAGAATAATAACGCTAAAATTGTCTCCATAATTTCCATTAACATACGAAGTATAAATCGTAACCTAAATGAATTCCTAGTTTTTCTAAAACGCATTAAAGTGAAAATTGACATAATAGTACTGACAGAATGCTGGCTCAACGAAAATTACACTCCTGTTCAGATAGACGGATACAGTGTATTTCAAACTACGAAATTTTTGAACCAAAACGACGGAGTAGTAGTATACGTAAAAAATAGCTTAAAAAAAGTGAAAGTCAAAGAAGAATCAATCAAAGATGGAAACTGTATGACCGTAAAGATAGCTAAAGCACTATGTGTAGTTGCACTTTACCGACCTCCATGTTATACAAACCCTAAAAACTTTACAGATTCGTTGAACCACACTCTCAATAAGCTAAAATCCTTTCAAAACATAATTATTATCGGAGATATGAACATGAACATTGATCCACAACGGGACTTTTCAGAAAAGAACTACAAAAGTGCAGAGGAATACTTACTAATGCTAGCTAGCCACGGAGCTTTGCCATCGCACACATTCCCTACTAGAGAAGAGAAATGCATTGACCATTGTATAATAAAAACAAAGAATCCTGCTATCACTCTCGTATTTCCAGCAACAATCACTGATCATTCGCCTACAGTGGTACAAATAAGAACGTCGCAAGTCATTCACAAAGAATCTACTCATAAATTGTCGAAAATAGACTACGATGGCATAAAAGAAGATCTTGCTAAAATAAATTGGAAAGCTCTTCTAGATTTTAATGACTTAGAAAAGGCTACAGAAATATTCATGGCCACAATTTCAAATACATTAGATAAATTCACAAGCATAAAAATATTACCTCGTAAAAAACAAAATATTAAACCCTGGATTACACAAGGTCTTATAAAATGTATGCAACGAAGAGATAACCTACATAAAAAGACAAAAAAGGATCCTAACAATGCCGAACTTAAAACAAAATATATTCAATACAGAAATGTCTGCAATAAAATTTTGAAAAGAGTTAAAAGGAATTTCGAAAAAACTGAATTGCTTAAATATACTAAGGATAGCAAAAAAACTTGGAAGACCATTAAATCTATCTGTAGCTTCCCAATAAAGGAAAACACGGCGGAACAGCTGCTTGACATACAAGGAACCTATGTAGAGTCTCTCGATACGGTCAATAGTTATTTTATCAATGTGGGTGCAGAATTAGCAAACAAAACTCTCGATTCTATGAATGAAACGGAACGAAATTTAGCCTTCAAACAAGCTATGTACAATAACCAGTTGACATCTTTCGGCCTCTTACCTACAGACGAAGCAGAAGTATATAGCATTGTCAATTCACTTAAAAATGACTCTGCGCCTGGCTGGGATAGATCTAATTCAAATTTGATCAAAATGATATTACCGTTCATCCTAGAACCACTAACAAAAATCTGTCAGGAAAGTTTCAGCACTGGGATATTCCCAAAGGCTTTAAAAAAGTCTGTAGTATGCCCAATACACAAGGGTGGCGAAGAAGGCTCTGCTGCAAATTATAGACCGATTTCTCTCTTACCAACTTTCTCCAAAGTCTTGGAAAAGCTGATGAATAATAGACTTAGAAAGTACTTAGAGGCAAAAGGTCTACTTTCAAGCAATCAGTACGGATTTAGGATGGGTCGCAGTACCGAAGATGCCGTGTTAGACGTAATTGAGCACATAAAAAAAAATTTAGACAAAAAAAAAAAAAGTTGTCGGTGTTTTCCTTGATCTTGCAAAAGCATTTGACACGGTATCAGTCCCAATTCTTCTGGCAAAACTGGAAGCATCTGGAATCAGAGAAATAAGCTTAAAATGGTTCGATAGCTACCTAAATAACAGAACACAAGTAGTAAAAATAAAAAACTTGGTAAGTCACGAAAAAATTATAAAATATGGTGTTCCACAAGGAAGCATTCTAGGCCCCACGCTATTCCTGCTCTACATCAATAACCTGTGTGAAATGAACCTAGAAAGAGGCAAAATAGTCACTTACGCTGACGACACTGTAATATTATACGATTCGTATAGCTGGAAAGAAGCTGAAAAAATAGCAAACAAAGGACTTGCAGAAGTTTCGAATTGGCTAAGGCAAAACCTACTCTCATTAAACATATCAAAGACAAAATTCATCTGCTTCACCATTAATAACTCAACGCAACCGAAAAACAAACTTTCTATTAAAATACACAATTCGACCTGCAAAAATAAAAACACGTGTGATTGTGAAAATCTAACACAAACACAGAATATCAGATATCTAGGAGTAATCTTAGACAATAAACTTAATTGGATTGAGCAAATCAAACAACTGTCTGCACGAGTGAAAAAACTGATAAGAATTTTTAAGCAGCTAAGACATATAATGGCATACCCCGAGTTAAAGAAAGTATATTATGCATTAGCGCAATCGCTTCTGACATACTGCATAACTGCATGGGGGGTAGCAGCTAAAACACATATGGAAAAAGTTGAAATTGCCCAAAGAGCCTTATTGAAGGTGATGACTTTCAAAAAGAGGAGATTCTCCACCAAGCCTCTCTATGAAGAATGCTCTGTACTCACAGTAAGACAGCTGTTTATAAAAGCGATTGTCTCTAGACAACATTGCCTAGTAGACAAGGAGAGCAGGAAAAATATACAGAAGAAAAGAAGGAAAGACAAGGTTTTTACGACAAAAAGAACCAGAACGAAATTTGGTAAAGATTGTCCAAGTAATCTAGGACCCAGTTTATATAACGAACTATGTAAAGGCATAGAAAACATAACTAATTTGTCTAAACATGAACTTTCCATAAAAACGTCGGAATACCTCCAGGGCTTAGATTACAACGAAACAGAAAAGTTAATGGAAATAGTATAATAATGAGATTGAATAAATAGGCATTATTATTATTACAATACGTAAAATTAATGAAACTTCCCTCGTGGCAATGAAAACACAGCACAAATAATCACAAATACACACACACACACACTCGCGTACACACACATACACACGCACGCACACACACGCACCCACACTGTAATTCAATTCACGTACACACGCGCATGAGTCAAAATGCGCACATATGTTTAGTTATACGCATTGTGGCATTAAACATTTTTTTTTTTTATTTACATTAATAACTTTAGCTTACACATTCCAAATGCAGCCACCTTGGTATATTAAACATTAATATCTATTCTTAACCGCAATTTGTAATGTTATGTAAAATAAACTACTAATCTTATTTACTTTAAAAAATATACATATCATTCACAACAAAAGAGATTTCTGTACATAATTTTTTTAACCGTAACTGGTATCATTATAATCTCAAAATTGTCATCTGTGTAAGCAAACTTTATTGAAATTTTGTTTTGTTTTTAATTTTCACTTCAAAATGATTTAATTATTAATATTATATGTAAGTAAATGTAGAATAGGAAAGTTGTAGATGCGGTAAGAAGAACTGCAGGCCTACAATACAGGATCTGACTGGATACCTAGTGTAGGTTTTTGCAAATTCTAAAACTGTAAAAATTAGAAGTAAGTATTTCATGAATAAAATTTTTTTTTTTTTTTTTTTATTATTTATATTAAACCCGAGGTTCCATTAACACATTGCACTACGAAACCCTAACAGCATAACAAAGTATTCGCTACCTTAATGAAATTCTGGGACATGAGGTGAAATCGTGGACCATGCAGTGACTATTTAGCATTTGATTGCGACCCAAATGGGGTCTGTCAACTATATAATATGTATTCTCTATTTTTCGACCGTTATGTTGTATCTTTGACTGAGTTTGTTGACTTGGGGTTTTCTTTGAGTTGTGAATGTTATTTGTGATATTTGACAAGTAGTAAGCAGCAGATAAAATGATGGGGTAATGTAGTGTAATGTTATTCGGGATTTTTGGTAATTAGTATGAGAGACTACTGTACATATTAAGTAAAAATTTAAAAATAAATGCGTATTTCCAACCTATATTTATCTATATTTTACCTATATTTTTTCGTAACCAACTGTGGAACTCCTTGCCCGAATCTCTATTCCCCTTGAACTATAATTTGTCGGTCTTCAAGTCGAGAGTAAACCAGTTTCTTCTAGGCAAACGCGCTAGATCGTAGACTATAACGTTGCTTAACATCAGGCAAATTGTAGTCAAGCGTAAGCCTATATCATGTAAAAAAAAATCTTACTTAACAATTTTTTTAACTCTAAATCTGTTCAAATCAATGAAGCATTACAAAAAGAAAGCCTGGACGTATATTGTTTAAGATCAAACATACATTAAATCAACTAAGAAAAACCACTCATAACTTTCTATCGAAAAATATATTTTATGAGATATAAAAATATTAAAGACATCTCAATTTCCTTGTCCTGCATCGGCCTTGATACACGTTTGTATAAAAATGAACACTTCGAACTCATACGACATAAACCGTACAAAGTCTGTGGAGGTGTTGGAAACTTCCTCGATTTTCCAGAAAATTCTACATTTCTATAATATTGCATACAAGGTTACAAAAAAAAATTGTGGCCAAATATTATACGATGTAGTAGAGGATGACCCCGTCGTCTGTAAAAGTAGGCTTCTATATCACTTTCAGTGTCCTACATAGTTATACTATACCATAGTAAAATATAATACATACATATACCTATATGTATATGTGTATACTCAAAAATCTCGGAGATCAGTTGTTCTGTTGGGGCTTGAAAGTGGAAAAATCACAACATTTGTTGAAAAGATATTCAATCAGGCGTTACCTTGCAAAAACCAAAACCAAGAAGTTTGTTGTTTATAGTCGGCTAAGGAGCAGTCGCAGCGGAAAAACACTATGTATTTCACCAGAGTTTCATTTACAACATTTGTTCAAACAATTCATTACATTATATAGACACTAAAAATTTGTTTTTTTTTAAACAGTCACACATTTAGCACTTAAAGAAAAGATATTTTCTTAGAAGCCTTGTATAAAATCGAAGAAATATATTTCCTGGAAAACCGTTGCAAATTTTTACTCTCCATTTCTGTCAGAAAGCTTTCAAATGTTGCCATTCGCTAATAACGTTTTCTGATTCAAGGTATTGCTGCACTAGATCAGTGATATTATAATAACAAAACGAGAGAATAAAAACACATCACGTTATCAATTGTTTTCTTAAAACCTAAGTATATCTAGATAAAACAATTCTCAACAAATACATACATACACTGTTAAGAACCTAAACATTTTTGTATTGTATTTCTCCAAGACATAAAATAGTGACATGGACCACGGAAGTACTCAAATTGAATATCATTATTTATTAGTAATTAATTGATAGTTTTTTGAGGACTAGAGATGTATCTATAAACTATTTTATTTTATTATTAAAAAGCATTTATGCTCAAAAATAACAAGTCCTTAGATCGTGGTCAGGAAAATAAATATGGTTGTTTAATGCAATTTAGCGTGGTAAAGCGGCCAACATGATCAGTCCCCATTTGTCGAATTAATCTTTTGATATATTGTGATTCATAGAATCTTATATCATTTCAAAATTTTAAATTAAACCAGTAGCAAAGACAGTGCATTACCACCCTTATTCTGACAGAGAAATTGAATTCGTCCTTTTTAAAACCTTATTTCAAATGCGGCGACGATTTTAAAAATATTCTCGTGTTCGTTACGGTGCGGGAATACTTCTTAGCAATTATTACATATCATTGTAACGGTTTTATTTATTTCTTTTCAGATTGCATACGTTGGCCTGGTTGTTGAACCTTTAACTTAATTTGATGGTAAGTGTACATTTTATTATAACTTTTGTTCGAACACGTTAGAATAACATAAGCTGGTATACCTAGGTATTGTAAACGAAGGGCCAAATTAACTTGTGTAAATACTTCACAGGTTTGCAAAACAAATACTGTTATTTTTTATTGTATTTACTTTTATTTTTAGACCTATGCCTACATTCGACCATGCCGGTATTTTTATGAATGTTGTAAATACATACCTACATAATCATTAATACCGATCTCAGTAACTACTAAGATGAGAGTAAAATAACAAATTATTATTAATGTTAGCAAGTAAGAGCGTTTTTTGCATAATTTGAAAATAAATTTATGATTATGTAAAAAAGCCAGTCATCAAAAATTTTGCTACGAAACAACTCAGCGAAATTTGGAGCAAAGTTTGAAATTTGGGAACAACACGAACGCCTAAAATCTGAAACCGCTTGTCAAGCCCAATGACATGCGGCAAACAACCGACTACATTATATGATTATATCCATTGAGGTAAACGTTCACATGATCCTAACGGCACAATAAACGAATATTAGGTTTTTCTCTCGTGAAAATCGTGCTCCATTTTTAGACAATGGTGACTAGTACCACCCTTAATATGTAAATCGGTTTTAAAGCACTTAACAGTGTGTATCACTAGTCTATTTATTTACACTCATTTAACCACTCTGTCTCTTGACAGGTGTAGTTTGTTGTTTTAGTGCCAATAGCAACGTAGTGAGGGTGTTCTCATCCTATGTATCTAATTTTCCATGCAATTAAAGAAATTAAAATTAAAGAAATGTTGATGCGATGTGACAGCTTAGGTACTTCTGGTACTGTGCGGGCAAATGAACGTTTATCTCTATATATTCCTAAAAGAGAGAAAGTTGTGATGTATTTTTTTACAAAAAAAGGCATTTTAAACTCAATGTCAGAGTGTTTGTTATTTATCGTCGGAGAGAGAGATTTAGGTCGACACACGTCACGCCGACATCGGGAATCGGAAATAGAATTTTTGAATTAACGCACGTTCCCGCAAAACCGGTGAAAAGCACGTACATCGCTCGAATTGAGCAAATTAAGAAAGGAAAAGCGTTTTATTATTGTTTTTGTGCCTTTTTATGGAAAGGGAACAACGAGCTCTGATTTTGGATGTTATTGGCCTAATTAAATGGATTCGTTTACGCAATACATTTGATCTAAAATTTATTAAAATTCACGAAACGTTATCGCGTTTTGTGTTTTCTTTGTTTCTTCAAATCGGCCTTCTAAGGCAAAGTTCGAAGCTTTAAAAAAGCTATAAATACTATCATCAAGTTCTTACTCGTCATGTACAAAAGTCAAATCGAAGTCACACAGTTTATAAGCTGATCTGATATAAAGTTTTATTAGGTATCTATCTACTTGTGCTTACTGATTGTACTAAGCCCTTAATTTTTATTTTGTTAACTGCTATATGTTATTTCAATTTCTAAATTATAATACTTATAGTAATTAAAAAAAAAACTGGCGATTCCATATATCTGTTATGTTTTATAAATATTCATACATATCTCAACCACGATATATATGAAAGTAAATTGATTATTCGCATGTCTATTATGTACGTTATGCAATTTAATTAATAAATTAGCATGAAAATCACAATTTATTCAAATTAATAGCCGCCGTTATTTACATTGTTTCTAGTAATAAATTAGCAGTAATAAACAATTAAGCGAAACGACACGCATTTTTGCGTTTTCACACAAACTTTCTAATATTTTAACAAGCTTTGTGTATATCAAGGTTGTTATATAGAAATGGTCATAAATTTCAGTTGAATTAATTTATGGACACATATCATGAAAGCATGTTAATGGGCAAATAGATAAAAATATGAACTCGTTTTAAAACCTTTGACTTATAATAGGTGTAGTTACAAAGTTATAAGCAACGTTTGCACTACAAGATAAGAAAATATATTGGTAGAAAAAACCGGTTTTCAAAAACAAACAAAGAAAAAAAGAAGAAAAACAATGAAAGAAGAATGAAAAGAAGTGATGTTTCAAAAAAAGTGAAACAAACTTTACTGATAAGGATTTACTGATAATCAAAAGGTTTTAAAAAAACATATTATATTATATACAACACCAGTTATCTCTACATACAAATAAAGCTGAATAGGGTCGAAAGTCTGAACATTGAAGATATTTAAAAATAAAATGTTTGGGTTATTTCGAATTGATAGCAGAACACATTCCAACAAGTTCTTGAAATTTTGTCTGTGTATCTGTTTATTTATACGCTCATCACGCAAAAACAGCTGAACGGATCATTATGATTTTTGGTATGTACCTACATAGGTTGTATGAAGTCTTAGGAGTGTCAAAAGCGCTTTATCCCGAAATAATGCGAGTAAAGCCGCGGGCGTCCACTAGTTCTGTATACCTATTACCAAATACATTACACATCGCGACCAAAATCCTTTCCAATCCTTTATCAAATAGAGTGAACACAAACAACCGAAAATGGGATAAAATGGGAAATCAGGTATAACTTATGTATGGAAATCGGATGAAACGCGGCTTTGGGTTATATAGCAACACTAGGAGACTAGGAAAATACAGATTTATGCAGTTTTTGTAAGAAATAGTATAAGATATGAAAAAATTCACCCAACAAATTGATTCACATGCATCAGTAAGGACTTAATAAATACATACATACTTAAGTTATAAGAAATACTTACGCCTTAGGAAGAGAGAATTATTTAAAGCCAACAAAAGAGCCCATTTGTAAATTTATGTATTCGGCATTAAAATATGCTATTTGGCCGATCAAAGAGTTGGTCAGCTATGCTAAATATTTTACTCCTGCCTATTTTTCTTTAGTCTGTGGCTAACACTATCCAAGGTCTGGGTAAAAGGTTGTCTGTTTCCACCGAATATGTAAGTAACGAATTTTGACGACAGATTTTGGTCGCGCAAAAAATATATTCAACCCTTTTTAACAGACTTACGATATTGAAAGGCCCAAAGGATTTTTAGGTAAAAGACAAAAGTACGAGTACATGTATTGAAACTATATTTTCTGTGAATTGTGTATTAGGGACTAGTGATTGACCTTAGCTGCGGAATCCCTTGGATGAATTTTGTATACCTATATTGCTAGAATTATATTTTGTTCGTTATTCTGCTTTCACATTACAACGAAGCTAAGGATAATGGTGATTTTCGGTATGGTGATAGAACAGGGTCCTGGAAGTTACATAGAATACGCTTTAACCCGAAAAATAACGCTTTAAGTCGCAGCTATCTTTAAAAGTACACATTGAAACTAGAATAACTTAATTTGAGAAAAAAGGAATCTGAAACGTATTACATACTACAATAGAAATAATATAAACGAAACTATATGTTGGTCTGTGAATCTATTTGTTCCGCTATCATATCGCAACAGAAGTCGCAGACATCCACTAGTACAGTAGACTATGAGAGTCATAGATTATAACAACATATAAAACAGAAAGCAACACGTCGTAAATTTGCGCCTAATCCCCAAACTAACCAAACTGTCGTGACAACTAAACGAAATGTTGTCTTTATGGCCTTTAACAAAATACGTGACTCAGCGCTTTGAATGTTAGTGATGGAAATTATTCACAGTAATGTGTCTCTAAATCTAAACCATAACTATATATTGCAAGCTATTTTTATTTTGAGTGAAAATAAGGTTTTGTGGCTGGAATTAAAAAAATAAAAAAATAAAAAAAAACCGGGACATAGCACACAGCGCCATCTAGCCCCACACTAAGCAAACGCTTGTGTCGTGGGTACTAGATAACGGATATAATACTTATATACTTTTCTTTTGTAAATACATACTTATTATACATACAAACGACCAGACTCAACACAAGTAATTATAAATTTTGAATTTTATAAATACTTGTGTCAAGCGGGAATCGAACCCGCAACCCCTAGATTAGAAGGCAGAGCCACTACCAACTAAGCTAACAGGCCAATTCAAAATGTATTTTCTAATACTTATTAAGTTCCATTACATAGCATGATATGGTTGACATAGCATATGTAAGTCGGCAAAAAGGAAGACGATTAAAGAATGAAGATTATCTTATTTTGATATTTTAATTTATACTACCAATTCTTTCATTAATAAAGGGAACAAACAGTACATGAAATTTATTTATAAAACAGTATACAAATATACAATACATGAATATAACAAAATTTGAAAATAATTTTGTAGATATTTAAATTTACCAGCGAATACATAGAGAATAAATTTAGTACGTTACTAATATTTGCTACATTAATATACTCGTAATTTACCAAATTGTTAATTATCATAAATGCCAATCGTCTAGTCTTTGAAGCTCGTAATATTTATTACAGTTGCCCATCATGAATTAAGAGGCGTATACATACGAATTATACTGGGTTGTTGCTCACTAACGCCAAAAAAATTAAGGATCTATTTAATTTAGGAATATAACCTTGCGATCTTCAAAGCGAGAGTGAATCGGTTCTTACTGGGTAAGCACGCTCACTCGTAATGATTGCTTACTATCAGGCGAAATACGGTAAAGAGCAAACCCATTCCTTGTTAAAAAAATGATCACTGGCCTATAGTTTCCGTAAGGCATGATTATTCTAAAGAAAATTAGCTGGACATGTTTTAAAGCAACTACGGGCTCCTTTATCAGGAGGACGAGTCAGGACGTGCGTCCCGGTTGGCCGAACCGTCCAGACTCATTCATTGTATGTAAAATAGGCTCTCGATTGACCACAGCCCGCCTGATGTTAAGCATTGTAGCCTACGTACGGCACAACTTCACTTACAATCATTTAAATTTATTTTAATAAAAATCTTCATTTTATGAGAAATTAACAAAGGGCAGATTACTTCCAACCCCTGAAGGTATTTTGATGAATCATACATATGAACACTCTTGATTAGATAGATAGAGAGATAAACTCTCTATTGCTGACATAAATTAAAAAAAACGATCTCTTCCAGGCAACCTTTGACTGGAGAGAAATAAGCATAAAGAAAAAGATGAATATGGTGGGGTAAAAACTCAAATTCATCAAACAAAAAATTTATATTAAAATCATTCGATCTATTTGTTATTTTATTCAGTATTCTTTTAATAAAAAAGTATGAACTAACTTAAAGCCAATTATATCAAGAATTAATCAATTTAATGTTCATTCCGAGGCGTTTAGTCTCCTGGTATGAAGTAACCCTGTATATCCGTATATTAAACTTGACCTTTGATTCTCTAAGCGTTTGATCCCTCACCTCTGACCTTAGAATGATTAATTTCACGCCGATTCATCCTGAATTGTAACAATACTTGAAGTAAACAGCTGTTTCTACTTGCGATATTAAAGTCATATAAATGTAAAGAAAACTATACTTTTCTTTAACTCAAAGTCACCCGCGCAATAAATGTCACCGAGCCGCGTCATAGATAACTATCTGTAGTCTGTGCAGAAACATAACCTCAAAATATAAAAATAGCGTCGTCATATTCAAGTTAGAAAAATAATAGTAAATTTCAATTAACAACCTTTATTAAAACAGACACCGAATTTGTAACATTAAATGTCGTTTCTTTAACAGGTATGTAAAGTTTCCTTTGTAATAGAAGACTCTTTCATGTAAATACTGTTTATCAAATGATCATGTAAAATACTTATCAATAAATCTTTACTTTTACAGAGAAACTCAATTATTGTGTTTAATTGACGGTGTCGTCATACTATTAGGAATCATTCACACAGCGCCATCTATCCAAGCAAATAATACGTACCTGATATTTCCAAATTATCATCATCATCAGCTCGTTATCAAAACCAGCTGAGCAATAGGCCTCCCTTCTTGTACGCCACTCGTAATTTTTTTTTTCAAATATGTGTATGTCTATACTTTTTGAAAAAAGTTTGAATTTTTTCGAAGATAGTTGGGTTTCTTGTCCAGATTTCTAGCTTCGACATTTCACCACCGCACGATTAGAGGAAAGGCAAGAAGGCACTGATATCACAGAATATAAATCCCAAAATACAGTAGAAGTTCCTAAAACTTTAACGAAGTGATACGCTTCTACGTTTATTGTGTGAACTGACAAATTGTGGAACTCCTCACCGGATCGTAGGTAACAAAGTTGCTTAACATCAGGCAAGTTGTAGTTTATCTTGAGCCTGTCATATGTGAAAAAAAAGATTCTCGGTTCCCCTTGAACTATACTATCGGTCTTCCAATCAAAAGCTTTTCGGTTTTTTCCAAGCAAGTGCATTAGATCCTAGAGGTCAGTAGTAAACCTATCATGCGTTAAAAAATCTGTTATTTTTTTTTCGTTTAGTACATAATTTTCAGAAGATCAAGTTCTTAATAATGACTCTAATTAATGGTTTTGACTTTATTGTAGCTATTATAATTATAATTATGTTATAGTTGAGTCGAGTGTGGCTGGGTCTGAATCTGAAAGGCCCTGGTTCGTCTACCTACCATTCAGAACTGTAAACAAACATTCGCATCTGATTTCTAAGTCTGTGACAGCGGTAATGGACACTTCGTAAAATTACGGAACCACCATCTTAAATTGGGGTTCTGGGCTAAATTGCTTTTAAAATGGAACACCGGAACACGCCCTTTGCTTTTTCGGGGTTGACTTTTAAAAAGGCTTTTGATGTACAAAAATAAACATAAAAGGTGCTTTTTAATAAACCGGTCAATATTGTGAACTACGAACGGCTCGGATACTTTTGATGTATTACTTTTTGAAAATGTAAATATGCTTTGAGCCAGGTTCCAATAAATAAATCATAGGAAATGAAGAAACTGCTCCCATTCGGCTTTGGATTTGTTCCCAACTTATCCTTATAGGTATTGTTGCGACTGGCACTAACAATAAATATTACGGATTTCAATCAGAATCTATCAAATTATTGAAACTTTCAATACTCATAGGATAATAAATACGGTATCAAAATACGGATCAAAATTCAGAAATGGGAGTAAAGAATCCCTGTTGGGAATTTTGAAGTCGCAAGAATGAAAATAAATTATTTAAGTAAGTACTAACTTTTTAGTGACACTTGAGTCGGTATTTGATTTATGAAAATAATTTTTATGATTTGTATATTTACTTACTACCAATGTACATTATTGTATGTATGTACATCATTTACTTGTATATAGTAATTTTCATTGCGAGTTAGCGCCTATTATGAATTTACACTAGGTACCCGTATTTATTATCATTTTCGATTCATCCGTTCGAATATACATAGAAAGATATAAATACGCTTTATTAAAAACACCAGCACAATCAGCACCATTATACAGAAAATTACATTTTTAATAAATATTTCAGGCCATATCACACAGCGCCATCTAGCCCCATACTAAGCTTACGCTTGTATCATGGGTACTAGATAACGGATATAATACATATATACTTACTTTGATGAATAATAGAAAAAAATAGCCTAGTTGTCTTAACTGGTGACCTTATCGCTAACAGCGATTCCTTCCAGGTAACCAATCCGGCAGGACGTATACTAAATACTAATAATTAATTGTATTACAATCACATTAATTAACAAGAATATAAATTCTTAATTTGTTGTATCAAAGAGGACCAGCATTTAACTAACTAAGTTGTTAATGATATTTTTAGTCCCATTTTGGGTCAAACTAACCTTATTGTTTTAATGTTAGGTTAATGACACAAACATACTATTTCTACCAAAATGCATTTTCCCCATACATAAATCGTTTCAAAGAAAAGAGCCAGTATATTTGGAACCACGTTGGGAAGCATTTTATTGGTCTGCAGGTGTCACCATAAATCAGTCGCTCTGGGAGATTTATCTCACGAAAATACCCCGTGATATTAGCGGGGAATCTACGAAACTACGCCATAACTTGGTTACTCTGGAGTTTAAGTGTTGTGCACACTTCAAACATATTTCTTTTGCCATTTGCGTCTTTTTGTGCATATTTTTTTGACATTTGCTCATCTAAAAAGAAGGATCTTGTTACTAAGCGTCCGCTCTGTCTGTCTGTATGTATGTCTCTTTGTCCGCCTGTCTGTTACCAAGTTGTATGGTTATAAACCGTGATAGCTGGAAAGTTATTTTTTCTCACATTATGTATTTCTGTTGCCGCTAAAACAACTTATACAAAAATTCAAATACTTAAATGGAATTGTTAAGACGGGTCCTCTCATGTTTTAAATAATAATACTACTGAAAACACAGGAAAAATCTTAGTGAGCATAAAATCGCTATTCATACATTGAAGGTCACAATAATATTATATTTATATGAGAGTGGCAAGTGTGAACGCGGACTAATTCACTCAAGTAAGTTTTACAACGGAGTGGTTAACGTCAGAAAGCTTTCTGCGACCACTTCTTTATACCACAGAGGTGTTAAATAATTTGGCCAAGAGTGAGTATGGTTGTGTTTTAAGGGGTTCTGTATAATAATAATGTTTTTACGAAGCAAGTTCGTGTAGTAACGTATTTGAATATTGTTTTGGTGTCATACAAACTTGTACTATGTTCAGTAAAATCTTATAATACCAATCTTAAGTACCAAAAACTCAGGTTTTTTGAAAACCCTGTCAAAATGATAGCTGTCTCAAACACCTTCTTTTTGTTTGTAGTCACGCCGCAACGGAATGATGTGATGATAGTACCTACCTATAGTGTCCTAAAAATAAAGAAGAGACATCTACATAATAGTATCAGAAATATTAAAGTTTTAACAAAGGTTTACTTCATTTTTCTATGAAGAAAAGGAACCCTAGAACGAAAATGCTTTTTCACTGGTTATTACTTTCTTGGCCACTTTACGAATGTAATTTGGTAATTCCTCAGCACTTTATGATTATTTTCGAGTGTAAATTTTAAATAGTTGATGTTTCGCTTAAAAGCATCTGGTGGCGAGCTCTGTGCAAATGTACTTTTTATGGCTATTTTTGAACAGGGTGATATTTAGAAACAAACATCATAATTTCAATTAAATATAAGTGTGCGATTAGGAGTAGCTGTAAGGTACACTTATTGAAATGGCATAAATAAAATTAAATAAATCTTGAAGGGTAATAATATTGCAATAATCTGTTCAAAAACAATTCATTTTTATGATTTTTTTCATCAAACAATAATAATATTTAGTATTTTAAGTTTATTAAAATAGATTTTCCGTGTTGAGCAGAGCTTGAGCAGTTTTTGTGTTCGGTTTGCGTTTTATAAAATTATTTATTTAACGAAACTACACATGAATCGCCTGATGGTATGCAGTCATCTTCAGAGAAACACTTCAAACGCCAGAGGTATTACGGTAGTTTGTTTACGTTTTTCGTGTTTTTATTTAATATGGTTTGAATTAGTTTTATTCAATTGGATGTTCAAATATATAAAAAAACTTATTTTTAGTAAAGTCACCTTGTATACAGCTACGTTAGTTTTTCTGTAGTTTATAGCGTATTGTAGTCTCTGGGGGCAAGGAGATGACAAAAGTTGTTCTTTTACTTTGCAAAAACATAGAACAGAATATACCTGTAAGTTTGCTTTTACAGAGTTATGAGATAATAGTGATTGTTCACGGTTATGCCTGCAAAAAATATAGATTGTTTTATAATTTTGTTCATTGTTATAATATTATATTAATATAATAATAAGTTTTGTGCCTATAGCTAATAAAATGACACTAACACCAATAGAACAATATGTGAAACATTTTTTAAATTGATGTTTATAATTAACTAAATTTGATCCATTTTGTAACTAAAAAAATACATAAGACAACGTACAATCAAGTCAAATTCATAACATTCCTCGTCTTAAAATTATACCTGGATTGAAAAATATATAGATTAGAGTTAACCTCTGATTTCAAACATAAGTTTGAAAGAACATTAAAACATAAAGTTCGCAGACCGCATTAATTCCCACTCACGTATTCTAAACACAAAACACACACTAGTCATATTCACACACAACAGCTGAACAGTTTGAGAACCAAATGTCACTAAAGTTTGTAAATTGCTGTCGAGATACAAAATACATATAGTACTACTATTATAATGATCACTAGAAGTGACTTACAACAATGGTTTTGTTTTTACCTATTTACAAAGAACATATAAACAACAACAACTTTTCATAAAGAAACATTAAACCTGCCTCAATTTATTTTTTAAATCTACATTTTTGCTCCTTCATCTACATAATATTATACGAACACATAAGAAAGTAATCAAATGTAAGCCTTTTAAAGCCTTAAAAAAGTATTTGTTCCGGATATGACAATTTTTTTTAAGTTCATTGAAACAGATTGTATGAACTGAATATACAGGTTGTATAACGTATAAAGTGATATACTTTTTAAATTAAAAGCTTTCTTTCCTTCAGTCCTTTTCCATCAGTTTCTATTGCATGCCTCATTTGATTATTCACTTGCCTTAACTTTGAAGCGAAAACTTTCACACCTGGTGTTGGCATCTTTCTTAAGTTAAACTTATGTTAAATATTGAATTATGATAATTCAAACTACAAAATAGTCGTTGCCAGCATATTTAACTTTGTTATTATACAATCGATAAGGATCGACAATTCTCTGAAGAATAGATTCTTCGGAGGAGGAACAACCCTCAGTAATAAGTTACATAACAAAGCCGGATTTCACTGAACAGGTATTATTTTGAATATGCAACCTATATTCAAAATAATATGTAGTAATACGTAATTTTTGATGTAAGTGCTAGCCGGTTATTACAACTAAATTAAAATAATATGTGTCCAATGAAATCCAGTTTTAAAATGTTCTTTTTTCATGTAACCATAGTAAAACATTGAAAACCACCATCAAATTAATTTAACAATGGGAACATAGGTTATCATTATGTTATACTTAATTAGTTAATAACATATAATTGTATTAAATAATATTATGTCCATTCATTGTTTTGTAACACATGAGTTTTAACCTAATTGGGCAAACAATTAAATAGTACAAAATTAACACCAACTGACAGTATTGAAAATAATTAAGGTTACGTTAGATATCTTTAGGGACCACTAAGAATAAATGAGTTCTTGTTAAAGCTCACAAATGTACCACTTAGTGGTTAAGAAACCCAATAAGGAAAATAAAAGTTCTCGGAAAAATATGTAAGTATAGAAAAATTACCAAGAATTTCCTTGAGGTACAAGAAAATTTGTAACTAAAGTTGAGACATTTGGGATTTTCGGGTTCTCCTAATTAAGTTAACTTTTGAATAAATTGTAGTCGAAATAATATAATCAACTTCACGAAGACTCTTAATAGTAAATTTTAAATGCGAGTGTGTGACTATAGTTTCCAGTGGTATAAAGTAGCTTAATTATTGTTAGGTATTTTAATATCAACGTATTTGACTTGTCAATAAACATAAATTTAAATTTTCTCTAAAGTTCTATTAGTAAACCAGAGAGTTAAATATCAAAACGAAAATCTGTTTAACTCTGAAACAACAAATGCCAATAAAAAAACCACAAATAGCACAAATATAATTAAAAACACAGCTTCACACTGAAATTTTATAAATATTTTCATTGCCAGATCTTCTAAAATATAGCTTGAAGAGCTTAACCACTGAACAATTGCCATAATCGTCTAACTTAATAACTCGATTCTGCTTCAATAATATTTTTACGCCAAAACTCTCGTTAAAAGTTCGTTAAATTTCAAAGTGGCGTAAATGATTAAAAAATTCCAACGTACAGACAGACGGTGCGAAATGTTTAATCAACTTTTTTACTGACAGTACTTTAGTAATTATTTTAACGAAACGTGTTTATATTTTTTTTTAGACCTTTTCACAGACATAAAATACTTTTCTGTTGACATTCTTGTTTCTGAGTAACATCATCATCATCATCTCTTTTGCTACAATATACAAAAGATTTAAAAAGGGTATGTATACTCAAACACCTCTCCGAGCTGGCAAAACGTTGCATCACCTCTGGAGTTGCAAGAGTCCATAGGCGACGGTGACTGCTTCCCATCATACATAATATATATTACTACCACAACAAAAATGAAACCAACTTCGCAGGACAAAACATTATACAGGGTGATTGGTAGAGGGTTAGACATACTTAAATGGGGGGGTTCGGGGCTTTTTACTTTATACAACCTCGTAATTTAATATTTAGGCCATAATATGCGCCTATTTCGACCTTATGTAGTGAAAGGCTGTGAAAATAAATTAAAATAAAAATATTCATAAAAAAATCTGTAAAATAAAGTTGTTTTACTTAATAGGTAAATTTCGGCAGAAATCTAGAAAATCACAAAAAAAATTATTATAAATTTATAAAAATGGCAGGTCTGGGATTTTTTTGCCCAAATTGTATTTTTTCCTTTGGGCCCCGAACATTTAAGTTTGTCTAACCTCTACCAATCACCCTGTATAATACTATACCAAGATAATAGGACCTTATTACATCACACCCTTAACCCATTACGGCCTGTGACCAAACACTTCGCGCCCAGATTAAGGCATCAATCCTCTAAACAGCATTATTAAGGGCCGGAAGTCGGTAGTCCGGTCTCGCTATCTGGAGGACATCTTGGCATTACGGGGAGCTTGAACCATTCCCTTTGACCAACATAGTTATGGTTATAGATGGTAGAAAGGATCTTTAAAGAAATAAAATAAATACATATTTTATATGTATGCATATAGGTATCTATAAAGAATTTAATTTCCATTTCATTTTTTTTTTCTGTCTATCCATTCAAAGAGGAAATACTGCCATCATCCTGGGATCCCTGCCAGCGACAGTATGGACGGTCCTAGGTTTTTTGTAAATAAGTTATTAGTATTTTTGTATATACTTATTAGTAATTTTTAGGGTTCCATACCTAAAATGTAAAACGGTACCCTATACTAAGCCTCCGCTGTCTGTCTGTCTGTCTCCAGGCTGTATCTCATAAACCGTGATAGCTAGAAAGCTGAAATTTTCACAATTGATGTATTTCCGTTGCCGCTATATCAAATACTAAAAATTAAAAAATATAATTAAAGGGGTACCCATACAATAAACGTGAATTTTCATTCTCGATCTTAATAAACATGTAGAAACTTGAATATTTGTAAGTAAATATTTGGATATATATTAACTATAAAAATAAATACCTAAACTAATACATAAAATAGATGATAGTACGGAACCCTTCGTGCGTGAGTCCGACTCGCACTTGGCCGGTTTTTCTGTATGTTTAAGTATTTTTTGTACAAATGTAAATACTGTCTCTTCAATATATACTTATTAGACTAGCATGAAAATAAAACTTTATTTAAATTTCTTTATATTAACAATCAAATACAATGATTTAGCATTGATTCGTGTTATATATATATGTAGCATAGAGACTTTTACGACGACACTATATGAAACGATAGCGACACATCGTGGTTTTATCCGTTTTAATCCGGGTTTAAAAGTAGTCTATGTTACTCTATGATCATACAATACTTTAAACAAATCAGTTCAGTGTGAGCGGGAAGAAGGAATCAACTTACTCACTCAGCTTTCGGTGGATGGCAATTCTACTAAAAAAGAAAAAAATCCAAGTCTCTGTTCCTGACGATCTTTGTCAAATCCATTCCTTGAGTGTCAAGTACAATTTTGATGGCCTCGACCTTAGCTTTTTGCTTCACAATTATCGGATTGTAATATTAAAATGATGGCGATCTGGCGTGTTCTGTTGACGACGTAAAATTTGAATTTGATTGCTTGAATGGAATAATAAATTGAGATTTTGACAGGAATTAAGTATTCGAAAGCTCTGAAAAGAGTTAAAGCTTTATTATATTAATTTACAGTACTGTTAATTTAATAAATACTGAATTAATTACAAAGATAGATTGTGTCTTCCGTGGAAGGACCTGGGCACCCACCACGATGTATCTACCCAAGAGAACTCCCGTAACGAATTAATTCTGCGGGGGAGTCACGACCCTCGGTCACAAGGATATACGACAAGAGAGACACCTGAAACATCTGAAAGTACTCAGTGTGTGGCGCGCTGAAGAGGAGGCCTATATATAGATATTACAAAAATAAATAAAAACATCATCATCATCATAAAATTAAGGGCGATGCCCTTGTCAGTGAATCTCCTAATCTTGATCTCCTTATATGACATGACACCCGCTTTCTCCTTTACTTGGTACATATATAGCCTTCTCGGCCTTTCTGAAATAAAAATATGTACTTAATTTTAGTAAACAAAGCCGTTTGTTTTAAATAAAAGCGAGTAACACAGCTGAGAACCACTATAGTTCTAATTATCTTTTAATATGTCACTATTCGCTTTAGAATCAAACCAGACAATGTTCGCAAATTCAATTTATGTTCGCGCGCCGTAGCATGTTCTAGAAGCTAAATAGATCTACATCTAAATATCTAGGGCGGAGGATTTAGTACGGACACAGTTTGAGTTGTGTAGGTAATGCATTCTATACAATCCGGTAATTTTGCAAGAGAGTGATGCAAATTCATATAACTTGATTTGTTGTGCCATTTGAGAATAAATCGCTCAAACTACATTCTCGGAAATTGCATTTATTTTCTGTCTCTAATAATCTCAGTTAGAAAACTTATTAAATCACATAAAACAGTATGTGGTAATAATCACGCAAAAATAGCTCAGGTGATATTACATTAACTATTACATACAGGCATTACATAAACTTTCTTGTTAACCTTTAAGCAAAAAAGCAAAAATTTGGTTGGCAAGAAAAAGAACTTTAAAAATATTAATGTACATTTTATTTATCCATCAATGACATTTATATTACTTGCTAGCCAGACCTCATATAAATAGCTCACGAAATATTTTTATATGTGGTACCTTCGATCAATTATACGTATAATTGATCGAAGTGTGGTACATTGAAATATGTATATGGACAATATTTTACGTGACTTTAGACTTACATATATAATGTTTTGAATGTAAGTGTTTTGTGTCAACATAAATGAATCAGATAGTGAATCACATATGCATAACATGTGTCAGTATGAAGCCTGGAGCACAAAGTACTAGCTTGTTGGATACTAGTTTAATTGAACGGTGCAAGTTAAGGGACTGATTGTTCTCGACGTAAACATTGTTACGATACAGGCTGATAAGTTGTGCTATGTGTAAAGGTTTCTTCTATAATAGTTTAAGGTTTCTACAATAACCATTAAAATAGATATAACAAAACTAAGAAAGGAATGAATTCGGAAATTCTCTTCACTCAGAAACGTAACCTAAGTGATTTGACTAGAAAATATCTTCATTTGATATTTCTATAAGTACTCTTAAAAAAAGCCGAATTTATCAATTATAAGGAGGTATATACTCTGCAGTGGTTAACGATGATGAATAAAACTTAAAAAAAACATGTCAACTAGTTTTTAGCACACTTTAAGCGTAAATCAATAATGGTATACAAAAACTAAATATGTTATTACCTATATAGTAAAGCATAACCTAACCAAATAATAACGTTGTACAAACGCTTTTGCATCCTTAAAATTCATGTGAAACTTACCTTCACCTACATTTTGTTACTCTATTTAATGAAGCGACGTACAATAACGTAACCAAGTCTAGTAGGTAAATAATTAGGTTTCACGCACATAGAAGCAATAGTGGATATATGGAAGTTTGTGAATTTTATACAGAGTTGGTGAAAGTTGGAGAGGAGGCCTTTACTCAGCAGTGGGTGAACACAGGGTGATGATGATGATGATGGTTCAAGTTATTGCTTTTGCGGTACCAAAAACCACCCTAAAAAGGTTATGCGATAGTTATATGTAACCTTATTGTATAGTGTTGTATGTAAGCTTGCACCTTATCTGTCCTAAAAAAACATTTCCATACAAATAAAAAAAAATCTGGAGGCGCTGACCCTTAATCGTAGGTACAGATTTTTATACAATGTACATTATTTACACTTAAACGGTTGAATAGATATTTATTAATTATGGTATGTATATTTTACATTAAAACAGTTCATTTGTTCCAAAAAATACACATAAATTAACACTTTCTAATCCGTAATAGGCGCACCACGCACTATCGACATATAAGTATCCCCAAAGACTTTCGAGCCTATTCATCTTTATTATATGTACATAAATGTATAGAATTATATATTACACTACATTATATGCTATCAGTATCCTGAGAAAATCAGTGACACTATTGCCTGCTTGTGCGCTAACTTAAAACAAATTGTGGTCGACAATGTTCAAGGAAATCATATTCCATTATCGCGATGGAAAAACAAACAACTCCCAGACGAGCCGTAAACGCAAAGTTTACGATGAACCCTACAAGAAAACTATAAAATGAAAAGGAGTTTAATTCCACTGAGTTGACGATATTGCACTATTATGACACTTTTAACGGACATATTTACTTTGCTTGCTAATAATTGTACTTAACTACTTATAATTATTATTCAAAAATATAATAACTATTATTTAACTAGTTATAGCATATGAGCTAGGATAAGACTGTCAATATAATACCTATTTTATAATACTGTTGTGCAATGTATAAATCTCTCAGCGCTGGTCGCTAAAACGCAGACAGCATTATACTGAGTTGGCCAGTTATATTGTGGTAAGTAAGTAAGTTAAAACTATGTTAAAATAACACATACATGTTATTGTTGTTTTTGATATTTATGTTATTAATTGATGAAATTAATATTTTCATCACTGTGGAGCGACGGTTGATTCCGCACAACACACCCTGGAGGCGTGCTCTGCGTGGAATGCAGAAAGACAACCACTTAATAACAGGATATGTCTAGACCTTTCCCCAGGACAGTTCCTGGGGAAAGGTCTAGACCTATCCTGTTACTCACAGAGATTCTGAAAGATCAGTTGACATGGAAAGCAGTAGTTGATTTTGCGAAAACGTGCTATTGCAAAAAGAAGCTGCAGAACGAGAAAGGGAAAGAGCAGACCCAGCCCGTAGGCGAAGAGGCCGTCGGCGGGCTGGTAACAGCACCAATACCAACATCTGACCCTGTGGCCCAGGGTGGCAGAGTGCGGCTAAGCACGTGCTCCATCACCCTGGTCTGTAGGGCCCTACACCGGTCCTCGTTCGATGGCGACCAACACCAGGATAATACTGACGCAGGACGCCACTGAACGGGGACCGCTGGCTCAAGGGCGGGTGGAAATGAGGGTTCCATCTACCCAATTAACTTGAGCCCGGGACGGTCGACAGCTAAAGTGGTCTTAGCTGTCGAGTGGGAGGAGTGAAACTATTTAGTTCAAGATGTCATAAGACATACGGGCGACACACACCATAACGTGTATAGAGGGGCTTCGGCGGGTTCCCACCGGAGTACCCGTAGTTCTTCTTCACACGACAATGAGGCTGGCCACCGGGGGGGTTTTAGTGGGTAAAAATCCTACATAACTCGCCTGCACCCCATTGTGGTCGGGTATCTTTCAGAAGATCTCCCCCACGTCAACAAAAAAAAAAGGACAACTATTTCTAATAAAAAGTATTTATTTATTTGCTTAATGGCGAGCGAGTAGCAATTGACTGATTGGCCAAAGACACACTGTGTAATTTTTTTAGTAAGTCTATAGTAGATATAGTGCACATAAACTTCACAATTATACAGTCCACTGGTGCAATGATCACAAATTTAGCTAGAGATTTTTTGGTTAACCAGCCATTAAGCCGGTTCTTAGAGTTAAATATATTTTAATTTTGAAGAAAATGAGTTAGCTATTGTTCACCTCAGCTTTAAAACGGGCATCCATTTTTCTCCACATTGTTGTCGACAGCTCATACGATAAGCTGCCGTCCGCAAGCTTGCAGCGAAAAGAGCGATATTTCGCTTTATTTTTTCCGGAACATGGACGTGCTTTACCCGGTATATTTATGTGAATCGTAGACAATGTTGAGCAAAGGAACCTCATTAACAATATTTACTGTTCAAAAAACGCAAATGGTTGGTTACAGATTATTCGGAAAAAAAATTAAACAATAAATTTATGAGGTAGAGATTTCAAAAAAATGCCATACGGTAAATAAATAATAAATAAAAAACTTAAAGCGAATTCTAATGCTTAAAGCAGTACAATCCAAAATAATGAGTTAGAGCGTGCGATATAATGAATTTTAACAATACAGTCGTGAGTAAAATCGTAGGCTAGTCAAGTCGGCAATTCGGCGCAAACCAACCAACAGTATTTTCTTGTTTTAGCATCATGCAACGTTTTGAACGAGAACAACGGACAAATATAAACAACCTAAATCTTTATATTTTTTTTATGAATGTGAAGATTGGTTTTCCTTATAGTAAGGCGTCTATTCAATGTTTAGTCGTTGTCGGAAATACTAGGATTTCCCGGAAATTTCTGCTATATTCCGGAATGCAAAGTTGAATGGATATCAGATGCGGCGTAGACTCGTTCTCGTATAGGGGCTGGATAAATATTTGAATGCTTAGATTTGGTCGCTCTTTTACAGCAAAAGTTAGGATTGTGTTCTAGGAACTGAAACAACTGAAGTAGAAGAACTAACTGAAGCGCTATCAAAACATTTTCTTATAAACACAAGCATACTATTTAATCCCAATCTCCATCAGACGACCTTCACGCCACTTCCAGCCTTTATCTATCACTACACAATAACTCCATTACTCCTTTGTACAGCCACAAAGGGAGTTTAAAACACCGTATTGTGGGCTATCCGATAACAGGCACACAAAAGAAGAAAGATAAAACTCTAGTCTCTTTGGATAACAGGTACTCTGTCGGAAAGAGGGGAGTTTTTGAGTGACACTCATTGTTTTAGCCGTCCACTAGTATCAGATCAGAATGAGCCATTCATTTAAGGACAACTAGTTTGGTTTAAAGAAAGAAAAAACACACATATACCTATATATAAATATGCAGATTTAATAAAAAAAATAAAAGTACTATCTATCAATTGGACAAAAAAAGGTCGACCAGTTTGTTCAAATACCACAATTCAACAGAAGGAGCTAATCTGTTACCAAGTGGTAAAACCAAAAACAGATAGACGAAAAATGGGTTGTCTGGCAGAGAGATGGCCCTAAGACATAGTTTGAATCCTACAGCTGGGTAAAGACCTCTTTATGCATGTCCAAATGGCGTAGATTTAGTGAAGACATCGTCCAAATATCCTCCAGATTTTGTGGATCCATCCCTAAAGCAGGATGACCAATCCCTAGACTTCGAATCAAAGTAAATAAATGCATACATAAATGTATAACTTATAATGTTGTCATCTGTTGTGGTCTTAAAATAGTAACTCCTCTTACCTAACCCAAGAATATAACCAACAAATTCTGCCACAAACACAAAACTGACAAGCTTTTTGCATTTAAACCTGAAATTTTAAACTCTACATCATAAATCTAAGTCCCGCGTAAAGGCGAGTTTATAATTTTGACATAAATATTCAAGCGAGCCTTCGTTAAAGAACATGAATTTACACCACTTTAAAATTCAGCCCCAAAGAAAAGCGAAACGTGTGGACCTCAATTAGTAATTTAAAAGTAAACAGAACTCTGTGACCTCTAGGTACAGGGTCGAATTGAGGGACAAACGGTTATTTATTTTCCTGGTAATAAACGATAATTTAATATTTTTCAGGAGGTCCATGAAAGTAAGTTACTACAGATTGCTTAATTACAAATGAATTTGTCGGCCTTCAAGTCGAGAGAAAACTGGTTTCTTCTAGGTAAGTGCGCAAGATCGTAGATCGTTGCTTAACATCAGGCAAGCTGAAGTCAAGCGTGAGCCTATCCCATGTAATAAACGAAAAAAATACGTTTAAATTGAGAAGAGATGGAGTAAATAAAAAAACCAGACTAACACCATGTTTTTTTTCTATGACATGTTTGTTTATTTTTTTAAATATCTAAGTAAGTGTGTTTAACTACAATTAAGATTTATTCTTATGTTGTATCTCCTGCAATATATTAATTCTCACGGGGTCAGTATTGAGGAATTTCGTTCAAATGGCACAATATTTTTTGTTTGCTTACGTCTTAATCCACCTGAGTGCGTGGCTACTCAAAGAGCCACGTTGTTTATTCAGTGTAATGCAAATATGTCCAGCGACCGCCGCGCCACACTACGTGGAAATTCACTTGTTTGGTATAACAGCTTGTACTGAATTCCTGCAGAAGCGTAGTTTAGTTTATTTATTTAATACTTCATAGTTAGGTACATAGAGAATCGATCTCAGAAATTGGGAATATGGTCAGGAGGAACCAAGGGAGGAGCCACTTCACAATAAATGGCATAATAAATTAAGATGTTTTAAAAAATATTTTATTAACAAATGAAAAGCTTCATAAGGTTTTTTTTATCCCGGATTAACACGCGGATGACAGCACAGAACCCCACTAGTTGGATTTAAATAAAATATAAGTTGAACATAAACAATTTCACGAAGAACCAAAACATGCCAACATTTTGTACCCAGCTCAGGTTTTACGACCGCAAGTTTCACGTCACTAGCTTTACAGGGTAACTGTTATGTTGCTGAAAGAGAGGGATGAAAATCCTTGTGTTGCTGCTAATGGATTCAGATGTTTCAGAACCTATTCTCCATTTTCGTAACTTTCAAAAAGTCGGCTTATAAATGTCACTTACCATATACTGAAGATGCGAGAGAATGAGAAGGATGAAAATCCTTGTATACTACTGATACTACTCGATAGTTATGTCAAAATTCTCTCTTGACACTAAAGCGGGTCACAAATTTATATAAACAAGTTTCAAATGACCACTATCAGTGACGAAGAAGAAGAAGCGTAAAACAATTGTTCCATACATTTCGTCGGCAGCAAAGAACTTTTCGCATTAAACAGCTGGTTTTTAGTGATAATCCAAAAGTTGAACAACCAAAGTGATTGGTACTAAGCCCGCTTGAACACCGACTTAAACATATTTAGCCGTTTTTGACTTGGCGATATTATCGCTAAATGCGGCAAATCGGTAATACTTTATAAACTTTAATGTACTAAAAACACCCTTAAAAAATTATATGTTAGTTTCGAGTAAGCCTGTGTCCAACCAACGGCAGCATAACACAATTAGCCCGACCACAGCTGGCCACGGCGTGTCGTGACGAACCGGACCACATTGCAGGAGAGCCTCAATTTACACTTACTTCTACGATCTGAATCTCACTCACTTTGATATCTTACTTTTCTAGTTTTTAATAATTTAATAAATTTTGTGGAAACGTAAAAAAAGATACAAACACTGATAAATACCTATTTACATACATACATACTCATGCAAGCTAATTACATAAGCTGATAAGTACCTATTTACATACTTACTCGCATTTTCATTAGTATAATATAATAGTGATGGTGTAGAGGAATCACACTAAAAACGTAATAAAACTTCTATGAGTAACTAGTAGTAATACGCAAAATATAGCAAGAGCATACAGCATCCTCCAATATCCAGTTTATTTTCTTGACCGGAAACAGGCAAAATAAGCTGACGCAGCCTTTATGAACAACTATCACTTCGTTGCATTTCCACATTTACTTGTTTCATGAGTAAATGTAAAATAATTATATTGATTAGTTATCTTATCACTATAATTATTTTACATATCAAGCATCAATAAATGATAATAATGGAATCTATACTATAATATTATAAAGCTGAAGAGTTTGTTTGTTTGTTTGAACGCGCTAATCTCAGGAACTACTGGTCCGAATTGAAAAATTCTTTTTGTGTTTAATAGGCATTTATCGAGGAAGGCTTTAGGCTATATAACATCACGCTGCAACTAATAGGAGCGAGGAAACAATGGAAAATGTGGAAAAAACGGGGAAAATTATTCATCTTTGAGGGCTTCCGTTGCGTGTGCTGCGAAAACGATTCAAGTCGTTGGTAACAGCTATTATTTATAAAGCTGAAGAGGTTGTTTGCAAAAATAAATATGATGCCCAAAATAGCTATTCCACGCGGACGAAGTCACGAGCACAGCTAGTTATTAATAAATGTATTGTATTGTAAGGTAATATACAAATATTACCTTCTCTCTAATTCTCAAATTCTTCTGAATCGTGGACACAAGTACTCGTACTAAGCGAAGGGTCACGTCTCACAGCCGTCCAACTTTACGCCGCTCATAAATCTATCTGCTGACTAATGAAACTCACGAATTGCACGCAAAGAAGCTTGCTGGTGCCTTCCAATTATGGATTTAGAAGGACTGCCGCTTGATGTTTAGATTTCCGAATCTTTTATGCTTTACGAGAGTTATTATATTATTGTTTCGCCGCCAAATTCTCGTAAAATATTTTATGGGTCATCAACATACAAAAACATGTGATAGAAAAAAATATGAGTCTGTACTTTTTGTATCTAATGATGATGATCCCAACAAAATCATGTTATCATTATTATGACAAATACTTTGTCCTGCATGTTAGCGTTTCTAAAAAAGCACCCCATATTAAACTCCATATCAAACTTTTACCAATCACATAGTGTTGTGGAGAATCTTTCTGTTTTTGTAACCCGATATTGTTGGAAAAGGATAGAATTCGTCTATTGTTTAGATAGGATGGACTGATTTCACTTGTGCCGTTCCTAGACAAATTATTTCAATAAAATTGATATATTACTTAAACTTGTGGGTTTGTTTTTGTTACTAAAATAATATTATGTGACAAAACATATCAGGACTACTCAGAATACAAATATATATTTCAAGTCTTGGGTTAATTCAGTCAGCATACTAAAATTTTAAATACTAATATAATATGTATTTTAAAGTTTACATTCTAACCTACTAAAATAATCAAATTAAATACAGTTTCACGCCTTCCCATTCACATACACACACAGCAGTGTCATCACAAGTTTTGCAACATTATTTAATACCTACATAAAAACGTTGGTGTTAAATAAAAATAATTTACTAAACGAAAAACACCTGTCACAAAACTATCCATTAGGTTCTAAAATAAATAATCCGTTCATCTAGCCCCACAGGTACTAAGGAAACGCTTTATTAGTATTAAATAATGGATATACAGTGTAAACTCTTTATAACGAAACTCAAGGGACTGAGCATTTTTTGTCGTTATAGAGAGTTATCGTTATATGGAGTGAACAAAAAAACGCCATGTTAACAGTTTCAAAGTAGGTTAACGACTGATAATACGATAGGTTAGGTACCCAGTATGCTTGGTCGAAGAAAATCACTTCCGAGTAAACAATACGTCATACTGCACGTGTTCAAGGCAATTAAGGATAACAAAAGCTAGACCGATCTCGGATGTTTCTGAGCTTCAAAGTTTTTTGTTACCTGATTACATAACATGAACAATAATACCGATAATAAATATTTACTGTCCAAAAATATGAACACATTTCTTCGTAATTCTTCGTAATAGAGAATGGCGTATCGCTATAAAGAGTGTTTCGATATGTGGGTTTTAACGCAAACCAACCAAGTTGGGCTCACTTCAACGTTATAGGGAGTGTATCGTTATAAAGGATAACGTTATAAAGAGTTTACACTGTATTTACAATTTTCCTTTTTTTTTGTAAAAACACACATATTTAACACAGTATCAGCCAGCATTATAGATAGCGATTTCGCATACCACTCAATACACTAAGCTTCGTAATTAGCAAACAATTTGGTAAAATCTGAAGGTCGCTGTCGACAGTTAACCGCTCGTAAACCATTATTAAACCCTCGCTACGCTCGCCGTAAAATCACCCTTAACAACCCTTCGGATGCTGGCTAAATAACTGACAGAGAGTAACCTTCAAAAAAATAAATAAAATAAAATCCAAGCAGTATAAAATAGGTAGGTAGGTACCTAGTATGAGTTTTTATTTTTACCTACAAAATGTTTGCCTCAATATTATATCCACTACAAACTTTCAGAAAACAGATGCAAAGTTGCATTTTAAATGTCATTATTAACGAATCGTTTTTGTGTGCAACAAAATATAAATACCAGAGCATAGATGATATTCGGAAGCGCGCTTTTAGCGTCAAAATTGCGTGGAGAAAATATGGTTTAGGTATATCTTGTTATGTTTGATATTCGTTGTTCTTTTGACCCTATCATATATATTTTTGTATATTTTAGGGAACCTTTAACTCTGTAAGTATTCTACTCATAGTTTTAGTGGGAACTTAACAGCTCTCGTCGGGTAATGGCACTCAGATAGGTTGAGAATAGTTTAGTATGTACTTAGTCAAGGTACATACTTAAACTATAGTGGTCATACTAACTTATGGATAGTGAAATTCCTAAATTTGCTCTGAAAGCGACTATGTATTCAAGAAAGAGCGATTAATGTGCGTTTTCTTAATTATCTTGTTGGAGTTTTATAATGTTGGTGAAATATCTGATTCTATAAAACGTAACGAATAAACGAAGATGATAGAAATACTTAGTATTATTCCATTTTCTAAGACACAATTTTAGTAAACTCACCATACTCGTATTTAACTATATGTGCATATATGCGCCGTCTTTAATTTTTATTAGGTACATACGAGTATATTTTATTACCAATTCCCTACTAACAGTTTCCTATATAATAAAATAAATCTAGACTAGCTCATGTACCTTAAGATTAAACTATAGTTTATCTATTAAGCCACCGCTAAGTCCTGGTTTTACTGCACTACCATAATTCATTGCATCATTAAAAACCACTTTGCTCTCGCTCTGCTCTGTTTTATTTTACGTTATTTGTGTGTATTGTTTTATTTTCAGGGTATGCTCGGCTTTTCTTTTTATAAAAGATAAATTATTTAATGAAGGTTTAAGTAAATTAGGGTCGTTGCCAGGGCTTAGCACATATATTTTTATTTTTGTATTCAAAGTCTGTAAGTAAACTAGAGAATATATCCAAAATAATAGTATATGCATGAGAGAGATCCCTTGGTTTTGAAACGCGTCAAAAGATATAGGTATATATATATATTTTTAATTTTACCAAAACATTATCCAACACTCGTATTTTCTTCTTCTGTTAGTTATATTTCAGGTGCTTTCTGAAATTCATCATACAAAATGGCCGAGAATTCCAACTAATATCAAAATCAAAGTTCTCCTGAAACTAGGTAGGATTGCAATACAAGCGGCAGACAAATTAGCTAGCAAACATCTGTACAAACTTTGTAGTATGTCTGTACAGGGTTCTATGTGAAGAAATATTTATTTCTTAGAGGTTTAAATTTCATCGTAGCCGGAAACATCAACATCATTGGTCACTAGAGTTAATAATCGTGTTACACCCTAGGCTGCATCAAATGCTTAACATCAGGCAGGCTGTTGTCAAACTTAAACCTATCCCACGTAAATAAAACAACTAACAAATAATATTTGAACCGTAGCTTAAGTACTTTAAAACGCACAACGTCTCATCTCCGACATTAAAATTTATGAAAAGAACCGGTTCATTTAAAATAAAAATTACCCCTTCATGAAATTTAATTTACATAGAAACATCATTTTACCTGGAATTTCGAATAGCCGTAGAACTAGTAATACTCAAAATATTTATATCAGAAAAAGATATAACAAATACGTAAATATCGTAAAAATATACCGCCGCTATGGCGCTTGTGGGTAAAATAATTGTCGGCTAATAAGTATACCAACATTATGATGCCTTGGATAACGTCCGAGATAACGAAATATATTTGAAAAAATATTATATGTGTTACTTGCAACCCTGTAGAGCTAAGATTGATGTCTAAGCTTTGACCTAACTGGGTCGCTGCTCAGAGGTAATCAGAGCTTAGAAGTAATGACGTGAAATGTGAATGCGCTTCCGTGAATACGAATTTGTTTGACTTAAAGTGAAACTAAAGTCGAGTGACGTTTTTGTACCTGATGGAATAATCAAAAAATACTATTACCCTTTTGGAATAATGGTCAATAATGGTCGTTTCATTTTAGACTAACTTTAGACGTTTCAGTGTTAAAGTGACATTATCATTTTTTAAAAGAATGACATCGCAGATTTTTTTTAGATTACTAAATAAGTATGTATGTACGTATGTACAATTAAGTTAAATGTCACGTTATGAAGTATCCCAGATTTTGCCAAATTATTTACTGGTAGGTATAAAAAAAATTAAACGTGGGACATCCGTATTTTATTATCGTAGAAACCAAACTAAAATAATATCAATTTACCTACTCATTCATATTCTTGACTCCACTTTTTTGACCACAGACCACCAGAAGCGAGCGACATGGGAACACGAAAGAAAGGTGTATTTTCTTCAATTTCCCATAAACACGCAAATCCTCAAACACCCCTGACTTCCATACCTCCCATAAACATTCATACAAACACGACTCGTATCATCCCCGGCGTGTATCGCTGGCAAGCTGCGATTACTTACGTCACACGTCTACGATTATGTACAATAGACGTTTCACTTTGTTGGTAAAATTCCAATACATATATGTACGTCACAGTGTTCGTTTGTAAGGGGTTGACTGCCCAGTGCAAAAATAATAAATAAGTAATTAAATATTATATTCTGCGATATAGCACACAGTGCCATCTAGCCCCACACTAAGCAAGCGTTTGTGTCTGGGTACTTGTGTGTGGGTAGGTACTAGATAACGGATATAATACTTATATACTTTTATTATGTAAATATATATGTACATACATAAAATTATACATAGAAACGATCAAACTACCAATACAAGTAAAGAAAGTCTTATCGCATATAAAGACGCACACGTGTCGTACGTATGGCATTCATACAAGCAGAATTTCGTAATCATGTCCGGACACTCCGGAAACGCAAAGTCTCACTCCGTTCACGTAGGACTTATATTCCCAGTGAGTCGTATCCGCGCAACGCTAAATACAACTACACTACGGTCAGTTAGTTTTTTTTTTACATGTGATAAGCTCATGCTGGACTACTTACAACTCGACTGACGTTAACAGGCATATCAGGGGATTGTATGAATGCATAGATACATATAACAAGTAGTTAGAAGTGTCTGATGTAATGTCTATGTTGTACGATACGCCCAGACACGACACAGACAGATCGGATTAGCAAACTCTAGTCGTATTATGGTGCCTACTTAGGTAGGGTTGCTGCTTGGAATATGTTATTATGAGATATTCTATTCAAATGGTTTAATTATTTTAAACTTTGTTTTAAAACTGGTAGCAATTTGAAAAATAAAACTGATATCTTCCTTTCAATGCCGGTCACAATATTAAATATTCTATGGAGCTAAAATGTACATATATCATTTTACATTTTGAGAATAATTGAAGTAAGTAGATAAAAATGGGAAGTTAAATAATATATGAAATGGTGGGTAAGTGTGTGTATGGGTATCACATAGGGGAAGGAATGCCAAATACCTATATATGACATTCCTTCCACTATGTTACACCCCTATCTTAACAATTCCTTTGTACCAATTTAATGTTAAATTCTGTTCCGGCATAAAGATCCAGTACTTCCTGAACAAAGTACTACTTTATGTACCGGAAGTGAATTTAACTTAGTTAAGTTGAACTCCGGAAACTTTTAAGTTAATTAACTTGCATCTGAACCTGGACTTTGGATGAAAAACAAACGTGTTTTTGTTTTCAAGAGAGCTTTTTCATTAGTTACTGTCGCAAGGTAAGATAGTGTTTTACTAATGGAAGCTGCAGATTAAAAACATTTATTTTAAATAGTTAAGTTAATTAAAGTTATATATAATTAATGTTTACTAACCTGCATCACATTAGAATTTCTCTGATATCATAATACTAAAACCGTTAAAACAAAATAGCTGTAGTACCTACTCGAAATTAACATCCAGAACTTACTATTCCACATGTTATCCGACCCATGGGAGCGCCCAGATGATAAATACAAATATAGAGCGCCCAGATAATAAATACCAGTTTGACTTTTGCAGCGGTCACCCATCCAAGGCTAAATGCAGAGGCAGTTGTTTATAAAAACTAGATTTAAATCTACCTATCCTTAGAGAGATTGAGATTGCACAGAATAACATCTGTAATCCATTTAATCACAGATAAATATTCCAGGACATTGCATAGGTACAGATCCAAATACATTTTGAACTGCAACTGCACCGCTCATTTATTTTTGAGGATTGGAAAGAAAAAAATAGATCAAAACATAGTAGTGCTTATTAAGTGTCTTTAACCCTTAACCAGATAATCCAAGTATCATGTTCACCCCGCTCTTCTTCTTTCGTGATTTATCTCTTCAATCTATAATTTCTGTTTGTCATCATATTAAATTAGCTCGTTTATTATTACCGCCTAGTTTCCTCGCGAACCTTTTTAAGGTTTTTCGACAAATATTTTGCAAAAGAGTTTCAGGAATTCGTTTCAGGCTATATTGGGAAAAAGGCACTGTGTTTGTTTGTCATCGTGACCAAACGCAAAGCTGGGTGAAACAATTAGTTAAGTAAGCAAAAAGTTAAAGGGTAAGCTTTGAGGTGGCAGCTATATTGCTAGTTTTTGGAATTTACTAAGAAATGTTTTTTTTTAAGTTTATTATCCTATCGCATAAAATCCTTTCTCAATTTTTTTTTCCTAAACGACAAACCCTCACTATGGTTTATTTATAAACTTATATCTTGTTACTATACATATTCTGAACTTGGTATTGAAAGTAATTTAATGCAATTACATATACAACACCAAAATTATTCATCGGATGATTCACATTTCTTGAAGACCGACTTCTTTCGCCCATATCTAAGGTCCCGTTTGGAAATACGTGGTTGCCTAAATCTCAGAAACTACTCACCTAATTTTAATGAAACACCTTGACAGTCTTTAAAGTAATCTTTCTTAGCTTAGTTCTTTTCTTAGTTTTAGTAAGTCTTTCTTTCTTTAAATGATGCTGTGGAAGTTGATAGAGCCAGACTACGAGCTGTGTCGCAACCAGAGTCCGGTGCTTGGCTACATGCACTACCGTCTCCACACCTGGGCACTTTTCTTGACGACGACTCTCTGCGTGTGGCGGTGGCTCTCCGCCTGGGCTGCAAGGTGTGTGAACCCCACGTATGCACTTGTGGCACCATGGTGGGAGCTGATGGCCATCACGCATTGAGTTGCCGACGTTGCTCAGGGAGATTCTCGCGGCACCATGCTCTAAACGACATAGTTCGTAGAGCTCTCAATTCTGCAAATATCCCGTGTGTCCTCGAGCCTGTGGGGCTGAGCAGATCTGATGGCAAGAGACCGGACGGGCTGACTCTGGTGCCCTGGAAGAACGGCAAGTGCCTAATTTGGGACGCAACTTGTGTCTGCACTTTTGCCGCCAGTCACCTGAGTCGTACCATTCACTCACCGTCAGCTGCTGCCGAGGACGCCTGCAGAAGCAAAAAGCAGAAATATACTGCCTTGGAAACGCTCCATCATTTTGTTCCGGTTGCCGTAGAGACCATGGGCAGTTGGAGTGGTGACGCTAAAGATTTCGTCAGGGAGTTAGGCCGAAGAATTAACGAGAAGACGGGAGACACCCGCTCTGGATCATTTTTGGTGCAAAGGTTAGCCATCGCGATTCAACGTGGCAACGCGGCGAGCGTAATGGGAACCTTTGCGCCGGGAGCAATCCGGGGTGGGCTCTTTGATTAATTTTTGTTTGTTTTATTTTACTTCATATTTTAGTTATAGGTATTATATATTTTAATATTATGTTTAAGACTTGTAAATATATACTACTAGTCAGATACTTTATGTTTAATAAGTTGTGAATAAATTCTTTAAATTGTATATTACCTCTCTATCTCCCTCCGTATATCATATCTCCCTCATGACTGAGGGTCGTGACTCCTCCTCCGAATCAATTGTTTGTCTTGGGCAAATTCATCGTGGTGGGGTCCTTCTACGGATGATCTATTTGATACTACATTATGCTACATTAACAAATCAATCCAATTCGTCATCCTAGTACCCACGACACAAGCGTCTGCTTAGTGTGAGTCTAGATGGCGCTGGAATATTTATTTATTAATACATGGTACTACATAAAACAGAAGCAGTTACTATATAATATACAATATCATAGAACAGAAGCCACTTCTTGACCCTTCAAAAGAATTTCTTATCTCTCCACCACGACCATCGCATTACTTAAACCTAATTGGTTTTTATTGTCGTCTCTTTTCTCGAATAAAGATAAAAGAAAAAAGAAGTTCTCCTTTGAGAATTAATTGCGTTCGCCGTCGTCAACGACATTTAGCTTTATAGACAAGTAACTTTTAGTTGCAGAAAAGTATTTTTAGTAGTTTTTGCTAAGTGTCATTAAAAGTTAAGTCAAATTTGGTCAAATCATAAAAAATATATTATTCACACATACAACAAACTTCCAATTCTGTGCATAAAACAAATTAAGATTAAAACAGAAAATTTTGGTGTCAAATAGGTGTTTGAAATAAAACTACAGGCTGGTTCATATATGTCTAATACCTACACATTTACATTTCTTTAATTGTAGTTTACACTTATTCGTTCGCAGCAACTTAGAGATTAGGAAAATATTTTTATCATTTTTTTAATACCTACACAATCTTCAACCTTATAATAATTTACATCCAAACTGTGTGTTTCGCGAAGTCTGTTTGTGAAGTGCCTCTAAGCTGTAATGTCTATGGACGCCATCTTGCCCGTCGGTGAAGAAAACTGGTATTATGATTATGAAATCAGACTACTAATTTAGACGCGATATGATTTGTTAGTAGAATTTATAAAAGATGTCTCAAGCTAAAACTCAATTTATTGGTAACAGAATAGTAGTTTCATATCTTATGTTTATTTCCAATTTCACATTAGTTATATAATAAACAAATTAAACAATAAATAATATAATAATTTACGAATTATACCTACTTCGTATTTTTATGCTGGAATTAGTCAGTTAACATCTTTTTTTTAATGAAAATCGTTAATTATTTTAGTATTAAATGGCTGAGTCTTGTATAAAATAATTCCGTAAATAAATTGGTTTAAAAACAGCAGCAGCTTTGTTGTCAAATATCTGACTGTCTAACTTCAAAACAATAACTTGCTTTACAACTTCTAGAAATTGGCACTAAAATATTACACTTCCTCATACATTAATATTCGACAAAAGATGTTTTTTGTATGAAACATAAAAAAAAATATGCAAAATACCATAGCAAAAAGGTAGCTATGGTTATATTCAGCGATTTACCATAGCTATATTTTTGTTATATATATTTAGCAATAAGTATTTTAACATACACTCGTACATTACTATTAAGAAGTGATTATGTAATTTGACTTGCCCTGTACGGCGCGATGCCGTAAGGTTAATAAGCATTATGATTTATTGAAAAGTGGTTGCATTATGACATTAGCCATCTTCTATGAGATTTCTGATGTTATTCTAAAAGCCTTGTATATTCCAACCAACCAAAATACTAAATATGCAGATTTCTATCTAACTTAATTATATCGTATAAAGGTATCTCGCAGTCACCTTACTATTTAGCCCAAATTAACCCCATACAGGTCCTATATATAAAAACAAGCGTAGGCAGACTATTCAGCCTACAGATTATTTTAAGGCCGTATTTATGACCTAGTCATTGACTTCGTCTGACCTTTGATATGGCTATACAGTGCTATTGGTGAACAACGCGAAACGTTTTAAGTTTAGTTTTTCACATCAAAATCAACAAGTTTATTCTGCGACTTTAATAAATCTGTAATTACATTTCGGGCGCTTCCGTGGGTCGGATGACACGTTAAATTGTAGGTCCCGGCTGTTTGTCTAGTACGGCAGTCGTTAAGCCATGTCAGAGTCCCTTAAGGCGGTTTGAAAAACTCTCGACACCAGTGTTGGCCACTGTCATTCGATAAGAAGAAGAAGATGATGTGAATTTGTCTTCCATACGTTACGGACGTTTTTAACTTTACAAGCTTACGTTTACTACTGTAGTCTACGATATAAAACGCTTGCGTAGAATAAATCTACTTAATCGTTGATTTGTCAACCTGGTAATTTTTGTTATACCTTGTAATTTTCAGGAAACAAGGTATCTAATATAGAGAATATCCAAATAACTTGTACTATTTTCCAAAACCTCTCGGAGCGCTTGACCAAAATGATGGCCTTTTTCTGGCTCAACGTATCAGCATTGCCATCCAGCGTGGTAATGCGGCCAGTATACTGGGCACGCTGCCCTCTGGTAGTGGGCTGGAGCACTTAGACTATCTTTAGGCTTTTCTAAAGATTTTCTAAGTGCCCCTTTTTGTAGTAGTTAGAAGTAGTATGTTTAGTTTTTCTTCCCTTGTTTTTATATTTTATTATTGTAAATAAAGTAGTTCCAACTTGACTTATGTACTTTTCGTGCATAAGAATAGATTTTTCGCGAATTGTAAAATAAGATGTTTGATGAACTAAAGCCTTCTTTCAATTACTTATATGCAAAAAAGAACATATTATTGTTATTAGATTCTAGTAACTCTGTAGAAGTGAAATGGATTGGAATGAAATAAATGCAGCGCAATCTTATCAGCTATCGCCTTCAATCAATTTCGCAGATATTGAGCTCTGAAGTGTCTCATTCTAATATATGAGTACATTCGTAAAGAACACTAGTAAAAGGCATTAAAATAAAAAACTCCGTAAAAGTTATACTGAGTTTTTAAACAGAGGTAATAGGTAGGTTTATGTTTAATTTGTAAGGATATTATGTAACAAGATGAAATTCTGACTGTCTGTGTTTGTAAAGCACTGATATATAGATTGTAAATCATCTCCACTGAAGTAAAAATTGTACATAAATTCCTATATCAAGATCCCTAATTTTAGGTAGGGAACGCTAGGATTCTTTTAATTGTTCTATCCAATACACTTGTACTGAAACCTGCTGCAAAATTAATGGTGAATTACCATACATTTTGCAGTAGGTTTCAATATCGCATAATAAAAGAATTTAACATAATAAAGGAGTTTTTTGCAAATGCCACCTCTAACTTATTCCAATTTGATAATATGTATTAGAACCATTTTTATTTTATTTTATTTTCATTTTATTAGGACCAAAAAACACGTATAAAACTTAAGACTTATTTAAACATATTTATTCTATCGGTAAATAAACACATTATCAATTATACAAGTTAAGTTGTGGAACTCCCTGCCTGACTACCTATTCTCCTCACACTATAATCCAGCGATCTTCAAAGCGAAAGTGAATCGGTTCTTATCGGGTAAGCACGCTCCATCTTAGGCCATAGTCTTTGCTTACCATCAGGCAAACTATGGTAAAATGCAAAACCGGTTTAGTAAAAAAAAAAGTTATTCACAAAATAAATCATACATACCAAGTCCTAACAAGATAATCGTACGTAAAATCAGATCAAGCATTACTTTTATACGACAGAACCTAGAGCCTTTCCCAGCCTAGACGATAAAGTAACGTTTTATGACGAAAAACAGCTCTTTTATACCCCTAGGGGACAATAACATTACTCTTAAAGCCACACTACGGAATCTGAAGCAGGTCTTGATAGGTTGTTAACCTTATAAAGTTACATATAAACAGGATTAGGAATATATATTAATTTTAAATTAAATATTACATAAGATACAGTGAAACGGATCACGTAATACCTGCATGTGACCTTTTCTGGAGTGCAAAATTTAATTTCCATAGGGAAAGTATACCCAACAGTAATACCTATACTGTTATAACAATAGTATAGTCTATAACTACTAATATTATAAAGCTGAAGAGTTTGTTTGTTTGTTTGAACGTGCTAATCTCAGGAACTTCTGGTGATAATTGAAAAAATATTTTTGTTTGAAATAGACCATTTATCGAGGAAGGCTTTAGGTTATATAACATCACGCTGCAACTAATAGGAGCGAAGAAACAATGGAAAATCTGGAAAAAACGGGTACAATTATTCATCTTTGAGGGCTTCCGTTGCGTGCGCTGCGAAAACGGTCCAAGTCGTGGGTAACAGCTATAATTTATAAAGCTTAAGAGGTTGTTTGCAAAAATAAATACGATGCTCAAAATAACTATTCCACGGGGACGAAGTCGCAGGTATAGCTAGTACTTATATAATAATCTTCTTTCATGTTTTCATAAATCCACAAATAGGTTTCCAACAAAATGCCACAAACAAATTCAAATTACCGCTGTTGACTGTCATAACTCCAGGGCCATTCCATTACGATTTTACACGCCTGACCTTTAGGTACGAGATTATTTTCCAGTTTCTTTTTCCATCTTAGATAGGTACATATAAGGATAATAAAGTGAAGGAAATTAATTACAGTTTTTGCGGTATATTTGAAAAATAATACTCAAACATATCTTTTTGAATTTTGTTCTATAATGTTGTGAAGAGAGACATTTTGGGAGGGAAACATTTTTTTCGTTGTTTGAATTGATGATCAAAATAATTAGTCGGATGGAACACTTAGACTATCTTTAGGCTTTTCTAAAGATTTTCCAAGTGCCCCCTTTTTTGTTGTAGTTAGAAGTAGTATGTTTAGTATGTCTTCCCTTGTTTTTATATATTACTTTTGTGAATAAAGAAAGCTTCATATAAAAAAAAATTGTTGATAAAAATGTTTTTCAAATTTGTCTTACACGCAATGAACTTATTGTCAGTTGTAGTACCACGCTCAAAAATATCTTCGACGTTAATATGAGTGCCATATGTGGTCCTTCTAATCTAACGTATATTGGTAGTCAAATCTCTGAGAGACGTCATTTAAAAAATGTCCTAAAAAGTAGTCTGCTTATCGAATGAGAGTGGCGAACTCTAGTGTCGAGAGTTTATCAAGCCGCCCCTAAGGGTCCTAAGCCATTAATGACTTCCGTACTAAAAAGTAGTAAAAAAATCCTATCAGTTATTTTACAACAAACTACACTACTGCTAGGGTTTTATTAAGCCCCACTAAGCCACTCTATTAAAAATTAAAATTCAAGGTGGGCTAACAAGCCCTAAGCATCTTATCCACACCATGGCTACACGCAACCATGGCCTGTGTAGAGTTATGGCGACCAAACATGGCCGACACGTCATGTTCCTCTAATTGTTTACTTGCATGAAACGGACTTTAAAATAGATTTTGTTAAGGTTCGGGCTATGTTGTATTTATTTGACGTTTATGATCATCTGTAGTACATCTTTAATACTCCTACCCCTACTTTTTCATGTTTGTCTCTATACGCGCCAAAACAAAAATAATAGTTTTGTTTGTCTAGTTTTAACTTCTGAAAATTCTTCTTCTCAACTTGCAGCTATAACAGTTTAACAGGATTTGATCTGCCTGCTATCGTCTTTTATGTCTCAAATTTGTTTAATATTATGTCGTTAATATACCAAAAGTTACTAAACCAAATCGATAGGAAATTTAGAGCTGTGGGCGCGTTTCGTCAGTCACAGTTGCTTCACACTAAATCATTAGCATATTTAACGGCTACCACGAGGTCAGAAGGATTCGAAAGATCTTATAATATGACAAAGTTTTTTGGCAAATAAATAATTTTGTATTTGTATTTGCCAAAAAGACTGCGTAAAAACTTGTTTTAAAGAATTGTGATTGTCACTTAATGAAGCTTAAGGAGTGACCCCTTAAGCACATTTGAATTTAATTGACCGGTTCGAAGTCTTAGGCAAAGTTGCATGTAGTTTGTGGTCACTGGTCACGGCCGCTTGGACATTAGCCTAGACCTAGAGGTGTTATATACGCAAATTTATATGAAAAGGGATGAAATACTAAGATTGTCGATTGGTGGAGCGAGGACGTAAGGAAGGTAGCGGGGAATAGGTGGAGATGAGAAGCACAACATAGGAATGATTAACGTTCCTAGGAGAGGCTTATATATAGAAATAAACAACTGTAGCACAAAATAATAAGTACAAGAAAGGCTGATGTCGTGACGTATCAATTGTTTGATATTATCAATTTATTATTATTACATACATATGTAATTCCGCTCGTAAATATGCCTAGACCACCTTTTTTGCACGAATAACTCAACCAAAGCAATATTCCCAAAATTGTTCATTCGCTACAAAACATACAAAAAAGAAAACCTTTATAGTAAAACAGACACTTACCAACAAACCAAGCCACTAAACCTACAGATGCTATCTCACTGTATAAGCGACGACATCTTTGTATCCTATTTCACTCGCTAAAGGTGAAACACACTAAAGTTTCATACTGACAAAAAACAATGCACAATTTGTACATGTACGAGTACAATTTCATCATCATCATCGGGTGCCATCGTCATAGAAGTTTGGAGGTCAATTGGCAAAATTTTCTGCGATCCCATGTTGCTTCTTTTAGATGTGGATAGCTCGGATGTACAATTTACCAATTGTTTATCCTGTGATATTCATGTTTTTTTGTTGTTGAAGATCCGATTCTCAGAATTCAGAAACATCCGATTATAGATCGAATCTCAAACATATTAGCCGCATTTTACAACTTTAATAAAAATTCGAAAATAACCTAATTTATGATTTTGTTACTAATCTACAAATACATTTCGATACCCCGAATCAGCCACTTAACGTTAGATCGAAATCTAAAAGGTTAAAATGTTTCTTCAGTTTTCTAACAGCTAGGGCATACCGTTTACAAAGTTGCTGACGAAAACTGTATTCTTATTCAATGACTGATTGCAACAAAAGCTACCAGTATCCAACTATAACAGAATTTCTGATTAACATGAGATATATTAATCAGAAATTCTGTGCCAACTACACGGTACCGCCGTCGTACCATGGGCACTTATGACTCTTCAATGCGTTGTTACCTTAACTCCCCGAGAACATTACGGGTCCCTCGACGCACGCTCCTATTTCCACCTATTTCCCTCACTTACATCAGTTTATCCATTAAATTCAGGGAAAGAACCCAATCTGGGTCCACTTGTACATTCCCTATACGTTAGGAAGGGCCCCTGTATACAGAGTTACTGGTGACGGTTAACTATTACTGTTTTTATTCACCTATGCCGACCGAAACCGAGTCGAGCAAACCGGTTTCTTCTAGGCAAGCGCGCTATCGTAGTCGTAGATTATAACGTTGCTTAATATCAGGCAAGTTGTAGTCAAGCGTGAGCCTATCTCATGTAAAAAAATAACGTAAATAAATAAATTATTAAGTTGTTGTACTGCACACAGCCGCGGTCCTAGAACGTAGGTACGTTCTGAAGATGGGTGTCATTACACCCGAAACGTACGCGATATTAGACGTAAGTAAAAACCGTAATAGTTAACCGTCATAGTAATGTATCAGGATAATTTGAAGAATAAAAGAGTTACTGGTATTCTAACTGTGAAACTTTTAATAAACGGTTTCACAAATGAATACTACTTTTTTTAATTTTACTGGAAAAATCATTAATAATAATATTCATGTAAACATTAGTCGACCTTGACCAGCAATAAATGTATGGAGAAGCGATTTTTTAATTTACATGGCATTGGAATTTCTTCTACTCTTCTGACACAAGATATATAGGTATACTTGGATACTTAGTACCCTGACACCAGAGTTGGCCACTCATATACAAACTAACTTATTTACTTAAATGTAGTAGGAGTCTTCCATAAAATTGTTCATAAGGTATCAGTAACCCTGTATATGCCGGTTTTATTAGTCCCGTTCTACCGATTTACGATTTTTACCGATAATTTACGATTGCTACCGGAATTTTACGATAAGGAACGGGCGAAATTAAATTTTAATTCAACTTGAATCTGGTTGAATATTGAGTACTTATAATTAAAGATTTATGACACATTCTACATATTATGCTTATACCAAGAACAAAAATATGTATGTTAATTCCATCTTAGAAACATTTTAATTGAATACATAATTATATAAAGTTCATAAAACATCTATACTAATATTATAAAGCTGAAGAGTTTGTTTGTTTGTTTGTTTGAACGCGCTAATCTCAGAAACTACTGGTGCGAATTGACCATTTATCGAGGAAGGCTCTAGTATATAACATCACGCTGCAACTAATAAAAGCGAAGAATCGATGGAAACTGTGAAAAAAACGGGGAAAATAATTCATCTTTGAGGGCTTTCGTTGCGTGTGCTGCGAAAACGGTTCAAGATATCAAAAAAATATGAATAAAAGAATTATTCCTATTAAAATGATCTTATAAATTTTTTACAACTGTATATGTCTATTTTTTAAGATTAACTCACTAGAACCGTTATTATGGTAATAACTATTCCATGCGGACGAAGTCGCTGGCACAGCTAGTTAGAATTATAAAATTGACCAAGATTCATATACTCATATTCTATTTAATTACTGATTTTAATCTTCCAACTGGCTAAAATTGATCCGGCTCATATACAGCCTTATTAATTTTAATATACCTTCAAATAAACATAACCCTGCCCCCATATCTAGTTCGCAATATCCATCGAAAACCGATTTTATTTTCCCTCATAAAAATATGTCCAAAGAAACGAATGTAATCATAAAATGGCGTAAACTCAAAGCCACTTGGACAACTTAACTTCAGATCCTGAATTATAAAACGGTCTTAAAAATATTGGCAAAGTTTGAGAATTAATTTGTAATATAAAATGTCACGGTAAAGCCAACCTAAATGATGGTAATTTTGAAGAAAAGTGTAATTTCGTTTTGAACGAGAATAAGTTACGCAATTGGATATTTAGGTACCTACCTAACCTGTGGTATTAAAAATAAAATAAACTATTTGAGGGTCCCATGCTAAATATTATGAAATCATTTTTATTAGCGTCCAATTATGCTAATTTAGCTAACAATATTGATGTAAGTACTTAATTATGTTTGACAGACGAGATTTCTTGATGAAGACATTAAAAAAGTTACAAATTTATATTCAGATCAAATAGAGGTTCGCTAATTTACCTAACAACGAACAGTCAATCTACTTAAAACTTTTTTATTTTTCATTACAAAAACAAACAGAAAACTCCGAAATGAAAGAAAAATATAAAAGAAGTAAAGTTGTCGAAGTTGGCAGACTATCGCTAGACGAAGGGCTTAGGCCTTATTTATTTGTAGACGTGACCTGAATCTAGATTGAACCTAGCTTCTTTGTCTATAGATTACTGGAGTTTCTTTGGGAAACAGAAATATGTGTTGAGTCATGTGTCTATTACTAACCAGCATGTTGTTGTATTGTTTGTCCTTTTTTCTTTAGTAAGGAAAATAATCGCAAAGCAGCACCAAAACTATGTAAAACTTGTAATTTTAGTTCTAACTAGTGAACGCCCGCATTATTTTGAGATATTTTTTTTTTTACAAGAAATGGGTTTGCACTTGACCGTAATTCGCCTGATGGTAAGCAATCATTACGGTCTAGGATGGAACGTCTAATTATAAATAGTAATAAATCGCTTCTAAGACCTCATACATACCAAGCGTTTAAATAAACAGATATACAGTCAAATTCTAAAAACTGCTGAAACGTGTTCCGTTATGGATCTAAAGTATATCCAAACATTTTTTTTTTCTAATATCTTAGGTAATATACGCATTAGCTTGCATAGTATATAATATTCATGCATTTATTACTCATAGACATACAACGTACAGTATTGCCGTAACTATAATTAATGTGACTAAACGGACATACATAGTTTTTATTTTTAAACTTTACTTTCAGACATTTTACCACTTGACATGAAGCAATACGCAGAAGCTAACACTGTGGACCAAACTGGAGCATGTCTGTACAGCATTGAAACTTAATTTGTATGGGGTCCTCTCTGGACAATAAAGGCACAAGACCGACCAATGGCACCTAGGTGAGGAGGCCTATACCCAGCAGTGTCTGAAGAGGATAAAGTAAAGTAAAATTTTATTGTATAACAAGAACAATGTACACATATATCAAATGATGATGGGAACTATACACTAAGTTGCAAAACAAACCATAACCATGCCAAGTCTTGAATAACTAATGCCCTCCGAACGTAAACATTGCCATTTGCGGGCATTATTTCCGTTTCCTTTCCCGAAATTGAATAACACGGCCCATTATTCACGAATACAAGTCCATTATGAGATTTACTCTACGTTTGTGAGCGCTGGCAACCAGAGATTTGAAACTATCGACTAGCAGAATCATCATACCATAATGTAAGAGCATATAATTCAAGTAATATTCAGTCCACATAAACTATACCTGTATTATTAAATATCTAATTATGCAAAGTTTCTGTAACTATCAATTACTTCGGTTTGTAAATAAAAACATTTTGTTGTTTTTTTTTATTCATTTTATAGAAGATTTTATAAGAGCAAAATTTGTTTGTTTTGTCGGGCTTGCTAATGGCTATTTTTATCAAACACAACAGTCGCCACAACATTAGAAAACCATTTTAATTTTGGAATGTAAAATAAGTTTCTATGATAAGTAAATCAATGTGAAACAATAAACCCAAAATGTTGAATTATATTTAAATGTAAATAATAAAAATTGAAATGTTTGTTACAAGTAGAAATGTGTTCAAGATAAATGTGAGCATCGGTGAGGTATAATATCTATTTACCATTATTTTCGTATCTACTTTTGTTTCAATACTTATGCTATCGTGGTTCCATTGCAGGTACCAGGTACTTATTTTTATTGAATTTGACATAATAATCGTAATGGAGGAATGGTATAGAAACAATTTTATTGTTTCCCATGCCGTTTGAGTGTAACGGTCGTAAAAAAAGATTTTGAAACCACACAAAGGAGTCTTTATATTCTATTGATCATATTATTTTCATATTACATAATAAGACTGACATTTCAAGGAAAATGAAAGAATTGTTTTTCACGTATATTATATTTGCTAATACATTTTTAATCTATTAATTATACCTAGGTATATTTGTGTATAAAATTCATGGTTTCCTCAGAATATTCAAGGGAGTATTAAAGGCAAGTACCAGTATCGTAAACAAGAATATATAAGTAAAAATCTACGTACTGGCTCTTCTATTACCCAGTTATAAAATAGTAAAATAAAAGTAAAAATGAAACGATAGTGGATTAATTATTCTAAAGTGCTTTTTAGTAGTTTTATTTTTGCTGAATAGTTTTATTTTTGAAATAATTTTACTTTTTATTCTACTGCGGTACTGGGAAACAATTAGAATCTAGGAAAAGGTTAATTTTGATTAAATTTATAAGAAGTGGTTCATCACGAACTTGAATTAAGAATTAAATTTAAGTTAAGGATAAGTCACAACACAGTAATGAGGAAATACAACTCATGGAGGTGGAATGTTTATAATTATTTAATTATTATATTAGCCTACAATGTGAATCCGAGATTACGTGCGAGTAGCTAACGATTTAGCAGGTGGGGGTTCCACCAATCATCGACTTACAATCGCTTTAATCATCAGTGCATGTTAAACAATATTTTGTATGTAAGCGGATAATATTTCAGATAAAGTTGTTTTCATAAATAGGTACATTGGAGGTACATAGGTAATAGGTACATGAGGATTAGAGATTAGGTATATATATATGTACGTACGTTGCTTAGTGTGGGGCTAGACGGCACTGTGTGCAATTTCCCGGAATATTTATTTATTTTATTTTATACTTACTTTAGTAGAGTAAAGATATGATTTAATACGATTAAGATTTTAATTATTATGTTATTAGCGTTGACCGATATTTCACTATATGCGAAACCTGTACAAGCAACAATGTGGTTTGAAGTGGAACATATCCGCTGGCATGAAACTAATAGGGTTTTTTTCGACCGAAATAATACTCACGGACTGACATGGAACTTGTACAGAATCAGGTTACCTAGGAAGTAGTACTCACATCCTAGATCTTACTGTGCTAAATAACAAAAACAAGGGAATAAATCTACACCGGCTCGAATACATCGAGTCCAAGACAATCAACTATCATTCACAAGGATGCGCACAAACGACTGTACGGTTAGGAGCAACATTAAAACATACAATATATTTTCATACGTTGCAATGGATTGAAACCATAAAGTATGTAATGTGTACTCATAAAATTATTATTCTTTATTCAAAGTTGCCGTTGTATGTATATACATATATTAAGTGAGATATTTGGGTGAACAGGACATCTCCATAATAGTATAATATTTTTGTAATTGGTATATACTATGGGATTGACATGTAATAACAAAAGTCCCTTAAAAATGAGAATAAAAAAAAATGTATACATCATCATTTAAGTAATTTAGTTGATATTTTTTGTTATGTATTTCAGGTAGTTTTTCTTAAATAAAAATTCATCTTGTTATTGTCTTGTTATCGTTTTGATTGATTTGACGTCAAAACGCTCCATTTCCAAGAGCTTCGGACTAAGCAGCCGATGGCGCCACATGTGTTGTTAGAATACGTCTAACATACACTCGTATCGGTGTCATTATACTACTTGGTTAATAAAATTAAAAATTAAAAAAATATTCCGAGACAATGCACACAGCGCCATCTAGCCCCACGCTAAGCAAACGCTTGTATCGATATAACCCATAGAAACAAACAGACAATAATTAAATTCCATTGTTCACGACTATGTTGTTTTTATTGTTACGTTCTATTTTGCTGTCGGTACCGTGTCCCAGTACCATTACTACGCGGTGCCTAATTCAAGCCACGTCGACTCACTCCACATCTTCTTGTCGTATCATGTTCTTTTTCTCTTGTCTAGAATGTGTTGAGTTTTGTGGTATGGTGTGGTGTAATGTACATCATCATCATCATCGGGTGCCATCTTCATTATTGAAGTTCAAAGGTCAGTTAACAAAACAGCCAATGTAAATACAAGTTACTAACTGTATCTTTTCGCGGCTTAAAACGAATTTTACCATGGCATGATGGTAATAACTTGCAGAACAAAATCAAATACACGCACATACAAAACGATTATGTGTTTACAATACCCTTGTACATTACATACCACATCTAAAAGAAGCAGCATGCTGATTCTTTCTCGCAGTAGCGGATATGTTGCGAATTCCATTTTCCATCAAGCAAATCAAATGGTAAAGTCAGGACACAATAAACCTTAAAATAACCTCAAAAATGTTAACCTCGACTCCACTTTTCCTTATCAAATATTTTGTATTTTTCACATCACCTTTTTCCCAAAAATAAAATACATTTTCGTTATTTCCATTTCTTTTCCGAGGCAAGAGTGCTTCAAGATTTGACCAATAAAGTAAATGATGGAATGGAAGTGTGCAGATTTAGAAAGTAGAGGAATGGTAAAGTACTGAGAAACTAGTATTGCCAAGTATGTGTAATGTGCATGTTGCAATATAGTGTGGATGTAACTAATAAAATTATTTTTTGTTTTTTATGTCAGGCTGTCCCGGTTGTTAAGCAGTCATCGTATTTGTTCAAAACTACAAAAAGATGCAAACATGCAAAATCTTAACCTTAGGTGTAGGCGCTTTCATTGTTCAATTACAGGATTGTTATGTTAGATCTCAGCTATTTTTTGGTATCTCTACACATGGCTCATACTCTTTGCTCATACATTTATCAGCACTTCTGTTATTCTATCCAAATTTTTAATCTCTGTAATGAAATGCAAAAAAGATAAGAAATTATTCATAACCAATCGGATCATCTTTCTATCTCTGAATCTAAAGTTACAAAGTTGTAAGATTTTTAGTACTTAAGATACTTTATTATTTTTTGTAATAAAACTTTTACCTCTGTCTGGTATAAAAAGCTATGAAGAGTTTTAAGTCTCATAAGAAGTTTCCAGCGAAGTAGTTATTTTTTCGTATTCAGTTATGAAAAGTTATAATAGAACTATTTAGCAGCTACTCAGACATTTTGAAAAACTTGTAGTTGTAAATATTCTTAGAAACTATTAAATGTTAGTACTTTTACACACATACATCTAGACATGTCAGTAAGGTTTGAACTTTATTACAATTGATCAACATTATCGTCATCAGCAACATGTTATGCCCACTGCAGAGCATAAGAATTATATTTCATACGCCAATAATCACTGTTTTGTGTTTCTCTTCTGCGTTATCTAGTAGAAGTTACATATTAATACAAGCGTAAGCTTATTATGGGTCTAGATGGCGCTGTGTGATATGTCCTGAAATATTTATTTATTATTTATTTATTTATGTGTTGCCTTTAAACTTTTTGAGATCATTTAGCTACCGTTGCACATAATATGATGTAAAAGTTAAATTATTCCATCGCGTAAAAGAAACAATAAAAATGCTCTGAGAAACAACGTAAATCGGAACCCAGCCCCCTAAATTGAGAAGACGTCTAAAACACAAGCTAATATCAATTTAATGCGGAAACTAGACCAACGGTATGTCTGTCAGTGCGTACTAAATTACGACATTTAAATAAATAACATTATCCGGCCAGAGTGGCGGCTGATTGATGACACTTGTGGATTGGAGCACGGTGGCTGGCCTATATTTTATATAGGTATAATACTATATTAATTTATTTTTTTATAAGCATGATAGGTAAGGAGGTTGATAACTCTTAACTTAACTTGGTGCACTCTTGGTGCAACTTAACGAAGCTAATGCGGTGACTCGTACGAAGCACCTTGCTTCGACCTTCATAGTAAGGACAGCGAGACCTTGGAACTCCCTACCTGAAGCCCTGTTTCCAGAAAATTATAACCAAGGGGTCTTCAAATCAAGAGTAAACAGGTTTCCTCTGGGCAAGCGTACTACATCTTAGACTAAGTGGTGCTTAACATCAGGCAGGCTGTAGTCAAACGTTAGCCAATTTCGTGATAAAAAAAATGTTAATGGTCAAAATGGACGACCTTGCCGAAATCCAATTTCTATTATAAACTTGCTTCATTACATATAGGTATATTATTTCTCATTTTTGTTCCTTTTTCCAATTGAAGATCATAATTGGTGGTTGTGTGTGATTTCTCCGTAGAATTCATTCTTCGGGGAAGATCGTGGTGGGCGCCCATACCCTTTCACGAAAACCCTTTAGGATTCTTAATTTACTAAGTAGTCCGGCTACCATTAGAATTAGAAAGGACTTGAAGCTAATTATATTATTCAGTGTTTAAGCTAAGAACTTCTATTCTCTGTGGCTAAGAGCACAAGTGGCTATTACCTTATTATCAACTATTGTGCCCACGACACAAGCGTTTGCTTAGTTTAGGGCTAGATGGCGCTGTGTGCTATGTCCCGGCATATTTTATTTATTTATTGTTTTCAAAGTACCCAAGTCCGGCTGAATACAGTGCCACAATACTTTAAATTTAATAAATGAAATTAACATTGGTCTTAAGCGAAACAAAAGCATTTAGTTTGTTGAATATATAAGTTTCTTCGGAAACCCTCATAAAAATGAATTTCATAACATATTAGCGTATTTCCTCGAGTCTTAGGTGGTCTTAGCACTTCCATAAAAGCAATTCTTAATATGAAACATTTGCCAATATGTTAGATGATAATAATAATGAAGGCAGCTTTGCTGACACCCTAAGCCACTCACACCAATGTTGCCCTTCCGGCGCCTTCTTAGGTTGCCTTTTGTGGAGGGCCCATTTAGTGAGTGGCAAGTCATCACCCGCTGCACCGTTTATGAATGAGGCGTATTTTAGCGGGTGCCGGACCTCATGCAATAGACAAGTTACATTAGAACAATTAACAGCGCAACAAAATAGCCTAAACGTGTACCATGTCTGCAATAGAAATACATTTATACACATACATCCATTTTTCTGTACATGTTACTTATTTTTAAGTACCTATTCAATTGCCTCTCAGTGTTGGCTACGGCCCCACGAGCGTAAAGCTCGAGAGGATGTAAACCGAAATAAATGAAGGCAGCTTTGCTGTATTATATTGTTAAAATAAATCAGAACTAGTGGCGCCTTGATAATCCTATTTCTAAATCTAAATTTAATCTAAAGTCTGTCTTCATACAGCGTTTGCTTAGTGTGGGGCTAGATGGCGCTGTGTGCAATGTCCCGGAGTATTTATTTATATATACAAATTTTCATCCAAATTTGTTTTGCTTTTTATTATGTCAGTTTATCAATATCCAAATAAATAATAAGGTGATATATAAATAAATATTATCCCATTCATAAAAAAACATCAAATTACCCAGTAAAAGATTCACACCGAATTTGGTTTTTGTGTTTATACTCTGTCCACTGAATTTGTGTTAATTTTCTTTGACTACAAAAGGACCTCGAGAAACAAAGCGGAATGGGTAACTACCCCTTTGTACATTAACATACTTTTCAGAAACGGGTAAGTCCTGTTATTGTTTGAGTATTTTTACGGGGTAACTGTTTATAATTTCTATAATCATCAATTAATTAATTTAATTAATTAATGATTAATTAACTACCAATTCGTTAGTTAAATTAATTAACGAATTAAAGATTATGAGAAGAAGAAGAAAAAAGAAAAATTGTGTTAGTCATCTAAAGACGCATCAGCAACCTTCCTGTAGGAAATACGTTCACCATATTATCCGAAATCGACTTGGAAAGCATCATCATCATCATCAAGCATCAATTCAAAGGGCACAAAAGAATATTACATCCCCTACATAGACATTTGCAACGGTATTGAGGTATTGCAGCGCTATGCCGATTTATCTTTTTTTGTATTTTTTTTTTAATATGCTTGTACTTATATGATTAGAAACAAAATAAAGAATAAAAAATATTCAGCTAAACATAAACATGTTGTTTTTCTTCATTCATTTGAAAATGTATTATTATTAACTCCATTTAATTGAATTTTCTTTTCATTATGTTACTTTATCTACACTAATGTTGTAACATTCTACTTATGTTTCCAATACTTGACTTATAATTACTACTGTTATAGCGCAGACAACAAAACATTCAATTTAAGCAATTTTACATGATGGTATAATATCCACATCGATATCGAAATAGCTCATTATAACATCGATAAAACGCGACCAACCTGATTGCAGGGCCAAAATCAGGTTGGTCGCGTTTTAATCAATAAAACGCGACCAACCTGATTGGCGCGCAGCTGCGCTCTTATTGGTTAGATTTTAATGGCGGCAAAATCACTGTGACAATACACGTACGCGTGAATTTAATTTAATAAATTAAAAGTTAAAATGTTACAACATTAGTGAAGATAAAGTAGTGTATGCAACTGCATATAACACGGGTATTAAAACACTCGTTACTATTATGAAACTCGCTGCGCTCGTTTTATAAACTCACACTCGTGTTTTAATACCCTTCATTATATGACAGTTGCATAAACTACTATTATATTGTTAGCAGTGATGGATCTATCAGACAGTACGTAGTAATCAAATATAAGACAACACATTTACAATTTATCTATAAGTACAGAACTATGTAATTCATCAGCTAAGAGGGCTATTACAAAATACTGGACACTGAAGGCAGTTACTCTCACACAAAATACTTACCAAGCGAAACCAAATCTATCACGAAACTAAGCAAGTTATTTGATCAGCTAACCATCTACCGCAATGTTTGCTCGCTGCTAAGTGAACTGTATATTTGTTTGGCAAATTGATGTCAATGTAATTTGAATTAATGAGCTCCTGTGAGAGTAATGGAGTTTGTAGCCTTGAGGTAAATTAATTAGACATGTATATTTCTTGTTAACCGACATCACAGAATGAAGCCAGTTCTTGTTGTCAATTCGACACAACGTAGAAACAATCATAAATGAAAAAAAAACTTAATTAAAACTCAATGCATCGAGTACTTATTATCTTTAGGCTTTTCTAAAGATTTTTAAGTGCCCCATTTTATGCTGTAATTAGAAGTAAGTAATATGTTTAGTTTTTCTTCCCTTGTTTTTATTTAATATTTTATTATTGTAAATACATCGTGGTGGCAGTCTAGATCCTTCCACGGGATAGAAAGATAAACACTTTTAATGAAAAAAAAAACACTAAAAGAGAAACAACACTTAAACTTGTGTCCTAACAGGTGATCTTATAGCTAAAAGCAATATTTTTCAGGTAACCAATCTAGCACGGATCAGGCACAAGTATCATGAAATGGTAGACGAAAATGTTTTAAATATGCATTATTATAACATTTTGAGTTTGTATATAAAGTGTTTTAAATATGCATTTTCATATTATGTGTTTCTAAAAACTGTAGTTATTGTTCAGTATTTTCTAGAACTTTCTACAGGTAAAAACATACATGACTCACTGTTTTCAGGTCCTCATTCTAATATCCTCATCCAACATCCCAGCAAACTCATAAATCAAAAAGTTTGTACATTTCAACAGAAAATTGCGTATATTTATCTACAATACAGTACTTTCCACGTGCGTACAGGGTTGTTTGTAAAATGTGTATGAGAATCACAAACACATTTACTAAACTTATTATAAATATGTAGTACCTACTCCATAAAATTAAATGGATTTCAATATATATACTTCATAATATACTGTGTATTTAAAAAACTATAAAACCAATTAAATTAGTTTTTTAGTGTTACACCTAAATCAAAGGATATCATATTAATCTGATAAAAATATCAATATTAGTAATTCTTAGTTTCAAAGAAATTCGTGGACAAAATACATACAAATCTATACTAATATTATAAGCTGAAGAGTTTGTTTGTATGTTAGTTTGAACGCGCTAATCTCAGAAACTACTGGTGCGAATTGAAAAAATATTTTTGTGTTGAATAGACCGCTTACCGAGGAAGGTTTTAAGCTATATAACATCACGCTGCAACTAATAGGAGCGAAGAGCAAAAGTTCCAAAAGACATCCAAAAAGTAATAACATCTCTAAAAAACACCAACAGCACTGGGTATGATGGTATTTGCACGAGTGTTGTCAAAATTTTATCATCGTCCATTGCTCATGTCTTGAGTCATGTCATCAACCTGTGCATTCTAAATGGCGTTTTTCCTGATAAGTTAAAGATCACTATTATTAAGCCTCTTTTTAAGAAAAATGACAAACGAGATGCAAACTGCTACCGTCCTTATAGCACTTATTCCAATTTTGTCGAAAGTTGTCGAAAAGGTTATTTATCATAGAATGTATGATTTTTTCGAAAAATTTAATATTTTCGCTCCTGAGCAGTTAGGGTTAGGCGTAAAGAAAAAACCATTAATATGGTGGTACATAGATTTTTACAAACTGTGATAAAGCAAGTTGACAATGGGAAACCGGTTTGTGGTCTATTTATGGATCTCACAAGGGCTTTTGATTTCGTAGACCACAGTGTGCTGTTAAAAAAACTAGATACCTACGGAGTTAGAGGCAACGTAAACAATCTAATAAAATCTTATTTAAGTGACCTTAAGCAGTGCACCCAGATAAATAACATATGTCCAAAACTAAAAACAGAAGTTGTTTACTTATCTGAATGCAGACATGTCAAATTTGGAGTTTGGGGAACTCCAAATTTGACATTTGAGGAAGCGTCCTCGGTCCGCTTCTTTTTATCATCTACATAAATGACCTACCTAAGATTACAACACACCCCACTGTCCTTTTCACTGACGACAGTACCGTTCTATTCAATGGAGATAGTTTTTGAATTTCGAAAATGAAATAAATTTGACATTAAGAAATATTGTGACTTGGCTGAAATTTAATAATTTAAAAATAAATTTGAGTAAGACTAAAATTATGACATTCCGTAATAGAGCAAATAGGTTAGGCAATTTAGATATTACTTTCTCTGGACAAAAAATTTACATTATTGACTCTACTAAATTTTAGGTTTAACTCTTGACAACGCCTTAAACTGGAAAGAGCATGTAAAACAGTTACAATCAAAACTGAGTCAACAATCTTATGCACTTTACATGCTTGCTAAAACTGTTAGCCGGCCTACAGCTGTTTTAATAGCATATAATGGCCACATCTCATCATTGCTCCGCGGTGTCATATTCTGGGGTCACAGCACGGAGTGGGAACCAATTTTCAGAGCACAGAAGAAGTGTGTTCGTGCAATTTGTGGTCTGGGGCAAAGAGATTACTGCCAACCATATTTCAAAGGTTTAAAAATTTTAACACTACCATGTATTTATATATATGAGTGTGTAATATTTGTACGCAATAATCTTCATGTGTTTTGTAATATAAACAGTAAACGATGTAATTACAAACTTATGTCACAATGTAATACCACATTTATGAGTAAAAGTGTTTTGTCTATGCCAACAAAGATTTATAACCATCTACCAAAATGTATAAAGGATATATCACGACCTGGCATGTTTAAGTATCTAAAGTGTTTCTTATTGGAAAAGGCATACTACGATGTGAACATGTATTTAAATGACAAGTTTAATAGCTTTTTATATGAACAATTTTAATTTTAAGTGTAATTTAATAAAAATAATGTATATTGACTGACATTTAATTAATGGTTAAACGAACTTACCTTAAGTGAAGTTCGACCATAATTATACGAGACGACGTTACATGCGACTTTGCGTAACACTTTTAAAGTCATTGTACGTAATCGCGTTATGCCACTAGACTAGTTTGTTATCAACCGTGCTCAAATAAATATGAATCACAAACAAAATAACCGTTATAGGTCAGAAAATCTAGTTCTTTTTACATTGAATAAACTGTAGAACAATGTATGTAAGAAAATGGTATTAAATAAATTCATATTTTGTTGTATTTGTTACAAAAACAACAAATATGTCAGTACATTGAAAAAAGATCGTTACAGAAACATTGCTAGAAAAGTCATGTTTCCGATCTACATGACAAACATGTGGGTATTTCAAAAAAATATCGTTGTATCATTTGTTGAAAAAAAACTATATTTACGATCTATTCGGTATTGTTTTATAAAATATTATAAGATTATACCAAGAAAATTAAAATCGATGATGAATAAATGCAGTAAGATTGCTTTGATAAGTTAGTAGTTGCACTAACCTTTATCCTTTGAGGTGGTTGATGAATTGCTTAGTTTTTGTACCAAACGTCGAATTGTCGACGTTATTTTAAAATTCCGATGCTCCTTTTCCTAATTTACCACTTGAACACTTGAAATAAACACTTTTTTCCACGAAAAATTCAAATAGTAAAATTCAACGAAATTTATGATGTTGCGACGCCCGCACACAAGAAATGAATGAGGTTTGACAGGAGGACGGCGCTACAGGCGCGACATTGACAGTGACATTTGTTCAAAAGTTTTTTTTTTTTTTGTTTTTATTTTCACAGCTATAAAAAGTGTGACGCCTAGTACATACAGAAGTGAGACTACATAGTTAATAAAGAAATCTCGAGCATGTAACGTCGTCGAAGTATAATAAGTTTGACCATGCATAATAAGCTTTAAATATTTGACATTGTAATTTTGCTTTTGACGTTTATGTTCTCTATGGTCCTTTTATTTACAACTTTTTCAACAATCAATTTTCATTTTCAATATCTAATTTTATGTTTTAAATGCTAGAAATGTGTTTGTTTTTGTTTTGTATTCCTTAAATAACTTACAATGATCAGTTTTGTGTATCATAATGTGTTGTAATAATGATGTGAGTATGCCTACGTTAGTTGCACACCGAAAGGTAAGCTTGTGGCGAACGTTTCTGTATTTTTATGTATTTACCATCTGCATAGCAACCCATGAGTGCAATAAATGATTTTGAATTTGAATTTGAATAAACAATGGAAAAAGCGGGGAAAATTATTGAGCTGAATATGAGAGCTTCCGTTGCGTGCGCTGCGAAAACGGTTCAAGATATCAAAAAAATATGGATGAAAGAATTATTCCTCTTGAAATGATCTAACAAATTGTCAGCGGCAGTATATGTCTATCTTTTAAGATTAACTGACTGAAACCGTTTTTATGATAATAACTATTCCACGCGGACAAAGTCGCTGGCACAGCTAGTATATGCATACGTTATACGTATGCTGTTTGAATGGCTAAAAGATTAGCAAGTGTGAACCATAGAGTAATATTATATACCAAAGGGTTTGAACCAGCTCGCATAATATTTAATAGTTACTGGCATTTGATGGCATCCCGAAAACAAATACTTCTACGCTCTCATAAAACTTGACCATTACAATTTTTGTGTGAATATGTTAACTAAAACGGTTTTCACTCACGTGTAATTCGCGTATGTTGTTTACGCGTTTCGGATGTTATGACATCCATGTTCAGAACGTAGGTATGTTCTGGGACCGCGGCAGCACGCAGACTTAACATACACGAATTACACGTGAGAGAAAACTGTTTTAGTTAACAAATTGATAAAATGTCTCACGAAAGTTTTGATACAAAAATTTTTGTGTTACAATAAATACGCAATTCTTATGATTTCTGTACAACCATGTACAAATACTCATATGCTACGGTCCCTATTACCAATTTGTATCGTAGACTCGCTGGGGAAAACGCTTTCATCACACAAAATATTACTTTGCTCCCTGTCTCTTTGTAAAATGAAGTACGCTGTTAATTCCGCAAATAAAAAGGAGAATAAACGTGTTTTGCATGTTACGGGGAAGTGCTAAAATATTCCGCTTGCATCGTTCCGGTCGGTAATTGTATTTGGAAAATTGGGAGTTTTCAGCTCGGTCAGACGTTTTATTTCCTACTTTACCGGTAAACATAAATTGAAGGGATATTTTAAAGCATAATTAATCTCAGTGTTGTGTTATTTATATAGGCGCTTATGTTTTGTTGAGAACTTTATAGATCCTGAGTAATCAACAAATGTGTAGAAACAAAACAAGACACTATCGATCGTTCCAAAGCAGAACATATTTGGGAATATTATCAGTGCCGAGTGTCTATAATAGATTTTACACTACAAAAAAAAACATTCAAGTAACTACGAGTAAACTGACGTTTTGCTGTAAAGTACGTTTTGCCGTTAGTACGTTTTTTTAGTGTTTAGTCATTTTTATACTTACTCTATGTTTAGTTTTATGACGCGACAGACGCCAGTAAGAAACAAAATGCTTCTAAAACTAAACGGAGCATTGGATTACAAGTAGCTTACTTAGCTGCAATTTCATCAAACCGGTCGACCGTCCCGTCCATCTAGTCCACGTATTTTTCAAATTTCAAAGCGATTCACGTACAAAACATAAAATATTTCAGCCCCGATTTTCCTCGAACAATTTCATCACGAGACGCGTAAAGCGGATTCTAATAAAACACATATTTGTTGCAGGTACACGGGCGCACGAAATGAATGAACGAGGAAACAAAACGACCCATCGGATCGAGATTAAAAAGTGAACGAAGAATGAATCACGATGAGGACATAACAAGAACATATAGCATGGACACGAAACAGCATCTATGTTCAAACAGTGAATGCCAAAACGTATCTAAAATAACAGCTTTTCCTCTGCGTCCACCTGATCCGAATTCAACGTTCGAGGATAGAGTGAACGGTTCATTTCGAACGTTATTAGACTTGAACAGTTTGAACGACTCGTTCTACGGAACGTTTGTTTCAACTTCGAACTGTTCGTTCGTGAACGGAACGTGTAGTGATGTGAATGGTTACAACTTCTGGGCGTTATCGTTGCTAGTGTTTCCTTTATTAACTTTGTTTGGGAATGTGTTGGTGATTCTAAGCGTGAGTCGGGAGCGCAGCCTGCAGACTGCAACTAACTATTTCATAGTGAGTCTGGCCGTAGCTGACCTACTGGTCGCTGTGGTCGTGATGCCGTTCGGAGTCTATTATTTGGTGAGTTGGTTTATTGTTACGTGAATGAACTTTGCTTTCTTATTTTGGAGTGCAATGTATGTAGGAAGGGTTATATTAACATGGTATGTATTGTACGCGAGAATTAAATAAATAAATATTTCAGGACATATCACACAGCGCCATCTAGCCCCATACTAAGCTTACGCTTGTATCATGGGTACTAGATAACGGATAGAATACATATATACTTTTCTTTTGTAAATACATACTTATTATACATAGAAACGACTAGGCAGACGCAGTAAATTAAACAACACAGTTTTGTGGCTGATTAGAATTTAAAGGTGGATAAAAAACTATACGTTTCTGTGATAGCTCAGAAAAAACGAAACTTATAGCTACAGATGATATACTAAGTACTTAGGTGAGTTTTATTTCACTTGATCATGAATAATATTTTTGTAACAAAATTGATTACGATTTTAATGCATAATCGATACATATTATTATGTACCCGTCATTATGTAGGTATTGCATAATGTATTCTTGAAAGTTCTGACTACGTTAACGCACCAAATTTACATACGAACTCCGACATACATAAACAAACAAGTCTCATTATTTCCCAACTAGACAAAACAATTCCACCCAATTGTGAGCCCAAATTGAATCGCACGTCCAGCGCCATCTATAATTTTATTCGGACAACTCTCCAGTGGCGAGCCAATCAACCAACTTGTTAATACCACAAGTACTGGTACACTACCTCGTAAAGGCGGCTTTGCTCGGTTTTTTATAATTTCAATCAAGTTTTGAATGCATATACTATACGCTCATATCATTGTTATTTATTTTTGTGGGATAGGTCCAGTACACTTTGTTATATAGGTAAAGCCCAATAGCCCAATATTACTCATTTAATTATTGGTCATGCATAATATTATTTACAGTTCGTATATTATTAGTCCTGTTAAAACTATACAACCAGTTTAGTTTCTTCCGAAACTTAAGATAAATTAATAATTCGCGGTAACGCCTACAGAGAAAAGTGAGCAACCTGATAATATATTATGCTGCCACATATTAACCAAGGCGTTACGGTCAATTCACATTGTATTTATTTTATCATTTAAATTGTGAAGTGTACGTGTTTTTTTATTACTTTTTACACAGTACATACAGACAAACATTTCAAGCTTCATTCATAGCAATGCCAACCTTCGCCCAGTCTTCATTTCCGTACTAAATTTCCAAGTTGTGTGGAAATTTGTCAAATTTGTCAAATTTTGCAACTTTGTTAGACTCGAGGCCGTCCCTTTAAGTTTGACATAGTTTGTTGGACCCAATACTAGAATTAAATTAATTCATTGGAGATTGTGACCTTACAATGAGTGTGTAGGTTGTCATTTTGGGTACAATTACCAAGGGAAGCGAGATTTCAATCCGTGACCATCACTAATGTATTTATTATGCGGATTTCGTTTATTATGATATCAGGGCTGCGGTAAAAAAGTAGCTAACGAACGAATCTAGATGTCTTTTCTTTTCTAACTTCACACCGAATTTCATCTAAATGGTCTTCGGTTGTACCTAATCGAAGTAATTAGATATTGTTTTACGTTGTACATGTCATTTGTTGTTTCTGTGTACTATAAAATATGTATTGACAAAAGATCCGTTATCTAGTACCTCTGATCGTAGTTATGTGGTAGCGTTTGAAGTATGAAGCTAGATGGCGCTGTGTTCCATGTCCTGAATATTTATTTATCTAGATTATTCATTAGCCTGTTGGTCTTGTTGTTGTCATATTTTGTCTGTCAGGCATTAGACTAAAGTTCAAAGTTCAAAGTTTTATTTCTGTAGGCTCTTAGAAACGTCAATTTACAATACACAGACACTAAGTCACCTGAAAATTTAATTCTAGGTATTTGCTGTTTTTGTGCGGCTCGTTAGGCCATCTCAGTGGCCCTAAGATGCATTTTAAAACTTTCAACACTAGAGTTTGTTACTCACATACAATAACAATTAAAAAACCCAAAAAATTTCTTCGGCAAATTCTATCCTCTTCAGAAGTTCAAAATGTTCCTAGGCTTTAGGATTCACTAAATGTTTCCTCACATCACAGCCCGTAGTCAATGTCTTTGCTAAACCATTTCTGAAATAGCACCACTGCATTCTAACATTTTGACCTCTTGGGGTTACAACGAGCTCAGATAATCCGTAATATGGATTAAATATTATTTAAAGTTCCATTTTTCCATACCGAAGGTAAGTTTTTAAACAAAATTAGGTTAACATTCCATTTTCGAATATCGAAAGATTGTAAATAAAATATACACTAAAATTCTTTTGCAATACCTAACAGGAACCATGGCTATTCCCGGATTACCTACGAAGAAGGTAATTCGGGATTAGTGTATTTCAATTCTGTTTGCTGTAACAATTTCTTTTGCCTATACCAAAATCCTAAAACAAAAGTTAGTAGTATTTCTTTTGTGAATTCACAAAAATATGCGCTGATTACAAGAAACCATGATTTTTATTACTTTAAAACCTAATTAGCTACTAATTACTTACATTAATCAGTTTCTGCGTAACCCCAAGGCCAGTCGCATACCGACTTTGGCACATTCCTGCTAAAGCGCTTACTACACGAGAGATTATCTGGCCTTTGCTTATCTCGAGTTCCTGGAAGGCCTTTGTGGACGTAATCAGGCAAGGCTGCTAATTTGTATAGTTAGCAATATAATTATAAGAACCTTATTTTCTGCTAGTGGATGCCCACGGTTTTGTTCCCATTATTACGGAATAAAAAAGCCTACGATACTTCCAGGACCTCATACTATCTACTCTACATACCAAAAATCATGATGATCCGTACAGCCGTTTTTGCGTGAAGCACTTTTAAATAAACAGATAAACAGACAATAATTTTATTCTGAAAACTCATGAAACGTGTTCTCTTAAAAGTGTACCCAAACTTTTTTTTTCAAATATCTTCTACAGTGTACAGATTTTTGACTTTTGTTAGCTTTATTATAAATATATAAGTATATAAGATACCTAGATAGAAGTACATGCTTAGTTGTTTGTTAGTTTTATTTTAATTCGCTTGATAAAATAAGAGTATTGTATAAAGTATTCTTCAGCATTATCCTAAAAACACCGATCGCAATAATTCTCGCCTTTATTGTATACAGGGCTATACAAAACGCGCCTGATATTAATCAGTACAAGCAGCATCAGCGCCCAATTGCAAATTAAAATGTGCTCCACTTACTGTAGGGTTGTCGCGTAATTCATTGAGTGATGGGAATAAATTATATTGATTCGGGAAAACAAATATTTTACCTCCTAAAGGCTTGTAGCATTATGTTGGGTACGAATCGTGCTTAGGTATCTATAAATTGCTCAACTCGACAGACAATTTTTTATTTTATTTTTTATTTAAGTAGTTACGAGTGTTAAGTGTAACTTACTGAGTACTAATTATAGTAAATTTATAGTTATTTACTTACAAAATAGATCGTAATGATTGTATTGTAATCAATAAATTCAATTCAGAGTTTAAATAAAACATATACATACAATAATGTTCAAGTACCTACTCAGATAAATTTAACACACTTATAACTACTTTGGGATTATGAGATCCTAAGATTAGACGAAAAAATTAAAAATGTATTTACATATTGCATAAATTCCCAATCGGAACCTCTTAAATTATATTTCGAAATATGACTTAATAATTGGTACAAAAACCATATTTATAGAAAGTAATGTTTAATCCTCAATCACATATCTAATACTCTATACGTATAATAAAGTTGAAGAGGATTGAAAGTCTGAACATTGAAGATATATAAAAAAAGGTTGCAGATACTTATAATTGGTCACGTTCAAACTATTTCTAGAAATTTTGACTGTTTATCGGTTTTTCTGTCTTGTCTTTATTTACTAGAAAGCCAAAGAAGCCTTCAGACCAAAGTCATAAATGTTGTATTTTACTTAATATTACTAAATCTAGCAAATGAAAACAGTAACATAAATATTTGGAACAATATTTATTTCTTGAAATGCAACAAAGAGTGATTCAATTAACATTATTAAACTTATATTTCACTAAATCAATCTGGGCTAAATCAATTAGAAATGTATTTATTACTTACACAAATCAATTTATAACATGAGTGTACCTTAATTATAAATGACATAATATGTATATCTATTCTTTCGCTGATGACGTCGGCGGCGGTATTGTTGCTGATGTTCTTGTTGTCTATTGTTTGATGGGATTATCTCTTCATCTAACGTCGTCTGATATCTTCAACTATTTGGATTATGCACTTTATTCTCGTTGCTGACACTTCCAGGTGTAGATTGGCTTGGCATTTGTTCCGTTTCGGTTGGTTTATCCTTATTTTCACTGCTATCACGCATTTCTTTAGAACTATTTAATTCCCTTTCCTTTGAATCAAAAAAGGGATTGAATTGTAAAACATTCCATCTTTTTCTTGATGCTTCTGCGTGTTTAAGACATCTGCCATGCTTAATAAACGATTCTGATTCTGATTTTGATGCGTTACCACCGTGGATTCGGTGCCTTAAATAATTATATCGTAATTTCCACGGCGACCTGTCCAAATAAAGAAGTACCATGATCCTGCCTTGGAAAGGAGAGATCCATTCCTCTTTCAATTGGACAACGTGATCTATGTAATTATAAAATTCTTTTTCTGTACAGTAATCTACCCATTTTAATACTTTTAGAAGCATTTGGTTGTTCAATATGAATTCATCAGTTTTTCTGTTCTTTTTTTCTACTTCTGCTGGGGTATACTTGACAGATTCGTGAGATTTTATTATTTGTTCCAAAAATAAAATCTCGCAAATACCACTTATCCATCCAACTCCATCCCATGTATCTCCAGTATGGTATATATAACAACCAGTTGGATCTGGAAGCAGGTAACGCCTTTCTTCTTCCGTAGGTATGTAGGGCAAGCACATTTCTGCAAGATCATTACAAAATTCGACGAACAAAGTCAATTCTCTTTCATTGAGTCGCATTCTGACAAATTCAAAGTATTGGTATTGCACGGTTTCTGGAAGTCTCTGGAGCAAGTTGTTGAATAATATTGTTCCTTCAATTTCATCTATCTGCAAAACTTGTAATTTAGCAACTTCAGCAGCAAATGTATATAAATCTTCTACAAAACTATTGTGCTGAGGCCAGTTTTGAAGTCGCTTCACCAGATTAGAGTTTGAATCATCTGCACCTTGAAATACCATTTTTTTTGGGATTAGTTTCTGTTTCCTTATATTATCTATACATTCACTAATATAATTTCTCCTTTCTTCAAGTGTTGCTGTTGCAAGAAGAATTCTATTAGCAATGGAATTTTTAATAATTGACGATGCTGATAGTTGAACTTCTTGAGTCTGAGAAACTTCGTCCCTTTCTGTTTCTTTAGTAATCTGCTCCTTGTTGGGATGTTCTTCCGTTTGAGAATAGTTTTGAAGACACAGTAAAACGTTTGTTTGAGCACATTTATCATAAGTTTCAGGTTCTTCAGCTTCTATAACACCCACTTGTGCAGCAGCAAGCTCCATTTTGCAACGAGCGTATTCCTCTTTAGCTCGAGCTAAACGTTGTTTTTTCGCCGACATTTTTGCAGTCAGACGTTATTTTTACAAATAAACCTTAATAGTCACTTAGGGTCTTTGTTTTCACTATAGGTTTAGCTATCACAATATAACATATTTCCAAAGCAATAAATGATAAACAGTCAACGTCTGAAAGTCGCGTGAGTTGCAAACATACTGTTAACTCTAAATTTGAAAGCAGAGTAATTTTCGTCTCTCCCCGCTCTCCATTCATACAACCAATCATAAGTCGCTATCAAGGTGCGAGAGGGACACCAATAGCGCCGGCTGCATGTCTAACAATGGTTATGAAACAGGTTTTTGACACTCCAATTCCAAGACAATAGGACCTGTTGTTCTTTGATTCTGGAAAGCTTCAGCTATTTAATATAATATCATACCAAATCATATAATCCGGCCCTATACTATGTAATTACTTGTGTTTTAAAGTTTTATGTAAATTTGTACTCGCTTAATGGTGAAGGAAACCAACATGTTTGAGAACCACAAAATCCGAGATCATTTAATATATTATTGTGTATTGTAATGGTCACACAAAAATACAGTCTAAGCTATATTAGCTCCTGTACATATAAAAACGCAAAACAAATACGAGCAACCTTTCAACGAGCAAGAATAGATAGAAATCCTCTGTCACTAAATAAAATCCGACGCAAACATCGGATCGAACCGCACAAATTGGATAAACGATTCAGTAACGAAAAGTTATTGTATCGCGAAAGTATCGGGAAAATGTCTAAGCAATATTCCCGGAGCCATAAGTGGCAACCCTAATCCGTGCGCCCATACATCGGCGTGAATCGGATGCAAAGTGTTTTCCGATGACGCCACCATTATTTTAGCGGTTCATATGAGATGGGAATATTTCTTTGTGGATACAATACATGCTTTTCTTTCTACACTCGGCGGTAGACACAAGTTTCTTTGTAGCGTCTTCTTTACAAGAAAGAAAGTTTCATAAAATTGTTTGCTCTTACTATAACTTTTTGTTACCTATACTTATTTTAGCTACATATAATGCGTATAGTTTTGGTTGTTTATTCAATTTTTTACCAAAAAATCCTTTTTTTTGCTAGAATAAAAAACGTTGATTCGTTGTGTTTCCTTATCTATATACTTAGCCACTAATCACCAGGCCCAATTGTTTACTAAAACATTTGAGTTATGCTGAGTAGTTATTTGGGTCTCATACCAGGAACAGATCCATTTTTTAAATTTGCTTTAAACTGGGACCAAATGTAGCCAATAATGTAAAACCGATATTTTAATCAAACTAATAATATTATGTAGTAGTCTATAACCTTATTAATTTAGAAATCGACTCCCGCGGCAGTGCTCGCATTATTACGGAAGCCTATGTCATTCCCAGGACCTCACCCTGCCTACAATCTACATACATACAAACAGCTGAACAGATATCATGGTTTTTGGTATGTACCAAAAAAAATAAAAATACCTGTTCAGCTGTTTTTCTGTGATACGCATAGGTACATAAAAACTGACAAATAGATAAAATTCTTAAACCTGCTGAAACGTGTTATCGATTTAAAGTATATCCAAACTTTTTTTCCAATATGTTCTGTACACAAACCCTTAGTATCTTCTTATCCTTGTTCTTATCCTAAACGTATAAATATTATATTTTTATTATATTTATATTTTCATATTTTATATGGTACTTATTATATTTTTAAATTTTATAAGTACCTAAAGGTACTTATACAATTTAAAAAAACGTTAACAGCATACCTAAGAATGACCTTATACAAAACGTGTATTTTAGTCACGTTAAAAGGAAGGAACAATAAGTACAACGTTTTTAACAACTCACGCGTTCCAAGATTTATCTTTAAAGTTTTAACAAGACAAGTTTTCCAGGATTCAGCTTTATTTGTAAGTTTTTATAAAAAGGAAGTGAAGAGTGTGGCTCAGCGGTTCCAGTGTCTACTTTTCATCCAGATACACCCTGGTCCGAATCCGGCCCTACACCAATGACATGTATTTCAAGTTATCTGTGGATTTTCTCTCCCTTAACGGTGAAGGAAAACATCATGAGAACATCATGACTGACATGTTTGAGGACCACAATATTCGAGGACATTTGTGACTTCCGTGGAAGGACCTGGGCGCCACGATGTATCTGCCCAAGAAAATTTCCCTAACGAATTAATTCTGCGGGGGAGTCAGGACTCTCAGTCATAAGGTACGACTCAAGAGAGACACCTAAATGAAGTAGAAAAATAACAGTTTATTTCAATTAAAGTTTTTTTTTTATTTTAAGGACAGGGGTCGCATATTAGTTTTTGAATGAACAGATCGGTACAAATTATAATAAACAAAGCATTTTTTAGAAAATAACAACATTTTTCAACAATGAATGCAATGCTTTACAAGCCCGCTGTAGGCAAACGCGATCCTATGCCACGTAAAAAATACACGGTTAAAAAACTAATTACAAACATAGATAACGTTACTCTTTTGGCATCAATTATGACTACTCATTTTAGATTATTATAAAAATAATTTTGTACCTAACCATTTTATTTATTTTTTCACTTATTATGTATATTGTTGTACACTTTTTTATATATGTGTATATTTCCTCCGACAATGGATGTCAGAGACATTGATAGACTAAAATATTGCTTGTATGCACTTTGTTTATTCATCTGATCGGTAAATAATTTCACCTCTTTTTTTCGTTCGTTTTGATAATGTATATTAATAAATAACATAGCAATATAGGTTTATATACGTGGGACACTCAGAAAGTTTTGCGAAACAGAAAAAAAATGTTCTATGGACAAATATATTTTTATTAAATCTTTTCAAAGTACTCTCCACTAGCATCTATACAAAGTTTCATGCGTCTGAACCAATTTTCGAAACACTTTTTCCAGTCCGCCGCAGACACCTCGTTTACGGCCTGCTCGAACGCTGACAGCGCATTTTCCGGTGACAAAAATTGTATCCCTTTGAGCAGATTTTTTATATTTGGGTATAAAAAGAAGTCACACGGTGCTAGTTCCGGGCTGTAAGGAGGGTGACCCAGGAGTTTGACCGGCATGCTGTCCAGGAAGTCCCTCGTTTTGAGCGCGGTGTGCGCGGGCGCGTTGTCATGATGGAGCAGTAGCCCACGGAGCCCTGTGTTTGGTCGCTTGTTGCTCACAACAGAGAAAACTTCTGACAAGCATTTATTAATATACCATTCGGCGTTGATGCTTCTTTGGTTTTGTAAAGGAATGGACACCAAGTAGCCAGTCAAATTGAAAAAGCTCGCGATCAAAATTTTCTCCCCGCTTCTAGATCGCTTCACTTTGGTAGGCGTTGCTTCGTTTTGAAACACCCAAACTGTCGACTGGCGCTTCGTTTCTGGATCGTATTGATATATCCAGGACTCGTCGCCTGTAATGATGCATAAACACGCCGAGACGAACCTGCTTCAAATTTGTTAAGCATATCACGGCACCATTCCACCCGAGCCTGTTTCTGAGCATCGGTGAGGTTGTGCGGCACCCAGCGTGAAACTATCCTCCTCACGCGAAGATGCACGTGCAGAATCTTGTCAAGGCTTCCCGATCCAATCTGCACAATGTGCTGAATCTCCTGGTATGTAACTCGCCTATTGTCTTGGATTAAATTTTTCACTGCTAGCACGTTTTCTTCCGTAACAGCCGTCGAAGGGCGACCACTTCTTTCTTCATCCCCCAAAGTTAGTCGACCACGCCGAAATTCATTATACCAACGATACACGGTTGCCTTAGAAGGGCCTTCATCCACGAAAGCCATTTGAAGTCTTTCGTAAGATTCTTCCGATTTCAGGCAGCACTTGAAATCGTATAAAATCATAGCGCGATAATGTTCCCGGTGCAGATCCATTTTTTACTGAGACACGATAATTTAAATTAGCTTGCAAAAAATGTGGAGGGAAAATTTTAAATTGGAATGTGCCTATTTTTACTTACAAATAATCATATTTTTAAAATAGTTTTAAATTGGCCAGTCTCTCATTCATAAAAACTTTTTTTCGCAAAATTTTCTGAGTGGCCTGGTATCTTAAATACATTCACTCGTTGTACACTCACTTGCACTCTCATATACATATTTGGTTAAATAATCCATATACATAACTATAATTCCTTACGAACAAAGCGAGACAAGCCAATAAATTCTATCAACCGTAAAAGTCAATATCACGACTAATGCTCTAGTGTTATTACACACATCTACAACAGTCACAAAACTTGCAATTCTCGTAAAATGTGAGAAAGTGACCGAGTGATGTTTCACTATGAGAAATTATATTGTCCTCTCTGCCGTTCGGTTCCAGTTATTTGATGCGAGCCATAAAATAGGACGTTTGTAGCTGTCGATATTTGCAGCAAACTACCTGACAACTTGTCATATATCATACAAGGGGTAAGGACGAGCAGGATTAAAGGTACATTGTGTTTCTTATAACAAAAACTGCACCGGGACGAGTGACGTACTAGATGAAAAGCCTTTACCTACTCAGTAGCAGTCGTTTACGGGCTTATGGTATTGATTACATACCTATTATTATCTTTGACATGATTTTAATAACAAAAATTTTCATTATTTTATTAATTAATAAAACTAGACATATGTAACTTCTAAAATTTTATAAAACTAAATGTTATAAAATCAATTTGACGAGATATTGTAATTTGTGTAGCATATTCTGTGATATTAGTACTTATACCTATACCTATGTATGTTACAACTTTATATTATCAATAAAGATTCTTTATCTTTATATTTGATGATAAAACGAACGGTGATGATAAAAGCACAAACTTATTTTGGTGAAAAATATTTTTTGTACCACTTTCTAAAGAACATATAATAATATGTATGTCCAAAAATTGAAGTTGATAAGAGTAGCGTAGAAATGTAGTCTTAATAATAAACATACAAAAATCTCTTCTTTAGAAAATCGTTAGTTTCAGAAGTTCGTTAAAATGTTTATTGTTAGCAAGCACTTTACGAGCATAAGCTGATAAATTACCGCATTTGGTTGAAATTTCTTATCGTGACCAAGTAATCCTGCCACACAAAAGTTGATTACTTAGCTTATTGTTTTCTGGGATTAAATATTTTCGTGGTATCATTTGTATAGACCACGTATAGTTTCTTGTACAAGAACAATAATAACTTTTTGAGAACTACACATTAGCAGAAATAGAAGATTCATAATACGTCTAGGACCTAGGTAGATAGACAATAGATATTATTTTACAATAGTCAACTTCTATTGTGATTACGTAAATACATAATTTCTACTCGTATGTATCACTTTCACTACCATGTATAAAGCAAAGCCGCTTCCCTGTATATGTATAATATTTATATGTACCTACATACATGCTAAGATTTTTAAATCTATGCAACGGATTTTGATACATTTTTTTTTCATAGAGAGAGAGTATTTAAGAGGAAGGTTTCTATCTATACTAATACTAATCTATACTAATAATATAAAGCTGAAGAGTTTGTTTGTTTGTTTGAACGCGCTAATCTCAGGACTACTGGTGCGAATTGAAAAAATATTTTTGTGTTGGATAAACCATTTATCGAGGAAGGCTTTAGGCTATATAACATCACGCTGCAACTAATAGGAGCGAAGAAACAATGGAAAATGTGGAAAAAACGGGGAAATATATTCATCTTTGAGGGCTTCCGTTGCGTGCGCTGCGAAAACGGTTCAAGATAAAAAAAAACATGTATAAAAGAATTAATGCCCAAAATAACTATTCCACGCGGACGAAGTCGTGGGCACAGCTAGTGTATAATAATGCGTGCGAAGCCGTGGGCAAAAGCTAGTAGCTTATAATCTGAATTGCCTTTTGTACGTACAGGTATTGTATGCATATAAATTTAACAGAGCATTATCCTGGGGTAGTTAAGCTCGCGTTGATTTACTACTTGGTTACCATTGTGGGTCTGTATACCATAACTAGATATCTGTGGGTAAATCAATCATATAAAATACCTAGGTAAAACTACATAACACAGTAATTTCATAATTACAAAAAACGCCCTTAAGGCCTCTGACATGGCTTAGCGACTGCTGTACTAGACAAACAGCCGGGACCTACTATATAACGTGTATTGTATTGTATGCTGAATACAGAGTTGTTTATAAAAAAATACGGGTAAAAATAGGCCAAGTACCGTATTTTAGTTTCATACTCATAACTATATTTTAATAAGTAGGTACATACTTGACAGATCCCAAACTTTTGTACTAAATATGTGCGAACCTCACTTCAGTCACAGACGTTGTAGCAACATTAATCATAACTATTAAGTAGTTAAACAATATTAATGTGTTTACTTTTCAGACAGCGTGTGTGTGTGACTTTAGAGTGATTATTTTCAACTCAATTAAAGGACATGCTTTTCCTATTTTAACCGATTTGTTAAGAGAAGTGCTACTTGTTAATAATTCATAACTTTTTAATTTTATTAATATTACGTAGTTTACAGGTGCATTTATGCATTTATTTACGTTAAATCATATCAGAAGCCCCTAGGGTGGTTTTAAAACTCTGACACCAAAGTAGGCCGCTCTCATACGATCTAACATTAGTTTCAGTAGTTAATGAATCAACGTGGTTTTGCAATAAAAGGACTAACATTTTAGGTCATAACTTTTTTTTTCTCTTGGGCATGTGTGTCCCAGAGCTCTGTCCCTCCCAAGACATTCTTATCACAACGAGGTTAATACGGGAAGAGGAAAACGACCCGATGATTGATTTGCACAATGGATGTACATAGCCTATTTTCAAACTTTAATTGACAGTGTAATAACTTATAGGTGAATAAAAAAATTACGTCTTTTGTTTAAATTAAAAAATATAGTAGTAAAACGAGCCCCTGTCACACCATTTTTAGTCATATTATGTACATTATGCTATAAATCGATTGCCATTTATAGTGCCACTATTGTTATATTATGTTTCTCGGAATTTAAAGCATAATCTAAAAACAAATTGGATTCTCCAAGAAACCTTAACCATTGACCATTGTCAAACATAAAGCTGTTTTTGTCTCTTTCGCACCTAATTACTGAGGCGCGATTGGCTGCGCGTAGGCTTCTGATCAGAGAGGGGACAACGTTATCGTTTTTGCTGTCGAATTTGAAAATAACAGTGTGTTGAGAACTCACAAGATAGTCCGACCATAATTTAAATCAAAATATTTGGAATTGTGATAGTTAGCCACAGACATATCATGTGATTATAGTGGATTATATCAGTTATTATTCGCACTGAACTCAAACTTGTACGGAAGATAAAGGCCATAACTGTTAAAATGTCGGAGAAAAAACTACGCTTAGCTCGAGCTAAAGAGGAGTATGCTCGTTGTAAATTAGAGCTTGCTGTTGCACAAATAAGTGTTATAGAAGCTGAAGAACTTGAAACTTTTGATAAAGGTGCACAAACAACCAGTTTACCGTGTCAACAAAACTATTCTCAAACAGAAGAATTTACCAAGAAAGAACAGATAACAAAGGAAACACAAAGTGATGAAGTATCACATATTCAAGAAGTTCAACGATCAACATCGACAAATATTGTAAATTCTACTATTCAAAGGAGTCGACCTAAATCAGCAACACTTGAAGAACGGAGAAATTATATCAGCGAATGTGTTGATAACATACGGAAATTGAAATATAACCAAAAAAGATTGGTACTTCAAAGCGCAGATGATTCGAATTCAAATCTTGTGAAGCGACTTCAAAACTGGCCTCAGCTTAATAATTCCATTGAAAGCTTTTATAATTTTGCTGTTGAAGTTGGTAAATTACAGTTTTCATGGGAAGATGAAAACGAAGATACAACATTATTTCACAACTTGCTCCTTAAACTTCCTGAACACCTGCGAAGCTCATACTTTGACTGCACCTTAAACCGAATCAATAAGAACAAAGGAATGACTTATTTAAATTTGTTCATCGAGTATTGCAGTAAGCTTGCAGAAATGTGCTTGCCCTACATACCTACTGAAGAAGAAAGGCGTTACCTGTGCCCAGATCCATCTGGTGGTTATTTATATCACTCTGGTGATACATGGAATGGAGTTGGTTGGGTAGATGGTATTTGCGAACTTTTATTTTTGGACCAAATCATTGCATCAAAGAAATATGGCAGTAGCACCTCCGGTGAGGTAGAAAATATAAATAAAGAAACCAATGATTTTATATTGAATAATCAATTGTTTCTAAAAGTAATGGGACAGGCAGAACACTATTTAATGAAACGTACAAACTTTACCATACACGTTTTGGACTCTATGGTTCCGGAGTTACAAGACAAATGGATCTCCCCTATCCAAGGCAGGATTCTGGTACTTGTTTATTTAGACAGGGTGCCATGGACGTTGCGTATGTCTTATTTAACTTGGGCCGCTGTGAATATGACTTATAATCAATCAGAGTCAGAATGTTTTATAGAGTATTTCAAAAACTACAAAAACGATATAACGGAGAAATTTAATCTAACATCGTGATCGGGACAAAATAATTCAAAAGAATTATTTAATTGCCGTGAAAATACAATTGAATCGATCGAGACTGATTGTGTCAAATCCGATGGAAAATCTTTGTATTAATTGTTGATAAATTACAATTTAGTGGTAAGATTTAGATTAAATTAAATTGTAAATAAATATCAAAATGCCATTGTTTTCATTTGTTAGATTTAATTACTACCAATATTTTAATCTTTATTCAGCAAAATAAGACATATGTAAGTGAGCATATCTGATCTGGTGAATGAAGGTACTATAAAGATGTAGTTAGTTTTCAAAATTTTGCCTTAGGGTTTAACATAATTATTAGTTGTAGTATTAGAACATATACATACGTATACTTACATATAATATATAATATAACAATTACTATAAGGTTATTAAAGCATCTCGTACGTACAGGCGAGATATATTTTGAACCATGGTATTTTTAAACGACTCAATTGTTTTTCACTTTAAAGTGTAACAGCTGTCTCTTTTTTCCGTGGAATGTATACAAACATGCCATATAAGCATTAACAAAGTTTTACCTACCCTACATTTGCAAAGAATTTAAAAGCTTTTTCATCAGCAAAAGCTCGCTGCAACAAAGGGAGAGCTCGCGAGGTTAAATGCTTTATCTACAGGTACAAACTTAATTACTTAACTAGTATCGATTCACCGGAAATGCAGTGAAACCGGAAACGACGCTCGAACGGAAGTAGGGAGTTCATTGGAACCGGAAACGTACGGTTTCAGAATCTCACAGGGTGGAAATAATTTGGAAAGGAAATTTATAGAATGTCTGTGATTCACAATGCAGTATTTAAAGCTTTAAATGTTTTGATAGATGTGTTTGAATTGAGTCATCGTTTTCATCAGCCCGTTATCGCTCACTGTTGAGTAAAGGCCTGTTAGCATAGCATTGGAACCTTTTATTGAGTACCTACATTATTTGCAAATGAAAAGTTGAACTTTTCGAACTCGTTCTATGCATTTCTCGTTAATATCATTTATATGTACCAAACCATCCAAGAATAAATTAATTGAATTTATTTATTATTATTTAGATGCGCCTGTGGTAAATGGATCCCAGTTTTCAATTTTTATTTTTATTTTATTTTATTAATTTTGGCTCAACATTGGTAATGACATTGTTACATTTATGTTACACTAGTATTTTTTATAGGCTAAATGTATTACCTATTTAAGTTAAGCACAACATGCACAAATTATTATTTTTATCTATAGGTACAATTAATAAATACATATAAAGAAAGTATTTTTACAAACTGAATCTATTTGTAAACATTGTTATTAATTGCAAAGATAAGCGATTCGTCGCAAAAATAAAATAAAGATACCCACATAATTTTATCGTCATTATGTTCGAAAACAACATAAAATTGTAATACTATCAACAAATAGAAGACCACTGCGTTTAGGGAACAGTAATTTATCATTCTCTGAGGTTTAATCTCTGCATTTTTAATTTCAAAACTGTAGCGGAGAAATGAATGCAATTTACTTTGTGGCAGACGTGACTTACAATTTCAACGTTTATGTTTTTAAACGCGTTTCAAACAGAACTAGATTTGTTATCCAATTTTACCTATACCTGTATGTATAGCTGATGATAAATTATGCCTAAAGATTTTGTGGTAAAATAATAAAAGATAAATTAATATAACAAGAGACAATAAACTTTTTCTTAATCAAATCTTGTAAAGGAAGATTTCTTTAAAATGCTTTATCAAATAGGTAATACTGTCTAAAACCAGAACCGTCTTGTTTTCAGTTCAACGGCGTGTGGGGCCTGCCGGCGGTAGTCTGCGACTGCTACATCGCGATGGATGTAACCTGCTCCACCTCTAGTATATTCAACTTAGTAGCTATCTCTGTAGACAGGTTAGTACTCTTATCTGTTTAAAAAATAAATAATACAAATAAAACCAAAGTAAATAATAATATAAGAAACTAAGAAAGTTAATTTAGCAATAGACTGAACAGTGTCTGTACCTATGCAATATAGGATCAAATCAATTGTCAAGTAATACTACTAACAAAAGCACCGAGCGAATTATGATCAAGTGTCAAACCTGTATTGAAATTATAATGTTTTGCGTATTTTCTTTTTGTAAAAAAAATCGAGTGGCTCAGCGGTTCCAGAGTCTGCTTTTCATCCAGGCGCACCTTGTTTCGAATCGGGCCCTACCAATGACTTATTATTTCAAGATAAGAGTGGATTTGCACTCGTTTAACAAGAAGGATAACATCGTGAACAAACCGACATGTTTGAGGACCACAATATCCGAGACCATGACATGTGTCTTCCGTGGAAGGACCTGGGCGCCCACCACGATGTAATTGCCCAAGAGAATTCTCCTAACGAATTAATTCTGCGGGGGATTTACGACCCTCAGCCATGAGGAAATGCGACTCAAGAGAGAGATATTTAAAACACTCCTTTTATTGATGTCAATGTTTAAAAGTTTAAAAATATTTTTGATTTAGATCAATCTGACTCTGGATCAATTCTAATATTCTTACGTGTACATATTGTTCAAATCACTAATTACTTATGCCCTGTGAAGTGTAAACCTACATGTATACATAAATATATGTACATACATAAATCATTGTATATTACCCCATGTCTCGATCACCCAATAATTGCTACTCATGTTCTAATTGCTTCAATAATTAATCCGATTCGAATTATCAGCCGACGGCACGTTTGCAATAGTATTTGCTCTGAAAGCAATACTAGCACAGAATGACAACTTTTTGATTACAAAGAGTGGCCGATGGCAAAACTAAATAATTTTTCGATTAATATGCAGTTCTATATTGATTTATATCTCACCAAAAAAAATTGTAGCTCCATCTTAGGCCATAGCATTTGCTTGCTATCAGGCAAACTATGGCCAAGTGCAAAACCGTTAAAGTTAAAAAGAAAAAAAATGTGCGTCGATCTTTTACTTAGTAAGAAATATATTTTTTGTCCCATTTTGAAATTGCAGTTAGTCTTATAATTTTTCTAATGCCTATGGTTTAATTCTCTTTTTTGTTGATATAAAAGTTATTTGCTCCAGTGACAATTCTAAAAAAATAGCACGGGGAAATTGCACATTGCAAACATTCAAAATGTTTTTATTATGTCTGAGGTCGAGTAAATAAAACCCACCCTGTCTATTTATAATAAAAAACGAAACATCCAAGTACCTTCTATTTTCCTTTCTCCCTCAAACCCCATACCCTCGCTAACGAAGCAAGCAGCACATCCACTGATCCGTGAGTGATAGCTCCAGTCGATCCATGGTTCATTTACCCTTTTGCACGGTGAGAGGTTTTTGCTCAGATTCCCCTCTAATACATGCTAATGTACCGATTTCTGGGAATTTGGTTTGCATTTATATACCAATAGGTATTTTATGCCAGATAGGCTTGACTCAAATTCATCTAATGCTTTACTACTAGGCAATAAACGAGCTATCATGGCTACCTAAAAGAAATGATACGTAAGTTAAGATATATTTTAATGCACACCAAAAACTTGCACATCGCCTTAGACGATTTCTTGCCTGAAAAAAATCGTCTAAGGCGATATACCTTTGGAGTTTGGATAGACAGGATTTAGATTCAGGTTCAGATTCTTTTATTGTCCGTTATGTGATATTTCATTACAAGTGGTTTACAATATAATAAATAGTTCATAACGACGCGTCAAGTTGGTTATACATTTATACTACACCACATTCAATAATTAATAATTTGATACATTAGTAATAATTCTAATAATAAATGGTAAAGGCTGTAAAGGGGCTTTGTCAAAAATGGTACGTGATGTAGCTAATGTTATTCATTATAATAACTAAATAAGAAACAATGTCGGCAATGACGCTTTTTCTGACAGCTGAATTAAAAATTAAAAATGGTGTAAAAAATGCTCAATAGATGGCGTTGTATGTTGCCCCTGTACAAGCGAGTTCTTCATAATACGTGCAACAGAACGTTACATAAACTTTACAATGCAATTTTATTTATATTCAGTATGAGTGAGACAAGTTTTTGGGAAAATTAATTTATTCTGGAAATCAATTTACAAAATACTAATATAAAAGTTAGACAACGATGTCTTTAAAAACATTCCACTTTTTTTTTGTAAGATTTGGAACGTTTTCATCTGACATGACATATATTTTGACATCCCACCATCCATGATTTGTGTTTGTGTTGTATACATTTTGTTTTGTGTATGTATTGCCGGTAAAGTCCAAGAACCATAATCCTTGCTCATGATATCAACAAGTAACCAAAACAACAGTAACAGGCAAACAGGCAACAATTTGAGCAACGAAAGATGAAAACAGTGCACCGAGATTGAGATTCAAGAGCAATGTGAGTGATGTGATATGACGACACGCCACACTAGTTGTCAAACAAATGTCAACCATCAACGAAATGACAACAAAAAACCATAAATTTTACATGCTCTTTGGTGTACATTAACAGTATACAGCGACATTACACACACTATTGAACCTATTTTAAACTAATTTTTTTTATTGGCTCCCGGAAAAAGACTCATTATCAAACCTCGTCATAGAAAATAATTTACAATAAAAACAGTCCACACTAAAATAAGAAGTATTTACAAATAATACAATACAGGAAAGAAATACGGAGACAATTACAAATAGAATTTTAGAATTAGAAATTGACGGTACTAGAATACGTAGTGGTTTGGTAAGACTCTTAAAGTGACATTATTATAAGATAGACGGTAGTTGTTGTATTTAAAATAAACAACGGCACTTAATTAACTGTCGACTGTGCTACTAGACATATTTTTATGACGAAATGGGTTGAAACTTGACCTTAATTCGCCTGATGGTATGTATGTGATTATGATGGTCTAAGATGGACATACTTAGCTTACCCGGTAAGAACTGATTTACTCTCGACTTGAAGATCATTAGCTTTTATAGTCTGCAGGAAATTACAGTCAGGAAGTGAGTTTCATAACTTCGCAGTACGAATAAAAAAACTTACTTCGATCTTTATGATTAGTGTTACATTGTTGTTGACTAGTGGACGGCCGCTGCTCCGCTCGCATTGTTTTGAGATAAAAGTAGCCCATGATATTTCTAAGACTTCATTCTACCTACATACCAAAATATCATGATGATCCGTTCAGCAGTTTTTCCGTTGTGAGCGTTTTAATAAAGAGGCTAACAGAAAAAAACGTCAAAAATTCGTAAAACTGCTGAAACGTGTTTTGTTATGTATTTAAAGTATACCCATACATTTTTTTCTAATACCTTCAATGTTCAATTTTTTAACCCTCTTCCTTCCTTCTTTATTATAGATAGATGTTCATAGATAGATAGATATAATTTATTAACAAAGAGAATTAAAACAAACTCATTACAATAATAGTAAGAGTTGGCATCAATCATGTCTTGTCAAAGATTAATATACCTACTTAATTTTAAGTTAAAAAAATCTTATTACTAATTAAAATAAAATTACATTAAAATAAAGGAATAATTATTTTTGCTCTATATATGTGTATATATAGAGCCAAAATAATTATATATAAGTATATATATATATATATATATATATATGTATAGATGTATAGATTATACACACAGACATGTACAATATGTATAAACCAAACCCCTTTTGTTGCAGATACATAGCAGTAACACAGCCAATAAAGTACGCGAAGCACAAAAGCAACGGTCGCGTGTGGTCGATGATTGGCGTGGCCTGGCTGGTCTCCGGTGCCATCGGCTCCCCCGTAGTGTTGGGGCTCAACAACACCCCAGACAGAAGCCAGGACCAGTGTCTGTTCAACAACACGGACTATGTCATATACTCCTCCCTGGGCTCCTTCTATATACCATGCATTATTATGATGTTCCTGTACTATAATATTTTTAAGGTGAGCTCCCTTAGTATTGACTCCCTAAGATATCTACCATATCGTAGCCATTTTCATGGTAGAAATCTTAGGGAGTCATCCTAAAGATTTCTACCATTTCATAGACATTTTAAGTGTCTATCATGGTGGATTACTTTTGAACTCCTTCGAAAAAGAGGGTAGTTCTTATTATATGGATGTTTGCCTATTTAATAAACCTTTCATGAGTGCGCGATGTTCTAAGTGATATGTCAGTGTCTGTTTCTACTATGTAAGGCCATAATTGTCACTAGCATAGTTGATACGAAATCCTTCATAGTCAGTGCTACTCCTTAGTTGACTATGGTTGGCTATTTATACCCTGCATTATTATGATGTTCCTACATTATAATATTTTAAGGTGAGCTTGCCAACTAAATAAGAATTTCTTTCATTGAATATCTCTGTTGTGTGTACTTGTATCTATGTATCTCTAATTTCATACTTTGTTCTGTTCTGTTTGTGGTCTCGATACATGTCTTTTATTCTTATTTATATGAATCAAACTATTTTTGACAGAAATGGTAGCACAAACACATGTAACAAATTCATTTTTACAAACAAAACAAAAGCAGGCTTTTGTTAGGTATCAAGTTTTTCTTAGCTATATAAATACATAATATGTATCTTAAGATGTTATTAATAATGCCTTTCCAATAATAACAAATGTGTAATTCACCTTTTGACCTTAGTGCATTGTAAATGCTAATATTCTGGATGCTTCATAAGCATTAGAAATCATTTATCGTAGATAGTTCATGATAAAGCATAGCAGTAACACAAACTTAACACTTTTAATATATGATTTTCTGTTTTTATGTAGGTATGTACGTAGACATTAAGTTTTACATGAATAAACGATTATTTATATTATTTATTATTAATTAAATTTTCCAGGCAATCCGCCAACGCGCGAAAAAGCAGCGTTCAGCGAAGAAGACCGCTTCAGCGCTCGGGTCAGCAGTATCTAGCGGTACAGCTGCTGTGGTGATAGAGAACGTAGCGCAGACGCAGCGGCTGGCGGACGCGCTCGCAGACCAACCAACTAATACGGCGTCCGGGAGTAATGAGGAGGATGATGATGATAAGTGGGTACTAATTCGAATACATTTCGATACCTTAATTGGCAAACCAGCTAACTCCATTTGAGTAAATTTTTCAGGAGAGACTTAAAACTTCACGCTTAGTGACCGTTACGATACAAATCACACATAAATATTATTTTGGTATTAAGTGGAGTTGGCTGGTTTGCCAATTAAGGTATCGATTTGTAAAATTACGCACGGACATGATTGGGGCGTTTAGTGCATTTCCCCCATTTCTGCCTATCCCAGCCAGCCAAGCTCCTTAAAATATCGGAACTCGGCCTTGGGTTGCGGGCATATTAGCTCCACTCTTACGAGTGGAACTAGTATGCGAGCAACCCAAATTCTACTATTTTACACGTTTATGTCTAAATGGAGTGTATGTATGCGATAACGTTGTTTGGTGTCAAGGTTTCGAATCACTTTACCAAGTAGCCTTCTCGTGTTGTTACAATAAAAAGATTACAGTTAAAGTTACGTTCGATAGCTGTGTCGTTACAGTGACGATGGAAAGGGTAGATTCTTTGAGCTGGGTATACGATAATGAAACTTAGGAAATGGGTAGCAATAGCACAATGTATCTCCTTAAAACTACAATGAAACACACTAAACTAAGAACTTTAATTATGTAACTACACTCCATACATCGTGTTATTTTATCATTATTCAATAGATGAGAGTTCTCTAATAATTATGTTACTATTAATCACGTGCAAAAGATTTGGGCTCGTCCGGGATTTGAACCCGGGACCTCTCGCACCCGAAGCGAGAATCATACCCCTAGACCAACGAGCCGGTGCGTAAAGTTGTGAATTGCATACATATAAATATTCTTGTATGTATATACGGTAGTTATATAAACTAGCAGAACAGTAAACATTAGAGTAGCATGAAATATAATAGCTATAAAGTATATGCGTGAAAATTTTATTCATAGTAATTGGTTGGCGCAATATAATTCGAGCATCCAATTGAGAGAAGTCTGGATTAAGTAACTGGGTAATAACCATTATTCAAAATAATGAAATTCACGTATATTGAACCTTAAACTTCGGCTTACTTAAAACTGTTAATATAAGCAATTGCAGTTGTTGGTTTCGAATAAAAAATGTTTAAAATACCAGCCTATTACATAAGTCTTTACTAGTTTATTTCTTAAATAAAAATGGAAATAATCGAATTATAGCATTGCATTAAATTTAAACACTGCACTGCGCAACGATTCCTGCATTTATTTCTCAAAATCACGCTTTCATTTTTAAACTATTTCAGTTGTTTTAAAGTATTCCTGTATAATCGCTCACGAAACTTCCTTGTTTTATTACATCAATTTTTGTGCACTTTAACGGCTGTGTTTTATTAAAAGTATGTTTTAATAAGTCTCATTCGTGACTACAAACAACAAATGCAGAAAAATAGAAAGCACCTTTAAAAGCCTAGAATTTTAGCAGTCCAAATCCGTATCGGCAGAAGACCGCCAGGCTCAACAATCTCATGATGTGGTTCAAGCTGAGCACCAGATCGCTATTTTTTCCGCATCTGTATCAAAAGAGAAAATTGCCCTTATGATAGCCGACTTCCAGTAGGAGATGGCACTTCAAGAAGAAGAAGACCCACTAGTTTGCAAGGTCACTTGTGAGCTGATGATGATGATTAATTACAAGCTATGCTTTTGTTCTCAGTTTCGGTCGCACAGAGATGGGTGTGTATGCAGAGGAGCTGGCTACCACCAGGTCTGCCCGCTTCATGCTCGCTGCAGTCGTGGAGGAAACAGGATTGTGAGTTATACATACATAAATATACATACATACACATACCAGGCAGTAATATATATTATCTGGAGTCACATGTCCTGGCATATTGTGGTCCTCAAACATGTCGGTTTCCTTACGATGTATTCCTTAACCGCTAAGCGAGTGCAAACTTGAAAATAAAAGTCAATGTAGTAGGGCCGAACCAGGGTGCGTCTGGATGAAAGCAGACACTTGAACCGCTGAGCCACACTCGCTTTTATATTTCAATTATAAAAACTATTAATTTTACTATATCATAATTATTCCTACCAATCAATTATAAGAGCTGAATAGCATTGGAAAAATAATTAATAACAATTGGAGAAAAACCCAAAACTTTTCCTAATAAAAGGAACAATTTCCGCGCAACAAAAAGCTACCTACTTCCTAAACACGCGTGAACGCATCAATCATAATGTCTGATTTGTTCCACGACATCATACCGTATAGACAACTCATTAGTAAATGATTCGGTACACATATGTCAAATACATTCATGGTAATAGTTAAAAATATCACACTACCCAATCGCACGTTGATTAGTCCTCGGTCTAGGTGTAATTATTTTCATTAAGTATTTATTAATTTCACAGCTCGAAAAAACTATAGTAGTTACGCTGTTGTCTTGTGCGTGGATTAATAATACAACCTTAATATGTTAATAATTTCATGAGAAACATTCAATTTAACTGCACATATTTATCTCAGGAATCCCGGTCTACAGGTATTTCCATTGCAGCGCTATAAATAGATAATTAACTAGTGCTGACCCAACCGAGTTACCAAGAACTCATAATGCCAGATTGCTTGAAGTAATAAATCCTTTCCGCAAAAAAATCGTCCAAAAACAATGTTGTGGAACTCCCTGCCTGACTCTCTGTTCCCCACGCACTAATAATCCAGCGATCTTCAAAGCGAGAGTGAATCGTTTCTTATCGGGTAAGCACGCTCCATCTTAGGCCATAGCCTTTGCTTACTATTAGGGAAACTATGGCCAAGTGCAAACCAGAACGGGTTTGCACTTGGTCAAAAAAATAAATAAAATAAATTAGGTGTCTTATTATTACTAAAGAATCTTTTACCTACGTTCCATCCATTCCCAGTCAGCTCTCATTAGTGTTTCATTAGACCGCGAGGGCGCCACCATCAATCACGGTACAAAGAACAGTATTGTACTGATTGTTGGATTATTGACCGCGTGTTGTAGCTAATGATGACTTGTAAGTTGGTGCTAGTGCGAAAGAAAATCTACAGGATATTTTATATTTTCTTTCTTTTTTTATCTTTATCTTTATCTTTGCATGCATGTATGAGGTAGATATACAAATAATGTATGTAATTATCTTTTTTATTCAGTAAAATATCTTCATATCTTAATCAAATCCAATTAAAAGTGTGAATACCCACACTGTGGCTCATTTTTAACTAATTAAAAATAAGTATGAAATTATTATAATTAAATGTAGGTAGCTAATTTGTTATAGGTTATAGAATCTATTCAACTGTTGTATTCAATTTTACTTCTCACGGTGCTCTTGCTCAATCCAAATAATTTACACTTTTTATTTAACTAATTTAATTGTGTATGCGAAAGATATATAAATAAACACTGTACAATAAAAGAAAGCCACAAAACAAAGTGTCCTAATTGGCAACCTACTCGTAATTGCTATAAGCTTAAAGTAACAAATCTCATCCAATATTGGTTGATGAAACCCTGGAGAAAAATGTGTAGTTTTGTTCCGTTGCGACTGCTCCTGTTGAAAAAAAGCCGGTGGACTTCAGACAACATACTTGTTTGTTTTTGAGTGCATCAATATACCTATATAATATTTTGCTATAAAGGAAACTAACGTTTGATTCAATATCTTAATAAAGATTGAGTTAATTTATTTTCCAGAATAATGGCAAACCTAGCGTCTCCAATCCCCATGATGGATCCAAACACCAACAACGACTCCGGATACGCCCCCTCCAACATCGACGGGGAGACGGGGGGGAAGGAGCACTCCCCTCCTCCGTCTCCTCTTAAGGAGGAGAGCAATGAGGAGCGGAAGGAAGAGGTCACGAGTAATGGGCTTAAAGAGACCGAGCCGGTGAAGAAGCCGGAGTTAAAGTAAGTACATTAATTTATTTTTAATTATCACCAAAGATTATTCTTCAAAGTATAACATAGTCATGAAGATGACAATCTTACTGTAGTGTCTGTATAGTATTTTGTTCTGGCTATGTCCGCTACTCATAGATTAATTTTTGCGAGTAGATACAGTTTTGGATTATTGTTTATCAGTAAGTTACTACACCGAACTTAGTCTATTAATTCTTTTCATGACTTAAAACTAAAACACATTTGTCTAGAAAACTTTTACAGGCACACTACGAATAAAACATCACAATATAATAAGAAAAAATACAGTTTAACAAACCGTAAAAGTAGCAACTAAAACCTGAATAGTTAACTGACCAGCTAACGGCAGCTCATAGTTTCAAAATGCATGCTTCGAGAGACAGACTCGGCATTTGTATGCAAAACGAATCTCCATAATTTAAGAAACTTTCCAGACGGACTGTAGTGTACCGTTAAAACATCTAAAACACAGGTGGTATAATGTGGAAAATATGTAGATAGTTTGTTTCTAAAAACTTTTAAAAACAAACTCTCCACAACATATTCACAAACTTACCATTTCAATAAATTGAGCATTTTTGCAAGAAAAGTTCATTGATTTAGCGGATTTAAAAAACTAACAATATTGTATATTTTCATGTCATCTTTTTGTTTGCTACTTTAATAAATATTTATATAAGTCTTTGTTTAAAGCTGGCTAGTAAAACTAGGTCATGCCATACACAACATCCTTCTAAAGTTACGAATTATGTTTTTTTCATCTTCCGTAAATGCCTTCAAGGACCTAAACTGAGATCTTAGTTTTATGTCATGTCAATACATATCTAAGTTTTATATCAAGTCAAAATTATCACACAAAAAGCAAACGCTTTGCCTTTTTATACGAACTTGTTGTTGACTCATACCTTTATCAACTTTGTGATTCCTATACCTAGCTTTGTCCTTTGAGTTCTCACTACTGCCATAGCACTCAATCTAGACATGAAAGTAGAAAAAAGTAGTAAAAGCAGAAAGCGCTTTGAGAGCTATGCCTTTCAGTTCAGGCACTGAGAGCGTCGAGACTATCCTGAATCTAAGGGGCGTATTGAGGGGAATTCAATTGAATACATTTGATATAAAAACATTAAAAATATTTTAAAACATTAAAAATTTATTAAAATTATTTTATTTGATATTTAATAGTAAAAACTGGTTCTCAAGCTGTGGAAAGCACGATAAGCTGCCGGAATCAGCAGCAAGGTACTTTCTGATGCTCGGTTAGTTGCTACCCTAGATATAAAAATACTGATGTGATACGTAAAATGATAAGAATTAGAACAATGCATGTGCAAACTACCAATTTCACCCTGGCCAAATCGTAGAAAGAACTAATAAGCTAAAAACAAAACATAAGTGTTTTGCGATTTTTGGAAATTCCACTCGATTACTAACTCCTAAAACTGACGTCATCATCTACTGGTGGTGATTTTAGAAATGAAATACCACATTGCCCTACAGAAAACAAATAAATAAAAAAAGTTAATAGTATTTTTGCAAGTAACGATAAATGTAGTCTCATCTTAGTACAAATATCATTAAATTCGCCCCAAATATCCTTCTGAATTAGCCCCTGTTCCAACTCTATCTGAGTGACATCGAATTGCGCTAGTTCGTACATACCATAGAGTAGTGGCATTTTCAATCGGGTTACCAGCTTTGAGCAGTCACACCTTTGTGCCTTTCAGACAAGCTGCTGTGCTGAACAAGTAGGTTTTATAAAGGACTGCAAATAAGAAGCTAATATGTATCTTCTTGGTAAGCCTGTTATACCCTGTAGCAATGCTTAACATCAAGCAGGTTGTAGTCACGCAAACCAATCCCACGTAAAAATGAAGCTGTGGTAATTTTGGGTATGGCTCTTTGGTAGCTTGTTAATAAAGTTAATTAAGTAAATGAATTATACACGGGTATAAGTAAATAGTCAGTATTTAAAGAGGGGCCAGAAATAGCTTATTTTTCCATATATGTATTACGAAATCTTACCTTAGCCTTAGGTTTTAGATTTAGGTTTTAAGTAGGTAAGGTTGTAGGTATCTTTTATACCAGTCAAAAGAAATGTATTATTTTCTAAATTCTTTATCTTTTATATCTCTCAAAACAACCACTAACCCATGTCTGTGTAAAACAGCAAAGTAAACACCGCGTTATATCATGCATCTGAGCGGGCCCTACAGCGATAAAGTTGAGCAGCTTTGTAAACTCTATTTTTACCGTGAGAGCCTCTTTTCCGGTGAACAGAGCAAGGGCGGGAAATTATTTGTTTACGGACTCGACAGCCTTTTAAAGCTATTATTTAGCTGAAATTATGGTTTATTGTTTAAGTACGAGATAAAATAATGAATACGAAGACGAAATGAAATAACAGATATGATTTTTTTCAGAAGAATAACTAACTTTTGGGCACGTAAGTTGTACATACATAGTTAATTGTTGACGAAATTGTTATACGACTTGTGAGTACTTAGTTAACATTATCAATATTAACTAAGTATAGTCAAATGAGTTATAAGTCGATGGTGTTAGCGCCTTGTTTGAGTGTGCGTGTGTAAGGTGAATGCCTATAATCTTTGTTGACGTTGTGTCATAAGAATTTTTGTAAAGATTTGAGGGTAGTTAACTTTTAATTTTAATTGTATAAGTTTCACATTATAAAATAGTTACTGATGATGCTTAAAAGGCATTTTATAACTGTAATTAGGTATTGTATCTTTTATTGTATCTCTAAGTTTATTATTCTAATACACTACACTATCTACATAATAAATAATAACTATGACGTAATTTACCTGTACCTAGTATTATATTGGGAGATGACTCTGGCCTCGTAACACAGTCTTACGGCTACCACGAGGTCAGAGGATTCACATGTTATTGTACATTATTTACGTCAAATAAACGAATTTTGTATTTGTATTTGTAATATCAATCAATCAATCAAATATACTTTATTGTACACCAAAATAAAGAATACAATTTTCATAAAAAGGTAAAGGTAACCAGGGACATTGGGCGTAATATCGTATACGTAATAACAAATATTTCTCATAAATATGTTTTATTGTTTAGTCTTTAAAAGATCACTATCACTCATAGCGTAAAAGAGTCCACTCTGGTTGTATGTATAAGAAGGGTAATGTATAAAAAAAACTTTTTACCTATATGAAACAATTAAATTTTCCAGTGATAGCTTAATCTATGATACTTTCTAATATTATAGCTTCAGGTTTTCTTTACTATCTAAATATATAAAACTCAAAGGTGACTGACTGACTGATATAGTGATCTATCAACGCACAGCCCAAACCACTGGACGGATTGGGCTGAAATTTCGAATGAAGGTAGATGTTATGACGTAGGCTTCCGCTAAGAAATTTTTTTTGGAAATGCCACTTTTAAAGGGGTGAAATAGAGAATGCAACTTTTATTTCTTAATGCGAGCGAAGCCGCGAGCACCCACTAGTTAATCTATATATGCAGACCTGCACATCAAAACTAAGCAGGAGTTTGCATTTAAGATATAAAAATTCTCCATTTGTAATGTATATATCCTGCATTACATATGCATACCGTGTGAGGGTTGGGTTGTTAGTAGAGATTAATTTCTAGATGCTAACATTTCAAACCTAACCTCCATTAAAATTTCAGCCGTCCAAATTGACGAGTATCCATATAAACAGCAATTATGCCGCGGCTAACCACGGCCGCCTTGTGAATATGGTAAATAGATCACACTGTATTTACATGCAAATTCGCCAGCTTTTGCCATGGAATTAGTAAATTGTGAAGTGTTTAGTAGTTGAAGTTGTTTTGTTGATTGATTGTATTATTTGAAGCGAAATGAAACTATGTTAAGTTTGGTGGTTATTATATTTCTTGACAATCATGAATTATCACTCAAGGAACCCTGAAGGACGTTCGTATAAGATAAGATAGATATTATTGACGCGACGCATGACCAAAATGCTGGCCTTTTTCTGGCTCAACGTGTCAGCATTGCCATCCAGCGTGGTAATGCGGCCAGTATGCTGGGCACGCTGCCCTCTGGTAGTGGGCTGGAGCACTTAGATTATCTTTAGGCTTTTCTAAAGATTTTCTAAGTGCCCCTTTTTTGTAGTAGTTAGAAGTAGTATGTTTAGTTTTTCTTCCCTTGTTTTCATATTTTATTATTGTAAATAAACTCGTTAGAGTATAACCAACGTAATTACATTGGCTTTAAACTGGTGAAAAACTTGGTTGGGTGGTTCTAAACCAGCTACCTTAACCACACCTTAACATACTATCGCATTAATGCTTGGCGATATTTGTTAAACAATACCTTACAATCAATACAGAATCACAATTATTACTTGATTGACAATCTGTGAAAACTAACATAGTAATTGATGAAGTTAAAAATATACTCCAAATCTGGAGCCTTCGGTCTAATAATTTTCTAGTCTGTGGATTTACGCACAACACAACCGATGTGGGTTTAACCTATACTAGGCGTAGATAGTAAATGGTTTTAAATTAAACTTGCTATAAACATTGACCATGCTTACGAACCTAAAACCTACACATAGGTATGATTTTGAAGTGAAGTTTATGAATTAGAATTTCTTATACTACAAAATACACAGGTAACAAACTGATAGACTTTTTATTTTTATACGCTAAACAAAAATGTGTATGACACGCCTCAGGTAAAAAATGAGCTTTTGATGTCGCAGTCAAAGCTATAATAAAGATATATATGTTTTTTTTTGTAATCCACAGTGAGGCATAACAACTAGAAACCGCTTAGTGAAATCTTCAAGCCAAAACGATATTGTGATCGAAGATGGAGCATAACTGTAAATAATTACTGGGACAGATAAATCAATAATCAATAATCATCTTTATTCATAAAAAAGTATTACATGTCAACACACACACAACAGAAATGGCAGTATAAAAATATGTCCAAGAATTTAAAAAAAAAATGGTAAAAATATCTCACATATTTTCCTCGAATAAACATAATGTTCCATGTAAAATATCGAAACGAGGATCCATGTCAAAGGAATGGTATCAATATTACCAAATTCTCAGAACATTTCTTTTCAATAAAGCAATTTGAGAATTATATTACAAGTTCAGTGGTACCGAGAATTCCCATATCAATTTATAGTTTGGGAGACTAGGTGAAGAAATGTTACTAAATTAACAAAATAAATAAAATTTTATCGAACAATTTATAACAACCATTTGATTTCATTGCGTTGCTAAGAAAACTCATGTTGCATATCATGAAAAATGCATGCAATGGTGCTATTTATTCGTTTACTCAAAGACAAGTTTAATTATTTAACTACCTGTTTTGGGACTAGTTTTACGCTAATGGTTTGATTTAGTTGCGAATCAATTAAAACTGATGGCCTAGTTTTTTAAAGATTTTGATTTATTGGGCCTTATTACAAAACGTGGTTTGAATATTAGTCCGGAACTTTGAAAATATGCAGTCTGTTATGCTGTTCGAAATTAAACGAAAAAAAATTAAAAAAATAGCCTAAACTTACTTTACGCTCAAATCCCTAGTAATAATACTAACCAGCACCTGTAAACCTAAACCTAAGTCCCCAGTCAGTCATGTTTGATTAATAGCAGGTACAAGTTTGGGCAAACATACAACCATGCGGGCCTACACATAAATATGTATACAGTGGGACTGACAACGATTAATATTTAAGATTGATTTTAGTAACTCGAAGCACCCGTAGCTCAGCTAGCGGAGGCAATCGCATGCGATTACCAATGTTAAGCAAAGGTCGACGCGGTCTGCCCTTGGATGGGTGACCGAAAAGAGGTATTCCATTTTGGGCGCTTCCGTGGGTCGGAATGCACGTTATTATTGTTGACCCCGGCTAGCACGGCACGGCAGGCATTAAGCCATGTCTGAAGCCCTTAAGGTGGCTTAATAAACTCTCGACACCTGAGTAGGCCAATCTCATTCTTTAAGAAAAAGAAGAAGAAGTAAAATAAAACCAGCTACTTGTGTTCTAACAAAACTTGTACTAAAAGAAAACCCATGTTCCAAACAAGTAATGTATCGCTCGTGACAAAATTCATGTAGAAAATGTTTCTTTCTTGCTAATTTCCTTGTCGCTTGTCAGTTATAAAGTTGTTGAATTTAACATTGTAAAATCACTTCGAGTTTATTTTATATTGTTAGTTACTACTTGCCCTGTATAGTACGTATCTCATTAGTTCTAGCGTATTGGTCTTTGTAAATATGCATACATACATAATATAGATTATAGGGTATAGCTAGAAGTTTAAGTCTTGTGGCGTAAGTGTGATGGATGGTGGAATTACTAGGAAAAGTTTTGTGTTGTTTATACTTAGGTCTAGTGTAGGTATAGGAATCAAGATAAAATAGCGTAACCTATATTTCTAACTGTAATTATATCTATGTAGATGGGCCGCATATAAGATTGTGTTTTCGTACAATAATTAGCATTATGTATGTGCTTGTATGCATTTCAATTGAAAATTATATTGATTCTCTTTCGAAATTTGAAAACCATACAATTTTATAACGCTTGCCCTTACATCTTTTGCCGACATATGATAAAACTATTTATAAAACCTTATGCAGTTTAAAATCTGCATTATTAAAACTAGGTGCTTAGGTGTAAGTATAGATGTTGCTATACTACATAAACATTTGTAGCGTATAGTATCTCTAACTTACACCAAAATGGCTTACAAACAGAGTTTTTTTTTTTTTTTTACAAGAAATGGGTTTGCTCTTGACCGTAATTTGCCTGATGGTAAGCAATCATTACGGTCTAGGATGGAATGTGCTTACCCAGTAAGAACCGATTCACTCTCGCTTTGAAGATTGATATTATTTGATATTTCTTAGTTAGTTTCTACAGTACTTACATAAATATTTAGGTAGGTACCTGATCACCCCAAACTTTCCAACCACAGCTTTGTTCCACTAAACTTTATTATCCCATGACCTCTGGACTAAATCTGCTAGATTATAAGATTTAGTTCACGGACGTACAGAAGCAACGGACGGAGTTTCTTTGTAGTTTGATTAAGGTATCCTCAGAAAACTTTTATTCTGTAATATAAACGTTCCGCTGATTAAAATAATAATTTAAATACTTAATTCACAATCAAACATCATTTTTGATAAATTTTGACATCCTTCTAAATTTCAAGTCCCAATCACCCGAAAACGGTTAGCGTGATTAAAATATGGATTAGTATTAGATGCAGCACACAGTCTATTAATCCACTGATGATTGATTTCAAAAAGCGAATAAACAAAAATAGGTACATAGAACGTTCATATCTACTTTGTTTGTTGAGATAAAAAAGTTTTAGACCTATCTTAGATACTACGTCCCATACTTTAGTTAGCATATCTATTTTATCTATTCTACATATTACATAGTTGTCCCAAATGGAGGGCCCAAGAACACCAAACACACATAATAGTCCAAATTATTGTTATGTCTTTGTTAAGTCATAATCACTGTAAATGTGGTCGGTAGCTCGTAAAACTGAATGGTTGACCCTAGTGTTATAAGTTTTGAGACATTTGAAGACAAACTTGACAGACAATGGATATAAGCAATAAGCATGTTTTATCTGTTTTGTGTCACCTAACTTTACCTAAGATTTACAAATTAAAACCAAACACCTACACTATAGTATAAAATCTATACTACACCACCATAAGTATAACAAAATACACAAATTGATTAGGTATATCTTGGCATTTCAGCAGATGGAAGTTATGACAGTTTTTCCGTCTTATATTTCGTCATAAGAGGATGTGATAACCAGTATCTGTAAAAGAAAAAACAAAATAAAATACTGTTATTGAATTAATATAAAGGTAGATCTTCTGATTGGTAGAAACAATTACTCAGGTTGAAAATTTTCTTTCCAACTAAGTTGAGCCGAACTGTTAACAGTTTGCAAAACTTTTAATTGGACTGTCAAATGTCTAAGCAATAAATTAGAGTAAATAAAATTGTAAATAACAAAATGATTAACGATCCAACTAAAAATAATTATTTTAAACTTAACTGTTTGGCATTGTCACAAAAGTTTCGTTTTTTACATTGATTAAAACTTTACAATGGCAAACTACGAAGTTTTGTAAATGCAATCAAAAATTTAATTATACAATTTTAACCACTGAGATTCTTTCTTGTCGAACATTACATAAATAAATAATAAATAAATAAATATTTCAGGACATATCACACAGCGCCAACTAGCACCATACTAAGCTTACGCTTGTATCATGGGTACTAGATAACGGATATAATACATATATACTTTTCTTTTGTAAATACATACTTATTATACATAGAAACGACCAGACTCAACACAAGTAATTACAAATTTTAATATTCATAATTACTTGTGTTATGCGGGAATCGAACCCGCACCCCTAGATTAGAAGGCAGAGCCACTACCAACTAAGCTAACGAAGCAAAAATAAAATTTAATACTGAAAAAAATATTTTTTAGCTGTGCTGTTTTTACTACTCTGGGTACTTTTCTCTCGGCCGAGCTATAATTTATAAATGCTAATTCAGCCTCCGTGGAGCAATATCAAAAAAACGTAAGCAAAAATGTAATCATTCCAGCTAGATAACATAGATCCTACCGCAAATGCTAATTCAATACTAGAGCGGGTATGATGAGGTACACCATTTGTTGGGGCAACTATACCTATATTAGAGATCAAATAAGCCTTATTTTACCTTTGCCGTAGTCGGGTAAAAATTAAACAATGCATGTCTATTTTCACAATTAAAATTTCTCTATTTAATTTATTAAAGGAAATCAAGGAAAATAATTAAACTTACTACTTGACTATGCTACCTACATAATATACATACACCCTCGTTGATCTTATTTTCAACTATGGGTGCTCGCGGCTTCGCTCGCATTTAGAAGTAAAACTTGCATAGGGGATGCAAGTTTTACTTCTAAATGCTTTCAAAAACTGCACCCCTTTAAAAGTAGCATTTCCAAAAATCCTTTCTTAGCGGATGCCTACGTCATAAAATCTACCTTCATTACAAATTTCAGCCCAATCCGTCCAGTGGTTTGGGCTGTGCGTTGATAGATCACTATATCATTCAATCAGTTATTCTGATCTAATCTTTTATCTAATCTAATCTACTCTAATCCTTTGAGTTTTATATATTTAGATGACTAATTTGAAAACCTTCCAAACCTTCCAGAAAGAAGATCAGTCGTCTCGGCAGCAGCTCTCTCATCTCAACTCCTCGGCGAAGGTTCCGCAGTGCAGCGTCTGCTGCTCGGTTCACCATCTTCAGGGCGAACAGGGCCGGCAAGCTGAGAGCCAAGTCATTTGCCAAGAAGGAGAAGAAAGCTACGCAGACCTTAGCTATAGTTCTAGGTAAGTTGGCCGACGTTTACTGCCTAATTTAGTAAGAAACTTTTATTTTTACATGATATAGGCTCACGCTTGACTTTACCTTGCCTGATGTTAAGCAACGTTATAATCTACGATCTAGCGCGCTTGCCTTGAAAAAACCGGCTTACTCTCAACTTGAAGACCGACAAACTTGTAAAAAAAAGTAAGATTTGAGGTAAGATAATAAAACCAACACCCAACCAACAGCGCGCGTTGGGAAACTGTAAGCTATGTTGGACACTTAGGAGTAACACAAATAAATCAGCTGAACTATATTGCAAATTGAAGAGAAAGAGGTCGCTTCAGCATCTTCACCATCACCCGAGCTGTCAAGCTTCAAGTTTTATACAAGTTTTAGTTCTTATACCCTAAATTCTTGCGATTCTGTTATTGTTGCTTAAGCTTGGACGATACCTGGGTATTTTGTCTGAAGACGAAAGACTTCAATACGAATTTAAAATTCTATAACTATTATAACTTATTAATTATCTTAGATACCAAACAATCTGACTTGAATGAACCCTTGAAGATCTAAAGTTACTTATTAGACAATTTATGATTCCAGGTGTATTCCTGATCTGCTGGGCTCCGTTCTTCACCTGTTCCGTCCTCGACGCGCTTTGCTCCAAGTTTTCACTGTCTTACTCGCCAGGTAATTATCAATTAGGTATCCTATTACACTAATTTATAAAGAAACTTCCTCTTGGAAAATTGCTGATGTCATTAAGCTCCCTGTAGCCTAAGTAGCACGCTTGTCTAGGAGAAACCTTATTTAATCAAGATTTGAAGACCCCTGGGTTATAATTTTCTGGAAACTGGAGTCCAGGTAGAGAGTTCCATAGTCTCGCTGTTATTTCTATGAAGGTAGAAGCAAAGCGCTCCACTTGATGCATAAGCCATCAACCCGGGGTGGATGTTGGAGCGTCACATCCCGCTACCAACATAACAGCGGGACAGGTCGACCAACATGAAGGAGGTTCCCGGCAACGACGCCAGGGGGCAGCCCGCGCGCCAACAGAACGACACAAACTATCTATCGCACCGCACATCGTACGCGCAATATTGTAAAATACAGTCCACTCACATTAAATCATCATCAAGATATACCAAACTGTTTTATCTCATCCAACGAAAGGCATCCCAGTAGGACCTAAGGAAGGTAGCAACAGTTCTTTTTTATCTTCTAACAAGACTGTTTCTTCCCAGGAGTGACTGCCTTCATCCTGACCACTTGGCTGGGTTACATCAACTCGTTCCTGAACCCTGTCATCTATACTATCTTCAACCCTGAGTTCCGGAAGGCATTCCGCAAGATACTCCACTGCGGCACCTAGCCCGCGGACTATTATATCGTCTACGACTGACTTTCCTCTTAAACCCTTGTGTATAAAGTGGACCTTTTCAAGCAGTGTAGCTTTAGAAAGTTAGTGAATTTTAATATGCGTTGTCAACTATAGGATGATTATTTTTATAGCTATAATCTCTATACATTCTATGACAAGAAGAGAATACAGAGAACGATACCCAGATCTCCAATTTAAAAAAGTAGTACAAAAAATCACACTAGGTGTCGTTAGCTAAAATTTGTTCGAACCATATACGTCTGTACCATAAACCAATTGTATTCTCAAGTGACGCAATTCAGCGCGCTTTGGTTTCGCTGTCTCCTAGCAATATTAATAACTAAAAAAAGAAAAAATCTTTCAGATGACTTGATAACCTCCTTTGTTTGAAGTCGGCTAATAATAAATTCTGTTCAGGAAAAACGCTAGTAGTCAAAATTATCATCCTATTATTGACGAAGCATAGTATTCCCTTGTGTATAAAGACCTCTTTAGAAAGTAGAATTTAGAAAAAAAATAAGGTGTAAAAAGTGAAATCTTTTCAAGCAGTGAAATTAAATCATGTATCAAGTTAAGTGTAAAAATACTTTACCAAAATTTGTGTGTAAAATTGGCTTTTAAAGAGTGGATGGAGAATAAGAAGTACCTAGAGTAAGAGCAAAAAGTGGTTAAAATGCGGTCTTTCTTAACGACAATTAGACATTTAAATTTAAGGAACCCTAAAATTAGTCTATATGAAGGTAAAAAAAGTAAAATGTGTATCGGAACAATATCTAGTCTTTTCTTATCATATAAAATAAACTACTTAGTTGAAATAATGTGGTTTTAGAAAAAAAGATATAAGAAGTAATATTGTACGATGATTTTTAGTTTGGCTCTGTAGCAACTACACTATTTGTGTATTTATAATATATTAATTTTATTAAGCTCAAATTCTTTCTGCTACGAAATGACTTTTACTTTGTATTTAAAGTTATATTAAGACTGTTTTTAAAATAAATATTTAACACTCCTGTACAATGAATGGTCTTTTGGTTTGAAAGCACAGTCATTAATTTCATGATAAATTTTCTACTAATATTATTATGATTTGTTTAAGATTTTAAGCTCAACTTGTAAATATAGTAATTTATGTGATAAAATAACATTTATTATTTACCTACTTAGTACTATAAATAAATATAAATTATATATCTGTATATTGCTGTACATGTGTATTTAGACGTGGTAAGTAAAAAACGTGCTGTCCTATCCTTGTGGTTGTGATGTAACGCTCTTTAGAAATAGATATTCCGTAAAGCAATACCCCCTTCATTAAATAAGTACCTAATTAAAAAAAACATTGTATGTTATTTATTCACAACACAACAACGTTAGATTGGTATGGGGCTAGATGGCGTTGTGAGAAATGGCCCGGAATATTAATTTGTACGAGTAAGTATATATATTATAAAAAAGTAAGTAAGTAAAGTTAATTATGTTCTTTATCAATAAGAGAATTTTCAAATAAAAATATGAAATTGCTAGTTCATATTCGATTTTTTATTGTTGCCATATATTTTATTGCTAGTCATATTTTATTTATATATTTAGGTAGGTATCTATGGCTTTGAATCCATGACAAAATATATTTTTACGGTTGTTTTGAAGTTGTATAAATTATGCTGGCATAGCTGTATATGAAATAACGTTTCAATGTATTTTTTTAGAAATAAAAATAGTTGGTATCTACTTAATATGTAAAAAATGCTAATAGTATAAATTGATGTTCAATAAATGGTTCTGCATACAATAATGCTTTCATTTCAGTGATACCTTTGAATATCAAAATATGTGCGAAAAACGCAAACATATCCCACAAAAAATTTAATATTATACAAAACATTTTTTTTACAATAATATATACTTATGTAGTACTTACCGAGTTAAGTTACTTAGTATGTAGGAATCTAATTCGCTTACAACTAATTATATGCGACAATTTGATTTGATTTGTTTTGTACATCTATGTGCAAATCTGCAAATCTATGGGCCAATAGGTCTCACAAAAGAAGAAATGTTATTGATTATACCTAAATACTTGAATACTATTATACTTTGCGTTATAAAATTAATCAAACATACAATAGTATGTCACCCATTTAATCTAGATTCTCGGGTCTATTGAAGGCTATGAAAACCTTGTATGTACAAGTTTTGATTGTTGTTAATTGTAGATATGAATCTTTTCTTTTCAGGTCTAGGTACTAGTAGCGTCATCTCTGTCTAAGTAGCATAACTAATAGTAATAAGGTATGATATTGAACCATGCAGAACCATAGTGTGCCATGGTATAAATAGGGACCGATTATTTACAGTGGTTATAATTAATCTATTTTTTCTAATTCCACTCCTAAAAAATAAAATCTCCGTCATTACGTTTATTTTATGACTATATCAGTGACCTTGGAAAACAAGGAAATAGACTGGTACGACTACTCAACACAAGATGTCGCTAGTTGGCTCAAAAACAAAGTGTGTCACGCCCAAAATTGACGAAACCGTACAAGACTGCATGTAATTGTGACATAGAATCACATTTTTATCCATTTATTCCATCTTTTCAATTCATGGCAAAAAGCAAATGCTATCATTTCCGAGTTTTCCTTTGCAATAATAATGCAACAAGAAAATGACGTTTGCTATATTTCAAGTTCTTTTTATTTCGCGAGTCACGTCGTCTTTCTCTTTCTGGCGACGCATGACGTGCGATGTGTACGAAAGAGAAAACAGTATACCGTAGTTGCACTTGAAACAGAACGGCCATTCGTATCAGCTGACAACCAAAGCAAAACAGTCGGTGCGCGACCATCTTGTCAAAACTCGAGTCGGTGACAACAAATAAATATTGCAAAATGCCCTAATTCACTTGTAATGACTAAACATTCAAGTTGTATTTATAAAGTACAGTGTAGATTTCGTTGTGGTGTTGTTTTCTGGACATTTGCAATACAATTTATTAAGTAATTGGGGTTTAAGTTGCGTCAAATGACGTCATGTGTGTGATACACGTATCGCTGTTGAGGACTTTGTAAGTATTTTCATTTCATTTATGTGTTAATTGTAAGAAATTGATGCTTGTAATCGGTAGTTTTCCGTTGCTAATCGATGCTGGTTTCATTCATGATTTGTGTGTGACAATTGGAGAGGCCAGCAGCGAAGCAGCGCATCGCGTCGTTTGATTGGGGATTTCAATGCCCTTGAAAAATTATGCAGCAAAAATCACTTCTATAATGTGTTGATGGTGTTGATTTCGCTAGTCCGTAGTGTCCGCAATGATTATAATTCATCACTGGAACTAATGTGATGTTTTCAAGTACATGTTCCTTGCCGCTTGGCAACAGAACAAAACGGGTAAAAAGTGCTAAAAATGGAATGCTCTCGAGTCGACCGAGTCGCTGGTATCATAGAAAGTATTGTTCATAAACATCGAAAGTGTTGCGGACTTGGCGATTCTGTATGAAAATGGCCGTCCTATTGATAAATTGACGTGTTTTTTTTCACCGCTTTCGATGTTTGCCGCCGCTGGCATGCGATCATCGCTCGCTCGGCACAAATACATACGAATTTGATACAGTCAGTCGGTGGGTAGACATACCTAGCTAGTAGGTAGATAGGTAATATTTTGTTTATAAATGCTTGCCACCGAAATGCAGAATCTTGCTAATTACCTTGTAGATACTTACCCATCTACCTACTTATTGTATGTATCTACATATGTAGCAATGTAAGTATGTATCATTATTACGTCTGCCTACCTATTTGTGTAGGTAGGTAGGTAGGTTTAGATCAAGACGAGACATGTTTACGCGTTCTTTCATACCTACTAGGTACCTACTTAATCTAGGTATAGGTTGATGCCTAAGTCGAATACCTACGCATTAGAATATAGATAGGAAGTCCCTATTCTAGTATTTTCAACATGGTGATTCCCCTACTTATTAATAATAGTTTCTACAATTGGTCAAAGATTAATTTATAAATTTATAACAGAACAGAATGGTCAGAATAGTAGGTACCTACAGTAGGTACTCGACGACCTCATTACCTATGACTGTCGCGCTTCGACGAAAGAATAAAATTATGTGAAGGCCCCGCACTTCCCATCTAAATTTTCGATAGGGTTGTCACAAAAGTACTAGGTACCTAGTTAGATTTTTTTAATGAACTGACAGGCATTTCACCACTAAAACACCTGAAACTACACTGTGCTGCAGCCCATGACCAAGCACTCCTGTAGTTATAATACCTATATAGATTGTATATTTTAAATAGGTGTTCTATTAGAATATCATATAATCAGCTAGCGGAGGCAATCGCATGCAATTACCAATGTTAAGCAAAGGTCGACGCGGTCAGTCCTTGGATGGGTGACCGAAAAGTGCCATTCCATTTTGGTCGCTTCCGTGGGTCGGATGACACGTTAAATTGTAGTTTCACGGCTGTTTGTATAGTACGGCAGTCGTTAACCCCTGTCAGAGATCCTTAGGGCGGCTTGATAAACGCTCGACACCAGAGTTGGCCACTCTCATTCGATAAGAAGAAGAATATTAGAATACATAACTTTGTAGTTATTTACTTACAGATATTTATTTGGGTGGTCATTATGCTTGTTGTGCAGTTTACTGATACTATTCGTAATTTCTAAATGACGTTGAATGTAAACAAAGTCAAGGAGGCGTAGCTATATTTACTTTAAAAAAAACGTCCGTATAAGTAAGTAGGTAAATACGTAACTAAGTATCTGTTACAATTTTCAAATAAACAAAAGATAGAATTCTAGTATTGAAACATCGATTAATATTCCGATAAATACGTTTCGCACAGCGCCATCTAGCTCCATACTAAACAAAGCTAATCGCGTAGGTAAAATTTTACCTGTGAGTAAAACTAATTATCTCTATTGTCGTGGCAGCCAGCAGCGTTACATTTTATTTTATAATATGTTTGTCGAACGCCGCAGTTTTTGTAGGTTCTTTTATTTGCAAGACAATAACAGTAAAATAGCATAAGTATTGTAAGATTATTAGAACAAGGCTGCAGCAAATGCTCTGAGGCGAGCAAATATCGACCAAAAAATGTTACGATTACATACAATAGACAAGATACTTACCTACCTACAGTTCACAATTAGTTACTTGACAATAAAGTACAATAAAAAATATTTTGATCGTTCCCTTAAAAAACTTATCTCTTGAGGATATCCTTGATAAAATCAATGCTGAATTGTGAAAGCATGGAATTTCTATTATATTTCTTTGTGCCTAAATGACTTAAGTAAAGCAAGCAAGTCATTAGGTACTTATGTTATGATAATGAACGCAAATATTTGCATTCAGAGTCTGCCTTGAACGTGATCTAGACCGAATCCCTTCAGTAATGCCATTACTGTATAACTACTTAGTTATATTAGTTATATTTGATTTGATACTATGTTTTTCTTGTACATTATAGAATGACTAGCTGTGCTCGCGACTTCGTCCGCGTGGAATAGTTATTTTGGGTATCATATTTATTTTTACAAACAACCTCTTCAGCTTTATAAATTATAGCTGTTACCCACGACTTTCTGAACCATTTTCGCAGCGCACGTAACGGAAAACCCTCAAAGATGAATAATTTTCCCCGTTTTTTCCACATTTTCCGTTGTTTCTTCGCTCCTATTAGTTACAGTGTGATGTTATATAGCCTAAAGCCTTCCTCGATAAATGGTCTCTTCAACACAAAAAGAATTTTTCAATTCGCACCAGAACCAGCACCTGAGATTAGCGCGGTCAAACAAACAAACATACAAACAAACTCTTCAGCTTTATAATATTAGTAATATTAGTATAGATAATTTTGTTGTGTTTTCCATAAATTTTACGTCAAATTCGCGGAAAATGTACATGTAGATGACAGTTATAGAAAATATTATTCTATAATGTAGAAAGCGTTAAAAAAGAGACAAACTCTTTTTCAAAATTTTAAACTACCCCAGGGGCCTATAGTTAACATGGCTAACAACTCTTATTTGGTTTTAACCTAGGTCACGTCACGTGAAACAATGAATTGAGACACTTCCTAATATTGTTTCTAAACATTGTAATGTAGCAATATCCCGATAAATTACACAGCCATTGCACAATAGCATGACACCGACAGTAATTCTTACGTCATCAACAAATTAGATAAGTACCTAACTAGCAAAGGGTTAAAAAGACCCAAGAAGGAAAACTTTTTTATAACAATGACCAAATGAGCAAAGAAATAACTTTCATTGTCATCCGATGCCATCTTCGTATCATTGATGTTGGGTCAGTTCTTGCGATGCTCATCATCATCATCCACAGCCTTCTCTATCCCACTGCTGGGCATAGGCCTCTCTTTGAATGTGCCATCTTGCGACGCTATTCGACGTATTTTTCCAGAAATGAGTAGCTACTTTTTCGTGTTATATCTCGCCATTTAATTGACGGATTTCGATGATCAGGGAAATTAATATCAGTCAGTAAACAAAAATTTGATTAATATAACAACCATCAATCAAATTTACACATCAACATGACAAAGACCACAGATTGGAGACAGATATTTTATTGCAAGCTAGATAATTCCACTGCTTCGTTATCTTATTAAAAAGCCAGAGGCTAGCTCTCTCGTGAGTCATCCAATCAGTCGGACATAGCAATACAGACCTGTGACATATTGGCTCATAAACAGAAACTAGGGGATTTCGGAACGGTAGACCACAGCGTACACCACATTTAAAGTTTTCTAGGATTTTATAAACAGAATTTTATGGTAAGTAGTTATAATTTTACACAAACCTCACACCAAAATATATTAGTAACTAAGCACGTTGAATGCTCATTACGCTACAACGAATAGTTACGGCAATTATTAACTTACTATCGGTAAGATTCAAGATCAAACCTAGTTGACAGCAAAAAGTTGCAGTTTAATGAAGCTTCAAAATTAGGCCCATGGTCGTAATGGCCATTGGATTTGGCATCTTACGTTAAGTCAACGTTATAAAAGAATTAAAAAGAAAATGTACGTCGCAATTTACCTACTACCTATCTATGAATAACACATGTAACTCTGAAAGCATTTCACAATTTGTTTGAACAAACAGTTCCTCATTTAGACATTCACGCACATACTAGTTACTTGCACTGTGTAGTTACAATAATAAAAAACAAAAAATATAGTAGTAGAGAAGCTTCGTCCACCACGTTTGCTCGGTCGAATGTTGGACATATAGCTGGCCTAAATTGGAGTCCAGTACATCTGCTGCATTCGAGACGAGATCGATGCAGTTACAACAGCAACAGGGTTCTGTTGGAAAAGCGCATTGCGGTTCATTCAGTCTATCTGAATGAACCGCAATGTAACTCTTGCAAGCAAGACTATGCTAATTTTACTATCGCATTTCGGAGACATTGTAGAGATCTGGTTTTAGATTGTAGGTACGTACAATTTATGTTATGGTTGGCTGAGAAATTAAATTATTAAGAAGAAGAATATGAGTATGATAATAATAATTCGGTTATTGTTTTAATTTAGATAGTTACCTTGTGATGATAATGAATGTTGATCAATAAAAATGCAGCCAATCATGAGACCGGAAAATGAATAATTTAAATATCTTACCTCTGCTTATTGATTTAGTCTTAATGATTTTCTGCAATTTATCAAGTAATTAAACCTCAAGTGAAACAAACAAAACTATAAATAAGCCAAGGGCTAGTCCCCAAATCAACTTGAATGCGATGCTTCGTACTCGGCACAGCCGTGGCATATCGAATGGAAAGCTGCCAAACTTGACAACCTTGTTGAAGGAGCCGGAACCGATCCAATGCAGCCGTCATTCTATTATTTTGGATACGGTTTAGCTAGTAACAAGAGTTTTATGGAATTACTACCTATCTTCTCTATCAGCCTTCTTCTTATCGAATGGGAGTGGCCAACTCTAGTGTCGAGAGTTTATCAAGCCGCCCTAAGGGCCTCTGACATGGCTCTTATTTCCATGTGCTCTTCTATCAGAGAGCCCATGGAAAAAAGAGAAAGCTGTACTACTGAGTCTATTCCAGAATTGACATTCATTTTCTTTTTGTTCTGCATCTATCGCTTTGTGACATTTCCATTCGACTAAGAGTATCGAAAATCATGCTGTATATGAAGCTGAATTAGGCCCCCAGTTCCAACCAGGTAATCTACTACGAGATGGGTCACCTTCGTCTAAAACAAAACTTAAGTGATAAAACGGTATCTCTATTATAAATCACAAAGTAGTGACACGCTAAATATCTGAAATCATAACTAAATTTGACAAGGACTTAGTTAATAGACGTAATAGAGTAATTAACTATTTATAATTGAGTATCGCAGTTAGAGACAACTAACTAACTGTAAGTAATAATTTGTCTCTGCATAATGAATGAATATTGCGGACTAGAAATTATATAATTGAACTGATTTAACTAATGTTCGGCGAATAAGTTAAACGGAGCTATAATTTTAGTAAAGTTTCCTGTAGAAGTTATATTTACTCTTACTTTACATTAGGTATATTTTGATGTTTGTTAACATTTTGCATGCACTAGTTGGTTAAGACATGGCGCGCTTTATATCACTTGAAATAACATATGTATATAATTTAGCCATGTTTTGCAAAATAAATGATTTGAATTTAAGTATTTAATACTAAAGTTATATATATAGTTCCAAAGATAGAATGTTGCCAAGCCAAATGACACAACCAACGTCACGTTAATTAAAGTTCGCATAAAATAGTAGTTATTGTAAAACTTTTCTTAATAGGTCCGCTAACAATTTTTATTGATTTATAATTTTATAGCATTGTACCGACACGTGTTTGAAACACACACTGGGCTGCAATTATTAGATTTCGTGAGAAATCAACAAGTTGTTGCTAGGCTGAGTATTTATGTTGGTGCATATCGATTTGTATCTAAACGCAGTTACTTACATTCATATACGATTGTTTAGCAAAAACATTACTAACCTCGTATTGAAATGCAGTTTATGTAAATAAATGAAAATGAAGTAGGTAAATTACATTAAAAACATGTAGGTACCTAACCTACTAACTGTAAAGATTTAGAATAACGTATATATTTAAAGATTATTTTAGTAGTAGATCACACAAAACATTTATGTACTTACGTATCCTATGGCATTGTTATTTCCGCCCTCATGTTATAAAAGGCTGTCTTATATGCTACGAACGAACCTCAAGTAACAAATGGTGAAGTTTCTAGTTCAAGAACCTTATTGATCCTTGTGTAGGTCACACCCCTGACAGAAATGGCAGAACTCTTCAAATATACATATATATCTCTATACATAAATACATGTATTTTGTGTGGTATACTGTCTGCACAAACACATGGGCTAATTTTGTGTACCATTTCACCACAAGCGAACTTAATAATTTTCTCTCGTGTGTAATTTAACTTACATTGTGATGTCAATTACGGGTGTGAATTATTATGCACATACATACATATTCAAACAATGATATTAGGGCTATTAAACTTGAGGAGAGTGCATTTGCTTTCACTGGGCTATCAAATAACTCAAGCTTAGTTTTATTAGTTTGGGAAAACGATAAAATTATATTGAAGACTCGCTAAAGCTATCTGTAGAACTCCCTGCTAAGATCTCTGTTACCATTTTACTTCAATTTATCGCTTTTCACGCTTGTTTCATGATAAGTGTAAACCAATTAATAACATTGACTGCCACCACCTCACTTATTAGTCAAGCGTAACCTGACCTTGCACAAATAAAAACAAATTTTGCTCGACTTTGCGGAGGCACTGCCATGCCCAGAAAAACAATGAGTGAAAATATAAAAGTCGTACTTTACTTAAGTTGTCCGATTCAAAGATGGGTGGACGACATCGATTAAATCAGGGGTCTAACTTGGACGAGGTCTGTATTAATATATGTAAATGGCACATGCAAAGGGACGCTAATACCCACCAGTGAGACAAAAAGAGCTGATGATGAATGAAAGGAAAAACTATCATCAAACACCCATATTTCCTTTCATACATGTTGCAAAACCACATCACACACAAGTTACATTTCATCTATATCAGTTCGATAAAGCGCTCTATAAATAGCCAGTGCATTTCACAATAGTAGTTAATTAATTTGTTTACGCTTTCGTGTGTTACCGAATACGTGTAAAGAACGATACTTAGACTAGTAAATAGACTCCTAACAATAAGAATAATATTTCTACCGTACATAAGTAATACGTCAATGTCGGTCATTTGCGAGGTTTACATTCAACCATACCTTATGACATTATAAATTTGATAGTAGTCGTGCCTCGCGGAGTTACTCTCATTAATCCAAGATTTTATGTAGTCTGTGTTGATCTAAAGGCTAATCTTACTAATACAGAGTACTACCTCAAATTCTACAACTTTTGTTCTACGACTTAAGAAAATACGTAAAAAATCTACATTTTTGTCTATACTAATCCCTAGTAAAAAAAAACTCGGTGTTGAGCCACCTTGAACGTTAAGAAGGAACAAACTTTCACCTTTATAATATCATTGTGAAGTGTAACAGATACGTGTCGGAATGTTTTGCCGTTATGCGAGGTCCTTTGATACTATCATCGTTGATCCAGCAGTTTAACGGAGCAAATATAGATCTAACGATGTATGATAAACAATAGCCTTCCTTAGGCTTGTTAGTTGAATATCGACTTGCGTTCGCCATTCTCTGCTGGAATAATAAGCTACTGTTCTGTAAACATGAATATAGATAGATAGATATATACACTTTATTAAAAACACCAGCACAATACAGAAATTTACATAAAAATATTAAAACTTAAGCCTAGTGTCTTAACTGGCGGCCTTATCGCTAAAAGCGATCTCTTCCAGGCAACCAATCTGGCAGGGATAAGACGCAAGTATAATATACCAGTTTACCTCTTGATATTATTGCGTACTTGTAGTTCTTCATTGTTTACGTTTGTTGTACGGACTAATGTGAAGCAGCATATGAACTATTAAACTAACTGACTGCCTGTTAGCTTAGTTGGTAGTGGCTCTGCCTTCTAATCTAGGGGTTGCGGGTTCGATTCCCGCCTGACACAAGTATTTATGCATTTTAAAAATGTATAATTTCTTGTGTTGAGTCTGGTTGTTTGTATGTATAATAAGTATGTATTTACAAAAGAAAAGTATATAAGTAGTATTATATCCGTTATCTAGTACCCACGACACAAGCGTTTGCTTAGTGTGGGGCTAGATGGCGCTGTGTGGAATGTCCCGAAATATTTATTTATTTTATTTTTTTATTTATTTAACTAACTAACTATACTAACTATATAACGAAATAATTCGGTTACGTGATGTTGTGATTTCTTAATAGATAAATCACGAATGTTTTAAGTACCTAAAGAAAGAACGAAAGGACACAACAATATACATACTTACCTACATAAAAAAGTTGAAATATAGGTAGAATACAAAGGTGATATATGCGTTACATTAAAGTAATAGAATACATTTGTTGAATTTAATTTTATTTCATTTGCAGTCTTGTAAAAGCTGTGGTGCTTCTAAATCTTATGTCATATCATAATTTTAAACTATTTTAAGTAACTAATATTTTTCAGTTAGAAAGAATTTGTTTATATTTTAGTGATACCTACGCCGCGCCGTACAGTACAGAGACAGTATTTAATTAAACCCATGGATTCCCGAAACATTCGAGCCACACATCATATTGCGAAGAACGATCAATACCCGTACCTACCTATCTACCTACTCGATTGCTGTCAAATTGGAACAATCGACCTGTAGGTCAATGTTCAACAGATGCGGAGATTCATGGGGAACATAACAAACATATGTACATAATATATATAGTTATAGTGAAACTGAAAGTCATTGTTATAAGGGAGTATTGGGAAAACAACCAACCCGGCTTATCAGTACATTAACATAATAAACCATACATGAATTGATAGAGGAAATCTAGAGTGATAAACGGGAGTTTAATTTGTATAGTACAATACATAAATGTATATGTATATATTTGTTCAACAAAACACTGGAGAAATATGAAGTGTTGTTCTTTGGTTAGAAGAAGATGTGTGGTATAATAAACACGCTTAAAAACAAACAAGTCTGTCTTTGAAGCTGGTGAAAAGCAGTGCAGTGGAACAACACTATACAAAGTGCATAGTTAGGTACATGTTCAAATCAAAACCACAAATCATGTTAAACGCATACCATGATTGCTCTGACGGGTCGCCCACACTCATTAACCAAATGGCCTGACGGTTTCAATATCTGTTACAATTTGGGCTCCATCTCGAATGCAGTGTGAATGTGGAGTTTAATGTTTGGACACATTTGAATGGGTGGTTTTGTTATACTTATTAATTTAAGGGCTAATGTTTTTTAACGTTTCATTCAGTAATTATTTATAATTTATTTCGTTGTGTAGTTGGGATTCACTGATCATTTCGATGTTCTTCTATATTTTGACAAAAGTGTAAAAAAAAACAAAAATCATCACTATCAGTTCTTTGTTATTTCATGCACCAATTTCTATTAAACGTGACAATGTGAACGTGACGTGTAAATACTTTAAAAGTACTCGCTGTTTATCTTAGTGCGGCAATCCTCACGCCATGTCTGAGGCACTCAGAGGCCCCTAAGGCGGCTTGATAAACTTTCGACACCACTTTGTTTCACTCTCATTCGACATGAAGACTGTAATATATCTAGTTAGTGCTATTTACTCATACATCACAACATTCTAACAATATTAAAAGGTCCGTTTTATCGCGTCGAAGCAACACGTTGTTACCACATCCGCTCCATTATTGTAATGTAACAGCTATTTTTATGCACTGATCTTTCATTTTATGCAGCCATGTGTCATAAATTGCAGTTACATATGTGGTGCTTTATCAATATTCTCACACTCTCATTGGTACAAAAATTTGAACGCTTTTTTGGGTCAAAAGACATCAAATTGTAGGTCTATTGTTTGTTAGTAGTTAATCCAAATCAGAGGCCCTTACGGCGGTTTGACATCCGAATTAGTTAATCTCATACACATACTTTTTTACATAAAAAAGTTAGGATCATTATGATTGGGCTCATACTTTATTGTTCGATCTGAACGGAGTATTATACAAAGCGATAATATGGTACACATTTGACAATTATGCTAATAACTATTACGGTTACAGGCTAGCCAACCATTTATTAATAGCTAGGGGAAAACAACCTTATTTCCCTCTCCATTTATATTGACATTTGCCAACTAGTTTGACGATTACTGCTTAATTGTAGCATCAGCCAAGAAAGGAAAATAGTACGTATTATAAAATCTCGTGCGTGACTAACGTGTGATACAGACTGCACGTGTTGCAAATTGGCTAGTGACAGATTAAATACTTAGGTTTTTTATTTATTTATTTTGCAACTACGTAATAAAAAAAACGACATCGTCAAAGTCGAGGGTCTACGAATATGTAGTATCAATCGATTCGTAGGCTACGAGCCATCAAGTGACGTCCATGATTGGTATTTACCCCTCTCTCTCTCTCTCTGTGTCTCTTTCTGATTTGAAAAAAGAAAATTAATAGTCTTACGAAGTCTCTCTAGACTCTTATTTTCTCATTACTGAGGGTTGTGACTCCCCCGCAGAAATAATTTGTTAGGGGAGTTCTCTTGGGCAGATACATCGTGGTGGGCGCCCAGGTCCTTCCACGGAAGACGCATGTCCTCGGATATTGTGGTCCTCAAACATGTCGGTTTCCTCACGATGTTTTCCTACACCGCTAAGCGATGGCTAACATGACTTGAAAAAGTCATTGGTGTAGGGCCAGATTCGAACCAGGGTGCGTCTGGATGAAAAGCAGACACTGGTACCGCGGAGCCACACTCACTTTTTCACTCATACGAAGCAGCATAAGCCACGACTGATCACTCACATCAGTCACTGATGCAGGAAAATGTCAAATCCCATGCGTAACGAACGTGCGGCGCAGTGACACAGCACGACTCACCTCGTCATCGACGTTGAGAAGTACAAGGTAGAGGTAGCATCATTGGGGAATACAGACCAGATGTGTTCTTGAGCGTTCGTACAAATGACGGTACAAAACAAGTAAAATATCAGTCAGAATTTTAAGGATATAGAAGCAGTTACGAGTACATCTTACTTAACTACCCAAAATCACAAAGTTGTTATCTTAAATTTCAATTAGCTCACGTTTGATAACAGCTTGATGTTGCACCACTTAAGACTTTACGCGATTGCCTCGAAAAATTCAATAATTCTCAGGACACAGTGTAGAGGGTTTCAACGTTTTACTGTCCTTTCTATTAAAAAAAGGCCAAAAAAGTTAAAGGATAGGTTAAAAAAGTTCTTCGTGAGAATCTTCTAACAGTAAAAATGGCATAGTAACAGAATAACCCTCTGCGAAACGTATGCGTATTCTGTATCGTGATTAAAAAAAGAATGATTAATTAAACGTCATGCGTCTATTCTATTGTTATCTAAATTAATAGCGATAAAATGGACCTAATCTAATGACAAATGCTTGTCACAGAGTCATGGACTGTTATAATATTAATGATAATTATATCTATGTGATTATGCTATATCATCATACGTTAACTATGAGTTGTTTGTGCCAAAGACTAAATTACGCTAAAGAGACTAATATATTTGGTGTGATATACCAAAATCCCACAATGTAATGTGTATTGTTTCCTGAATTATTCTTCCTATGTTTCCCACAAACGCATTATTGAGTTCACTAATTATAATAACAATATGAATACAAGTTGCTGTTAGTTTTTGTCCCAATAAGATAAAATATTAATTAAATAACCATTACCAACGCATACATAAAATACCCCCAATATAACATTATACCAACAACAAGCGGGTGTTCGCGGCTTCGCTCGCATTAAGAAGTAAAACTTAGATCCCCTATTTCACCCCTTTAAAAGTGGTATTTCCAAAAATCGTTTCTTAGCGGATGCCTACGTCATAACATCTACCTTCATTCCAAATTTCAGCCCAATCCGTCCAGCGGTTTGGGCTGTGCGTTGATAGATCACTATATCAGTCAGTCAGTCAATCAGTCAGTCAGTCATCTTTGAGTTTTATATATATAGATAAATCACTATGTAATACTCTAAAGTACTTTTCATACCATTGTCATAAATATGACTTATGTACAATATACCTGTCAAAATTACACTTAATACATCGAACCTTATCAAAAGGCAATAAGGTTCATTTTATACCGAGTTAGTACTAATAAAATAGCTTATAATATAGCTGTCAAAATTAAAAATTATATAATGTACCTTATCAAAAAGATATATAAGGTTCATTTAATATCCTGTTTATAGTTTTTGATAAAATGCTTGGCATCTGCAGAGTAATTCTTAAAGCATCTATTAATACAAGATTGATGTAATCACAAAAGATATTTGATGATGTGTTGATGTAATTGCAAATTTGTTTGTGTGGAAATTATTTGTTACAATCATGTAAGTCTTTCATGTAACAACTAACATGCTAACACCACTTCTCAGTTCCCAATTCTATATTTCAAATCAACCATTCTGTAATTATGTCTGATATTAGTTATACGTATATTAAATGAATATATAAGTACATACTATGAAAATATACTAAGTGTCGTTGTTGTCACTTTTCTTCCGTTAGGCGCTAGTGTGGCCTTATCACAGGAAACCAGTTGTTATGTATTCGGCATACTGATTACAATTGGTATATACCTATACGATGTTTAATTAAAACGTTGTTACAAATATGTATATTCAATATGTTAAAAAAATATACATATAAGTAGTTAGTTGGTGACAATTAAGCTCTCTTTCTTAAACTTACTATACGTAAGTACTAACTAAATTTCTTTCTTATAAGTATGTAGCAAACACACTATTGATATTTTTCTAATTACCTATATCTTTTACATCAATTTTTCCTTTAAACGTGTCTTGTCTTCTCACAGAACTTAGTGAATATGAACTTGCAACTTCTGATAATCGCACATTGCCCTCTGCCCCCATAACACAAGCTATAAAAATAAAATAAATAAATAGTAAACAGTTTCCTAAATCGCGTCATAACCAAATCAGCTACATTTGCGTTGGCGACAGCTTAATATAAATGTAACCGAAATAAATGTGACAAAAATATGATGTCGATCTTCTTTGAAGACCTCGAGATGTATAATCATCTGGGAAAAGCTATTTGATTCACAGAGATGCCTTAGCAATTTAGCCAAGTACAAAAACATCAGTGATTCATACTCAAGATCTGTCCTCCAATCACAGCCAAGTTCGAACACGTGCTTCCAGCCGTGATTGGCTATCATTAAATCAATTTTGTAAAATGCTCTCGTATTTTTTTCTGTCTATCTAGGTACTACAAGCTAGACAGGCTATATTCAACGCATTAAATATCTAAATTACAAATTAATAGTCTCAGTGAGAGACATCGGTTTATCGGGTACGCCACCATTTTTGAACATAATAAATCAATAAGTATACATATAACAGTAAATATTCTTATTCCTAAATATACCGGGTCATCATTGTGATACAGCGCCATCTAGCCTCGTTTTGTGCAAACGCTTGTGTTATAAGTACTAGATAGCCGATATAATGCTTAAATTATGAGAAAAAAAATATGGTTGCTGTTATAATAGTGCTAAACGTGCAGGTTGAGTACGCAGATGATGCCTTGACCTTGGCTCATCGTCGTGCATTTTGACAAGACCGACCTTGAGGCTCTGCTGAGTTGTGAGAAACTAATTCCGCAATAACTCGACCTTCCTGTGATATGCCGCGTGATATTCTAAACTACCTATATTGTTATTGTATACTCTAAAAAAATGTTATAACGTCCTCATAAAATTAAAGAGAACAAGTTCGAATTGCAAAGAGGATTGTTAACAAACTTAACGAAATAGGTTCTTTGTTACAAAACGAACATAAAAATGAAAATTTGTTAACTCTTAAAAAATTGCAATTTATGGTTAAGAAACATTATCGTTTTTTTTTTTAGTCAAAAATACAAAAAACTAAACAAGTGCACCAAGTGGCACTTCATGCCCCATTATTTCCAACATATTTTAGCCAAACGTACGTACAGTACATTTAATTCCACTGAATTTTCTGTAAGTCACTGCTTCTTACGACAGCTCATAATCCATAGTTAGTATAGGTATATAATAATTAGGTATTTGAGGAAGCTGTGTACAAAAATTCACCTGAGCTATGCTCAGTAGCGTCAACATACGTCCCTAACTTTACTTTAATATGTACTTATCGAAATTACCTCTTAGAATTAGCTATAAGAACGTCTAACGCAAAAAGAGCGTGAATAAAATCTTCATCACGACTAAAAAGAATCGATTACTTAGTTTGAATTATCAATATAGTTCTGTTCAAAAATTAAAGTAATGATCCAATATCGATGCCACTGCGTTACGGGCGAATGGATCTGCAGTGCTGTTTACTTATTCTGTGCTGCAGACGAGTATTATACAGAGTTACTGGTAACTTAGTATCAGCACACTCATAAACATTTTTTACACCAGTCGGTTTGTAAGGCTCGATTGCGCAGCATAAAAACTTAAGCGAAACAGCTTATACCTGCTTTTAAGTTCTTATGAAAACTTTAAATAAGATTCTACTGATTAAGTACTCTCTCTCTGTGAGTCGTATTTTGTCATGACTGAGGGTCGTGACTCCCCCGAAGAATTACTCCGGTAGTAGAGTTCACACCCGCTGATTAAGTACATTGCTCATGTAAACGTTAAAAATAAAACAAAACAGTTACCTAGTCGAATAGAGAAGGAACCTCTTCCTTAAGTCTGAAGTCTGTCAAAATCGTTAACGCTGACCCAATTCTACATCCGTAAATAATATAAAAAACTACTCCCATAGTCAGCGCATCGGGCCCGCTCCGTGACGTAACCCAAATATTTGCCATTCACTTGGAAAGCTCGGCACCTGCGCGCGCGCCGGTCCCGGTGCGGGTTTCACTTTCGCGGGCCATCGACCCTCGCCCAGCCTCGACATACTTGCGCGGGTCAAGGTCGCGGGACCTTCTTGGGTGGACTTTGAGGTCCTAAGACGGGGTTTATTATTTAGGTCAGTTGGTTAGTATGTATTTACACTTTGATAAACTAGTCAATTTAATATTTCTTAAGAAAAAACGAAACTTGCGTCGGTTATGGCGTATTTTGCCGAGTAAGCGAGAGATTTCTTTCGTTCTCGCTTAATAAAATTGTAATTAGATCGTGTTACTAACTACATAAATATAAAAGAAGTTTATGCGCATCTAATATGGTTAATCTAATCACACTATTACGAGTATTACTAGGTGAAAGTTTGTGTGTGTATGTGTGTGTTCCTTTTACACTTAAAAACTTTGAGGTTGAATGCTGGGTTTATTTATTATTTAGGCCGATTGGTTGGTTTGTATTTAGGTCGTGTAACCAGTGTAACCACACTCACTGAAATAAAGATGGTACTTAATGTATGTGTATGAACTGTATCAATTAAGCTTATAGTATAAAGATATAAGTTTGTGTACTTATTAGAAACAAAAAACTTAAGGGTCTGATACTAGTGTTTGTTTTGTTGATTACTAGTGTAGCGCATCAATGCTAAGTAACACATGTACGTGTGTATCAATCACGCGTATATTGTAAAGATGGAGGTCTATGTATGTTTTTGTTGCTGAAACGGCTGGACCGATTGTAATGTATCATGTTTTAAGAATAATCGATGAACTTACCAGCAAAACAATATTAAAACTATTCGTAAATTAATCCAGTTTAAGAACTGCAAAGGCTCAGAGTCCATACACACATCTCGGACAGTCATATCGTCTAACTTATAACATCTCCCATTATGTCACAGACTAAAAATATTCGCGCTCAAAGTGTAAATATTACAAATTGACTTTCTTCTTTCCTTGTGTAATATTCAAGCCTGACATCCGGCAACCGCCCGCATATGGCATACAGAATGCTCATACTCGTATATAACCCATGAATAAATATAGAATAGAAACATAACTAAAAAACGTTTCCCTGAAGGAATCAGCTGCTACAACACGAGAGACCACTGTCTCTCAGCGTAGCAGCTGCTCGACATATCGTTTGTTTACTAAAATGCCCTCTTTTAAATTACATTATTAATAAGTGTTAATATTATAAGAATTCGTGTGTCCAATAAACATTTTTATTATTATTATAACTGTGCCAAAAAAAATATTCCACGGGAAAGCCACCGCCGCGATAAGTTTGTGTGCGGGGCTTAACACTATACCGACTAATCATATTTATATTTTTTTCTGTAATCAGCAACATTCGCCTATTTTCGGCATCATACCCAACTACAAGCTAGCTTTGTGAGCGGTAGATTGATAGATGAGATATGGAAGCATTTACGACACGAAATTTGTATAGAGTTACTGTTTTACTGCATCGTTATTCGTAGTCTTTTACATAGCTACACATAGTTAAAATACCTACCTATAATTAACAGTTGAACACACATTCCTTCGTATTGCCATCGGTCTTTGTGAATCATTAATGCATTAGCCCAATTAGCCTGTATCGTAGGTGTAGGAAGTCCAGTTGACCAGACTAAACTTTGATCTATTTTAGATTGCCATACAGGTTTTTATGATGTATTTGAAGTTTGAAGTTTTTATGTTGTCTGCTTTACATTCTGACGTACCCTGGTTCGAATCTGGCCATACACCAATGACTTGTTTTATATTTTACAAGTTATGTGTCGATATGAAGGAAAACATCGGCATGTTTGAGGACTAAAATCCGAGTAGGTACTCTTCTAGGTGTCTTCCGTGGAAAGATCTTAGCGCCCACCACGATTTATTTGCTCAAGAAAGCTTCCCCGATTAGTAAAAACTGCGGCGGAGGCTCGACCCTCAGTAATTAAGAACACGACTCGAGGACCTACCAGTAAATTTCCGAATTCTTAAAATTACTAGTCACAGTTCTAATTTTCATTTTTAGCAAGAGAGGGACAAATTCTTTCAGTCTGTATCAGCGATACCCCATAATTGATATAATGCAGATGCACTTACTAGTCAGATATAGAAATATTTATGAGAAAGAATGCGTCGATCGATTTTATGATATGATATCTTTGAGTTGAATGTTTGTCTTAGTATTTCTCTAGATTTCTCAAAATTACATTCTCCTTGACAATATAGATATGTCTAAGTATGTTATTATCTTGGGGTACTTAACTACTAACTGCAATGAATCTGCTCCATACGATACAGTTCAATTCATGTTCAAACTAGTACAAAGAATGCTATACATATAAGTAGCAAGATAAGATACAAGCATAATACTTTTCTAGTCAACATTTCCTTATATTGATTGCAAAGTAGCGAGTGACCATAGACAATATTATCCAGAGAGATAACAATTTGTATGTTCAATCTTCAAATTAAAGTAAAATAAAGTAATATTTCAGGACATATCACTCAGCGCCATCTAGCCCCATACTAAGCTTACGCTTGTATCATGGGTACTAGGTAACGGATATAACACATATATACTTTAAATATATATAAATTGTTCCGTCAACCATTATTATTGTCTTGTTACGTTACCAATCAGCGTGCGCTGCCACAGCCCATTCTATTGTTAGATAAGAATATATCACGTGAAATTTGAATCTGTCCTATTCGATTAAATATGTCAGAGGCCCTTAGGGCGGCTTGATAAACTCTCGACACCAGTTGGCCAATCTCACTCTATAAGATGATTTGATTATATTACAATTTCTTTAATTTACATATTTGTTACTAGCGGCGCAGATATGTTTATTATTTCTTTACAGTCAGCTTACCTGAAGCCTGAAGCAATACCCGCACAAACTAATACAGAATCTATCTAATCATTTCGGGCCAAAACGTGGTTTAACTATTACTCCAGAACTTTGAAAATATGCAGTCCGTTTTTGATGTTCGAAATTTGTCTGTCTACTGTCATAATAATCAAACTGTCAAAATGTAACCAGTGATAAATCAACGTCCCAATTTGAAGTTGACATTTGATTGTTTGTATATGTCGTAGGATAATTCGATACTTCGAATCTTCGCGGAAATCCTAGGGGTTTTGCGAAAACGCGGATAATTAGACATAGGCGAAAAGAGACATGTTTTGAAAGAAGTTGGCTCCTCCTCGCTTCGCTCGTCGTCGCATGTGCGTGGTAGAAAGCAACCTAACGAACCTAATCTACCTTCTGTCACAGACAAGTGACTTCGAGTCCACCACTTGCACTGCAACAGGACTTAAATCCTGACTTTGTCCAGTAAGATTTGATAATTTTTCGCCTATGTCTAATTATCCGCGTTTTCGCAAACCCCTAGGATTTCCGCGAAGATTCGAAGTATCAAATTATCCTACGACATACATAACGTTTGAACAACAAGAACCGACTTTTTATTTTCAAAGTTCTGGGCTAATATTTAAACCGCGTTTTGTAATAAGACGGATAAGGTCTTCATAAAAATTTAGTTAAATCGGTTCAGTCGGTTCAGCGTGTAATAAGAACAAACACATAATCAGGCCTCACAAGCCTTTACAATATCACTTACGTATTTTTTTCTTTAATATTTGTGTCCATTTTATTCTCTTAAATGACGCGTCAACCACTACAACGTCTATACGAGTAACAAATCTAACTTTACGCCAGCGATCATCGACCCCCCTTATCAGCTGTTATCACGCCCCTTGCTGCACTTGGCAAAGAAAGACCCTTATCACACACCAGATAGACAAGTGATACTGCAAATATAAATAAATACCCTATTTGTTTTAATAACATGCATTGTACCTAGCGTTTTATTTAGTTTTTTTTTTCTTTGTTGATAAAAATATTTGTGTGTTTTGAAGATAAGAGGTTTTTTTAACATACGTGTTGCGGCGGGTATTTATTTGAGAAGTAATCGCTTGAAGTGACCCGTACAAGCGACTTTACTGTCTATGTTCGACAGTGAAAATCTTTAAAAATATCTTTGATAATGTAAAGTACAAAATCAAAGGCATGTATGTATATGTAAAACGCTGCTTATAATAATAAGAACTGTTTGAATTTTACTCTAAATATTATGAAATAAATCACAAAAACGTATACGCTACCATTCTTATTCCCGTAGGAAAACCACATATTAACTCGTCTTTTCGTAAATTCAAATAACATTTGATTTAAAACTCTATTACTCGAAGCAAACAGTAATTAGTTTGTCAGACATGTTCAGAAGCAGTATCGTAAAAGTACGTTGTTCCAAAATTCCAAATACCTATTCACCGAATTATGACAAAGGTCGACGAACTCTTATCCTATTTAGGTATTTCAGGGCCAGACACCATGGATGCTCGATTAATGAATGTAGTTGTCCGTTTTATCTATCCATTCATTAGGAAATAAACGCTTGGCTGTTATAAACGTTTTCAGTAATATACAAATAATATGTATTTTTATCCAAATTAGAATATGACTCAAACGGTAAAGATACTTGAACACTTATGTATCCTAGTTTTTCGGAATTTACTTAATAAATTATGTTACGAAAATGGAATAGACTCTTGATGAATGACACTAATGAACTGATTGATTTCATTCTAATTAACATGTTACGGTATCACAACGCTCTAGCACCTGGGTATGAAAAGTGTGATGTTTTCCATCCGTCACTTTATTCATTCGACTGGCATTTTATGAAAAAAAAAAAGTTTATTAATCTCAAAACAGCATACATTACACTAAAGACTATTTATAGAACATTCACAAGAAACCTAACGGACTGTATTATAGGAAAGGAATAAACAAAACACAAAATGAAACGAAGCCAAGTCATTGGCCGCGCGACTGAGCCGAAGTCCGCTATCGGCTTAATAAAATCAATTCAATAACAACGTGCAAACGAGACGGCTATATCTACTATAATGTCACACATATTGTGGGCTAATTGTGTAATAAGAGGCACAGAATATTGGTTGTAAGCGCTGCTTTCGAGTTTACGAGTATATCAACGTGATTTTTCTATCTTCTTCTTATCGAATGAGAGTGGCCAATTCTGGCGTCGAGAGTTTATCAAGCCGCCCTAAGGGCCTCTGACATGGCTTAACGACTGCCGTACTAAGCAAACAGCCTTTTTTCTATGATAATGGTGGATAGAAACTGCTTATATTTGATTATGTCTTAACGAGTACCTATATGAACTACCAGCTTTTACCAATGCATATGCTTATTTAAATCGTCTTCACGTTATTTGAGTCCTAATTCCAATTCTACCAGCACTTTTCGTATAGAACCCATAAAACCACCAGACACAATAAATCGAATTTGCCAGTCTTCCCATGTTTCCAAAGGAATAGATAGGTGGTAGCAAATGCAAAGTGTAACCATTGCTTCGTCACCGGTCGTTTGCTGGGCACTGAGGGTTCCCGGGCCCATTCTTCCTCTTCTGACGTCATCTCTTAAAAATGTTCACTCTTATCTAACATCTCTCTCTCTCCCCCTTGCAGATAGTGTACAATGCACGAGCAGGACGGCGAGGGCGAGCCAGCGCATCACGCGCGCCGCCCCATGAACGCCTTCCTCATCTTCTGCAAGCGGCACCGGAGCGTCGTCAGGGACAAGTACCCTAACTTGGAAAACAGGTACAGTACTAACTTATACTTCTTTGCTTCTTAAGATAATGAAGCAGGTGTTATTTCGTAACTCAAAGGTGACTGACTGACTGACATAGTGATCTATCAACGCACAGCCTAAACCACTGGACGGATCCGACTGAAATTTGTCATGCAGGTAGATATTATGATATATGTAGACATCTGCTAAAAAAGGATTTTTGGTAATGCCACTTGAGAACAGGTACAGTACTAACATACACTTCTTCGCTTCCTAAGATAATGAATCAGGTGTTATTTTGTGGAAATCTATTACGACGAGATTATCTTTCCGAGGAAAGACCACGAAACTTGAAGGCAGAGTGCGGGTCTGGCAAGGCAAGAACTTAAAAGCCATAAAGGCTACTTTGATTAGGAGGATTGTGGTGAGGTATGGTGGTGGTACGAGTATATGGAGAAACACAACTAAAGAAGCAGTCGTAGCGGAACAACACAACATGTAATATATTTCTAGAATATCATCCTTGCTTTTTAACCGAATTTAGAAAGGAGAGAATTCTTATACATCTTCTTAGTATGTGGGAGCAACTCTAGAGAGTTGGATATCAGAGCCAGATTTTCAGATGCCTCAAGGCTTCCATTATATATCTATCTAGCACTAATCACATTTATCAAACTCAACCAATGGCTTTTAAATACAAAACAGAAGTTTTGGCAGCCGTGGTCGCAATATCAAAATTGGATCATTAGCTTACCTAATTAAGGCGTAACCAAACCTTGAAAAATATGGGCTTGTGGGCCATGTCGGATAAATACCGAAGTGGTTTCTCTTTATTGAAGTATATGATTTTCGTATGCAAATTCAAAGCTTACGCTTGAGTATAGCATACCTTCATGTTAACATTGTAGTCTCACATGTAGCGCGCTTGCTTGAAGAAGCTATTATTAGCTCTTTACTAAGGATTTGATGAAAATGGGCTTCAAGCTAAGGGCTCAAACAAATGGTCGTTTTAAATAACAATAGTTTTTTTTCTCTCTTTGAAATAGAATTGTTTCTAATTTGGTATGTGATGTTGATTGCAGGTCCATTACAAAGATCCTCGGCGAGTGGTGGGCCAACTTGGACAAAGAGGAGAAAGCTAGCTATACAGGTCTTGCTAAACAGGTAGGACATTCATAAATCTTGTATGGGAAATAATCTATCTACATGTAATTTATTAAAAGAATATCTGCATATCTAAGTATGTAATTAAATTTATTGCGCCTAACTAATCGTGTCCTCGTTTTTAATTTATACTTACATATATATATCTAGACTTAAACATCAGATGGTTTGGAAATTTATGATTTAATACTTACTAAAAAAACATATAAGTACTGAAAGTAAAAACCTTAATTAACAAAAAGTAAGAAATAGAAAGATAAAAAGAGTTTTTTTTTATATTTGCAGTACAAAGACGCGTTCTTCAACGCCCACCCCGACTTCAAATGGTACAAGTTGCCCGCGCCGCCTCTCCGCACGCTGACCACGGCGCGCCCGAGAGACGCCGACAAGCCCGCCGACTGCACTCCGCACGAGGACCTCGAGCGGACCAACAACAACTCCACCCAGGTAGACCTCAACACCAAGCCAAACGACCCCTTCGATGAGCCCAAAACTCTCTGCATGTTCACCCCCGGAAAACTAGCCGACGAAGCCCAAATGGGAGGCCTCAGCAGCCTCCTCGCAACCAAGACTGAAACACAAACCCAGAACCCATACTACTCCCCGCCTTCCTTCAAATACAACGCGATCTCAAACGAATACCGATCTCATAACGTAAAGACCTCCCGAGAAGACAATATACGTGAGCTCCAAAACGCTCTGTCCGAAACCACTAGAGTCTTCGAAGAGGATTTCGACGAACAAGGTCGCATATATCGCTATGCCAATGTACCAGAATGTCCCGTACCCAACGACCAGTTCACGAACCAAGACGTGATAGACCAAATAGTCGACAAGAGGTACTGTAGCGACGATTATCACAGGAACTGGTCGGATGATGAAAAGAACGCGAAATCGGGGAGGTCGTGCAAGGGCAAGAGGTACCAGCAGTTCATGGCGGTAGGGGGACTCATTGCCAACAAACGCCAGAAGAGAGAGTACCAAGACAAGTCGCCAGATGACATCTACAGCGTCAACTGTAGCTGGGACCCTGGCAGCTCCCGCAGCGAAGAGTCCAACTCCACAATCACCGACGAAACCAAACCAAACGCCTTCGAAGCCGAAAGCGACAAAACGGAACCGACCGACATCGCCGAACCAGACAATAACGCCAACAAAACATTCAAGGCTGCCGACTTCGATTTAGACGCCAAAATCAGAGCCTTACCTTCACTTAGCCTGGAAAAGTTCCAGCAGAGGAAACGCGAGAACAAACGCAAGAAAAAAACCATCAATCTGAAGCCAAAAGCGCTGGAGTCGTCGCATATAATTAACTCGGTGCCGCGACCGATGGTGGACGAGCGGCGACAGATGATCGAGAGCTGGCGGGACACAGTCATCGGCAGCCAGAAACGGAAGCCGAGGAAGATCAGCATCACGCGGCTCGAGATCAACAGCATGGTGTCGCGTGTGGACACCAAGACCAGTCCTGAGATGAAGGTGGCCTCGGAAGCGCCCTCTACTCCGCTGTCCATGGAGCTGTCTCAGCGCGCGCCCGGCGCCAGCGACCTGTTCGCGCTCGCCACGCTCGCCGAAGTCGCCGCCAACACCTCCAAACTCGACTCCACCGCTCTACACATCACCAAAGCGAGCGAAAACGCTTCCACGGTATAAAATACCATTCAACTAGCCTTAACAAAAAAAAGATATTCCAAATATTATTTACTTTGTAACGATCAGATAATATTTATACATAGATCTACTTTTACAATGTACGCATAAAGATTAATATTATTGTACACAATTTTAATTGTAGTTTTTATATAAAGTTAGCTATAGAAATATTTATATCGAGATAGAGGAAACTATGTATACTTGTTTAGTTGGATATTTGTGTTGTGTAGGCTACATAATGCTTCATAGACTAGGTACGAGTGGGGGTGATTCGTGGATAGAATCGCACGGATAACGGTCAAGCATAATGTATTTGTACTAAGGGAGTTTATTTATATCCCTCGTAGCACTCGATACTGTAACATGTATAGATGTGACCTTATACAGGGTTATTTGTAAGATAGGATTGACTAGACCTCAAGACGGGAAAAGCCATCATTACCATCGGACAAGCAGTGCTCTCCTTTCCACAAAAAAAAAACAACTTTTAAAATGTGTACCTACGGGAATAGAAACGATTCTTTGTCATTTTTTACAATTATAAAAAAATACGTTTTTTTTTTGTTCGATGTCGCAAATTGGAACCAATTCAGAGTTTATAAAGTCAATCGAATTACCAATAATAACTCTGTATATGGTTACAAAACGAGTCCAAATAATTAAATACATATACATAATATATAGGGGAGTATCATCACAATATCGATTGATTGCCAAACGTAGGTATGTCATATTAGTTACGGTAAACCTCATAATTGTTAAACTTAGATAACTTAAATCGCCTTAATAAGTTAGGTGAGTAAACAATATTGTGAATAGACTGTGTTGCATTTTGACGGTGGTTTCATATTTTTTGCGTTTTTAACTTGCATATATTGCGATATTTTTATATATATTATTATAATATATGTATATGAAACCACGAGTTTTATATGTATGTGCGAATTTATCACAATTTTGAGCTAAGGTTCGGACGCGAAAAATTATGTATTATATTTAATGATAATGCGTGGTAACGCTGTTTTAATAATGTTTAAATTGGGCTGGTCACATGCGTACGTGCTTTTCTCGTATATCTATGTTTTTCTAACCATGATTACAAACAAGACAACGATAAAGTTTACTAGTAGTTTTTAGTTTTTTAGGGCGGCTTGATAAACTCTCGACACCAGAGCTGGCCACTCTCATTCGATAATAAGAAGAAGTTGTTTGCTGAATACACCGCTAGTGGCGGTAGTGTAGCGTGAGGCCTCTGAAATGTCAAATGTACGAAACTTCCATGGACATTACAATTCATATAATGTATAATTAATTAAAAGCTATCTCGAAATAACATGTACATATGTGACCAGTTTAAATAGTTGAATCGATTGTTTATGTTGTTTTCCGTTATCGAAGGGCCTCAAGAGCGGCCGATATTTTATAAAAACCACTATATGAGTGTAACTCGCAATCATTTCTTTGTGATAAATTAACTAGTTTTAGTTGAATATTTATGAAATATCATGCAATTACATTTGTGTTACTAAACTATACCATGTCTAATTAAATAACTAAAATATATGAAAAATAAATATGTACTGAGTTACTTGTAACTATTTCGTTGTTTTAGGTATGGTTTTAGTATAATATAAATAATTGATTGATTTATTCCACTATATAATGAATAGCGAAAAAAAGCATAATTTGTCGCTGGTCGACTCACTTTGTGTGATATGAAATTATTTTACTGTCTTCTTGTACTAAAACCGCCCTAAAAATTATAAAGTTACCAGTAACCGTATATTTGTATCCTAAATATCGAAAAGAAAAAAAAATATATCAGTTAGATATTAATCTTGTCCCTATTAGGTACCTGAAAGTTAATCGAAAAAAATCATAGTAATTATCATTTTGTTTTTCAATCACACATGCTATCTCTATTGATGTTAACTAAACCACTTTAGTTTAGTGTAATTAGGATCGGAACAGTGTTTCTCAAACTGTCTTGTTTCATATAAATAATTGTTTTTTTTTTGCTCCTTCTGACATGAGTTGTTTGAAAGCCAAATTAAATGTTAATATTTGTTTCATTTTGATATATTTAAATTGTTTTATGTACCTATAACAATCTTGTATCTCAGTTAAATATGGAAATTGTAGTCATGGAATTTAGAAACTCATTCAAAAATTGTAGGACATGTTTTATTGTACAAATACTGTGTGATCTAAATTAATTTGGTCACCTGTCATTTCTTTCGTGTAAATATTTTGCAAACATCGTGCAAGTCTCGTTCAGGAGGAGCGTTTTGATTTGCTGTGATGGTTTTGTTATAATCTCGTGGTTGGTCTGGAGTTTCGTCGCTGATCTAGTCTAGTGTAGGGATATGATATGAAATCATCAAGTACGAAATTCGAAAAGTGCACTTATATTTTTTAAACTTACAAAATATGATGACACAAGCCATAAAGTGACATGCTCACCCAAAGACCAAATATATTAGAATAGAGAAGCTAGGCTGTAGATATTGTATATGTAATTATATCGTAAGTCATATATAAAATATGTATAATATAAAGGGATAAAATATAAACATGTCAATATATTGTGTCATTCCAAAATGTAATGTCGAAATTTTACAGTATATTCAGTTATTATATGCATTTCGTTTTAAACATTTTAATTTTCACGTAGCTTTTAATTCTAAGTGTTCGATTGTTGTTTTATTTTTTAATTGTAAAAGTTTTATCAATTGTTAAGTTTTGGTGGAGAGCTTTTGAGGGTTCCTAATTATGAGATTTTACTGATGAGCTTCTGGGGGCTTTACATATACAGTTGGGATGGAATACAAAATGTAGTTGACCTTTGAAACCTCCTTATGATGCATGGTTTGCCTTGTCAATAACTGAAGAGCCTTATATTTGAATCTAGAGTTAAGAAGGGTTGACTAGAAGGGGGCCAGTAAAGCGCGCACATGTCACGCCGGCATGACACATGTCACTGTCGTGACACTTGTCAATGTCACACGGGCCTTTGTAATGAATGATTGGCTACAAAAATCTTGAGGAATCAGGAAAGGACATTGGATCCATTTATTAAATTGAATAATGGTGCTGGAAGATCTGTATTAAATTATGTTAAGGAAGCGAGCCCATTGCCAACTTTGATTGTTTTTGGCAATGGGCTGATTAGTCAGTGTAGGTATTGTAATAATGCTTAATTTTAGTGCGTCGCAGTCGGTTTGTTCTTCACTTATTCATTAAAATATTATCGTGATTTTGTTAATGGTACAGTACATTATTATATATCGGGCACAAATTGATTGCGACACTGTCGTTACGAAAAAAATGTTTTTGAGAAACACTGGTCTTTGTAACTTATGTAAGGTTAGGGCATAATACATGTAAAAGTCGGCACCCAAAGTGTTTACTGGAGGACTAGCATGGACATTGCAAAAGAAATACGCTGAGAAATATGGGTATACAATAAATACATTCGTACGTTCTATACAAATCGTGAATAGAACTAATGTAACTTCAGTTAGCATCATATTTCGTATTGAAAACTTTCGATGTGTCCGTACTAACCCTCCTGTTTGGTTCCAAAGTATATTGTTGAATGTTTTGTTGATTTTGTGAGCGCGATTCTATTTTCATTCTTTTCACAGCATTTGCTAAGTGAAACGGGAATATCCGGCAAATAATATCTTGTTTATACCTAATGAAAATATGAAAACCGGTTGGTTTGCCAAAAATGAAATTAAAATATACCTTCTTGCCTAAACCTAGATTGGGTCCATCCATATAATTTCTACCCAATGATACAGATACAGTAGGTACATACAATAAAGTAATGTTGAAAATGGAGTATGTATTTATTGTACCTACTTATTTTTGAAATGTTACACAATTTAAATTATTCTTGATTATTATTTATATGTAGGTATGTGTTGCAATCTTATATTTTCCCTCTTACTGTGGCAAATGTAGTGAAAAGCTAAATGTTACATTAAGGTTATAGCAGTTCATAATACAGAACGATGATTCGCGTTTAGGCGACCTAATCTAGTATTATGGGCGGCTTGCCTGTCTACCTATAATTTATTAGAGAAATAAAGTTTATTCTTAATTAACAACAACTCGTCTTTTTTTCTGTAGGGCATTTGACCATTAAGTCACCTGCACTACATATATAGGTACCTACCTACTATTACTTGGTATTTACTATCTTTGATAGTAAATATGTTTCTTCTTCATCTCTCTTGAGTAGTATTTCCTCATGACTGAGGATCCTGACTTCCCCGCAGGATTAATTCGTTGGGGAGTTCTCTTGGGCAGATAGTACATCGTGGTGGGCGCCCAGGTCCTTCCACAGAAGACACATGTCCTCGGATATTGTGGTCCTCAAACATGTCGGTTTCGTCATGATGTTTTCCTTCACCGTTTAAGGGAGTGCAAATCCACACATAACTTGAAAATACATACAAGTCATTGGTGTAGGGCTGGATTCGAACCAGGGTGCGTCGGGATGAAAGCAGACAATGGAACCGCTGAGCCACACTCGCTTATAAATTCTTCTTCATAAGCAAATTTAATTAGATACAACTGAGAAATTTTCATAGTTAAGTAGGAAGACCACTTTCGAAGATGTGACAATGGTTGAATTCTCTTTCCTACGCTTTGACGATCAATCCTGTTGATGCTCGAAGATGTAGGTACTTATTATACATATAAAACAAACACATCAGTAAATTATTTTTTATTTGTCATACATATGTAACAAATTATTTAAATTTCATATTTTAGTCTTGCACCCATTTCAAACTGTGACGATTTAGTGAGTTAAATTTGTGCTATGAAGATTCAGAAATTTCAGGTGTATCATTAGATTTTTCTTTCAAGTAAAAAGCTCTGTTATTTGTATACTTTTTCCTCTTATGCACTCCCCTTTCATGTCTAAACAGTAGTTTCTTATTCCCATAGATTTTTCCACACACTTCACAAGGGTGTGGTGTGAAATTAACCTCATGCCTTTCCACTATGTGTTTTTTCAAAGCAAAATTTTCATAAAATAGTTTACCACAGAGTTCACATTTTAGCGTAGGTTTGTCGTGTCTACGGACATGCCTTACAAAGTTGCAAGCTTGACGAAACATCTTTGGGCATATGGGACATATATGTCTGTATTCTTTACTATGAACTTTCATGTGGTTTGTCAGCAACTCTTTTCTGTGTCCCTTGTACGGACATTGGTCACATTTGTATATTAATTTACGATCTGTATGATGAACTGCTATATGTCTATGGAAAGTACTTGATACTGTAAATGCCTTCCCACACTTATCACAAACATATAGAGGCCCATTATAAAAATGCTTCTTAAGGTGCATTATCTTGCTATATTTAATTATTTTGTTGCAAATTGTGCACTCAAAAACAGATTTATTTTTAATTTTTCCTACTTGTCTATAATATTTAGCAGAAAGAAGAAGTAAGTTTGTAAGTACCTTATTACTATCTGTGTTATTTGATGCTACAGTTCTTCCTTGTTCTTCCATATCTACCGAAACATCTGATTCTGTAGGATCTTCTTCTATTTCATCTAAATTTAAATGGATTTTCTTATTTTGGTGTCTGTCTGTTCTGTCCATATCTTTGCAAATGTCTACATCTTCACATTTCACCACAATGTTTGACACATTTTGCAGGATTAGGGGATCATCATCATTTGTTTCTATTGAACTAATGCCTTGCACAATGATTTCTGCCTCGTGTGTATTATGTTCTGTATTATCTTCACTATCTTCAATTTCTTTTTTAAAGTCTGGTGACTGAGTTTCTAATATCAATTTCAAGTGAGAGCTCTCAGCTGTTTTTCTGAAAAGAATAGCCACTTGCAACAGATGAGAGCAAGATATGCACAAATGTTGTGGGTATCCATCATTCAATTTGATATCAATTCCACATATTAATTGCAACTGTTCTGCTAATACTGAGTTTTGGGTGAAAATTGGTATTTGATCTTCTCCTGACATAAGACAAACTCTGCATTGTGTCGAAGTGGAAGGTGGTATTATGTTGCTCGGGTCTTCTGTCTGCATACAAGAGTCCTTTGTAATTGATTGTTTGTGATTGTTTTTGTCTGTTGTACCCTGTAAGTACTAAAAAATAACTCAAAATTAGTATAACTAGATGTATGTATTGAATCAGTATAATATTTTTACAGATGAATATTTCATCATACCTAGAGCAACAGAAGTGAGCACTGTTATTGGGCCAGGCACAGGGGAGTACCCAAACTATTATAAAAATAACTGCTTAAAAATTCAACTGTATTTGTAATGACAGGGTTTATTTAGTAGAAAGAAGAAGAAAATGTGCCAACACAGAGGAACTTTCTCACTTGTCACAAATTAGGAGCAAATTTGCTGAGCTATCTATGTTAATATTAAAACTTTCGTGAGACATTTTATCAATATATTAACTAAACGGTATTCACTCACGTGTACGTTACGCGTTTCGGATGCTATGACATCTATCTTCAGAATGTATGTTCTGGGACCGCGGCAGCACGCAGACTGCGCGCCAACAACAACAACAACTTACGCGATTTACACGTGAATGAAAACCTACCTATCTATGTGCATACACACACTGAAAAATGAAGAATGTATAGCCAAAAGCGACTGTGTGACTCAGTTTTGTCAAGTAACAGCCTCTTTATAATGAGTGCCTGTTAATCTAGAGTTAATAGTTACCTTCTAGGTAAGTGCCATCAGGAGTGCTGTAGTCAAACACACTCATATCCCACATAAATGCCATAAGTATAATGCAAAATAAACAAATTTCATTTCATTTCATAAAAAGTTTTTAAAGAAACTTGTAGGTGCTCACTGCTTGTTGCTTCACTAGCATTAAGAAGTAAAACTAGCATCATCAATTTACCCCCTTAAAAGTGGCATTTCCAAAAATCCCTACTTAGCGGGTGCCTATGTCATAACATCAACCTGCATGCCAAATTTCAACCCAATCTGTCCAGGGATTTGGACAGTGTGTTGATAGATCACTATGTCAATCAGTCAGTCAGTCAAGTCACCTTTGAGTTTTATAAATTTAGACTTTGTTGATGTAACTTCTATCTTCTCTCTTACTTACCAGGTCAATTTCTTGGATACTTTCGTTTAGTCTTGTAAAGGGTGAATCAGAAACAGATAAAGCACCTCCGGCAATTGTCAGGACTTTTTTCTCAGTTTCAGACAGAGTAATATTAGAATCAGGAAATCTCATTGCCCTTACTTTGGTTTTTAACTTGCTCACCCTTACTGCCCAAATCTGAAAAAAGTTTGTTACTATCAATATTATCATCAAGTGTAAATTAAGTAATAAAATTTTCGAAAATCATGCTTTATTCTATTAAGTAATGAAAAATCTACACAACATAATTTTAGACATGTTTGTTTTCATACACAGTATTTATTTATTCAGCAAAACATTGACTTAAACCAGTTAATAGTTAAGACATATACCCCATACATAGAGTAGCTAATTTAATTAGCAAGCAAACTTAACTAACTCTGAGTTGTGGGTTCAATTCTTGTGTGACACAAGTGTTTATAAATTTCTAATTACTTTTGTTGAGTCTGGTCATTTGTATGTATAATAAGTATGTATTTACAAAAGAAAAGTATATAAGTATTTTATCCGTTATTTAGTACCCATGACACCAGCGTTTGCTTAGTGTGGGGCTAGATTGCAATGTTTGCAATGTCCCGGAATATTTATATTTTATAATTTTACTGTTAATGAATAGAATGAGAATGAATAAGAGAAAAGAGAGGGTCTAATTATGATCACATATCTGATGAATGAGATTTGATGATTTTTGCTAAACTTACATGCTGCCATTCCGAGACTTCACGTTTGCACCCCATTGTGTTTAGTTGTAATGTTATTTTAGACCACATTTCATTGACCTTTCGATCAGATGGGCAACCTGCAACCACAGTAAGTACATAATTAAAAGACAACCAAGCATAAATAGTTTATCGACCAAGTAGATTTGAGTAGGTACTATGAAAGAGAACAAATTATTAAAGGTTAACAAGAACAATTATTATAAGTACCTAATAAAAAGGATCAAAAACAAAAGAACTAAATTCGTGCCTGTCTAGTCTTTCTCTATTTCGATAAGTGAATTATGAATTAGTATTGGGATATCGACTGCATAGTTACCTCTTGCCAAGTCAATATTTTGAAGTAATTGGTCTATCAGGAAATCTGATTGTTTGTTATTTGCTCGTTTCTTCATATGATTATTCATGATTGTAAAGCAGTAGAAATCCTGCAAGTTTTAGTATGGATTTTGTTTGTACATAGGTTTTTAATTTAACCTTTCGACTCGGAATGCGTATACATGTATACTCGTGACACTTGGCAACGGTAAACTCGGAACGCGTATACATGTATACGAACACACTACTAATTTTAAAAGGTCTTCGAAACGTATCTTTTTTAATCTGTAGGTGAATGGTTTGTATAGAAACAAAAGAGAAGAATACACCCTCTTTCTTTTGGTGTTATAATAACGATGGTTTTTTGTTATTGTTCCTTAGCATGGCCATTTTGAAAATCATCAGTTTGGTTGAAGTGAAGCAAAGTGTTTGTGCGTGTTTAAAAATAGTTTTCATGAAAAAGGTAAGTAAAACTTGTTATAGTTTTGATCATAGCATATGTGTAGACGTTTGCACTATAATAATAAAGCATTGAATACAATATGAAGTTAGTTTTTCGTTTACAAATGAGGACGCGACGAAATAGTTCTGTGTTCCGAGTATTTTGACGGGTGATTTCGAAGTCAAAATGTATTAGTGCATGATTTGATGTCCAAGAAATTTAGAAAATAATCATCATATAATGTATTATTGGTTATATTTCCGGTTAGAAATATCTAAAAAAGCTAAAAATACCATTTCCTTTTGTCAATATGCAAAATATCTGTTTTCTGTCCGCCATTTTTATTTGTTTGGCCGTAGTGCTGGATATAGATCAATATGGCCTTTATCGATAAAAATATCGATAGCTTTTTGGAATAAATAAGTTTTTTTTTATAAATTTGTTTATTATGTTAACCCATGAGGATGTTTTCAGTTTTTTAGGATATTATTCTAATTTTTTATTTTTCGTGTTTTAGATGTGGAATCCCGATGACGGACAATTCCAATCACCGACGAGATGCGCGCTGTAGTTCGGCACCGTACTAACCTTGGACGGCGACAATGCGTATGGTGCACGGCTAATGGCCGTAAACAAAGCAGAACGGCTTTTGAATGTCCACAATGTAAAGTGCCTCTCTTTTTGGACTTTTGTTTTGAACAATTCCATACCGTCCCATAATTTTTTTTCTTTTTTTCTTTGTCCGTTTAATAATAATAATAATAATTCATTTATTCATCTATAGTGTTACAGCGTTGACACGATGTTATTGATGTGGCAGTAAGAGAGTGAAATTTGGGTAGTGAAAGTTTTTGCCAGCGAGACCTCAGAAGCATAATAATAAATATCTATTATTTTATCGTTTACAGGTAAATATTACAGCAAGTACATATATTTGTAAGTCATTAATTGATTTTCGTTATGATTATAAATGTTATTTTTTGTTAATGGTTTTGGTTTTGTATAATTTGTAATTTAGTATATTCTATGGTTTAGGTATATCTATCCACTTATCAAAAGTATGAATAACGCTTTTTTTAGTTACGAGTGCTGATTACTTTACTTCGGTTGTTGTGTAAGCAATTTGTGTCTGGTGTGGTTTCCATTGTTTTTTTCTTCGTAATATTTTCATTAAAAAAAACTAATTCCATTTTATCGATATTTTGCTGTAGCACCTTTATACACATAATAATAACAAATATTTCGACATTTGTATGTGGTACTATTTTTTCATATCATCTGCGAAATTTATCGATAGCATGGTACATCACTATTGGGCTTTGGCTTTTTCATAGAAATTTACTGTGGTTTTGGTTACACTTTTCTTTTATTTTTTGTTAGGAATTTGCCATAAATTAATAAAAAAGAAATAAATATACATATTCAGCTATAATTTCTATGTTTTATTTTATCAAAATATCCTTCTCATTAGGAGTACATAGCAAATAAGATATCAAACACGAAATTGATAGCAATCCCGGGAAATACCTAGAACATCATGTACCGTTGTATATTTTTGCAAAACAATGCATGTAATCATAAAATTAATGTATATCCTTTTGATATAATTAATAATATGTAAATTTTGGCAAAAGATTATTGACTAATTGAGTATAGAAATTTATATTCGATACGGCGACAGCCGCAGAAGAGCTGACATATTGTTACGATATTATCACAGTTTTATCGATTGATATACAAAAACTTATTTTTGCAGGAGTATAACAATATACTAAAGATTACAAAAAACATCAAATCGTTTGTAAAAGTTACCTGTGATTTAAGTAATAAAAATTAAATTCGACCGAGACACCTTTTTTTTACAATGTCTCCATTTTTAACTATAAATTAGTATTGTTTGAGATGTTAAATCATGTTGAGTTTGAAGAAAACATGTAACAGCGTTATCATATAATCGACTGTTTTTTACACCAATTACTAAAATTTGATAGTTTTTGAATAATCATCATTTTTCTAAACGTCTGCTATGACAGCGCGCAAGCCGCCATTACTCGCGCGAGCTTACGGGTGTAGAGTTAGACAGGCGTCAATCGAGTCGAAGGGTTAAAACGAACCACACAACACAACACAACACACACAAGCAACAAAGAGCAAAATAGTTATACCATAGAGCATAGAGGAGAGGACACACAAGAAACGAACCAAAGTCAACAAACACTCGTCAATTATTTTTTTTTGCTTTTTATTTTCCAAATAAATATTTGACGCATGTATGTGAAGGCTTTTATTTTAGTTCCGCTACTCACCGATAGATAGCATGTATTTACAATTTGCGGGGCGATTGAAATGTCACTGTCACTGACTGTCAAGTGTCAATTTTGTAAAATGCCGGTTGGATTGGATTGTAAAAATACACAAAATAAATACGATTAGAAAAAAATCGAAAATCGGCTACATTATCTGGAAACGCTGCCTGCATTTCGCCGTTACAAATAAGATTTATTAATGTGTATGCGTTGTAATATATATTCCTTCAAATCTGGATGAGGAAACAATGATTGCCGCATCTGAACCTCTGGTAAGTTTCCAATCGCTGAAGTTCATACATTTTATTTCAAGATTTTCGTATAGCCTCATGCAGAATAAATAGTATAAGAACTCATTTCACACTAATATCTAATTACTACTCAATATAATCCAAAAGCAGCATCAGTGTAACATTAATTATTACATTATTATTATTTATTTATTTTATTACATTGTTCTGAAATAAATATTAATGTATATATCAGTATGTCTGATAGAGTTTAAAAATATACAAAATCCCAGTCACTTAACCTCACTACTAACACTATTTACACTACTTACAAACATAAAAGTGGTATTACAATGGCAACTTACTTACTTTAAACATGACAACTATCAGTTTACCCAAGATCCCATGTCTAAAAGAGACAAATACTATGCTCAGCTTCTTATGTGAAGTCTACACTATACACTTAAGGCATACCAATAAATAAGATTGACTAACTATAAACCATAATTTGCAGGAGTTTGTGCCACACGGTAGGTCCGTGCTAGCAAAGCATCCTGGTCAGATCTACGGCAAACACAACACTTCAGCATCGGACAACTCGTTGCTCTACAAGTTGAGCAACTTTGCCATCAAAGATGAGAGTGTTCTCGTTGATAAAGAGGAGAAGGAGTGGTGGACGGTTAGAGAGGTCTTTTACAGAGATACTGGAGGTAAGGATATTTATGTGAGCAATTAAAACATAGTTTAATTATGTAGATAACAACTTAATATTGATATCATGACAAATGGAGAACTTGGATTTCTAATTTATCTATATAGACCTGTAGGTCTGCAAAGGTAGCTAGGTAATATTTAAGAAACATCATAATACTTACCTATAATATTATAAATATAGCACACACAAAAAAAAATTGTTGTTTGAAATAAAAAGAAAATGTTTAGTATGAAATTGTAATGGCAGTAGCTCATTACAGCTATATTGAGCCCATTATAATATGGGTAGTCAAATATAGCATGTAAAGATTGTTGATTGTTAACCATCAAAGCAAATTAGTTGTATCTAGTTAGCCATGTGTTTGTAATTTGCTAGGATTTTACAAGAGCTTACAACATTAAGTCTTCTAAATCTTTCCAAATTTCAGCAATTGAAGACGAAGAACCAACCCAGTCAAAGGACAACAAATTTGACTTCAACTCAGACTCGTTCCGTCCATCCAGTCGTCTCCGGCCAGACTTCAATGTCTCCATCAAGTCTGAACTCCTCAAGCGGCCAGATGAAGGATCTGTTGGTACTTCTAGAGGAGGCAGTGCTAACAGCTCCAGTAATATGTCAAAGAAGTTCCATTTGAACTCTGGAAGTGGTAGTGGAAGTAAGGGGAGGCCACTGGACCCAATCACAGACAGCTTTTATGAAGAAGAGCTGTATATTAAAGGGTGTACTGCTGTTTGGTCTAAAGGTTAGTGAAATTTATACAACTATTGAATGTCTGTGGCTCCGCCTGTGCTGTTAAAAGTTTCCTGTGATGCTTTCATGACTATAGACTACCCCCAAGCAAAAAAACTCACTTTTGCAACTTATAACGATATATTTCTTCTAGTCTAGAGAGATCAAAGAAACTAAAACCTCTGTTTTAGTTTCTTTAATACATACATATGTGTATCTTATTTCTATTTTAATCACATAAAAATTCAAAATATCACTAAAAAAGTATTTATAATTCTTACTCTATTTTACATTGCTAATGCGTAATAATTTTACAGGACTAATATCAACACCAGGCACCAAACTCTCTGGTGCTGAACAAAGAGAAACCATTGCTTGCTACACCATAGAAAACCCCATACAACATGCCGTGTTTGCCAACTTTCATGTGGACATCAAGAACACCATGCTCATAGATGCACTTAACTCCCAAATTGGAGATGCCAAGAAAAATATAAAAATAGAAGACACTACAGAACACATCAAGTCAGAAATCATGCCATCCATAGTACTACTAGATAACAAGTGCTTGAGAGTTTACGCAACAGATGGCAGAGAATACATCACTAGTGTACCATTCCAAGTAAAGAAAGTTTGGGAAATTAAATATGGAATAATGCTGGAAAAGGAGGCATCACCCATACAACACAATTCTGTTCTCAGATCGTCAATCCTGAAATTGAATGAGACTAATAACAGCCAATTCAATCGGTCGAAAAATGCTTTCAATATAAGTGGGAAATCTCATTTAGACTCCATTTCGGTTTATGATAATGATGTGCCGCTGCCAACATGCTTCTCTCTCACTCATCCGTTAGATGAAGTCACTCCAATACTGATGAAATCACCATCTCAAGGGCTGCAGTACTATAATGATGGGGACTTGCAAATAATATTCATCAGCACAAATCCAAGCATAGTTCTGTTGTATGACTGGAAGATATCCACACATTCTTTGTGGAGACTACGTAGGGCTACCAGAGATGAATGCCTATCTATGTGTCCAAACATGAATTCAACAACAACAATGTTCAGTCAATCCTGTGACTATATAGGCAGCCCTATGCACAGTAATAGGAATACCACCAGTTGGGCAACCGGTTTGGGTAGTCCGTTGCAAGCAAGAAAAGCACCGAATACACCATCTCGGTCCAAACTAGGCAGTCCGATGGCAAACGTATTTCATCAGCAAGGGATGTCACCACACGCGTCCGTCGGTCATACATCAAATGTGTCAATGATGGCTCAGACAGTCCACCAAAATCTACCATCATTGCCTTTATACCCCGACATTTGTATTGATCACATCTGGACAGACAACATGGTAATACGACGTGACCCGATCGAATCACAGATTGATACTAAAACCTTCTTGCACACAGATCTGGTTGGTCATGAATACCTTTGCTTCATAGTGAAGGTGAATTCAGTGAGTAAACTACAAATATTGAGATTGCAGAAAAGTCACTCGCACGGACAATCATCGAAGACTAATTTGATAGTGGGCACAGTTTCAATGGTGCTAGCAAAGGATGCTGTGGTGTTGCCACATCTGAAAATGATGGCATTGATTGATGATGCTGGCAACATTATACTGCAGTCTGGGAACAGTGTTGTTGGCAAGGTAAGGTAATATTAAATGAACTTTTATTATTTACATGGACCTATTTCTGTCACTTACTTGTTTGTTTGTGTTTTGCTGGCCTAGTTGCCTAATTTGCCTATCCAAAATATACTTTGTATTTGTGTGCTTACATTTTAGTACTCTATACTTTATCTGAGAAATCTGGTTCTATAAAGTCCACAAGATAACTTAATCAAGATTGGTATACCTAGACCACAGTTCAATATGATTTGTAAGATCTTAGTTTTTAAAGGTAAGTTATTTGAGACGAGTTACGAAAACAAATAGTTATAGCAAGGTTTAGACAATTCAAACAAGATAGTAATACCACCAATCAACTTCTGAGTGCTATGCATAACTTCTCACAGTTTATTATATTTGCTGGTCAACTCGACGTTTGTCATTTTATTCTTCATTGGCGAATTTGGGGCCATACCTCAGAGGTTATAAAAATGTTTCAATTATTGCAACTATTACCTATATTTAAATTAATCTACAATTTGCAGGTGCACGTCGGCGGCGTGCTAGCCCGTCTAATAGACTCCCCCTACACCAAGCGAGCCTTCCACTCTCCCTTCCCGCGCCGGAGCAGCCTTCTACCCAGCAGGAGAGACGATCCAACATTTGACGACTCAGCACTACATCTCCTGTCTCCAGTACCTCATACGTCACATGCCAACTTGGAGCAGAGAGAGACTCTAGGTCAGTGGGAATAGAGTTCATTTTACATTGATGACATTGTGGTAATTAAGACTTCTACCTAGTATGAGAGATGTCCCGACATTTGATAACTCAGCACTGTATTTACTGTCTCCAGTACCTCATACGTCACATGCCAACTTGGAGCAGAGAGAGACTCTAGGTTAGTGGGAATAGTGTTAATTAGGTAGGTTTTCGGTAGGTAAATACGAAAATATTTCGACTCAACCAGATTATCTTCGGCATCTCATGACGAATGCACAATTAAATTCCAAAACGTTGAGTCCATTGTAACTTGTGATTTAAAAATTAACGAATTTCATTCCAAAATCTTACATCCGTTATAACTTATGATTTTACAAATTTACTTTAATCCCGGTATGGGAGTGTTATATCACTTAAATACTTGAGCACAATTTTCTTTCGGAAAGTCGGTAACATTTTGCAGTTAGGTTTTCGGTAGGTAGATACGAAAATATTTCGACTCGCCCAGATTATCTTCGGCATCTCATGATGATTTAAAAATGAACAAATTTTATTCCAAAATGTTGAAACCGTTGAAACTTGTGACTTTTAAAAAAAAATAAGAATATATTTAATATAAAATTTTGAAGTTGCGCTTAGGCGCTTGACGCGTGCGTTGGTTGCCGTGCACGAAAAAAGAATGAGGACGACATCCAAGATGGTTACCAAGATGGCTTCCAAGTGAAGTTAGAAGGACTTACTTATTGACTATAGTCAAACAGTCTCTAAAATTCGTGCAATGTTGCCTGTAGGATAAAAGTACTACCATGTTTATTATTATCTGAAGCATGAAATTTACGAAATATGTATAATGAATACTAAGTTTTGTATTATTTCCAGGTGTATCAGGCCTGTGCGACGCGGCGGGGTCCCGTGTGACGGTGCAGCTGTCTGCGGGCGCCATGTACCGCATCTCACTCCCCGCCGTCGCGAGCTCGGCGCGCGTCGCTCACTGCTGCCTCGCTCTCACTGCCATCCTGCCCAAGGACGTCACTATGCAGGTGTGTTCCACCACAGTGTCGCTTGTGGGAGTGTCTGCGGGCGCCATGTACCGCATCTCACTCCCCGCCGCCGCGAGCTCGGCGCGCGTCGCTCACTGCTGCCTCGCTCTCACTGCCATCCTGCCCAAGGACGTCACTATGCAGGTGTGTTCCACCACAGTGTCGCTTGTGGGAGTGTCGACGTACATGGTGCCCATCTCAATTTTCATGGACCAACGTAGAAGTCATTGTTAAAACCTAGATGGTTACAGCAACATTATAATCTGTTTCATTGAAATATAGGTTTTATAAATGGCCGCTAAGATCATTCCAGAACCGAGTTCTAGAAATATGGAAATACGCCTTACGCAGTGCCTATAATTTTTCCTCGTTATTAATTTATTTTTGTTCTTCCCAGGTGCTAATCAAATGGTACGGTGTTCGCAACGCTCCCGGTACACAAGACCTAACTCCCGAGCAAGAGTGGTCTATGTTCGCCACCCTGCTTCTCTCGCTCATCGGCTACGACACAGAACGACTGAAATCACAACAAACAGACGAACAAGAGCACACGGAAACGGTCACAAAGAAACAAAGAACGTCCAGCGATGGCTCTCAAGACGATTGGGAATATCTACTGAACTCGAAACTACACAAATGTATTGGAAATCATCTATCTGATCTTCTACATTTGCCGACATTGACAGCGGAAAACAAGCATAAGCATATAACAATAGAAGACGAGGAAAAACCGATACAATTCAGTCAGAATTCCCTTCTGTGCCCCTATATATACCAAGTGCTATATGCCTTCCATCTGGTATATGAAGAGATGAAACTAAACACTCTTTTGTGGAGTGATCTGAAACCAATATCAGCGTTTTTGTACCAACTTGCAAAGGATTTGAAACTGGAAAACTATATCAATCACTATTGGCTAGATTTTCCAGCAGAATATTCGCTAGAAGTCGATACGGAAAGCCAGATTCCTGAGGAAATTGTCAAGAAGTTAACGGAACCGTCGTATTTCAGTAAGGAACCGCCGAATGTGTTTGCGTATTTGAATGCGATGCTAAAAGATGTGGATGTTGGATACTATCCGTATCTAACTGATGTTAACAACATGTCTAAAGATATGATTGAGGTAAGAACTTTCGACATAATAACACCAGTAAAATAATTTAAAACTAATAATGGCTTTCCTCTGGAAAATGGAAAAGCTTCCCCTATGCAGAAAAGATCTTTGCTAATTTCTTTCATGTCAATTATAACATATGTCATTTTTAAGGCAGTTTTTGTGGTGTAAGTTAGTAAGTAAAAAAAGAATCATAATAGAATTACAATCATCCTGAAAAACAATTTCTCAAAATGATTGTGGAAATAGAGGATTATAGATATTCACAGATTGGCGCAACATTTTTTTTTTTCTCTCTCAGTAGTAAGTTTATGATATTTGGTTTAATCTTCCAGGTGATGTCAATAGTTGGTTGCGGCCGAGCAGCTGGGGTCCAGACCATAACAAGCAGAGACAATATGACCGCCAGTACACCTCGCGGGCGGCGAGATAGCGGGCAGAGCGCCTCGCCGCCGCACTGCCAAGCTGTCATGATGCTGGTTGACAGAGGTAACTGACAACATGACAATAGTGACCTGACAACATCACAACAGCAAGATTCGTTCGTTAGAGGAGTTTTCTTGGGCAGATACATCGTGGTGGGTAATGTGGTCAAACATGTCGGTTTCCTCACGATGTTTTCCTTCACCGTTAAGCTAGTGCAAATCCACACATAAGTTGAAAATACAATCATTATAGTTTTTACGGGATCAAGGAGCAAACTTAGGCAGTTGTCATATTTTTAAAACCTCGCATTTAAAAGTGATTTTTTGCGATTTTTTGCGTAACATGACGCAGTTACGTTCTATTGGTCCTGTCAAAAAGAAAATAAACGGTTGAATCTATTATAGTGAAGGGCCGGATTCGAACCAGGGTGCGTCTGGATGAAAAGCAGACTCTGGAACCGCTAAGCCTAAAAAATATATACAAATGTATTTTTACAAATATTTCCAGGTATAACCTCCCGCGACATAGACAACATGCCCCCCGCCCTGGCTCTGTTCCTGCTCTCTATATTCACCCGCTGCAAGTCCATGGCTTGCGACTGGCCCGCGCCCGCTGCCGCCTATGCCTTGGTCATGAGAGAGGAGCTCGCGTTGCATCAACAGATCGCTGACACTGTGGACGATAATACTGAGTTTATTGAATGTGAGTTTATTAAATATTTATTAATCTAAATATATAAAACTCAAAGGTCACTGACTGACTGATTGACTGACTGACTGATATAGTGATCTATCAACGCTCAGCCCAAACCACAGGACGGATCGGGCTGAAATTTGGCATGCAGGTAGATGTTATGACGTAGGCATCCGCTAAGAAAGGATTTTTGGAAACGCCGCTTTTAAAGGGGTGAAATAGGGGATGCAAGTTTTACTTCTTAATGCGAGCGAAGCCGCGAGCACCCACTAGTTATTTATATTTATCATTTTAACTGGTTTGCAAATTACCACAGTTCGCCTGATGGTAAGCAATAGCTGTATGGCCTAAGATGGAGTGTGGTTACCCAATAGAAACCGGTTCACTCTTGCATTGAAGATCCCTAGATTTTAGTTTATACAGGGGCAATGAGTCAGGCAGGGAGTTCCACAATTCGGGATTATGCATTTGAAAGTAACGAAACGGTATGTTTTTATTTGACTATTCTGTTTTCTAAAGCATCATAATTATATATTTTCTATATTCCATTTTCATGAACTTTGAAAACAGTTTGAATTACATCCAAATATGTTTCGTAAGTTTTGAATAAATAATAAATATATTATTACTAACTACCTAATTATATTCACAATACATGTTTTCGCGTACCTCGGTAGGCCTCTGTATTGTCTTTGTCTCGGTATGATTCAAACTATCTCCATCTCGTTTCAGCGCTAGCCCTGGGGGTGCTAGAGAAAGAGACAGCGTACACCGTCCTCAGCAAGCCAGTGGAGGAGCCGACCAATAAGAACGAAGAGTCGGATCAAACGACAGGGATGGAGCATCTCAACACCAAGCTGCTGTCTCTCTTGTACCCGCGGGACCATCGGTAAGGGAGAGAGAAATAGCTATATTTAATTATCTTCAAAATATACAGCTAGATGCTTAGCTGGAAATTAAGACCTACATAAAGATTTCATGAGTATATTTCCATCATAAATGTATTCTATATAATTAGGTTTTAGAATGTTACGAACATTCACAAACTACAAATGGAAAAAGTTTAGAGTGGCTATCTTTAAAAAAAAATAGTTGGTGTATTCCGGCAGTCTTATTTGAAAGATAGATCCATTCCAGTATTGATATTTATGTATTTATTTATTCTTATTAGACACAATAACAACTTACAAACCAAAACTTAAAACTTATAATAAAATGATCTAATAGTATACTTATGTGAAACAATTGTAAATTTATAATTCTAGCTATTGTGTACAACTTTCTTTACAATATAATGTAATACCTACTCTTAAAGTTTATAGACAACGTCACTATAATATACACTACTGACAACACCGAAGAGTGTTAAAACTGGCTTTTTATGTCATATGGATAATCTGCAGGCCTAGACAAGTTCCAAACATACCGGAGCTAAGCACTTCCGAACGCGCCAGACGCTCAATCCCCAACTCCATCGCTGGCGCTCCCAGCGCTAGCAAACCTCCCATTACGCCTGTGTACGCTACATCTCTTCTACAGGTGCTCACTTGAGAACGAACGATGGAATTTACTTTCATTTCTACATTCAACAGTCAACGTCACTTTTAACTTTGGCATTTCATACGACAAATGGAAACAATCCTCTTTACTATCATTATCTTTTCACGTCAAATAAAAAATAAATGTTACCAAATAGTAAATTATAATACATTTTGTGTAATTTATTCTCACAGATACGAAATTGCTTGAATAGCGTTCGAAAGATTTTAAGAAAAAAGGAAATTAAATAATATAATAAATAATAAAAAATAATGCTTTTAACATAAAAAACAAATGCATACCTTGATAAGATAATAAATACCAAAGTCATATATGTTGGGCAATGAAAAATAATGTACTTCTAAGTATTTATTATTAAGATAAGAATATGTTGATGAAACTGGAAAAAAATATACTTAGTATTTTTGTGTTCCTCTATACACCAGCGCCACATCTCTACTCCTAACCAAAGTGGCCTTCGTGGCTCTTAAGATCTTACCAACACAAATAAGTAAAATAGAAATCGATTTAAAACGGTCTACAAAAAAGTCTGCGATGCTAGTACCTAGTCAGGTCATAAATTCTGTCACATGTTTAATATAAAATAATTGAAACAACTTTATTCTTTATGTAACCATTTATATACCAAAATGAACTTAACAAAACATAGATTCTTATGACAATAAAGTTTATTCAAAATGACCTCCGTGATTTTGAATACAGGCCTTCAATCTGCGCTGCCAGTCGTCTATCGCTGCACGAACGAGGTCCATGTCAATATCGGCGGCTGCCTTAATCAAGGATGTCTTGAGTGACTCCAAATTGGGATGAGGCTTTGAGCACGCCTTTTCCTCCAAGTGTTGCCATATCTTGTAATCTAACGGATTCAAATCTGGACTGGAGGAAGGCCAGTCTTCGTGCCGGATGAAGTCGATTTCACGCGCCGCCAGCCAGTCTTGTGTGCTCTTCGCTCTATGAGCTGGCGCCGAATCTTGTTGGAATACCCAGTGCTTGTTATTGAACATGATATGAGAAACAGGTTCCACAAGGTTCGTCAGGACTGTATTTTGATACACAACTGCATTCGTTTTTACACCTTTCTCACAAAAATGTACCTCTGTTAAGCCCCAATAAGAAACTCCCAACCATACCATGAGCGAGGATGGAAAATGACCTCGTTGGACACGCGGAATACGTTTGCTCGCTTCTTCACTACTGTGTGCGTACACCTTATCATTTTGTTTGTTGTAGCTCTCTTCTACGGTAAAAATTTTTTCATCCGAAAAAAGAATTTCCCGTTATTTTTTTCCCGCGTACCGCTTCAACAAAGCGCGGCATCTCTTCAGTCTCAGGTCCATTAGACGAGCATTCAAACGATGTCCTGTTTTTCTTTGATATGCCCGAAGCCCTAAGTCTTCATTTAACACCCTTTTCACCGTGGTTCTGCTTAACCCCATCTGAAGGGCCAACAGTTTCTGCTTACGTTTGGGATTTCTTTGAATTCGCACCTTCACAGCTTTTATCACTGCTGGAGTCCTAACAGACCGAGGGCGACCACTTCTTGACCTGTCATCTACACTAGAGTCTTCATTGTATCGTTTGATGGTACGATAAACGAATCTTTTGGTTATATTCAAATTTTTCAGTATGTCAAAAATTTGAATTGGCGCGTAACCGCAACGATGCAATGCAATAACTGCAACACGGTCTTCTTTAAGCGTCCACTCCATATTTAAAAATGAGTAAAATTCTAAAAAGTATACATTTTTATTTTCATGAACAATTCGAAATTCGAATTCAATAAACTTTTTTGTGGCCAGCATTCTAAAAGAAAAGTTTTTACTGTGTGACAATACTTATGACCTGACTAGGTATATGTTTATCTACTAGGGATAACCCACAATAACCGATTTTTATCCTTTACGTTGTACGAAAAGTGTATATTACATATGTATTTAGATCTCGAAAACTACTCAACAGGTTTTGATATGTATTTTTTACAGATAGTCTTAAGATGACGGTTTTAAGTTTTTCATAAATCGTGCATATGTGACCGGGGCTAGTTTTACCACAGAATAATGGTTTTACACAAACAAGGTGTGCATTGCGTGTACGGTTCCTGCCGACGAGTCTCACCTAAACGCAAACAATTTACTCCTATACTTAATAATTTCTTATATTAATAAAACAAAACATTTCGCTTCCAACACGGAGCTTAAGTAAGTCATTTGCTTTTAAAATTCTTGTAAGTAGGTATTTTCACTGTGGCTGTATTAATAATAAATAAATATATATAAGATACTTTTATTTAACTGCCTAGCTGTTTAATTTGAATATGTGCCACTAGCAACATAAAATATAACCAAAAAATCTCGTAAATTTTGTTGTTGTTATTAAAATAAGTAAATCAAAATAAAATTACAGCTTTACTAAAAGTAATTCACATTTGCAAGTAAATCAAAGAGTGACATAACACACAACCAAACAGTATATTTATCTGACTCTGCTACTATCCCACCGGCCCAAACACTATCTGCGGCAGGGACGACTGCTGCAACACTAGCTGCAGCACCGACTCCAGCTGCAACATCGGCGCCAGCTGCAGCTGTACCGGCACGAGGCCGTAGCCGCAGAAACAGGATGACGCCTTTAGAAAGCACTGCTGCCCGATTTTCTGCTGTCGAGGAAAGGCGACTTGACATGGACCGCATACACGACCAGCAGAGGTTAAACCTCTAGGCAGAGATTGCGCCTATAATTTTATAAATAAATCAATGGTTTTACATTCCATGTCATGCTTTTTATTCACAAAAACCTGATTATAAAACCAAATGTTACCTACTGAACTTATACTTTAAGAGTATAACATTATATTGTATAGAAAGTTGTACACAATAGTTAGACTTATAAATTTAAAAAAAATCATATATAAGGTTAAATTTGTATTTTATTATAAGTTTTAGTTTGTAAGTTGTTTTTGTGTCTGTAAATAAATAAATAAATATTAATTCTAAACTAGGTAGCACTTTTACGTAGTTTACTTTTATAATATATTTACAATCTGCTGGAAGCAGTGGCGTGAGCCGGCACTCTAGCCTCATCATCTACAATTTTGCTGGCAACTTGTGGATGGTAGCGGAGATCAATATTCTGCCCCATATAATCACTATTTAGTGCTTCTACAACTTGACTGATACAGCGGCTAGCAGTTCTCTGAGTTAAATGATGAGTGACTCCAGCGATTCTTTGGTATGAACCTGTTGCCAGGTAGCTCAGTGCACAGAGGACCTGCAAAACAACAAATATGATCATCTTTAAATCTAGGTATAGCCTTATAACTTTACGTATACAATAATAATAGCTAGGTGTTGAAAGATTCATATTATAGTTACTCACCTTAATTTCCAATGGGATTTCTGCTGTGCCCCGTAGTAAGGTATGGTCATATTAATCTTCACAAAGCTGGTAGAAGGTGTCTTTATTCAGTCTAAATCTACATAAAAATAATTTCTGGCATTTCACTTAAGTCTCCCAAGGACAGCTTTTCTTTTTTCTCTGTTGACGCCTCAACCACACTTCTTCAGAATGTGATCGCCAATTTATGCATTTTATCGCAGCAAAAAGAAAAACTTTTTCAAAATATTTCACCAAATGACAACACTACGCCATTTTGAATGGCTTTCTATCCGCTAACGCAAGGCTTACGCCAAGGTTTTGGAGCACGCTCGAAATTGGCGCTCCCCATGAGAAACGCTTGTCATAATGTGGCATTTGGCTTGCTCTTTTTTATGATTTGTATGGAGAATGACTGACTTGTTCTTTCGATTCCGTTTCTATTCTAATCGTTCGGGGATCACTACTTTTGATGACATTTATGAAGTTGGCTAAGAATTTTGATATCTATTCTGCAGGTGATAACAGGGAGCGTCACCTTAGGTGATTTCCATACATTTGATCTTTCTAAGCGTTTGGCGCTACATCAATATACGGCTCTTGTCTAGCCTGCTGATAAAATTAAATGCAGTACTTAATATAAAAAAAAAACTCATGATTATAGTGGCATTCCATAGTGGGCGCTTCCGTAGGTCGGATGACACGTTAAATTGTAGGTCCCGGCTGTTTGTCTAGTACGGCAGTCGTTAAGCCATGTCAGAGACCCTTAGGGTGGTTTGATAAACTCTCGACACCAGAGTTGGCCACTCTCATTCGATAAGAAGAATAAGTGCCTCTCCTTAATGGAGGTTGTCCGTCAGCTCAGCGAACTTGTCTCGTATATCGTGCCAAGCGAAAAAGTTCTTCTACGCTGGCAATACTCGTCTATTCTAAATATATAAAACTCAAAGGTGACTGACTGACTGACTGACTGATATAGTGATCTATCAACGCACAGCCCGAACCACTAGACTGGTTGGGCTGAAATTTGGAATGAAGGTAGATGTTATGACGTAGGCATCCGCTACGAAAGGGTTTTTGGAATTGCCACTTTTAAAGGGGTGAAATAGAGGGATACAAGTTTTACTTCTTAATGCGAGCGAAGCCGCGAACACCCAATAGTTCACGTATATTTCTCAACCACGATTTCGTTTTTTGATTTTAATACAAATCTAAAGAAATTAAAACCTTTAAATATGATTTTCATTCATTTTTCAGCATGTCAGAAGTATTCAACCTGCTGCAGTCGTCGCAGCCGGTATCTATTCGCCTCACTCAGCGCCCTGAAGTGTCTGACCACGACTACATCGAGGAGCAGGAGAAGTATCTGTTCGCTCTCAGCACACGGACCACTGCTTTGCCTATAGCCAGGTATTATTAAAATAGTATTATTTAATGATATTAATTGCGTTTAATCCGGGAATAAAAGTATCCCCTTATAAGCCTTATCATGAAGTTAGCG